>JAJJWX010000256.1:3600000-4341071 GCA_023529315.1 Papaver bracteatum
ATGATTATTTTGTCGCACTGCTTCTTGAAATTCATTTTCTTCTACTTCTGCCCTTAATCTTTCCCTCTCGCGAGCTAGGCGTGCTTGTTCAGCGTAATGTCTCTCAATTTCTTCTTCAATCATTCTTTGATTTCTTTAATTCTCTCTCCCTTGTAATATCCTCCTACCTTCTTCTGGATTTTATTCTTCAATTTGGTTGTTTCTTCCCTCTTAATTTCTATTGTCACGCGGATTTTAGCGATCACCAATTATCTCCTCTTCTCTATTTTTCACCTCACCTCGAGTATTTTCTCTAACATTTCTTATAGGGGAATTTTTCCTTGGTTCTTCTCTAAATGATCTTGAATTTGATCTAACAGTACTTCTTGATCTCCTTCTTTGTAACCTCAAATTTTCCATTCTTAGCTCATGATTTTGTCTTGTTAAATTTGCACGCTCTTCTGTCTCTAATCTTCTTTCTTCCCGTATTATTTGTCTCAAATCATCTACTATTTCATGTCCTTCATGAATTAATCCTCCAACCATTCCTTGATTTCTTTCTCCTTCTTCTTCATTTCTCAATTGTCGATTTTCTACTTCTTCTATCGAATTCGACCTCCAAGTATGCACACTCACTCTATCATAATCCACATTCCTATCTTGTGTTTGTGTTTGTTGATTCGGTTGTTGGATTGAACTTTCTGCTTCATAATCCACATTCCTATCTTGTGTTTGTGTTTGTGTTTGTTGTCGGTGGTTCTGATGTATTTCTTCTTCTTCTAGCCATTTTTTCAACTCTAACAATTTCTTCAAATCTTCAAGTTACAATTAGAGATTTCTTAACTTGATTCTCCCTGTTTCTGGGAGCCAAAATGTAGTTGCAGGAATTCCCACACTACACCCTTGTTAAGATTCTATAGAAATCTATTGGAAATCAATTAAACTTCAAATATTTAAACGACACTTTACTATTCAAATTTCAGAAATGTTTATAGAATTGGAAGAAATCAAGATTACAAATATTCTCTTGAAGTTTCTCTCTCCTCAAGACTCTTTCAACTCTCAAAAACACATCATCCTCTTCTGGATCTATCGAGCCCTTTATATAGGGATTTACATAATGGATGACAACTAATTTTTCCTCCTATTTCGGATCTATTCTGCGATCTCATCGCAATCGCTACCATATTCTCTATCGCAAGAATGATGACCATTGCAAGATCAACATATTATTGTTTTATTTCTTCCATCGTCAGTTTCTTTTTGGTATTCTGTGACGCTCGTGAAATGTTGTTAAAGAATTGCCAGTGACGCTCGCAGAAATGTTGTTAATATCACAGGAATAACGTTGTAGCGATATTCTGGTCCTACAGTTCTCTTTAGCGGAAAATTCTAAGGAATGGTTGTACTATTTGCCTTCCGGAAGTATCACAACATGGAATGGGATGAAGAAAATTTTACTCGAGAGATATTTTCCCTCATCAAAAGCTACTCAAATTCGCAAGGAGATTTGTGGGATGAAACATCATGTGAGAGAGTCATTATATGAATGTTGGGATCGGTACAAGAGATTGGTGTCAAGTTGTACACACCATCAATTTAGTGACGCCATGATAATCCAATACTTCTATGAAGGTCTTCAAACAAGTGATCGATATCTTCTTGACGCCGCGGGTGGTGGTGCGCTAGTGAACAAGACGGTGGCCGAAGCTACCGAGTTGATTGAAAGTATGGCGGAAAACTCGCAACAATTCTATGAGATAGGTGATTCAATGGTTAAGTTGGTGCATGAAGTTAGTGACTCATATTCACAATCCGATCACCGGTTAAAAAACATAGAGAGGGTAGTGCAACGATTGGCCGCGGTAATTATTCCGGATGATGAAACCGAACAAGTAAATGCTTTATATCCAAATCAAAGGCCAAGGTACGATCCATATTCAAATACTTACAATCCCGGTTGGAAGGATCATCCCAACTTTAGCTATGCAAACAAGCAAGCGGCGGCTCCTAATCCATATGCGCAACAAGGTGGATTCTAATAATCACGTTTCCAACCTCAACAACAACAATTCCAACCACAACAAGTCAAGGAGCAAGATTCTTCTAATGATGACAAGTTGAATGTGATAATGCAAAGCATGCAAGGTCTCACTTCTATGTTACAACAAAACCAACAAAAGACCGATTCGGCAATCAAAGCTTTGGAACAAAGGACCAGTTCGGCAATCAAGGATTTACAAACACAAATGGGTCAATTGGCTACCGATATGAACTTAATGAAAGCTCAAACATCCACAAAACTTCCTTCACAACCATTTTTGAACCCAAGAGAGAATGTTAATGCGGTTACTTTACGAAGTGGAAGACAAGTAGAGAGTCCAAGTCATCATGAAGAAGCTAGTGAAGAGGTATTCAAAGACAAGGAGGAAGCCGTACCAAAGGAGAATTCAACACCAACCGCCCAATCCAAGGAACCGGTTACTACTCCACCTCCTTTTCCTAGTCATTTTTCTAAGTCCAAGAAGGAAGCTCAAGACAAGGCACTCATGGATATCTTCAAGAAGATAGAAATAAACATCCCCTTCATCGAGGACATCAAGACAATGCCAAGGTATGCTAAGTTCATGAAGGAATTATGCACAAAGAAGGATAGGTTGCTTGATAATGAAATTACTAAAGTTGGCGAGAGTGCGTCGGCTATGCTTTTGAAGAAGATGCCTACAAAGTGCACGGATCCCGGTGGTTTTACGGTGTCAATTACTATTGGTAAGAAAAGGTTTGAACATGCTTTACTTGACTTGGGAGCTTCCATTAGTGTGATGTCGGCCGATATATATGACTCCTTGAATCTTGGACCGTTGAAAGAGATAATAGTTATTATCCAATTAGCAAACAAGTCTAACTTTTATCCAGAGGGGCTTGTAGAAGATGTTCTAGTGCAAGTGAATGAGTTAATTTTTCCGGTGGATTTCTTTGTGGTGGATATGGACAACAATGAGAATAGTTCGTCTACTTCTTTACTTCTTGGGAGGCCATTTATGAAGACCGCAAAGACGAAGATTGATGTTGATAATGGAACACTTACTATGGAGTTCGACAAGGAAGTAATACACTTTAACATATTCGAAGTCATGCATTACCAAAGTGATGTGCATTCCGCTTACTCCATTGATGTGGTTAGTTCATTAGCGCAACAAATGGTGGAATTGAATCGAGAGGACGAACTTGATGTGGTGTTGCAAAAGAGCATTGAATTGTACGTCCACGGCTTGCCTAACTTGGATGTTGAAATTTCCAAGGAATTGGTGGAGACGTGTGGTGCTTTGACGGCATTACAAGAAGCTAAGGGTAATGTTTCACATATTTCTTTACCCGTGAATGATGAATTACTTATACCATCTATTGTGAAGGCGCCTAAACTAGAGTTGAAGCCACTTCCGGACCATTTGAAGTATGCGTTTTTGGGAGATGGAGATGAGATTCCGGTGATTATTTCAAAGAACCTCACACCGTTACAAGAAGACCGTTTGCTTAGAGTCTTGAAAGAGCACAAAACGGCTATTGGGTGGACAATTGTGGACATCAAAGGCATTAGTCCATCCATGTGCATGCATAGGATTCTAATGGAAGAGAATGTGAAGCCGGTATGTGATGCTCAACGTAGGCTTAATCCTCCCATGATGGAGGTTGTGAAGAAAGAGATACTCAAATTGCTAAGTGCGGGGGTAATTTACCCAATCTATGATAGCAAGTGGGTTAGTCCGGTACAAGTGGCACCAAAGAAGTCTGGTGTTACGGTTGTTCGAAATCAAGAAGATGAACTTGTTCCTACAAGAGTTCAAACCGGTTGGAGAGTGTGCATTGACTATAGAAAGCTTAATTCCGCAACCCAAAAGGATCACTTTCCTTTACCTTTCATTGATCAAATGTTGGAGCGGTTAGCGGGGCATTTGTATTATTATTTCTTGGATGGTTATTCAGGATACAACCAAATTGTGATTGCACCGGAGGACCAAGAGAAGACTACTTTCACTTGTCCGTTTGGAATGTTTGCGTATAAACGGATGCCGCTTGGTCTTTGCAATGCACCGGCTACTTTCCAAAGATGCATGGTAAGTATATTCTCGGATTACGTGGAGCGCATCATTGAGGTATTTATGGATGACTTTAGTGTTTATGGAAATTCTTTTGATAGTTGTTTAGACAACCTTGAATCAGTTCTTAAACGATGCATAGACACAAACCTTGTCCTTAATTGGGAGAAATGTCATTTTATGGTAAACCATGGCATAGTACTTGGTCACATTGTTTCCTCTCGAGGGCTCGAAGTGGACAAGTCAAAGATAGATTTAATAAGAAACTTATAATATCCCACTTCGGTGAGGGATGTTAGTTCTTTTCTTGGACATGTAGGTTTCTATAGGCGGTTTATCAAGGATTTCTCCAAAATCTCCATGCCAATGTGCAAGTTACTACAAAAGGAGGTACCTTTTGAATTCAACAAGGAATGCAAGGATGCTTTTGAAAAATTGAAGGCAATATTGACAAGTGCGCCGATTATCAAGTCACCGGATTGGAATCTTCCATTTGAATTAATGTGTGATGCTAGTGATTATGCGGTTGGAGCCGTTTTGGGTCAAAGAGTGGACAAGTTGTCACATGTTATATATTATGCATCTAGGACCCTCAATGATGCACAAATCAACTATTCTACCACGGAAAAGGAGTTATTGGCTATAGTGTTTGCATTGGAAAAATTTCGATCATACTTGGTGGATACAAAGGTTATTGTGTATTCCGATCATGCCGCACTTAAATACTTACTAAAGAAGAAAGAAGCTAAGACAAGACTAATCTGGTGGATCCTATTACTACAAGAGTTCGACATAGAAACTCGAGATAAGAAAGGTGTGTAGAATACCTTTGCGGATCATCTTAGTAGACTTGTTATGTCTCACGAAGAACTTCCATTACAAGACCTCTTTCCGGACGAACAACTTTTCTCCTTGGAAGAATCAACACCTTGGTATGCGGATATAGTGAATTACTTGGTGACAAGAAAGGTACCTAGTACAATGTCCAACTTCCAAAAGATGAAACTTAAGAAGATAGTGAAGCAATATGTGTGGGATGAACCATACTTATGGAAATATGGCGTTGATCAAATAATGCGAAGGTGTGTACCTAACTCCAAATTTCAATCTATTATCTCCTTTTGTCATACTTTTGCTTGTGGTGGCCATTTTGGTTCTAAACGTACCGCTCTCAAAGTTCTTGAAAGTGGATTTTATTGGCCCACCTTGTTTGAAGATTCATATGTTTTTTGTAAATCGTGTGATAGATGTCAAAGAACGGGCAATATAGGTGCTCGAAATCAAATGCCACTCACACCAATTCTCGCCGTAGAGATTTTTGATGTGTGGGGAATTGATTTTATGGGACCTTTTGTCAATTCGAATGGAAATTTTTATATACTTCTTGTCGTAGATTATGTTTCGAAATGGGTGGAGGCTAGAGCCACCAAAACTAATGATTCTCAAGTTTTTTGTGATTTTGTAAGAGAAAACATATTCACTAGGCATGGCATACCAAGAGTGGTGATAAGCGATGGAGGCTCGCATTTCAAGAAGTCTTTCCACGCTCTCCTCAAGAAGTACAACATAACACACAAGATTGGTATGCCTTACCATCCAAAAACTAGTGGACAAGCAGAAATTTCAAACCATGATATCAAGTCCATTCTTGAGAAAACGGTGAATACCACAAGGAAAGATTGGAGCTTTAAGCTCAATGATGCACTTTGGGCGTATAGAACGGCATACAAGACACCGATTGGTATGTCTCCATATAGGTTGGTTTATGGCAAAGCTTGTCATCTTCCGGTTGAACTTGAACATAAGGCTTATTGGGCGATAAAGAAATTCAACATGGAGTATGATGAAGCGGGGAAACAAAGAAAGTTACAACTAAATGAGATAGAGGAGATACATAATGATGCTTATGAGAGTGCCCGGATTTACAAAGAAAAGACCAAGCTTTTTCATGACAAGATGATTTCTCGGAAAAGTTTTGTTGTGGGACAAAAAGTTCTTTTATTTAATACTCGTTTACGTTTATTTCCGGGTAAGCTTAAGTCCCGTTGGGTGGGACCATTTATTGTTACTAATGTTTATGATCATGGTGCAGTTGAAATTGTTAGTGAAAAAACAGGACAACCCTTTAAAGTCAACGGCCATAGGTTGAAGCCATATTATGAAAACTTTCCAACGGAGCATGTGGACGTGATTGGACTTCGAGATGTGCTCCCTCTAGAGGAGTAATGTGAAGCAAGAGCTATGTCGGGCTGTCGACTTTAAACAAGCGCTAAGTGGGAGGCAACCCACCGGTTTTGTATTTCTTATCCTTTTGTTTTTATTTGCTTTTTGTTTTGTTTGTTTATTTTTCTTGTTTCATATCATATTAGGATTTCCCACCTTGACTTTGCTAGGAGGATTCAATTACATTGAGGACAATGTAAGGTTTAAGTGTGGGGGAGTGGTTAAGCATATATTTTTGCATAAAAAAAAATTTTATTTTGCATAAAACTTTCAACTTTTAGAGATTTTAGAGTCACTAGCATGCTTCTAGGTATGATTACATAGATAATTCTGACCGACATAAATGAACTTGGAAGTGTTAGGGAACTACGTTCGATTTCTTTCTTGTTAGAGTGTTAAATAATGGATTTAATCATGCCGGTGATGCAAATTTGGTGCAGGGAGAAGTGCGTTATTAGAGTTGTTGATCAATCATTAGTGGAGACTACCCATTTTCATATCAACCAAGGCACCGACCAAAACTTCTTCCTTTACTAAAGAGCTTCTTTTGAGAGTGTGTCACCGTACGTTAATTCCGGGTAGAATGGTGAGCTACCCAATTTCACACCAATTTCAGCACTATTTTGATCTCTTGAGTGCTAATTTTTGTCAATCATGAGGGTGACGTCTATGGATGAAAGCCTCCTTCTTGTAGTTCGATTTGCAGTTAGCACCATTCTCTCAACAATGGGTCCATAGAAACACCACAATCATCAACAACAAGGGAGCGACATCAAGTTGAAAAGGTTCAAGGTTTACAAGCAACAATGGAACAAGAAAAAGAGCAAATTTCAAATCCAAGTAAAGCAACATACAATGAGCAAATTTTTACATATATGTTGAAGACTTATAATATAATGAGGTAATTCTATATTCAAGTATGAAGACTAATTTACAAAAGCGAAGAAAATCAAAAGGTGAGAATTATTGAAGTTTATGATTTCGAGGCGATACAAGTTGTGAAGAATCAAGCGGTAAAGTACTTTTCCACGTCCATGGTTGTTTTATTTTTCACTTTGATTTGTATTTTGTTTCTCTTGTCTTAAAAAAAAAATTGAAAAATGAAAAAAAAAAAATTGAAAAATATGAGACAGGAGAAATATCTATTATTGTTTTGTTTTGAATAAGCCGTGGAGAAGAAAAATCTATAAGGAAGTTTCAAGCGACAAGGATTTTAAGGAAAAAGGTTACAAAATTGTCAAGAATTTTGTAGTTACAGAATTACCTACAACTACACCCTCAGTAGAATTTGTAAAACTTAAGAAGTTCTTGATGATGAATGACAATTTTCTTATTAATTCTCTCAATTGATTACATAAAAGTATCTAAATGGAACTAGAATAGTTACAACTTTCTCTATTCTCTTTCCTAAGATATTTTCTAACACTCATTAAAAGAACCCCTTGAATTTTACATTTGAACTCCTATTTATAGTAAAATTTGTACAACTGTATACGTGTTGCGAAGTATCGCAACACATCTTCGTGAGATTATTTTATCTTCGCAAATCTTTCATACTTCTCCGTTCTTCCTCTATCATCGCACTATTTTGTAACTCTTTCCTCTTATATTTATTACGATGTTCGTAAGCTAATGTCTTGCGATATTCGGTACCTACATCTTGCCTCTTCTCATGTTAATTCTGCGAAGAAGGAATGTCATGAGAATCTCTATTCTCGTAAATTTAATATGGTTATCACCACCTTGTTAGATTCGCAACACGTATTTTTATCTTTCATTGAATTTTTGACACGTTGCTTCGTAGCCGTCCTTCTCAACCGTTCACATCTAATCGCATTGATGAATTTTTTCCTTCGTTAAACTCTATCTTCTTTATAAATACTATCTTTAATTCTTCTTTTTATTCTATTCATCTTCCTTATCACTTATGCTTCTGTAATTTCTTACTTTTTTCTTCTATCGCGATTTGTTATTTCTTTCACCTCTTCTCCTTTCTGTTTTCTATCTTTTACCCAATGGCTCCAAAGAAGAAAACTATTGAACAAATTAATGCAGAGATTGTTGATAGGGACCTCATTCTTTCTGAAATTGATGGTCATGACAATAAGTCTTCTCTCTATATGGAGCTCTTTACTGATCTTACTTGGAATGATCAGAAAGTTTTAATCTCACGAGGTCAAATCCTCGCAGGTCTTCCTCTTCCTCTTTATGATGTCAATCTTCCTTTATTCTATGAAATTATTTCCCACCCCAATTTTTCATGTGCCATTTATCAATTGACTGGTGATTGCATTCGCATTCTGGTTGAATTCGCAACTCGTGCTGCTACTGGAAAATCTTTGTATTCAATTGATCTTAGGAAACCTGGATTTCGAGATATAGAGATTATCGCTGCGGACTATACAGTTGAGAGTTTCTTTAAAAATTACACATTAATTCCTGCGAAGAAGGAAGATAAACGTTGGGGTGTTCGTCTTCATCGTAGAGCTAATATCGCAGCAGATGACCTTCTCATGCACGATATTGATTATGCTTCGGGAAATAATAGTACCCCTCGCCGTTCTCATGATGAAGATTGGTATAATTACCCTCTAGCATTATCGGGTTCTTACATTTCTGGGATAGTAGATCTTCCTGCGAACCTTCGTGATCGTAACTATCAACCTTGGGTCTTTTCTTGGCTTAACGAAGATAAAAATGTATGTATCTCTATCTCCTTATTTTCTTGTTATTCTTCAACTTATTTTCAAATGAGGTAAGAAACACCCTTATATGATTTTTAAACAATATATTTTTGCCTTTGTTTCTTATCCTTATTTGAATTTGTAGGCTCTTCCTGATCTTCCTGAGGTTGTTGCGAGTGAGAATAAGAACTCTACTTCTTCCAAAAGGTTAACTGCGAGACAAAAAAAACTTCGCTCTGCGAAGAATACCCAAACTTCTGGTAGTCAATATGATGCTCTTCGCAAAGGAAAAAGGAAACTTGAGGATGTTGTTTTTGAGAGGAAGAAGAAGAAGAAGAAACTCTCAACCAATGTTTACTCCAATGTGATCTCTTCTAGTGAGAATGTTGACGAAGATCAAAGTGATGAAGATGATAAATTTCCTGAGAAGGACTTTAATTCTAATTCTGATACCTTTTCTGATAAAGGAGATGATGATGATGATGCTGATGAAGGTGAAGATGAAGATTATAGTAACACGGAAACTTTTGATTCAGCAATGGTTCGTGTATCTAAGGCTTTTCTCCATTCTTCTCGTGGGTTAGGAAACTCTCCTAATGCGAATGCTCGTAAGCTTATTGCGAAGGCTTGCAAAGTTCCTACTGTACTCAATAACAACTCTCTTAATGGAATTTCAAGATTCGTCTCTCCTGCTACATTATATGCTTTAGGGAGTATGGTAATTTTATTTTCTATTCCTTATTTGTTTCCCTTATTTCATTAATTTCTAACCCTTTTTATTTGTTCAGGTTGGAAGATTCAGCTGCGCAGCTGCTTCTAATTGGGAAAGACGTCATTCCATTGCTGAGAAGAAAACTTTAAGCCGTTGTAAGAAGTTAGAGGTTGAAAATTCAAGACTTCGTCAGAAAGTAGAGGATTTAAGTATTGATAATGCAGAATTAACATCCCGTCACGAAGATAATCCACAATCTGCGAGCATCGCAGCTGATAGTTCTTCTCTTCTTGAGGAGAATAATCAACTAAAGCTTGAAAACTCTTCTCTTCGTAATGATAAGAAGCAATTAGAAGGTAAATTCTTCGTAATGGTAAGTATCTTGATTACTTTTCCTTCGTAACTTGCTAACCAATTCCTTAATTTTTTCCTTTGCTGCAGAAAATTATGTGAAGATGAATGATGATCTGGAAACTATTCTTGCCGGTCGTAACCAGAAGATTTCTAATTTAAGATCTCAACTTATAATTTCCCAGAACAACCATAGCTTATATGTCAAGCGTTTCCGAGCTAAGATGACTCGCAAGATTTGTGAAGACAATCAAATTCCTCTCAAGAAGTACAAGACGCTCCTTTCTGAAGAAATTTCTGAGGATACTCCATATCTGGAAATCTCCGATAGTGAAGTTGAAGATGATCTCTCTAAAGAAGAAAAAGAAGATCATTTTGACGGGAATAAATCACCCGAAAAAATAGGTTTATTCTTTTTTGTATATCTGCTCTAGTTCTTTTCATATTGTCTGTTTGAATACAATACTTTCTTCTTTCCTGCACTTTTGATCAACCAACAATTTCTTTTTGAAGTTTAACTAGTATTAATGTCTTAATTTTGCGATGATGAATTGATCTTTCTTTGATTGAGTGCTTCCCTTATTCGCATAACTTGATCATGTGGAGAGAAATAATATATCTTAAAGACTTAGCTTAGTATTCCCTTTCCCCCTATTATTGCTCTTAAGATGATCAAATATTGTTGGAAGTATTAGAATATCTGCCTCAATTTAATTTGCGAAGCTTCAGCTTGTTGCAATTGTGAATAAGAAACCCTCCCTTTGAAATATAAGAAATACGAAGTATGAAATATCCTTACGAAGTATAAGAAGTATAAAATATCTTTGAAAAAGTATTAGAAGTATTCAATCCGTGAATAATTATCCAATGTATGAAGAAGTATAAGAATTATTCAATCCGTGAAGAATTATTCATTGTATGAAGAAGTATAACAAGTATTTAATCTTCGCAAAATTTACTAAACATGAAATATCCGTTGAAGAAATATAATAAATATGAGACGTTTTTGAAGAATTATAAGAAGTATTCAAATTATGGAGAAATATTCAATGTATGAAGAAGTATAAGAAGTATGTAATCCTCGTAAAATTTAATGAATATGAACTATCTGTTTTTGATTGCGAGTAAAATCGCATCTTTTGTTATGTCTTCGTGATATATATTCTTGTAAAAATTCTTCAATGATATTGATGAGATTGCCTTCTTTGTTAGGACATCATGATATATATTCTTGTAAAAATTCTTCAATAATATTGACGGAATTTCCTTCTTTGTCAGAACTTCATGATATATATTCTTGTAAAAATTCTTCAATGATATTGATGGAATAAATTTCATTAATTGCTGTGGTCTTATCATGCCTTCCTAAGTAAAGGTCTTATTTTGCCACCTATTTTGTGATAATATTTTTGTATTTGCGATAATATGACAAGTTTGAACATTCTTGCGAATATACAACCTCGTGAAATTATCATCTTGCGATGAAATCGCAGGACGTTTTTACACTTTCATGTAATAACCCATTGATCTCATCTTAACTTCTTTGTTATGTTCTGCGAGTTCTCTTTTTCTGTATATATATATATATATATATTTAGAATTCTCGCAGAAATTCATTTGTTGCACAAATATTACAAGCCTTTATGTTTTTGCAAACAAAAATCCTCGTGACATTTGCGTCTTATAGCACGTATCATCTCCCTAATGGAGGGTGCTGCCCTTTATCTTCCCCTTGGTTTCCCCTTCAAGGAAGCGTACATCGACCATACAAGGTTAGCTCTTCCCATCCGGTTCTGCAAACAACCAGCTTTTGATCGCAACCTCTTATCCTTTTTTCCTATAGGGCTTATAGTTACGAGGTTGCACCCTATGGGGTATCTTTGGGCCAAGTGCATCATTTGCCAAGACTTGTCAAAAATGGCAGATGTGCTTCAAACCCACCCGGCACTCTTGACTCAACCGTGTACCTCGGCGCCTTGATCGTTTTCTGCACTTCTTGGGAAAGACAGTATGCCTTAGTCGCCCAACCTAAATCATGTTACATCGCATAATATTGCGTAATGTCGCAAGATTAGGTGAGAATCCAAGGTTTCTAACCCGGATAGGTACCCCGTAAAGTTCCATGTACTCAGGTTCCTTGGTGATGTTCTGGTGTCCCTGAGCCATGCTTATAGGTACCCCCTTGAATGACGCACTTTAGGACTTTGCCTCTTACGAAATGTTACTTCGCGAACTAGGGTGTACGCCACAAAGGTTTGCCTGTGTAATATTTCTGCTGCTTTCTTTCTTTTTTGAAAGCTGATCACAGATTGCGGTCTTTTATTCGCAAATTAATGTTTGTGTATTTCTTCCATGAAAGTTAATCGCAATAAATTGTTTTAATTCGTAAAATTTTATCACAAATTTTTTTTTGTGTTGCAAAATACCTCATTTCAATTTCTTGTTTCTCAACGTATATCTTGTTATGCTTTACGAGCAAACATATTGATTACCTTCTTGTTTCATTACCTTCTTTCTTCTTTCTTCGCAAATCACAACCCTTTGTTATCATCGTAAATTTCCTGTATGATTAACATTGTAATTTTATTCTTTCATGTCTTAATCCTCTGCCATTAAATTTTCACTTCTTTTCACAACCTTTGCTCTTTTGCTCCAATTTTCCTTTTCAGTAGTTTTTCCTTCGCAAACTTCTATCTCTGTATCGTAACATTTCTTTCCTTCAGCCCAATCACCCTTGATAACTCCAACACCCTTTATATGAGGAAACTTTATGCATTGATGTAGAGTGGAAGCTACGCCTAGAATTCCATGAATCCAGGGTCTTCCTATCAAAGCATTATACGGTGATTCGACATCAACAACGCAAAACAGAATTTCAGTTCGCATTCCACTTAAGGTAATTCACATGCTTACTTCTCCTTTAGGTTTATTAGCAGTTCCATTAAATCCATAAATCCTGTAGGTAGAAGGTATTAGATCTGCGTCTTTCCCCCCCATAGTTTTGTAAGCAGAATAGAAGAGGATATTGACAGAACTTCCCGTATCAATCAAAATTCTATTAAGACCAATTGATTCTTCCTCCATATCATCTTCTCTTTCTTCCATATTCATGCAAATTGCTAACCTTACTACCAATGGGTTATCATGTGCTTCACAACCTTCTGGAATTTCAGTAGCTTCAAAAGAAATTTCACGCTTCTGCCAATCTTCAAGTCGCGAAATTTTTGCGATGTTCATTATTTCCTTTCCTTCACCATCCCACGCATATACCCTGCTTAACACATTATCATGAAAATCCTCTATGGTTTTATATGAGTGAACAATAGAATTACAGTAAACATTCCTTGCTTTTGATCCCACTTCTATATGTAGGGTTTCTTTTCCCTTTTCTTTTACTGTGTTCTCCCTATGAGTTATGACTGGAGCCTGTGGTAATTGTTGCGACTGTGTTTGCTTAAGTAAAAAGTGATCCAGTTTTCCTTGATCAATCATTCGCAAGATAATCCTCTTGATATTATTGCAGTTATTTGTAGAATGTCCATGAAAATGATGATACGAACAAAATTCATGACTTCTTGGACCCATTGGTGGTTCCTTCCCCATATTCAATGGAGTTGGTATATTTTCTATCAGAATAATTGCCTGCCATATCTTCTCTACACTTGTATTCAAAGGTGGCAACTTTATTTCTTCTCTTATCATTCTTTGGCTTCCTTGACCATTGTTATAATTTTGTCTCTGATTCCCTTGTCCAAAATAATTTTTCCTTTGTCCCCCATAATTTTCTTGTTGTTGATCTAATCTTGGGATCTGGTTATTTCCTCCTCGATTATAGAAATTCCTCTCTCTATCATACTCTTCTTGATCTTTGCTACCCATTGCTACCATTTTTGGCTGGCTATTATTGATTTTCTTCTCTTCTGAAATTTGCGAAGAAGTTTGCGAGGATGTTTGCGAAGTACCTGCTACAACATTGATTATTTTAGGAAGTAAATTTGCTCCTGTATCTTGATTTTTAGTGTTTTCTACTGGATATGAATCCATATTGTTTTGCTTTTCCTCTAATGTAATGTACTCCTCTTGCAACTCTCGTAACTCTGTCATCATTATGAAATTCTTTCTTCTGAAGATTTGAACATACAGTTGTTCAGTTGCGAACATCGCATTTATGAAAGATAGAATCAAATATCTCTCATCCACGCGCCCTGCCATATCATTGCACATAGTCTTCCATCTTCTTACCAAATGCTTCAAACTTTCACCAATTCTTTGTTTTAAACCAAACACATCTTTAATACCAAGCCGTGAAGAATGATTTGTGATGTATGCTCCAAGGAAAGTTGCTTGTAAATGATTAAATGATGTAATAGTGTTCTTAGGAAGTCCTTCGAACCACTTTAGAGCTTCTCCTATTAAGCTTGATGCGAAGTACTTGCATAATACAACATCGTGATTCTCCCATTGTAACATGCATCTTATATATGCTTTAATGTGCTGAATAGCACATGAAGTCCTGTCAAAGATACTGGTAAGTGTAGGCAGATTTCATTTTGGTGGAATCCCTCCCAATTGTACTTATCTAGCAAATGGATTCCTCGCAGCTTCTTCTATTGCTTCATCTAATTGCCTTCTATCTCCTCCTCTTCTATTGTTTATCATCCCTCTCATTTCCGCTAATTCTCGAAAAATCCGTGCATTTTCCTCAGAATTCTCATCCATTGGCCTCTTCAACGCAGCCTCTCTTCTTCTACTTTCTTGCGTCTCTTCTCTTGCGATCCTTCGCATTCTATCATATTCTTCATTAATGTTTTCATTTGCACAATTTTGCAAATATCTTCTTTCTAAATTATCACAATTGTTTTGTTGCAGAGCATCTTGAAATTCTTGTTCTTCCCTTTCTATTCATCTCATCCTTCTCATGCGAATATCAGGAATTTCTTCTTCTTCATTTCTCCTCCTTCTGTGATTTATTTCTTCTTGATTTGCCTGTATTTTGGTTCGAAAGTTTGGTTCATTCCTCGCTATTTCCGTTCGTTGATTCCCAATTCTTCTCTTAATTCTTTCATACTCAATATTTCGATTGGTACGAGCCTCTTCACGTCTTCTTACTCTATTCTCGTAATTGTTTTGATGTACTGCTTGTTGTCCCTCAGTTGACTCTTCCCCTCGATTTTCTTCACCATTCTGATTATTTTCTCTAGGATTTGGCCTGGTTCGTAAATTCTCCATGTTTTGTTCATGGTTTGGTACTAAAATGAAGCGATTCTCTTGATTTCTTTCAACTTGATTCTGTGCTTGTCCTTGCATAGTACTTTCATTATTGATTGTTGGTGAATTTTTTCCTTCTCTCTCTGGTCTAACATTTGATCTTGCAACACTTTGAGATTTCCTCCTCTGTAACATCTCATTTTCCCTCCTCAATTCTTGTTTCTGTCTTATTAGATTAGCACGTTCTTCAGCTTAAAACCTTCGTTCTTCTTGAATTCCTTATCTCAATGTTTCTAATACCTCCCTTTCTCTTTCAAGAATTGTTCCTCCCATTAGTCTCCCATTTTCTCTGATTTGTAGTTCTCTATATTCTTCTGCTGGTGTATCAGTTCTCCAAGTGTGTATACTCACTTGATCATGATCTATTGTTTGTTGAGCTTGATTTCCTCGATTACTCCCTCTCCTACTAGGTTCTCCTGTCATATTTGCTTCTCCTCCTCATGAGTCTTACACTTCTTCTTACTATGAGTTAATGGTTCTGATATATTTCTTCTTCTTGCCATTTCTCTGATGCAGGAATTCTTTAGGTCCCTGTTTCTAGCGCCAATTATGTAGTTGCAGAATTACCTACAACTACACCCTCAGTAGAATTTGTAAAACTTAAGAAGTTCTTGATGATGAATGACAATTTTCTTATTAATTCTCTCAATTGATTACATAAAAGTATCTAAATGGAACTAGAATAGTTACAACTTTCTCTATTCTCTTTCCTAAGATATTTTCTAACACTCATTAAAAGAACCCCTTGAATTTTACATTTGAACTCCTATTTATAGTAAAATTTGTACAATTGTATATGTGTTGCGAAGTATCGCAACACATCTTCATGAGATTATTTTATCTTAGCAAATCTTTCATACTTCCCCGTGCTTCCTCTATCATCGCACTATTTTGTAACTCTTTCCTCTTATATTTATTACGATGTTCGTAAGCTAATGTCTTGCGATATTCGGTACCTACAAATTTATGAAATTCAAGTGTTTATCACCAATAGTTGAAGCCAAAGATCAATAAAGATGAAGACAAGGAGCGGAAGACGTTTCTATTGGATCTCGTGAGAGTGGTGTTATCATAATTGGCAATCGGATGTGAAGGTAAGTAAGTAATCTCATCCTCGATAATAGTGGTTGATTTCCTTTCTTAGAGATCGTTAGAAAAATGGTTTTTCAAAATGTTAAAAGATGTGGGTTTTTCAAAATTTCGGAAGTTATCCTTCCCACCATTCAACGTGTTGCAGGAATTCTCTCTTCATTCCTACCTTCACACATGTGAGACCCATAAAAAAGCCGTCTTTTTGAGTGCAATTATCATAAAACCCTTTTTGGTGAGGCAAAAGTCGAGGCGAAATGCTTATTGATCATTTCTCAAACACGCGTTCTCTCATTATGGTGTGGTTATTTCTCACTCAAAATTTAAGAATGAGAATATGTTCTTTAGTATTTCTAAACTTCTTATTACTAGCATGCAGAAACTCTATGTCCTCATAGATCTTTGGATGCTTGGGACGCTGTAACGCTTTGAAGTTGTAAGTTTTGGTTTGATTTTCTCGAGGACTAGCAAAGATTAAGTGTGGGGGAATTTGATAGGTATAGAATACACCTAATTTACTATCTAGTAGTTATGCTTTCTTTGCTATTTTTCTTGTAAATTATGTATTTTACATGTGTTTTTGAGTTATTAGGTACTCTGGAGTCGCGCGGAGGAAAAGAAGAAATAATCATTCAATTTTAGCTAAAATGGAGGAATTGTCATTTCATAAGGCGAGCACTATCTGGAGCCCAGTAAAGGTTAAGGGGCATACTCTATTTGGAGGAGTACTAAACAAAGACCAGCAATGGTTGAGGGGCTGTCAATGTGGCTATCCCTTATCAGAAGAGACCGTCTACCAATAACAACCCCAAACCACCTAACCCTAAAAACCGAGAAGTGTTATTTTCTCTCATTCTTCAATCATTCACTTACGCCTGAAATAAAGAAGGAGAACAACGACAGCCTCTGCTACTGTTTTTCCGAGAGGTTTAAAGAGAAATTGAGAAACCGATGAGATCTGGTGCTATGAGATGGAGCTGCCATGAAAGAGATGTTAGAGATCGATAAAAATGATGAAGCATGAACTTCAGTGGATGATTAAGGATTTGTTATTGGAGAAGCTGAGATCTCCGCAACTGATATAACGAGATCGAGAAATTAAAAATGGTGGCGATGTTGAGAAGCAGAGCAACCAAACGGAGATTGGGGTTTTATTCTGATGAAACTGATGTTAAATCCAGAATAATGGGTATTGTGAAGAAATGGATTTGGGGATTGTCTCTGGGGATGAATCTCGAGCCTGTGAGAAATTGGTATGGCTGGTGGTGAATTGAGACGAGTAGTGAATGATGGATGTTGTAGCTCATATGGGTTTGTGGCTATGGATGGAGTTGGTTGTTGCTGTCAAAATTGAATGTTGAAGATTCAAGATGGGTTTGTGTGGCTGTTGATTAGAGGTGGTGTTGATAGCTGCTGTGGTGGAGAAAATAGAAATTGAATCGAGAATGGGTTGCTGCGATGGACGAGCAACTAACGATGAATGAATGGGTTATGGTGAACAATAGATGAATGTATAGGATTGTCGCATGTGAAGAATGGCCTGAAAAATTGGCCGGAATTTCCCTATAAACAACAGAAACTCTGCTGAAATTCTGGTAGCCGACGATGACCGATTCATAATGATTCCGATGACCGATCCGATCCAACAACTCAGCCGACTCAGCTGACTAAGAAGCTAACTCGCCCTTTGACTTGATTTTTTGACTAACTGAGACTGTTGGTCCAAGAAGATCAAGAACATACCGCATTTTTTGCTCCAAGAGGATTATATTGTTATACAAAGATGCCATTTGGCTTACGAAATGCTGGGGAAACATATCAAAGAATGGTGGAGAAGGTGTTTGCCAAGTGGATCCACAAAACATTAGAAGTGTATGTAGATGATATGCTGATCAAAAGCAAAGAAGTTGAGGATCATGTGTAAGATTTGAAAGAGATTTTCGATCAAATGAGGCAATTCAATATTAAAGTGAATCCCGATAAGTGTACTTTTGGAGTAACTTCAGGGAAATTTTTGGGGTATATTGTATCAAAAGAAGGAATACAAGTTCATCCAGAAAAGGTACAAGCAATTCGCGATATGCCAACACCTGCGACGGTCAAAGATGTGCAAAAATTAAATGGACTCTTAGCCTCGCTGGGAAGGTTCATTTCGCGATCTTCAGACAAATGCAAACATTTTTTCGATATACTCAAGAAGGGAGTAAAATTCAGGTTGACAGATGAATGCGAAAAAGCTTTTCAAGGAATAAAAGAGCAATTAACGAACATAACTATTTTACAGAAAGCAGAACCGGGAGAAGAATTATTGATTTATCTTGCAACAACCACATATGCGCTAAGTGATGTGTTGCTGCGAGTGGATGCAGGGGTAGAAAAACCAATTTATTACATTCGT
Source organism: Papaver bracteatum (assembly GCA_023529315.1). Taxonomy (NCBI): domain Eukaryota; kingdom Viridiplantae; phylum Streptophyta; class Magnoliopsida; order Ranunculales; family Papaveraceae; genus Papaver; species Papaver bracteatum. Next base: position 3,618,802 of record JAJJWX010000256.1, read on the forward strand.
AAAACATTCAATTCTGCAAAGAGAAATTATTCAAAGATTGAGAAACTAATTCTAGCACTGGTACATGCAACTTTCAAACTTCGCATCTATTTTCAAGCACATAAGGTCAAAGTGTTAACGAAAGTACCAATTGAGTCAGTACTGAAAAATTCAAAGAGATCCGGCAGAGTTGAGAGATGGAATGCACAAGTTGGAAACTTTGATATACAATATGAAATTTTATCCTCGCCAAAATCACATGTCATCGCAGAGTTCTTAGCTGAATTTCATTTAGAAGATGATGAAGCTGTGGAGGAGATGATGGATGTAGAAGAGGAATGCGGAGATCCAAAAGAAATATTAATAGAACCCAACATATGGGAAATATTAGTGGATGGATCATCAAACGGAGAAGGAAATGGAATTGGAGTTATTTTCATATCGCCAGAAGGAGAAAAAACAGCTTTTTCATTTAGATTAGAATTTGCATCCACTAATAATGAAACAGAGTATGAAGCTGTGATTCATGCTTTAAAATTCGCGATAGAAATGAATTTGGAAAATGCCAGAATCACCAGCGATTCACAATTGGTTATTCTTCAGATAAAATGAGAGTACACGACAAATGAACCATCCCTGAGAAAGTACAAAAGACTTGTTGAAGAATTATCTGTGAGAATTCCAAAAATAAAATGGAGACACATATCAAGAAAAGATAATAGACTCGCAGATGCTTTCGCTTTCATATCTAGTATGATGAAAAATCCATTGGCAAGGTGCATAAAAATTCAAACACTTTCATTTCCATCGATAAACAAAGAAGAAGAAGAGACAGATGTAATGATGGTAGAAGCTGGCGAGGGAGAACCTACGAGCAATATCACATATTAGCAAGCAGATCTTCATGCATATTTGGCGAGAGGAGAAATTCCAAGAAATAGATTAGAAGCACATAAGATGAAAAGTAGGGCAACCAATTATGAGCCAAGAAATGGAGTGTTATATCGCAGATCTTTTAACGGACCATCGCTAAGATGTTTGACGAGAGAAGAAGGACAAAAAGTATTAAAGATGTTACATAGTGGTGATGCTGGTAATCACAGTGGAGGAAGACCTTTAGCATATAGAACAAAAATGCAGGGTTATTACTGGCCGTATATGCATGAGGATGCAAAAAAACTTTCAAGGCGTTGCGAGGATTGCCAGCGATACAGAAAAATGATACATGCACCAGGAGCACCATTATCATCTTCAAAAAGTGTATGGCCTTTTAGGAAATGGGGACTAGATATTGTGGGACCATTTGTACCTGGTTCTGGACAAAGAAGATATCTGATTGTCGCAACATATTATTTCACAAAATGGGGAGAAGTAAAGGCAGTACAACATATTCGCGATAAAGATATTTTTACATTCATCTTTGAAAATAGAATCTGCAGATTTGGGATTCCAGCACAATTAGTATCTGATAATGGGAAGCAGTTTGAGGGACAGAATATAGAATTGTTACTCAATGCATTTAAGATAAAATGTGGAAAGTCTACTCCTTTATACCCACAAGCAAATGGTCAGGCTGAGGCAACTAATAAAACAATCACAGACATCTTGAAAAAGAAGTTAGAAGGATACCACAGAGCATGGTGCGAGCAAGTACATAATGCAATATGGGCTTACAACACAACTAGACGAGAAGCAACTAGAATGTCACCATTTTGCTTGACATATGGGGTAGAAGCTGTATTACCAACAGAAGTTGTTATACCTACAATAAAAAGAGAAGCATGGGAAAGAAATTTAAGTGCTGGTATGATACTGAATAAGTTGGATGAATTAGAAGAGAAAATAGAACAAACTCTACAACATATGGAGAATTATCAACGTAGATTAGCTCGCGAGTATAACAAACGTGTTAAGAAGCGTGAATTCCAACCTGGTGATTTAAAACTGCGAGAAACGCCTAGTTGTCAGCGAGAAAGTGGTGGAAAATTGGTGAGAAAATGGGATGGACCATACATCATTAAAGAGATAGTTGGAATAGGGGCATACAAACTAAGGGATCCTGAAGGAAGAGATGTTGGTCAAAGACTCGATAGACCGTGGAATAGATTATTTCTGAAGAGGTATTATCAATAACATCTTCTGCGAAATGAGAAATACTGGTATGTTATATGATGACACAGATAATAAATTCTTCTCTCTCCCTTAAAATTGAAAAATTGTTCTGATAACAAAGCGCAACAATAACAGCGAGAATCATCGCAAGAAAAGCGAATAAAATTTCGAAGAGATTAAAAAATGGGACGAACCTTTATGGCGTGCACCCTAGTTCGCGAATAAAATTTCGTAAGAGGCAAATGTAAGACCTATGAGCACGTCATAGGAGGGGGTATCCCTTGACATGATTTAGGGGTAAGATTATACCGCTGCTGGATCCTGAGTCATGCAGATGTTGGGGTTAAAGAAAACCTATCCGGTAGAGAGATCTTGGATTTCCAACTTGTAGATGGTGGATTTTAAACAAAGGCTAAAATCATAAACTCGTGATTGTACGGACCGCTAGTTCAGCAATCGCATGTGAGTATTGAGACATGGGTCTCTCATCGAATTCTCGACGGAGAGTGCTTTCTCTCAGAGTACATGTAGATGTGCAATCAACATCTAGACAACGGAATAATCTCATGCATACTGAATACTTTCAGTCATTTCTATATAATATCACGGGATGGACGGCTCTACGGGGCAATATCGTCTTCAGGAACAAACAACGAGTTTAACCTTACCATATAAAGGATATGGCTTAACGGAAAGTCATGTCAGGATAATTAATGCTCCTATCGTTGTCAGTTTATTCTTCTAGGCATAGACCCATGAGGTTAATTATCCCTTCATTGCTCTGATTCCGTGGTCGAATCAACGACGATCCCACGGAATGGCAATAAGATTGCTCCGATTCCGTGGTCGAATCAACGACGATCCCACGGAATGGCAATATCATTGCTCCGATTCCGTGGTCGAATCAACGACGATCCCACGGAATGGCAATATCATTGTTCCGATTCCGTGGTCGAATCAACGACGATCCCACGGAATGGCAATATCATTGCTCCGATTCCGTGGTCTAATCAACGACGAGCACACGGAATGGAAATATCATTGCTCCGATTCCGTGGTCGAATCAACGACGATCCCACGGAATGGCAATATCATTGCTCCGATTCCGTGGTCGAATCAACGACGATCCCACGGAATGGCAATATCATTGCTCCGATTCCGTGGTCGAATCAACGACGATCCCAAAGAATGGAAATATCATTGCTCCGATTCCGTGGTCGAATCAACGATAATCCCACGGAATGGAAATATCATTGCTCCGATTTCTTGGTCGAATCAACGACGATCCCACAGAATGGCTATATCATTTCTCATATTCCATGGTCGAATCAACGTCGATCCCATGGAATGGCAACAATCACTCATTGTTCTAAGTTCGTAGTCGAATCTTTAGCTGATCTTATGAATTAACAGTAAACATCTATCCGTTTTATTACTCATTTCATGGATTATTCTCTATTGAATTTCATGAATTAGTAATAAATAATTAACGACCGGGCATCGGAGCTACCTTTGAGTAAGCCTTGTTTCAAACGGTGCAAGTGTATTCAACGATGATGCATTAACAATCACCGCACGAACGAGTATTTCAAAATACGACGAAACGATGAACCTATGCAAAATAGGGAAGAAAATAATAAATAATTAAAAATATTTGACCAAAGTATTTGGGACACGGACACACGATCAACTCATCGTGTCATGGTCAGTTCCACGCTAATTCTATATTTTTAATACACTTTTATTATTTTTCATGATTTGATAAAATTCTCTCGTTTGATCAAATCTCCGTCTTGAGGAAATTCTTTAGATTCGTGGTACTTCTATGAGTCCGTCAAAAAATAATTAAGGAGAGTGTGTGGGGCGTGACCATTGGCCGACCGGCCATGCCTTGGTCCCATCCGACCCACACCTCACGGTCCTTATTATTTTATTATTATTATTTTTCTCTAATTTCATGAAAAAACTCCTTGATTTCATGGTATTTTTTCCTCAAAAAATTCCTTTAAATCATCAAAAATAATAATAAAATAAAATAAATTATGAAAACTCGTGGGACCGGGCCTTGGCCGGCCGGCCATGCCCTAACCGGTCCCACACGCCCTGTTTTATTTATTTTATTATTAATTATCTTATTTTTCCTTGATTTCATGGTATTTTTCTCAAAATTCCTTCAAATCATCAAAAATACCCAAAAAATTATTAAAATTCGTGGGATTGGGCCATGACCGGTCGGTCACGCCTCCGTGGTCCCACACGACCGAATTTTATTGTTTAAAATTTTTCAAAGACCATGAACTCATGGAAACTCCTTCAATTCATGAAAAACTCTCTAAATTTATCAAATTTCTCAAAATTCATGAATCCTTCATAAAATCATCAAAATATATAAAACTAAGGAAGAGACACCACGAGACCGTGGTCATGACTGGCCGACCGTGCCTTGACCACCGGCGTCCCAGTCTCACAATTCCTTATTTTATAAATATTTTCCATCGTCTCATGGTGTTTCCTTCGTCTCATGGAAACTTCTTGATTTTAATAAAACTCCTTCGTTTTATTGTGGGATCGGCTCCTTAAATCTTTCCTGAATTTTACTTTCGGGGTATTTTCACCTCCCAAACGAGCTCAAAACCTAAAAACTCCCTTGTTGGGAGATAGGAAATTCTTTTCCGTACGGAATGAAGGGCGGACCATCAAAATCCGAGTCCGTATGAGAATTATACATCAATTCTAGTAAAGGACGTTAATTAGGGTTTGGAGACTACTCAAGCGACCAAAAGTTGGTCACGTGATCACTGTGACTGGTCCACACTTCATAATTCCTTCACTTTTATTATTTTCCTTCGTTCGATGAAGTTTTGACGGTTTTATCAGAAAACCCTAATTTTGTCATATTTTCTCAAATGGTCGCTCAAACGTGCACCAGAAAATATCAAAATTCTCAAGACTGAGACGCGGACACCTTAGGGACACGAGCATGTTATCTTGACCGACCAAGATTAGCCCTTTGGCTCACGGAAGCCAGTCTCATCGGTTTTCACAGTTTTGACCTAATTTGCACAATTGCTCGTATTAGGTCCAAAACTTCCAAACACTTTGGATTTTTCATGAAGTGACCATCAGACGGTCACGTGATAACCCAGGGCCGGCTCCATGACTTTATGGTCGGTCCATCACTCTCTCATGATTAATTAGGTTTTGACACCTAAGTCTCAGACGAGCATTTTGAATAATGATTGAACCAGCATTTAATCATTCTTTCACCAATAATTCATGAACTCTTCGTGAATTCATCATATTTGCTCACGTGAGCACATGGACACTACATGGTTGATCCACGGTCCCATGTAGCCGCTCCTCGTTCGTCCCATGGTTAAAACTACTGACCATGAATTGATCATCAATCGATCAAATTAGGGTTTCTGAGTTCAAGGATCATGCTTCCAGACTCTAACCTTAATAATTCTATGATGACCTCATGGTCATGAATTAATATTAATAATTCTACGATGACCTCATGGTCATGAATTTATATTAATAATTCTACGACGACCTCATGGTCATGAATTAATAATTCCACGACGATCTCATGGTCATGAATCTTATTAATTATGCTAGGTTCAACGACCAACATTTTAATTAATATTATTGGCACATCGTCAATCATTCATGAGCAAGACATGCTCATACGGTCAAATATTCAACAAGTCATCACGAGAGTAACACTTGCTCAGATGATCAATATTTGCCCGAGTTAAGGAATATCGGTTCAACAATTCACCAATATTCAACAAACCATCGAATGAGCAATACTTGCTCACTTAATCATAAGAATTATACCTCTGTCTCATGACATGTTCAATTCATGGGTAGTTCCAGAATATCTTGTTCGACTCAGCAACCACGTGGACTCATTGTCCTATCAAACCACGAAGTCATCAATTGACTAACAAACCACGAGACGATCAATCGTGTCACTTGGGGGGATATCACTTAGGGTTTTGGTCTGGAGGTGTACGGCACGTGTGTTCAAACACACAATGGAATGTGAGCAAGTCGTGCAATCAGTTAAAGGAATTCACAAGGTAGTGGGTGGAAAGTCGACCAAGTCTTTACACGTTGTACAACTGGTTTCGAACACGATTTCCACCTCTCCACTCCTTGATTCCATCAACTGTCACACTTCATGGGATCATGGTGTCTATAATTCTAGCAATATAAATAAGTTCCTGAATCAAGATTGAGAATCATCGAACAACCATCGAATCAGAAAAACAGAACGACACAGAATACTCAGAGTAAGAATATCACGTCTCTTCGACAACACGAGATCATCAAACTCATCAATTGAGCAATTTCTTTATAATTGTTCAACTTCAATCATTCAGAACTTATCATATTCAGAATTCACACACCCACAACCCTTGAATCACCATCGATTCCACACATTTCTCAAGCTTCCCTCCTACAGATCAACCCATCCTCTCTTGTGACCGAATTTACTCTGGAACGGTCGTTGTCTCGATTTAGGCCGGAGGACTACAGATTGATCTCTCGAATCTAAGCACCCCTTTGCAGCGGTGCATCTGTGTGAGGATTATCTTTTTTACTGGTTCGAGGAACCTCCTCCGCACGGTCGTCTCCTCAATCCCTTAAAAACCAGCAGATCGTTTTTCCCCATCCACACAACTATATATGGTTATACCCTGGTTGGACGACCGAGAATCTCTTCCAAGAAGTGCAAAGTATGACCAAGGCGCCGAGGTACACGGTTGAGCCAAGGGTGCCAAGGGTGTACGAAACTCCCTTGCCATTCTTGGTAAGTCTTAGCTATGATGCACTTGGCCTGAAGAAAACCTCACTTAGGGTGCAACCTTGTAACTATAAGACATATAGGCATAAAGGACAAGAGGCTGCGAAAACAGCTGGTTGTTGGTAAATTTGGATGGGAGGAGCTAGTATTGTATGGCCGGTGTGCCCTCCTTGAAGGGGCAACCAGGGGGAAGATAAGGGCGGCACCCTCCATTAGGGAGCTGATAAGTGTCTTAAGACGGCAATGTCATGGGGCTTTATTCGCAAGAATATTTAGGACTATCATATTGTCGCGTGACGTAAATTATACATAGGCAACAAGCCAAAAGATAAGATGAGATCAATGGGTTTTTACATGAAAGTGTAAAGACGTCCTGCGATTTCATCGCAAGACGACAATGTCATAAGGCTAAATTCTTGACAGAGAGTTTATAACCTATCATATTGCCGCAAATATTTTGAAAAAACATGGATAAGACAAGATCAAAGGGTCTTTACATGCAAATGTTAAGAAATCCTGCGATTTTGTCGCAAACAGAAAAAGTTTGGCAAAATAAGACCTTTACCTAGGAAGGCAAAATAAGACCAAAAGAATAATCTTACCAATTAACTATTCCATTTTAAGATTGTAGGAAGTATTCATTCATCGCAGAACCATATATAAGAAGGAAAATTCTTCACATCGCAGATTACTTCAGAATTTTTCAGAACATCGCAACAATATTCATTGTATCGCTAATATATTCATAAAATGATTCACCATTTCAAGAAAGATAATGAAGGGCAAGTAAGGGAATAGAAAAGTAAGATTTCATTATCTTCCTTGAAAAATATTCAAAGTAAGCTAAATTGAAAGGTAAGTTCTAAAAGGTCTCAAAAATTACATCGCTCGCAAGAAAGAAGAAGAAAAAGAAAGCAAAGATAAAATTCAAATTTCAGCGGTGGCTTCGCCATATTTATTCTTCTTGCTCGTTAGATTCATTATTTCTGCCAGAGTTATCAGCTTCTTCAGCATCCTTTTCATCATGAGTCTCTCCTTCTTTTGACTCTTCATCAACATTTGCTTCGCCACCCGCAGCTGCTTCTTTGGGAGGACTTCTTTTTTCTTCTTCTTCACCATCTTCTTGAGTGGTATTTTCTTCGTTATTTTTAAACTCTAAATCTTCATCCATGGGAAGAGTAATTTCATCGTCATCAACCTTTAGAGGAGGAACAGTTACAGGAGGAAGAGAATTGGAGAGCAGAATCTTGTTCACAAGAACTTCAGCACTGAGGTGGACCTTGCGAAGGAAACTTCTATCACGATTCCTAATCTTTATGTTTTTAAAGTACTCGAGATAATCAAGTCTTCTTTCTGATTTGTCGCGGGAATCAAGATAATTAGAAACAAGAGACTTATTTTCTTTACGAACTTTATCCAATTTAGCGGTCAAATCAGTGATGGTATAATGAAGATTTCTTTCGGACTCTGCGAGCAACAAAATAATAAAAGATCAGTTAGACAAAAATTTCACAAGGAATATAACACAAAATTTTATAAGAAGATTAACAAGAGAGGCAGTCAATTGAATACCTTCTTTTTGCGAGGTTAAGTTTTGGATTAATGCAAATAAAAAGTTCTCCCATTGATTCATGGCATCATCGAATTTATCGCCGACCATACCCTTCAGACGAGATTTCATGCTTTCTTCTTTGTTGCGAAGATATGAGTTTTCCTTTGTTAATAAATAATGAGATTCCTTTAATTGAGAGTATTGATCTTGAATTTCGCTGGCTCTTAAACTAAGAGTTAATCTACCCTTGATAAGTTTATCCTTCTCGGCAGTAGATGATTCAGTTAATTCCTTGAGCTTATTCTTAAGAGAGTGAAGATATTGCTCTTGATTATTACATATGCTTTGAAGATTACTTAATTGCTGCGAGGAAATTGCCATCAAGCTTGAAAATCTATGTTTCTCTTGGGAAAGGTTTTCTTTTCATCTGATAAAGATTTCATCGCCAAATTATCCTTCAAAACAAATATGAGAGGCGATCAACCTCACCACTTAATAAATTCTGCCTTTGCAATAATTGATTATTCTCATTAGTAAGATTATTTATGTGATCAATTGAATAAGTGTAAAGATTGTCTAGTCTAGTATGTTGATCCATCCAAGAATCTCTTTCAACGCGAGCTTCTTCAGCGATAGATTCAAATTTGAGTCTTTCTATGAAACGAGTCTGATTTGAAACTAATATATGAATCAAGAATTTAAGAAGGAAGCTTGAGTACAGAATATATGTAAATAAAACAGAAAAACAAAGGAACAGAGGCAAGAAAAATGTACCTTTCATCTCGTCATTTTTTCTGCGAAGATTCTCACAGTCTAGAGAAGAGTTGCGAAGCATGTGATTCAAAGTATCACATTCAGCAGTTTTAGCTTGAAGGATTTTCCTCAAAGCTTTAATATTATTTTCCAAAGACGCTCGTGAAGCATTATAATCAGAGCCAAAATACTTGAGTAGAGTCTCGCAAGCTTCATGCTGGAGAGGGTCAGTGGAAGACTTTCTATCATTGTCTAAAATGTTAGATAAGATTTTAAAAGCAACATCAACACCTGCAAAAGTTTCTTTTGATGAAGGAAGGGGTGTAGAAGATGAAGTAGTAATGAGAGCAAGTTGACAATCATTTGTGATGGTTGAGTTGTTAGGAGGAGTATGTGGAAAAACAACAGTTGAAGGCCGTAAAGGACTATAAGGAGTCTCAGTCACAACAATTTTAGAAGCCTGATCTGTTAAAGGGTCAGAAGAAGTAGAAGTATGGGTAGCGATATTCTCGCAAACAAAAGTAGAAATATTTGGTTGCGATGGTATGGGATTAATCCTCATGGATGTTAATGTAGGCATAATAAGATCTTCTCCAAGTGTCTTAAAGTGACGAGATCTTTTGGGAGGCTTAACAGGGTTCTCGTCATTCTGCGAACAATGACTCAGATAAGAAACAGAGGCAAAAATATTGTTATTAGGAAATAGGATATGTTTCTTACTACCTTATCATTCGCAGAACTCATGTTCTTCTTCTTCTCTACTAGTCTTTTGCGAGTGTTAGGGTTTTGAATCGTGGATTGCTTAGTTCCGCTGAAAAGAAGACACAACATGAAAATTATAAGGAATAAAGTAAGAAAGATTGGAGAATGAAAGTAAAAATTGGATTAAATAAATATCATAAGTCAAGAAACATACCTTGGTGACTCCATTAGAACAGTAGCAGAAGAAAATGAAGAAAAAGAAAGTTACAGACGGAAGACGAAGTAGACAAATGAAGAAGATGAAGAAACAGAAGAAGAAAATTAGTTTGGAAATTTAGTCCTACCTTTTATAGGCAAAATAGGGTGGGCCCATTGAGCATAGACGTGTCAGTAAATGGAGGAATTCACAACACGTGTAAGAAAGGCTAAATTAATGGAATCTTGTCAAGGAGAAAGTATAAAAGGGAAAAAAGCTGCGAGGGTAATAAAGAATTTTGGTTCTCATGATCTTCTCTTCTTCGCAGAAAAGACATGAGAAGAGGCAAGATGTAGGACCAGAATATCGCTACAACGCTATTCCTGCGATATTAACAACGCTTCTGCGAGCGTCACTTCCAATTCTTTAATAACGTCTCACGAGCATCACAGAATACTCAAAAGAAACTGACAATGAAAGAAGTAAAAGAAGAATACGTTGATCCTACGATGGTCATCGTTCTTGCGATGGAGAATATGGTATAAATTGCGATGAGATCGCAGAATAGATCCGAAATAGGAGGAAAACTTAGCTGTCATCCATTATGTAAATCCCTATATAAAGGGCTCGATAGATCCAGAAAAGGATGATGTATTTTTGAGATTTGAAAGAGTCTTGAGGAGAGAGAAACTTCAAGAGAATGTTTGTAATCTTGATTTCTTCCAATTCTGTAAACATTTCTGAGATTTGAATAGTAAAGTGTCGTTTAAATCTTTGAAGTTTAATTGATTTCCAATAGATTTCTATAGAATCTTAACAAGGGTGTAGTGTGGGAATTCCTGCAACTACAACTACATTCATATCAAAGTACCCAGACGCTAACACTTTATATGTTGACCTATTAATAAAAATTACCTTCAAACTACTGGCCTCCATAGTCCTAGACTTGATTATTTCCGTGGCTCGAGAACTCAAACTTCCAGACAAGTCCTCAGCAATTTTCCTACGGGACGAAAATAATTCACACAGAGTGCTTCGAACGAATTCCAAAAAGTAAAGCGGAGACAAGTTTTTAGCAGGTTTTAGCATACTGATAAAATACGATGCTAGGACTATTGTCATCATACGAAATCGTGGCCTTCTTACCTTTACCCTTGCCCACGAAGAGAATCCGAGAGATCGCACCACCGTTGCAGCTTTAGGACTTAGCTCCATAAGTTTAGCGACATGAACTTCGAATTCCTGGTAATTATAAGCTAGGGAAGCTTTCAGAAATGTTTGAGACACACCGCTCGAGTACCTTGACAACCTGGACGCTATGTGATAAATGCAGTATACATGTTCGGATTCTGGAAACACGGTACTTATACCAATATTTATGCCTGCTGACCTATTACTGACAAAGAGGATTTTCTCGTCGGTTTTGAGTGCCTTACATAATTCTCTGAAGAACCAAGTCCATGTGTAACCATTCTCGCTACCAACAATGCCAAACGCAAGGGGATAACTCTGTTCGTTAGTGTCAACCCCAATAACTATCAGTAGAACTCCACCATATTGGCCACTCAAGATCATACTATCGATGGAAATTTGGGGTATCAGCGAACACTTGAAGGCCTAAACACATACCCCCGGTGCTATGAAAGAATACCGAAAATGGTTGTTTGTATTAGTATCGACAACTGCAAGAGTTCCGGGGTTCAACTTCTCTAACATATAGGTGTAACTAATTAGGTGATTATACCACTCGTCCGGAGGACCTCCATTCAGATCCATTTTCCGGAGATCCCTATTTATTCCGAGGATCGGTACCTAGTGAGAAAGAGATAACGAAACAGAATTGATCTTGAAAAAGAAAGGTTACTAGATCATACAATGGCAACTTTAAAGCGATGTACGAGATATCAACAAAACAAGGTTAACTCCATCTAATGTGTCTGTGCGGTTTATATATAATCATATTATATTATTATTGGGGATTAAATCCCTTTGGGATTTGGGGGTTTATAGGATATGTAAAACGTTGAAAAACTTGATTATAAGGTATAGAAGGGAAAATGCTGTCATCCTCAAATAAAAAAAGTATTCTCGAAATGGAAAATAGGGTTTTGACCATGGGTTTAAACGCAAAAATGATTAGTCGACCGTGAGAAACAACGGGAGAAATGAGGAGTGATACCCTTACCGAGCATGTATCCCTATCTTTCATCCCGATACTGCAATCGACGGTTCTGGCAGCTTTCTTAGCATAGGGATGGTAAATGGGGTAAAGTGGGGCCCATCTATGTATTAGACGCGGGATTTTTGCTCTGGACTCTTTCTCGGTCAAGCTATCATTTCTCTGGAGAATTATCGTGGCTCTAATAGGGGTAGGGGTGGGGTATGAGTGTGCCCCACCAACCTTTCCCACGGTGCACACTAAGTGGGGCATGGGCTGGCTCCGCCTGTGGCAAGAACACTTGTCTGAATGTCTTCTCGCAAAACGTGCTTCGGAAAAACACGGCTAAATATTTGTCATGTGATGGGGTTGCACAAACTCGACCCACACCCGCAGGTTTTTACTCGCACCGACTCCAACCTTAAGGCCCTACCCTCGCAATAACGGCACGGACAATTATTGCATATTGTATTTTTTTCACATCTGAGTTTCAAGTGTAAAAATTGTTTTCCGATAGTGTTAGGATTGTACCCATTCGTTTATCATGCGATATGAAAGTGGCGCCACCCAAAACATCTGCTTTTTAATTGTTCTGTACTTCACACAAAATCAAGCTCTCTATAAATGTAATGGTATTTAGCGTTAGTATACAAAGCCTCAGACCAGAGGACCAACCTTTCCTTTTTTAATTTGATCTAAACTAAAAAACCGACGATTCACACACTAAGCATAGCAATTATACCTAAGGGTCAATTTATGAAATTACGTCGATACTTATTTCTACAGGTAACGTATGAGACATCTTAATTTTTCTCCGGGGTTAGAATTACCACTGCTTATCTTTCAATTCACCTCTGACAACGACAATCAACTTAAATACAAAATAAATGTTATGGGTGTTTAAAAGATAAAATATAGGGCCTAAAATATATGGAGAATCATACACTGGCTCCGCTAACTTAGGGATCAACAACTGTAATAGAGATCGGATGGATCTAAGGGGACAATTTATTCCCGCGTGCAATCGCGTGACAATACTGTTGAGGCTTAATCCCACGTTGCTAACCTTCCTAGACTACATCCTCTTTATTTGCATGAGGGCCTCTCCACTCATTGCCAATTGGTTTTGAGTTGGAAGCCCAAGTGATATTAAGTAGACTATTTTGCTAAATTACTAAGGAATTGAAATGAAATTATTTCCACATAGTAGAATTTCAATAATTAATATCTTGTACATCTCAAGGGCACCACTCACTCTGAAGCTGGTTTTAGGAAGCAGAAATCGGAAGAAGAAAAAAAGAGGGAGAAAAAGCAAATGTCTTTTCTGATGATCATAGGGGGCAGACTATTACTTCGAATGCCTGGATGGGTCTTTTTGTGTCATTTAAAGAGAAGAGACCCATTTTCGATTTTCGGGTATAGACCCGGGGCAACTGGAAAAGCACACATCAATCTATGGGTCCATTTTCGAAATCCTTACCATGTCAAGATGGATTTCTGACAACACATTGGTAGATTTTTTCTCCACAGTTTTACACCGAATATGTGTCATCTATATCCATAATAGATTTCATTTTCACCCTACCCCACCCCGGAAAAACAGTTGGGTCCGCTTTAAAAGTGAGCCAATAGAAATTTGACGCATAGAGGTGCAAATTAATTGGTGTAAAAATCCGGTAGATTTTTAGCATTTTTGACGTTAAAAATTCGAGATGTACCGCATAAAAAATAATGTATAAACCGCACTCTCACATGATTTTTTTAATGGGTCCCATAGTATTCTGCCGGGACCCACCATTACACTATAAGGGTTCAACATGTGTACTTTGGTGGTTAGTTTGGGAAAACCATGGTTTCTGTGTGGTTTTTTGAATGGTACGTGTAGAAGAGCTGTTTCGACATTGGTTGTTCTGGTTGTACATGATCGATCTTAAAGTAATCAAAGTAATCAAACCCAGAATTTATGGAAATCTGGTTGCACAGATTTCCGCCACCCATTGTCGAATTTTAGTCCCTTAGATTGGGATTTGCAGGGGGCCCTTTATGTGGCATCAAACCACTACATACATGACACCTAATGGTGGACATGAGTGAGGGACACGAATGGGGGAGGGGAAGCATTTTCCTAGAAATCCATGTATCGAAAGTAATTGCCTTATTTTATAATTTATTTGTATGACATCATAGGAGCCCCACTCGCTCTGAAGCTGCTTCGTTATTAATGTACTAAAATATTATTATTTCATTGTTAATGTACTAAAATCTTTGTCGTGAATGTAAATTATTTTTATTAAAAAGTATTATTATTTTGTTATTAATGTACTAAAATCTAAATGAAGATTAAATGTATGAAAATGAAAAATGGAAGAAGAAAAAAAACAAATCCAAATCTGTCTTGCTTGTAGGCTAGATAACCGATCAATTACCGGCTCCGCTCCTATATATTCGTATTGGATGGTCAGATTTGAGTGAATGTTCTTCATTTCACTTCAGTGTATCCAGTGCAAACCCCGTTTTTCACCGTTCTATTATAATTAGTAGTATAAAGTACATTAAGAGAGAGAATTTATTTCCCATATGTGTTTTCAGCGAAATCGTTGTGTTTTAATTTTCCGAGGGAAGGATTTATTTTCCATAAAAATGCATAGTGTAAAAGACAACTTTCACCAATAGAATCACACAGTAAAATTAAAAGGATGCTCTTTAATATATGTTGGTTAAATCCCAAAAGTGGGAATGTTGTAAATACCCTCCAGTTTTATTGACCTTACACAAATACCCCATAGGGGTAAAAAAATAATATTTTGGAGTCAACTTGAAAAAGTTGCTTCCAAAAATTGGAAGCAACCATTGCTAGTTGCGTCCACTTCGGAAAGAAACTTGTGCTAATAGCTGAGTAATGCTACGTTGACCGTAGCTATCACCGTGACAAATCCTATGAGAGGGAATGAACGGTTAGATGGGAGCCCGGGGGGGATTTGCAAGGGGTGGGGTATAAGGTGGGGGCCTCTTTTTTTTCACCTCTCACACGGTGATAGCTGCGGTATCCCCTCACGGTATACCAAGAATTATCGCTAATAGCTTCCACTTTTCGGAATGTATGGGTATTTATAAAAATTGAATAAGGGTGTAATTATGAGGCGAAGTTTTTGTTTTTAGTTCACCAAAGAATGACAAATATGCAACTGTTTTTCTTTTAAATACAATTATTCGACAATATTTATGATGATAATGGAAGAATGATAATTATGAAACTAAACCGTATAGAACAGAGATTTAATTATGATAATAGAACTTAAAACAACATGAACTTTCCCAGGGACCGGTTCCATAAGAAACCCGGACCGTACCGGCCCACGTGCAGCCTTACATACTATGTAGTCTATAGACATATTTTATTTGTTTAACAGTAGTTCTTAGCAAACTGAGATTTTGAACTCCACTAAAACAATATACCCTATGAAGGGCTGCGATGAACCCATTGGGGAGTAGTGGGTCCCGGCTGAATGCCATGGGACCCAGTCAAAAGGTTTGGTTGTGAGAGTGTTGTTTTTATGTAGTTTTTTTTGCTCGGTTCACCAAGAATTTCGGTTTGTTTAAAGAGAAATGACGCATTGGTTTCACGGTGTAACGGCACATTATTCTCTCAACCAAATCCAAATCCAAATCTCATAAAAGTATAACATAGTTTTTACGCCGGCTTTTCATGCCTTGCACAACCCGCATTATTCCCTCAACCGGCGCACAATAATCTGGTGAGGGAACATAGTAGAATTTAAATAATTAATAGCCTGTACAATTTAGATGGTAAAATTTATTTAGTTAAAATTTAGCCTGTACAAGTTATTACCGAGTTAAAATTTATCGAGTTAATACTAGTTTTTAGTTTGTTCTTGATAATCAAGAAATAATAGGGCTTAAAAAAAACTTATTTTATCAACTAGATTCTGGAAGGATTGTGAAACTTCGTTTTTCACCTATTTTCCAGGTGAAGGATTGTATTTCCACCTTCATTCGATCATTTTTCGAATCTTCGGAACAAACATGGTCGTAGGTATGCACACACAGTATTCCCCTGGCTAAAGCCAAGTATCAATTAAACAAATTTTTTTTTTGGAAGGTAGTAAATGATAGATTAATTTAGTGATAACCAAGTACACGTAGTGCCAAGGCAGGCCTTTGATCCTCTCTCTAATCTAAAAGTCCATCAAATCCTAGACCCAATAGTTATTAGCCATGTCCCAGAACCAAATACTACCACCATCTACAGAGGTTAACATCTCAAGGGCCCCGCTTGATTCCTGGATTGGAGTTAGGGGGGGCCCTTTTGTGTGTTATCACACCACTATCTACACGACACGTCACGGTGGAAACGGTTGAGGGAAGATAGTGGGTGAAGTCCATCATTTTCGCTCTGAAGCTGGTTTTCGGAAGCAGAAATCGAAAAAAAAAATAGGGAGAAAGAGCAAATGTCTTTTCTGATGATCATAGGGGGCAGACTATTACTTCGAATGCCTGGATGGGTCTTCTCGTGTCATCTAGAGAGAAGAGACCCATTTTCGATTTTTGGGTATAGAACTGGGGCAACTGGAAAAGCAGACATCAATCTATGAGTCCATTTTTAAATCCTTACCGTGTCAAGATGGATTTCTGACAACACATTGGTAGATTTTTTATCCACAGTTTTACACCGAAAATGTGTCATCTATATCCACAATAGATTTTATTTTCACCCTACCCCACCATGGAAAAACAGTTGGGTCCGCTTCAAAAGTGAGCCAATAAAAATTTGACTCATAGGGGTGTAAATTTTTTGGTGTAAAAATCCGGTAGATTTTTAGCATTTTCGACATCAAAAAGTCGAGATGTACCACATAAAAAAATAATGTATAAACCGCACTCTCACATGATTTTTTTAATGGGTCCCATAGTATTCTGCCGGGACCCACCATTACACTATAAGGGTTCAACATGTGTACTTTGGGGGTTAGTTTGGGAAAACCACGGTTTCTGTGTGATTTTTTAAACGGTACGTGTAGAAGAGTTGTTTCGACATTGGTTGTTCTGGTTATACATGATCGATCTTAAAGTAATCAAAGTAATCAAACCCAGAATTTATGGAAACCCAGAATTTATGAAAATCTGGTTGCACAGATTTCCGCCACCCATTGTCGAATTTTAGTCCCTTGGATTGGGATTTGCAGGGGGCCTTTATGTGGAATCAAACCCTTATGGATAATAACTAGTGAAATTCAGAAATGATTTATCTCTCAAACTACTCCACGGATGTTCGTAAACTTCATACCATTGGAAAGCATTTTAAAACACCTACGTAATGAATATAAACATTCCTATCAAATTATGCATATTTCTTATATTTTTTATAATTAACTAAAAGGATAATTTTGGAAATATTTCTTGTTTAGTGATAAATGTCACTTATTAGTGGGAAAAAATATAAAATCAAATAGGTCACTTAATTTGGGACGGAGGGAGTAGTAGTTTCAATCTTGTTAGACACCCCGAAGGTATGCACCGAGAATTGTCCCGAGATGGGAATTGATGGATGAGATTAAAGCCTCTCATCATCGGGATTATGAATGGGCAGACGTGGGCCATGCCCTTTGTCTCACACGGTGCACCTTCGGTGCATTCTTTTCGTCCAATCAATCATTCTCCGTAGTAATTTTTAGATTGTTCTTGATAATCAAGAAATACAAAAATGCTTGGTGAATCGAGCAAAAAAACTACATAAAAACAACACTCTCACAACCAAACCTTTTGACCGGGTCCCATGGCATTCAGCCGGGACCCACTACTCCCCAATGGGTTCATCGCAGCCTTTCATAGGGTATATTGTTTTAGTGGAGTTCAAAATATCGGTTTGCTAAGAACTACTGCAAGAAATAATAGGGCTTAAAAAAACCTTATTTTATCAACTAAATTCTGAAGGTGTGAGAAATCCATCATGACACGGTATGGGTTCGGTATTTTGATGCATATAGATGGATTGATGTCTGCTTCCCCCTGGTTTATTATACTCTATGTACTAGTAGTATGATAGGGTCTCTTCGCTCTAGATGAAATGACAAGACCCTTGCAAGAATATGAGTACTAATTAGATCACGTTGTCGTTATATGCAGTCTTCCCCTGTAATCATCAGAAAAGACGTTAGCTTTTCTCCTTTTTTTTACGTCTTTTTCCCTTTTTCAACTCCATTTTCGCTAGTCCTTACTCTACTCGGAACCTATATAAATGATCTCTGCTTCCTAGGAGTGTTTTCAGAGTGAGTGGGGCCCCTGAGATGTTAACATCAGTAGATACTAGATTTTGTGAAAATGGTTAATGGGGTAGTTGCAGTTGTGAAAATGGTTAAGCATATATAGTACTTGGTTCCTAGGAGCATCTACCGAGTCCGAGTGAATGCGCCCCTTGAGATGTTAACATCCAAAATATAGAAGTGGTATACTAGGTTCTGTGACATGGCTAGTAACTATAGTAAGTCTTGGTTTTGACGGACTTTCTCTAGCGCATCGGGTCAAAGAGTTCATCTTAATGTTTCTAGCACCATTCTTAATAATTGGGATCCTCTTTATGTAATTTTGTTGTTTTCTCTTTTTTTTTTTCTTTTAATCTACCTTTGGTATAACTCCTTTGTAAATAAATTCCTCTTTTCTTAATATATCTTCCGTTCTTTAGGGTATATTTTTTTCTTAATATATTTCTTAATATATCTTTCTCTTGGTCCTATGGCATTCAGCCGGGACCCACTACTCCCTAATGCTTCATATGGTATATTGTTTTGGTGGAATTCAAAATCTCGGTTCGCTAAGAACTACTGTGTAAATATTCTCCACGGACCGTTCAAAGAACCGCATGATAACAGTTAACTCACACTTTTTGTTATGGTCGGCCCATAAGAGGCCCATGCTATCCAACATCAGCGTGACCCATTCTTGATGGGAGACACGTTTTTTTTTTCTTTCTTTTTTTTGGCGGTCCAGAAAGAATCAGTTATAACATTTTTTTAAGTAAAGAAAATATTTAAAAATATTTTCTACAATTCTTTATATTTTAAATTAAAGATTATAAAATTACAATTAATATTTAAAAAATAATGATGTATAGAAAACGTTATTAGAACCGTTAAAACTGTTTTCACACACATTGTAACATTTTTATTTTCTATTTTACCGTTCTAGTGCCCATTATTTTATAATAACGTATAAAAAACTCGTATTTTTCAAATGCCCATTAAAATAATGCCGTGACCTGAACCATGACATGTTTTCAAACCTTGGTCAGATCTCAGTAAACGAATGTTCATGTTCGGTAAATGAATAACCGCCCCAAGTGAATAACAACCAATTTGGTGTGAGAATCCATCAAGACACAATAAGGATTTGGACCCGCAGATTGATGTCTGCTTATCCCTGGTATTAGCAAAAGGCCTGGCTTGGAACTACGAATACAAGGTTTTCAGTAAATTCAGCTATCATTTACTAGTTACTACCTTCGAGAAAAAAAATGTTCGATTGACTCTTGGCTACATCCATGGGAATGTTGTGTTTGCATACATCCTCCCCTGTTTGTTCCGAAGATTCTTAACCCTTATAATGGTCGAAAGAAGGTGGAAATATAATTCTTCACCTGGAACATAGGTGAAAAAACAAGTTTGCACACACAACTATTAACCTTGACAAATAAATCATTTTTGGTTCCTTGACTTGGACCATAGTATTTCTCATCCATTTTGTTTTTTAATGATGCATAACGGTGTATCGCGGTGGGAATCCCGCGGATACACCGTGTGAGAGAGGAAAAAAATGATCCCCACCTTTGGCACCACCCCTTGCTAATCTCCCCCAGGGATGCCTAACAAAAAATTGGTTCTCTTTGCGGTGCGCATTGCGGTACGCACCTTCGGTGTGTGTATCATTGATCTTTTGTAGATACATTTTTGTGTTTCCAATGCATATAAGAGTAACCTCCAGATAAGAATATTTATTTTTGGTTCTAAGATACACTCTATAGCGAAAATTTAATTATTAATAGCATTTTTGTTAGTTAATTAGGTTGACGAAAATAGTAAATATATATTTATCGATAAATAAAATCAATAATTCTTGGTGTACCGCCTCTTTGGAGTTTGGACACCCTAAAAACATGGAAGTGATACTCTTCCCCCATCAGGTGTCAAATTTTCACCCCTTGATCCTGTAGTAGCAGGATTTCCCACACTACACCCCTATTAAGATCCTATAAAAATATAAGTGAAACTAGTTGAAGATTAAAGAATTAAACGACACTTTTATTATTTAGATCTCAGAAATGTTTACAGAAAATATTCAACCTCAGAATTACAACTTTCCTTTCTGGAGTTTCTCTCTCCTCAAGGTTTTCTCAACTCTAAAAAATACATCATCATCATCTGGACTTACTTGAACCCTTTATATAGGAAATTACATAGTGGGTGACAGCTAAGTTTTCCCCTTCTTTCGGATATATTCTGCGATCTCATCGTGGTATTTGCAATATTAATCTTCGCCAACTTTTGTAATCCTCGTGAAACAATACTCTCATAACATGTCTCTTCAATCGTCAGCTATTATGATGCTTCCCCGTGACGCTCGCCAAATGTTGCTAAAGAATCCTCACGACACTCTCGTGAATAATGTCATTTATACTTATAGGAATATTTGACCTTCTCGTGAAAGCGTTGTTCTTATCATGAGAATACCCTTGTGGCGATATTCTGGTACTACATCTTTCCTCTTCTCATGTCTTTTTTGTGAAGAAGAAACGATCATGAGAATCCTTAACTATCGCAAGAATATCTGAACTTTTTTCCCCGGCAATATTCCGCTAATTCAGCTTTCCTTGTTAACACGTGTTGTAAATCTGTCCTTTTGTATTGACACGTCTCACATAATTTACTCCCTTCTTTTCCTATAAAATGAAGAGTCGAATTTCATTTCTAGTTTTCTTCTCTTAATTCTCTTTCTTCTTTACTTAGTTTCTTTGCCTTTTGTTCTGCAACTTCTTCTCATTCTCATTCTTCTGCTACTGTATTAATGGAGTCCTCGAGGTATGGTATTTTCTTAGATCAAACTTTTTATTTATATTCTTCGATCTTCTCTTACTTAATTCTTTATAACCCCATATTGTGTATTCTTCAGCGGAGCTGCTCTATTTACCAATCCTCGACTCAAAAACCTATTATTCATAAGAGGCCGACTGGAAAAAGGAAAGAAAATTCTGCGAGCAATAAGGTAGTAAGAAACACATTCTATCTCTTAATAACAATATTGTTGCCTATGTTTCTTATCTAGATTATTGTTTGCAGAATGACGAGGGTAATGCTAATCCTCCCAAAAGATCTCGCCAATTAAATAAGACCTTTGGAAGTAATTTCGTCATTCCTCCCTTAATGTCTGCGAAATATTCACCTACACCTGTGCAATATAATCTCCCTCCTTCTTCTGGCGAGAAGCTCGCTTTCACTACCACTACCTCTACTGGTCCTCCACCAATTCAAATTACAGAACCCATCACAACTGAAACTCCCTCTAGCCCTTTACTTCCTTCAAATGTTACTTTCCCGAAAACTCCTCCTTCTGATGATACAACCATTGCTAATGACTCAAATCATCATCTTGTCATCACTTCTTCTATTTCACCTTCTATATCCCTTCCTTCATCAAATGAGACCATCGCAGGAATTGATGTTGCTTTCAAAATTTTATCTAACATTCTAAATAATGCTAGAGATTCTTCTACTGATTCTCTCCAAAGAGGAGTTTGCGAAACTCTGCTCAAATATTTTGGCTCAGACAATTCTATTTCACGAGCTTCTCTAGAGAATGAAAATGCTGCTTTGAGAAAAAGTCTTCAAGATAAGATTTCTGAATGTGAAACTCTAAACCACAAGCTCAACAACTATGTACTGGATCACGATAATCTCGCTAGAAAGGTTGATGAGATAAAAGGTAAGATTCTTTTTTCCCCTGTCCTTTTATCTTTTTATTCTATTTCCATATTCTTCGTACTTAATCCTCCCTTTAAATTCTTGGTTTATATATTAGTTTCCAACCGAAATCGTTTCATCGAAAAACTTAAATCTGAAACCCTAGATGATGAAGCTCGCATTGAAAGAGATTCTTGGATGGACCAGCATAGTAGATTAGATAATCTTTATACGTATTCAGTTGATCAAATAAGAAATCTCACAAATGAGAATAATCAATTATTGCAAAATCACAGTTTTCTAAACAACGAGGTTACTCACCTCTCATATTCGTTATCCAAGACTAATTTGTCTATAGAATCTTTGTCAGACAAGAATAGAACTTTATCTCAAGAGAAACACAAATTATCAAGCTTGTTGGCGATCTCCTCGCAGAAAGTAAACAATCTTCAAGGGACATGTGATGACCAAAAGCAGTCTCTCCGCTCTCTTAAAAATAAACTTGACGAAGTAATGAATCATCCATTTGAAATAGACAAACTTATCAAGGGTAGACTCACTCTTAGTTTGAATGCCAGCAAGCTTCGAGATGAATATTCCCAACTAAAGGAGTCTCATTCCTCATTGTCAAAAGAAAATTCATATTTACGCACCAAAGAAGAGAATATGAAATCTCGTGTAAAAGGCATAGTTGGCGACAAATTTGATGATGCTATGAACCAATGGGAGAACTGCCTCTTTTCATTAATCCAAAACTTAACTTCGCAAAAAGAAGGTAGTCAATTATGACTGCCTCACTTGTTGATTTCCCTTGTCATAATTTATGTTATATTTCACTTGTTGATATTCTCACGATATATTTATTTCTATAACCTTTCTTTATTTTGTTGCTCGCAGAATCTGAAAAAAGCCTTCATTCTACTATCACCAATCTTACTAAGGAGCTAGACAGTGTTCACAAAGAAAACAAGACTCTTCTTCTCAACCTTTTAGAAACTAGTGATAAAGCAGAAAGAAGACTTGATTATCTTGAGTATTTCAAGAATATAGAGATCAGAAATCGTGACAAAGGTTTCCTTCGCCAAGTTCATCTTAGTGCTGAAGTTCTCGTGAATGAAATTTTGATCTCCAACTCTCTTTCTCATGTATCCGTTCTACCTTTGAAAGTTGACGATGATGAAGTACCTCTTCCTATGGATAAAGATTTAGAATACCCGTCTTCTGAAGGAGATGTTGAAGAAGACGCTGAAGAAGAAGATGATCAAGGAAAAGAAGAAAACTCTCCAAAAGAAGGAGAAGATCGTAACAAAAATAACTCTGGCGATGATGTTCGCGATGAAAGAAATATTGGTGATGATAATAATACTGACAATTCTAAATCTGGCGAGACTACCGCTTGAAGCTTGAGTTCTATTTTTAGTTTCTTTTTTCTTCTTCTTTCTCGCAAATGATATAACCCTTTTTTGAACTATAATATTCTCAAGAAACTTAATGAAATCCTACATATTTATTCCCTTGCTTGCCTCCTCATTAAATTTCTTGAGACTTGTTGAACTAAGTTTAACTAAGTTTTCTCGCGAAAATAAAGCCTCATGACATTGTCGTCTTGCGATGAAATCGCAGGACGTCTTCACATTTGCATGTAAAAACCCCTTGACCTCATCTTAACTTTTTCTTTCTCTTATGGCTTTTTGCCTCTGTATAAATTACGCAACAATATGACAGGCCTAAATGATCTTGCGATCTTAGATCCCCATGACATTGCTGTCTTAAGACACTTATCAGATCCATAATGGAGGGTGCCGCCCTTATCTTCCCCCTGGTTGCCCCTTCAAGGAGGGCACATCGGACATACAAGACTAGCTCCTCCCATCCAGATTTACCAACAACTAGTTGTTTTCGCAGCCTCTTGTCCTTTATGCCTATATGGCTTATAGTTACAAGACTGCACCCTAGGTGGGGTTTTCTTCAGGCCAAGTGCATTGTAGCCAAGACTTACCAAAGATGGCCAGGGTAGGTTCGTCCGTCCCGGGCACCCTTGGATAAACCGTGTACCTCGGTGCCTTGGTCATACTCTGCACTTCTTGGAAGAGACTCTCAGTCGTCCAACCAGGGTATAACCTTATAAATTTGGAAATCCAAGATCTCTCTCCCGGATAGGTTTTCTTTAACCCCTACATCTGTATGACTCAGGTTCCAGTAGCGGTATAACCTTATCCCTGAATCATATAAAGAGATACCCCCTTTACAACGTGCTTGTAGGTCTTACATTTTCCTCTTACAAAATTGTACTCGCGAACTAAGTTGCACGCCATAAAGGTTTGTCCCATTCTCTTAATCTCTGCGAAATTTCATTCACGTTTCTCGCGATATTGCTCGCGTAATCTTTAAAATAAAAATAGTCACTGATAATAACCTTTAGTTATGCCAATATTTCTTACCTTACAGCATTTGTCACTGATAATACCTTTTCAAAAATAGTCTATTCCATGGTCTATCAAGTCGTTGGCCAACATCTCTTCCTTCAGGATCCATTAATTTGTATGCCCCATTTCCAATTATTTCTTTAATTAAGTAAGGTCCGTCCCATTTTTTCGCCAATTTTCCACCATTCTCTCGCTGATATCTCGGTGTCTCTCGTAGAACTAAATCACCAATTTGGAATTCTCGTTTTTTTACACGTTTGTTGTATTCGCGAGCTAACCTTCGCTGGTAGTTTTCCATATGCTGTAGAGTCTTCTCCCTTTTTTCTTCCAATTCATCTAGTTTATGTAAAATCATACCAGCACTTAAATTCCTTTCCCACGCTTCTCTTTTTGTTGTAGGAATAGCAACTTCTGTTGGTAATATAGCTTCAACCCCATATGTTAAACAAAAGGGTGACATTCCAGTAGCCTCTCTTCTAGTGGTGTTGTAGGCCCATATTGCATTATGTACTTGCTCACACCATGATTTGTGATACCCTTCTAATTTCTTATTCAGAATATCTGCGATCGTTTTATTAGTTGCCTCAGCTTGACCATTTGCTTGTGGGTATAAAGGAGTAGATTTTCCACATTTTATCTTAAATGCATTGAGTAGTAACTCTATCCATTATCGACATCTGTATTCCCAGATGATATTTCAAACTGCTTTCCATTATCAGACATCAACTGTGCTGGTATTCCAAATCTGCATGTAGGTACTGAATATCACAAGATAATAGTTCACGAGTATCGTAATAAATAAAGGAGGAAAGAGTTATAAAATGTTACGATGATAGAAGTAGTGCGGGGAAATATGAAGTTTTGCGAGGATGAAATAATCTTGCGAGGATGAATTGCGATACTTCGCAATTCATATACAGCTGCATAAGTTTTACTATAAATAGGAGTTCAAATGTAAAATTCGAGAGGTTCTTTTAGTGAGTGTAAGAAATTATCTTAGGAAAGAGAATAGAAAAAGTTGTAACTATTCTAGTTCCATTTTGATAATTCTTTGTAATCAACTAAGAGAATTAATAAGAAAATTATCATTCACCATCAAGAACTTCTTGAGTTTTTACTAATTCTATTGAGGGTGTAGTTGTATATTATTCTGCAACTACATAATTGGCGCTAGAAACAGGGACTTGAGAATTGTGGTAGCCTAAATTTGAGGGAATTGTGGAAAATTTGAAGATCAAATGAAGTCAGTAGATGGAGATTGTAAAAAAGAAGAATGTAATATGATCACAAAGACAATGATTGATGAATTTCATAGTAATATGAAGGGAAAAATATACAAGCGAGATTGTAGAGGAAGAAAGATCATGGAGGAAGAAAAGATAACAACTTTAGAAGAATGGGAAAAGCAAAAAATCACATTTTCAAGTAGCAGAAATTCCAAATGAAGACTTGAACCACACTTCACCATTGGTGATCACAATTACGATCATGCTAGAAGATAAGAAAGCTGTAGAAAAATGGAAATTAAACCGAATTTTGGTTGATACAGGGAGTTTTGTTAATATCATATTCTATCATGCACTTAAGGGGATGGGAATTAAAGATGAAGAAATCACAAATTCAAAATGTCTTATTCATGGATTAGGAAAATCTACAACAAAATCTAAAGGGGAAATCGCGCTGCGAATATTATTAGGAGAAATCGAAACACATGTAATCTTGTGTGTGATAGATATGGAATCTCCATATAACATGCTGATAGGAAGGCCATGGATTCATGCGATCAAAGCTGTTGCTTCAACATTACATCAGAGAATCAAATTTCCTACACCAAATGGAATACAAGAAATAAAAGGAGATCTTGATAGTGCAAAATTTTGTTATCAAATTGAAGTAACACAATGCGGAGGAAGAGCAAGAAAGAAACAGCTTCATAGGAAACTTGCGAAGGAAACAAAAAAGGAAGAAGAATTCCGAGTGTATACAATAAGAGCAAAGGAAGGGAGAGGTATACCAAATGAGATTCCAGAAAAAGAAGGGGAACCAGTAAAAATAATCAAAGAAACAACACCTATGGGGGAGCAAAGTCCAAGCTATGTTGCTGCTGAACCAACTAAAGAAATAAATATCGGAAGTAAAGAGGATCCTTTATTCTTGCGAATTGGAACTAAGATGGATGAAGAAGAAGAAAAAAGAACTATTGATCTTTTGCGAGAATATAAAGATATCTTCGCAGGAAGTGTAGATGAGATACCAGGAATTGATCCATCAGTGGCGTGTCATATATTGAACATAGATAAAAATGTAAGACCATTCAAACAAAGAATAAGGAAGATATCACAAAATTATCATGTACAGATAGAAGAAGAATTACAAAAGATGTTGGATGCAAGGATCATAAGGGAAGAAAAATATCCAGAATGGATTGAGAATATGGTCATTGTTCCGAGAAAGAATAAAGGAATAAGAATTTGCATAGATTTCACTGATCTAAACAAGGCATGTCCCAAAGACAGTTTTCCATTACCAGATATACCACAAATGGTGGAATCAGCTGCAGGTCATGATAGAGTCACTTCACTTGATGGATATAAAGGGTATAATCAAATATCACTCGCAGAAGAAGATCAAGAACATACTGCCTTTTTGCTCCAAGGGGTTTGTATTGTTATGTGAAGATGCCATTTGGTTTTGCGGAATGCGGGTGCTACATATCAACGTATGGTTGAAAAAGTGTTCGCGAATTGGATACATAAAACTTTGGAAGTATATGTAGATGATATGTTGATAAAAAGCAAGGAAGCTAAAGATCATGTGCAAGATTTGAAGGAAATATTTGAGCAAATGAGAAAGTTCAACATCAAATTAAATCCTGAGAAATGTATAATTGGGGTTTCATCTGGAAAGTTCTTGGGATACATAGTATCAAAGGAGGGAATACAAGTTGATCCATAAAAGGTCCAAGTAGTTCGTGACATGCCAACACCTGCAACGGTAAAAGAAGTACAAAAGCTAAATGGACTCTTGGCTTCACTTGGAAGATTTATTTCACGAATGTCGGATAAGTGCAAGCATTTTTTCAACATACTTAAGAAGGGAGCAAAATTCAAGTGGACTGATGAATGTGAAAAAGCTTTTCAAGGAATCAAAGAATACCTCGCAAATACATCTATACTACAGAAACCAGAGAGAAACGAAGAATTATTGGTATACCTCGCAACAACTCCATATGCTCTAAGTGCAGTTCTGTTGCGAGCAGACGCAGGAGTAGAAAGGCCCATTTACTACATTAGTAAAACCTTTAATACAACAGAGAAGAATTATTCTAAAATGGAGAAGTTAATCTTAGCCCTGGTTTATGCATCATTCAAGTTACGAATATACTTTCAAGCACATGTGATAAAAGTGGTAACCAAAGTCCCAATTGAATCAATCATGAAGAACACAAAAAGTTCAGGAAGAATAGAAAGGTGGAATGCACAATTAAACCATTACAAGATAAAATACGAAGTATTGTCATCGCAAAAATCACAAGTCGTCGCAGATTTTTTGGCAGAATTTCCTTTGGAATAAGATGAAGCAGTAGAGGAAATGATGGATGATGAAGAAGAATTTGGAAATCCAAAAGACTTGTTAACAGAACCAGATAGATGGGAAATTCTAGTGGACGGATCATCCAATAGTGAGGGAAATGGAATTGGAGTCGTGTTGATTTCACCAGAAGGAGAAAGAACAACATTCTCATTCAGAATAGAATTTGCATCCACGAATAATGAAACAGAGTACGAAGCTGTAGTGCATGCATTAAAGATCACAATAGAAAAGAAGCTTGAAAGTATAAGGATAACAAGTGATTCGCAGTTAGTGATTTGTCAAATTAAAGGGGAATATACCACAAATGAATCTTCTTTGAAGAAATACAAGAAACTCGTTGAGGAATTATCTGCGAAGATACCAAAATTAAAATGGAGACATATATCTAGAAAATATAACCGTCTCGCAGATGCTTTTTCATTTATTCCAAGCATGATGACAAATCCAAATACAAGAAATATCCAAATACAGACAATTCAACACCCATCAGTGGACAAAAAGAAAGAAATTGAGGAAACTGTTGCGATGGAAGTAGAAAGAGAGTTATCAAACAACATCGCAGATTGGAGAAAAGAAATTCATGCATATCTCGCAATAGGAGAAATATCCGGAACAGACTAGAAGCACATAAATTAAAGAGTCGTGCAACAAACTATGAGTTGCGAGAAGGAATTTTATATAGAAAATCTTTCAATGGACCACCTCTCAGGTGCTTAACTCGCGAAGAAGGAGAAAAAATATTGAAGATGTTACATGGAGGAGAAGCTGGCAATCATAGTGGGGGAAGATCTCTAGCATATAGAGCAAAGATACAAGGATATTACTGGCCTTATATGCATACAGACACAAAATTGTTCGTATGAAGATGCAAGGAATGTCAACGACATGGTAAAAGAATTCATGCACCAGGGGCCACATTAACTTCTTCAACAAGCTGCTGGCCTTTTGGTAAATGGGGGTTGGATATTGTTGGACCATTTATACCTGGATCTGGACAAAGGCGATACTTGATAGTTGCAACAGATTATTTCACGAAGCTCGCAGAAGTAAAAGCAATACATCATATTCGTGATAAAGATGTTTTTACATTCATATTTGAGAACCTCATTTGCAGGTACGGGGTTCCAGCACAACTAGTATCTGATAATGGAAAACAATTTGAGGGGCAGAACATAGAGATGTTACTCAGTGCTTTTAGGATAAAATGTGGGAAGTCAACCCCGTTATATCCACAAGCTAATGGACAGGCAGAAGCAACAAATAAAACAATCGCAGATACAATCAAAAAGAAATTAGAAGGACATCTCAAAGGATGGTGCGAGAAAGTACCTAGCGCAGTTTGGGCATACAATACAACTAGAAGAGAAGCAACTGGAATGTCTCCTTATTGTCAAACATATGGAGTAGAAGCAGTATTACCCACAGAGGTTGTAATTCCGACAACAAAGAAAAAATCTTGGGAAAGAAATTTAAGTGCGGGAGTAATATTAAGTGAATTGGATGATTTGGAAGAAAAAAGAGAAAAGGTGTTGCACCATATGAAGATTTATCAGGAACGATTAGCTCGAGAATACAACAAGAGAGTCATTGAACGTGAATATAAACCAGGTGATTTGGTCATGCGAGAAACACCTCCATATCAAAAAGAAAATGGAGGAAAATTAGCACCAAAATGGGATGGACCATATGTTATTAAAGAAGTTGTAGGAAGAGGAGCTTATCGGCTGATGGATCCAGAAGGGAGAGACATGGGTTTGAGGCTTGGTAGACCTTGGAACAGACTATATTTGAAAAGGTATTATCCATAAAACTCATGAAAATTTTTACAAATATTGTTTGCTCGCAGGAAATTGGGAAAAGTTACGAGTTTCAAAATTTATATTGCGATTAAACTTTCATTAATTTGCGAATAAAAGACCGCAATCTGTGATCAGCCTCCAAAAAAGAAAGAGAGCCGCAGAAAATTTTATACAGGCAAACCTTTGTGGCGTACACCCTAGTTCGCGAAGCTATATTTCGTAAGAGGCAAAGTCCTAAAGTACTTCATTTAAGGGGGTACCTATAAACGTGGCTAAGGGTAACCGGAACACCACCAAGGGCCCTTAGTACATGGTAAAAATTTAGGGGTACAACCCAATAATGGGGTACCTATCCGGGTTAGACACCTTGGATTCTCACCTAATCTAGCGACATTACGCAATATAAAATGCGGTGTAAGAGGATTTAGGTTGGGCGACTAAGGCATACTGTCTTTCCCAAGAAGTGCAGAAAACGATCAAGGCGCCGAGGTACACGGTTGAGTCAAGAGTGCCGGGTGAGGTTGAACCACATCTGCCATTTTTGACAAGTCTTGGCAAATGATGCACTTGGCATAAAGATACCCCATAGGGTGCAACCTCGTAACTATAAGCCCTATAGGCAAAAAGGATAAGAGGTTGCGATCAAAAGCTGGTTGTTGGAAGAACTGGATGGGAAGAGCTAACCTTGTATGGTCGATGTACGCTTCCTTGAAGGGGAAACCAGGGGGAAGATAAAGGGCAGCACCCTCCATTAGGGAGCTGATACGTGCTATAAGACGCAAATGTCACGAGGCTTCTTGTTTGCGAAAACATAAAGACTTGTCATATTTGTGCAACAAATGAAGTTCTGCGAGCATTCTAAAAAAAAAAAAAAAAGAAAGAAAGAAGGAAAACATACAAAAAGAACTCGCAGAATGAAACAAAGAAGTTAAGATGAGATCAATGGGTTATTACATGAAAGTGTAAAAACGTCCTGCGATTTCATCGCAAGACGATAATGTCACGAGGTTGTATGTTCGCAAGAATGTTCAGACTTGTCATATTATCGCAAATACAAAAATTTACTACAAAAGAGGTGGCAAAATAAGACCTTTACTTAGGAAGGCATGATAAGACCACAGAAATTAATGAAATTCATTACATCAAAATCATTGAAGAAATTATACAAGAATATACATTATGAAGATCTGAAAAGAAGACAACTTCATCGATATCATCGAAGAAATTTTACAAGAATATACATCATGAAGTTTTGAAGAGAAGACAGCTTCGTCAATATCATTGAAATTGTTTTACAAGAAGTCCTATCAAAGAAGACAACATCATTGAAGAATTTTCACGAAGATTTAACAAAAGATGCGATTTTGATAGCAATCAAATACAGATAAGTTCATACTCGTAAAATTTTACGAGAATTACATACTTCTTATACTTCTCCATATATTGAATATTTCTCCACAAATTCAATACTATTTATACTTCTTCAAGAATATATCATATTTATTATATTTCTTCAACTGATATTTAATTTTGCGAAGGTTAAGTACTTATTATACTTCTTCATACAGTGAGTAATAATTTTTATACTTCTTCATATATTGGGAAATTCTTCATGAATTGAATACTGCTAATACTTCTTCAAAGATATTTTATACTTCTTATACTTCTTAAGGGTATTTCATATTTCGTATACTTCATACTTCCTATACTTCAAGGGGAGATTTATTATTTACTTCGCAACATTCCGCAAAAGGCAAAAGGCTTATATTTCTTATACTTCAAAGGGAGGACTTTTTATTCATAATCACAATAAGACGAAACTTCGTAAGATAAATTGAGAAGGATATTCTAATACTTCCAGCGATAGTTGATCATTTGAAAAGCAATAATAAGGGGAAGGGGAATACTAAGCTAAGTCTTTAAGATATATTATTTCTCTCCACATGATCAAGTTATGCGAATAAGGGAAACAATCAATCAAAGAAAGATTAATTCAAATTAAGCTTTAAAAAAGAAATTGTTGGATTGATTAAAAGTGCAATTAAGAAGAAAGTGTTGTATTGAAAAGAAACAGAACAGACATACAAAAAAGAGTGAAGTTACAGAACAGATATACAAAAAAGAGTGAAGTTATTTTTCAGGCGATCTATTCCCATCAAAATGATCTTCTTCTTCAACTTCATTATCATCTTCAACTTCACTATCAGAGATTTCCAGATATGGAGTATCTTCAGGAATTTCTTCGGAAAGGAGCGTATGGTACTTCCTGAGAGGAATTTCATTATCTTCGCAAATCTTGCGGGTCATCTTAGATCGAAAACGCTTGACATATAAACTATGGTTATGCTGGGAAATTAGAAGCTGAGATCTCAAATCATAAATTTTCTTATTACGGTTAGCAAGGATAGTTTCCAGATTGTCATTCATCTTCGCATAATTTTCTGCAGCAAGGAGAGAAATTAAGGAATTGGTTAGCAAATTACGAAGGAAAAGTAATCAAAATAATTACCATCGCAAAGAATTTACCTTCTAATTGCTTCTTATCATTACGAAGAGAAGAATTTTCAATCTTTAATTGATTATTCTCCTCAAGAAGAGAAGAATTATCAATTGCGATGCTCGCAGATTGTGAATTATCTTCGTGATGGGATGTTAATTCTGCGTTATCAATACTTAAATCCTCTACTTTCTGACGGAGATTTGAATTTTCAACCTCTAACTTCTTACAATGGTTCAAAGTTTTCTTCTCAGCAATAGAATGACGTCTTTCCCAATCAGAAGCAGCTGCACAACTAACTCTTCCAACCTAAACAAGAAAAAAGGGGTTAGAAATCAACAAAATAAGGGAAATAAACAAGGAATAGAGAAGGAACTTACCATGATACCTAAAGCATATAATGAAGTAGGAGAAACGAATCTTGAAATGCCTTTGAGGGAGTTATTATCAATTACAGTTACAAGCCTTCGCAATAAGTTTGCGAGCATTCGCTGTAGGAGAATGTCCTAATCCACGAGAAGAATGGAGGAAAGCCTCAGATATGCTAACCATTGCTGAGGCAAAAGTTTCTGGGATACTGCAATCTTCATTTTCACCTTCATCAACATCATTATCATCATCTCCTTCGTCGAGAAAGGGTATCGGAATTAGAACTAAAGTCCTTCTAGGAAATTTATCATCTTCATCACCAAGATCTTCCTCAATATTCTCATTAGAAGAGATTACATTGGAATGAGACTTGGTTGAGAGTTTCTTCTTTTTCCTCCTCTCGTAAATAACATCTTGAAGTTTCCTTTTCCCTTTGCGAAGAGCATCATCTTGACTACCAGAAGCTTGGGTAACCTTCGCAGAACGAAGAGTTTGTTGTCTTGCAAGTAAACCTTTTAGAAGAAGTAGAACTCTTATTTTCACTCATGACAATCTCAGGAAGAAGTGGAACCTGTAAATTCAAATAAGGATAAGAAACAGAGGCAACAATATATTGTTTAGAAAAATACAAGAGTGTTTCTTACCTCATTTGAAATTAAAGGGTAACAAAAAGATAAGGAGATGGAAGTACATACATTTCTATAAACCCAAGGTTGATAATGGCGGTTACGAAGGTTCGCAGGAAGTTTTACTATCCCAGAAATATAAGAACCCGATAATATTAGAGGGTACTTATACCAATCTTCATCATTAGAACGACGAGGTGTCTTATTATTTCTTGAGGCATAATCAATATCGTGCATGAGAAGATCATCTGCTGCGATATTAGCTTTACGATGAAGATGAACACCCCAATGATTATCTTCTTTCCTCGCAGGAATTAGTGTGTAATTTTTGAAGAAACCCTCAACTGTATAATTCGCAGCAACAATTTCTATATTTTCAAATCCAGGTTTCCTAAGATCAACTGAATACAAAGATTTCCCAAAAGCGGCACGATTTGCGAATTCAACTAAGAGGCGAATACAATCACCAGTCAATTGGTAAATGGCACAAGAAAAATTGGGGTGGGAAATAATTTCATAGAATAGAGGAAAGTTAACATCATAAAGAGGAAGAGGAAGAGGAAGACCTGCGAGGATTTGACCTCGTGAGATTAAAATTTTCTGATCATCCCAAACATAGTTGGTAAAGAGCTTCACACAGAGAGAAGATTTATTATCATAACCTACAATCTCAGAGAGAATGAGGTCCCTATCAGCAAGTTCCGCATTAATCTGTTCAATAGTTTTCTTCTTTGGTGCCATTGAATATAAGATGGAAAATAGAAAGGAAAAAAGATAAAAGAGATTGCAGAGGCAGAAGTGGTGAAGAAGATGAATAAGATAAGAGAATAAAAAGCAAAAACAAAGGATAATATTTATAAATAGAGAAAGTTTGATGAAGATAGAAACTCATTAATACGAGTAAGCGTGAAGGGTTGAAAAGAACGGTTACGAAGAAACGTGTCAAAAAGGTAAGGGAAAAGTAAAAAGACGTGTTGCGAACTTGATGGGTGGTAATAACTACACTAAATTTACGAAAATAGAGATTCTCATGACATTTCTTCTTCGTAGAATTGACATGAGAAGAGGCAAGATGTAGGTACTTAATATCGCAAGATAATAGTTCACGAGTATCGTAATAAATAAAGGAAGAAAGAGTTATAAAATGTTACGATGATAGAAGTAGTGCGGGGAAATATGAAGTTTTGCGAGGATGAAATAATCTTGCGAGGATGAATTGTGATACTTCGCAATTCATATACAGCTGCATAAGTTTTACTATAAATAGGAGTTCAAATGTAAAATTCGAGGGGTTCTTTTAGTGAGTGTAAGAAATTATCTTAGGAAAGAGAATAGAAAAAGTTGTAACTATTCTAGTTCCATTTTGATAATTCTATGTAATCAACTAAGAGAATTAATAAGAAAATTATCATTCACCATCAAGAACTTCTTGAGTTTTTACTAATTCTATTGAGGGTGTAGTTGTAGATTATTCTGCAACTACACTGCAGATGATATTCTCGAATATGAATGTGAAAATATCTTTATCACGAATATGTTGTACTGCTTTTACTTCTCCCCATTTTGTGAAATAATATGTAGCCACAATGAGGTATCTCCTTTGTCCAGATCCAGGCACAAATGGTCCCACAATATCTAATCCCCATTTTCCGAAGGGCCATACACTTGTTGAGGATGATAGTGGTGCTCCTGGTGCATGTATCTTTTTTCCAAATCGCTGACATTCTTCACAACGCCTTGAATGTTGTTTCGCATCTTCATGCATGTAAGGCCAGTAATACCCTTGCATCTTTGTTCTATATGCCAAAGATCTACCTCTGCTATGATTACCAACATCTCCACTGTGCAGCATTTTTAACACCTTTTCTCCTTCCTCCCTTGTCAAACATCTTAGCGATGGTCCATTAAAAGATCTGCGATATAACACTCCGTCTCTTATCTCATAATTAGTTGTCATGCTTCTTAGCTTGTGTGCCTCTAGTCTATTTCTTGGAGTTTCTCCTTTCGCCAAATAAGCAAGAAGTTCCGCTCTCCAATCTTTGTTTCTCTCTTTTGCTTCTATTTTGCCATTTTCTACAATCATCACATCTTTCTCTCCTTCTTCGTCAATTTCGATGGAATTCCCATCCACATCTTCGTCTTCTTTATTTACTGAAGGTAATAAGAGTGTTTGAATTTTTATGCATCTCGCAAGTGGGTTTGTCATCATGCTAGATATGAAGGCAAAAGCGTCCGCAAGCCGGTTATCTTTCCTTGATATGTGCCTCCATTTTATCTTTGGAATTCTCGCAGATAATTCTTCCACGAGTCTCTTGTATTTCTTTAAAGAAGGTTCATTTGTTATATATTCTCCAGTTATTTGACGAATAACCAATTGAGAATCGCTTGTGATTCTAGCATTTTCCAACTTCATTTCTATTGCAAATTTCAAAGCGTGGATAACAGCCTCATATTTTGTCTCATTATTAGTGGATTTAAATTCTAACCTAAATGAGAAAGCTGTTTTTTCTCCTTCTGATGAAATAAAAACAACTCCAATCCCACTTCCTTCTCTATTAGATGATCCATCCACTAATATCTCCCATCTATTGGGTTCTGTTAATAATTCTTTTGGATCTCCATGTTCTTCTTCTGCCTCCATCATTTCTTCCACAGCTTCGTCATTTTCCAAAGGAAGTTCAGCTAAGAAATTTGCGATGACTTGGGATTTTGGCGAAGATAGAATTTCATATTTGATATTGATATGTCCCACTTGTGCATTCCATCTTTCTACTCTTCCTTATCTTTTTGAATTCTTCATTACTGATTCAATTGGCACTTTTTTTAACACCTTGACCTTATGTGCTTGAAAGTAAATGAGAAGCTTGAAAGTTGCATGTACCAATGCTAGGATTAATTTCTCAATATTTGAATAATTTTTATCTGCTGAATTGAATGTTTTACTAATATAGTAAATTGGTTTCTCTATCCCAGCATCTACTCGCAGCAATACCGCACTTAGCGCATATGTCATTGTCGCGAGATAAATTAATAACTCTTCTCCTGGTTCAGCTTTCTGTAAAATGGTTATATCCATTAAATGCTCTTTTATTCCCTGAAAAGCCTTCTCACATTCATCTATCCATCTGAATTTTGTTCCCTTTTTGAGTATATCGAAAAAATTCTTGCATTTATCAGAAGATCGCGAGATGAATCTTCCTAACGAGGCTAACAGCCCATTCAATTTTTGCACATCTTTTATTGTAGCTGGTGTGGGCATATCGCGAATCGCTTGCACTTTTTCTGGATCAACTTGTATTCCTTCCTTTGATACAATATACCCCAGAAACTTTCCTGAAGTCACACCAAAAGTACACTTGTCAGGATTTACTTTGATATTAAATTGCCGCATTTGTTCAAAAATTTCCTTCAAGTCTTGTACATGATCTTCAGCTTCCTTGCTCTTGACTAACATATCATCTACATATATATACCTCCAGTGTTTTGTGGATCCACTTTGCAAATACTTTCTCCACCATTCTTTGGTATGTTGCACCAGCATTTCGTAATCCAAAGGGCATTTTTGTATAAGAATATAACCCTCTTGGAGAAAAAAATGCAGTATGTTCTTGATCTTCTTCAGCGAGAGGGATTTGGTTGTATCCTTTATATCCATCTAACGAAGATATTCTTGCATTTCCCGCTGCTGACTCAACCATTTGGGGAATATCTGGTAGTGGAAAACTATCTTTAGGACAAGCTTTATTTAAATCGGTAAAATCTATGCAAATTCTTATTCCTTTATTCTTATTTGGGACCACCACCATATTTGCAATCCACTCTGGATACTTGTCTTGCCTTATTATTCCTGTATCAAGCATCTTCTGTAATTCTTCTTCTATCTGAGAATGGTATGTTGTTGCGATTTTTCTTATTCTTTGCTTGAACGGCCTTACATTTTTGTTGATTTCTAATTTATGACATGCTACCGATGGATCTATCCCTGGCATTTCATCCATGCTCCACGCGAAAATGTCTTTGTATTCTCGCAAAAGATTTATAGTTCTTTCTTCCTTGTCTATATCCATTCTAGTCCCAATTTTCAGTATTTTAGGTTCTTCTTCACTCCCAATATTTACTTCTTTTGTTGGTTCAGCTGCAGTGTAACTGTCTTCTGGTGCTGGTGTTTTTATGACTCTCGCACGTTCATCTCCTTCTCGCGAAAATTCATTTGGTATTCCTTTTCCCTCTTTTGCTCTTATCATGTAAATTTTAAATTCTTCTTCTTTTCTTGTTTCTCTCATCAATTTTCTGCGAGCTTTTCGCTGCTTAGGACGTTCTTCACAATTTTTTACTTCAATTTGATAGCATATCTTCGCAAGATCTGTATCTCCTTTAATTTCCCCAATTCCACTAGGCATAGGGAATTTTATACGTTGATGTAAGGTTGACGCTACATCTTTAATTGCGTGTATCCATGGTCTTCCCAATATCATGTTGTATGGTGATTCCATATCCACCACGCATAATGTTACTTGTGTTTCAATTTCTCCAAGTGGTAATCGTACTATTATTTCTCCTCTTGGTTTTGTTATAGATTTTCCGAAACCATGAATATGATATGCTGAAATAGACATTTCTTCATCCTTATACCCCATTTTCTTAAAAGCATGATAGAACATTATATCTACAGAACTTCCTGTGTCAACTAGAGTTCTATTTATAGCCCATTTTTCTACAGATTTTATTGACTTTTCCTTCCTTATTGGTATCATGGGTACTGTAATCACCAAAGGAGATGTATGATCTAGATTTTCTTCTAAAACTTCTGTTCTTTGTAAATGTAATTTCCTGCTTTTCCCAATTCTTTAATAATGGCGTTTTCTTTACCATCATAATTTTTTTCCCTTCAAAATCACGCTTATGTATCTTCCCTTTAATATTTTCATGAAATTTATCGATCATTTCTCTTGACACTAATTCATACTTCAATTTCCTACAATTTTCTTTAATTCTAATCATTTTTCTTCTGAATATTTCACCAATCTTCTTTAAAGTTTCCTTGATCTTGAATAATCCATGTCTTCTTTTTTACCTTTTCTTTGATTTTGCTAATTCAACACTCCCCTTAGTCGGCGCCAAAATGTAGTAGCAGGATTTCCCACACTACACCCCTATTAAGATCCTATAAAAAACTAAGTGAAACTAGTTGAAGATTAAAGAATTAAACGACACTTTTATTATTTAGATCTCAGAAATGTTTACAGAAAATATTCAAACTCAGAATTACAACTTTCCTTTCTGGAGTTTCTCTCTCCTCAAGGTTTTCTCAACTCTAAAAAATACATCATCATCATCTGGACTTACTTGAACCCTTTATATAGGAAATTACATAGTGGGTGACAGCTAAATTTTCCCCTTCTTTCGGATATATTCTGCGATCTCATCGTGGTATTTGCAATATTAATCTTCGCCAACTTTTGTAATCCTCGTGAAACAATACTCTCATAACATGTCTCTTCAATCGTCAGCTATTATGATGCTTCCCCGTGACGCTCGCCAAATGTTGCTAAAGAACCTCACGACACTCTCGTGAATAATGTCATTTATACTTATAGGAATATTTGACCTTCTCGTGAAAGCGTTGTTCTTATCATGAGAATACCCTTGTGGCGATATTCTGGCACTACAGATCCCCTGGATTGGGATTAGCAAGGGGCCTTTTGTGAGTTATTAATCCACTATCCTAATGACACCTCACGGGGGAAGATTTTGGTGGATAACTATCATTTTCGCTAAAAACAACCCCCTCAGAGCATCCACAATGTACGACCATGTACGACCAAAACTATAATTTAGGTTGAGAAATCAATAACCGTGGGACTGACTAAAACCAAAAATCTGGACTAAAACTAAAGACTAGAGTATATTTTGTCGAGCGGAGGTTAAAAATGCGTTTGATTGCAGACGCATATTAAACGTTCTTTTACAATGGGACGTAGTTATAAACTTCTCCCCAAGCATAGACGCGTATATAAAGTCCGTTCGACTGGGGCCAAAGTATAATGTTCGCTCGATGGGGAGCAAGTATAAAGTTGGTTTGTTGTCATACAAACTTATAAACATGGTTTGTCCATGTATTTTAAACATACCAACTTATAAACATGGTTTTTCCATGGATTTTAAACAAACCCACTTATAAACATGGTTTGTCCATGAATTTTAAACAAACCAACTTATAAAGCTCGCATGTTGTCAGACGAAGTTATAATGGGCGTCTGGGTTAGCGTAGCTGTAATCTTCGCCTGTGAGTGAGGCGCAATTTATATGATCGTTTCATTCCAAGCGTAGATTATATGTACGCTTGAGTATAATTTGATCATACCCGCTGTGTTTAACACTGACTATAAACTAAAAAAATACCAATTTTTTTAGTTTTTGCTCTTTGGTTTTGCTCGCACCATTGTGGATGCTCTCACAACTTAAACATAATGGCCCACCGAACCTGACCCCCTGCTAATTCCCATCCCATGGAGCCCGATTTTTCACAAATGCTTCCCTTCCCCCACTAGTGTCCCCCACCGCTTTTTCTCGCCTATGTGTCAAGCATCTGTTGGTTAAAGGAGTGGGGGAAGGGAGTGGGGAAGTGTAGCAATCGCCACTTTTGTATGAAAGTGTTTTTTTAGGATTGTTTTTTGGGCGATACATCTAGAAGGATTGAAATAAAATAACCTCGTCAAAGGAATACTCCCAAGTTCCAACTCCCAAGGTTATTCATTTAATTGAGGTTGGACCGAATGATATTAAAAGTTGCAGAGTTGTACCAAGTGTAGAGTTTTCGCAAAAGAATGGTTTTTTTGCTCGGTTCAGCAAGCATTTATGATAAGGCAATTCTATTTCGATACAAATAAGGCAGTTCCTTCAAAGCGAGTGGGTCCCCTGTGTGTGCATACATTCGCCCCTGTTTGGTCCGAAGATTCTTAACTTAACCCTTATAATGGTCGAAAGAAGGTGGAAACACAATTCTTCACCTGGAACATAGGTGAAAAAACAAGTTTGCACACACAACGAATATCCTCGAAACATAAATAATTTTTCGGTTCCTAGGCTTGGGTAAACGGGATAAATGATTAACCTTGATAAATGTATTAATGGTTAAATCCTCGACGAAACATAAATGAATAACTACTATATTCCGTACCAAAATTATACTATAGTAGATATTAGAAACGACTTTAGTAAAACATGAAAAACACAAATATATCTTGGTAAACCATCACTCAATTACCCTAAGTTAAAATTTCCTTAAAATCTGGGTTTCCTCAAATAAATTCTGCCTTTAATTATTGACGTTACATGACTTTGGGCTAATTTAAGGTGCATCATGTACAACCAGAACAACCAATGTGAAGTGGTTGAAAATTAGTTAACGAATTCCTATTGTAACTCCTAAATTTGCTTTGATTTGATGAATGTAAGATCGATAGATCGTTGTGATCGACTCAGTCGACTCAGTAATGTAACCGATCCCATTCTTGGGTTTTATCTTTATGAAGAAAAAAAAACCAATGTGAAGTGAGAAATACATCATGATACGGTAAGGATTTGGACCCATAGAAGATATTATAAATCCATCATGATACAGTAAGTAATCCAAAGGATTTGTCTCCATAGATTGATTTCCGCACCCCCCGGGGACATAAAATCTATGCTAAGGTTTCTTCTCTCTAGATGACACGATAGGACCATTCCAAGCATAGTACTTATTAGATTTCGAGGTAGTAGTCTGCTCCCTATAATCATCAGCAAAGATATTTGCTTTTATCCCTCATTTTTTTAGATTTTCGGTCCCTGCCCTACGCCGAGCCTGTAAATGAGCTCTGCTTCCTAGGAAGCAGCTTCAGAGCGAGTGTGACCCTATAATGTCATCGCTTGTCATACAAAAAAAATATAAAATAAGGCAATTCCTTTTCGATACATGGATTTTTCAAGGTGAAATTTTCATAAATTATGGGTTTCCTCAACGTAAATTCTTCCTCTGATTACGCTAAAATACATCATGTACAACCAGAACAACCAATGTGTTGTGAGAAATCCATCATGACACGGTAAGTATTTGGACCCATAGATTGATGTCTGCTTGCCAGTAGTTTATAGGACATGGCTAATAACTTCTAGGTCTAGGATTTGACGGACTTTTAGATTAGAGAGAGAATTAAAGGCCTGGCTTGGCACTACGTGTACTTGGTTATCACTAAATTAATCTATCATTTACAGTAAAACCTCCATATATTGATACTTAATATATTAATAACCTCTATATATTAATAAAAAATCATGGTCCCAACTTGGGCCATTTGTAAATAGTAATAACCTCCATATTTTAATACTCCCTCCGTCCTAGTTTACTTGTTAAAATTGGGCATTTTTTAGGTCCTAATTTACTTGATAAGTTTCATATTTTCCCCCATTTTAGCCTAATTTACCCATGTATTGAAATCAGGTCATGGTATTGTGAATTGTGTGCAATTCTATTTCCCATGCACATTATTAATACTCCTCTCCTCTCTCTATAT
Source organism: Papaver bracteatum (assembly GCA_023529315.1). NCBI lineage: Eukaryota > Viridiplantae > Streptophyta > Magnoliopsida > Ranunculales > Papaveraceae > Papaver > Papaver bracteatum. The sequence goes on from JAJJWX010000256.1 coordinate 3,660,904, forward strand.
ATCTTTTATTCCCTTCTTCTCCAACTAAAACAAACTTTACAAATTTTAAATAGTAGACCAAAAAACTAGATACTATGTGTCCTAAATGTAGTTTGGGGGCAATTTTGGAAGAAAAAAAAACCTCTCTCTACTTTCCTTAATCTGTGTGCAAAACCCAATTTTAGCAAGTAAACTAGGACGGAGGGAGTATTAATGTTTTTTTCCTTTCCCTTCTTAAGGAATTCACCTCTATATATTGATAACTGAACTGACACTATATTAGAGAGATATAGAGCTTGTAATGTTTAAATTTATAATGATAAAAGAACATATATATAGTTGTTAGAGAAAAAGAGATAATTTTTTAGGTTGTTACCACAAGTTCCTAAATACTTACATGTCTTTGTGTATTGGAACTATAAATATGCATGTGCATTATCCAATAGTACTTACATACATATTGAACTATAAATTTTTTGCATCATCTAGCCATACCTCCTTATATTAATAACCTCCATATATTAATAAATTTGTGAATCCCCAAGTGTATTAATATATGGATGTTTTTCTAATGCCCATTAAAATAATGCCGTGGCCTGAGCCGTGACATGTTTTCAAACCTTGGTCCAACCTCAGTAAACGAATGTTCATGTTCGGTAAATGAATAACCGCCCCAAGTGAATAACAACCAATTTGGTGTGAGAATCCATCAAGACACAGTAAGGATTTGGACCCACAGATTGATGTCTGCTTATCCCTGGTATTATCAAAAGGCCTGGCTTGGCACTACGTATACAGGGTTTTCAGTAAATTCAGCTATCATTTACTAGTTACTACATTCGGAAAAAAATGTTCGATTGACTCCTGCTACATCCAGGGGAATGTTGTGTTTACATACATCCGCCCTTGTTTGTTCCGGAGATTCTTAACCCTTATAATGGTCGAAAGAAGGTGGAAATACAATTCTTCACTTGGAACATAGGTGAAAAAACAAGTTTGCACACACAACCATTAACCTCTACAAATAAATCATTTTTCGGTTCCTTGACTTGGACTATAGTATTTCTCATCCATTTTGTTTTTTAATGATGCATAACGGTGTACCGCGGTGGGAATCCCGCGGCTGCACCGTGTAAGAGAGGAAAAAAAAAAATGATCCCCACCTTTGGCACCACCCCCCATCTAATCTCCCCCAGGGCTGCCTAACAACCCTTGGTTCTCTTTGCGGTGTGCATTGCGGTACACACCTTCGGTGTGCGTATCATTCCTCTTTTCTAGATACATTTTTGTGTTTTCAATGCATATAAGAGTAACCTCCATATAAGAATATTTATTTGTGGTTCTAAGATACACTCTATAGCGAAAATTTAATTATTAATAACATTTTTGTTAGTTAATTAGGTTGACGAAAATAGTAAATATATATTTATCGATAAATAAAATCAATAATTCTTGGTGTACCGCCTCTTTGGAGTTTGGACACCCAAAAAACACGGAAGTGCTACACTCCCCCATAAGGTGTCAAATTTTCACCCCTTGATCCCCTGGATTGGGTTTAGCAGGGGGGGATTTTGTGAGTTATTAAGCCACTATCCTAATGACACTTCACGGCGGAATATTTTGGTGGATAACTATCATTTTCGCTAAAAAAAACCCTCTCAGAGCATCCACAATGTACGACCAAAACTATAATTTTGGTCGAGAAATCAATTACCGTGGGACTGACTAAAACCAAAAATCTGGACTAAAACTAAAGACTAGAGTATATTTGGTCTGAAACATCGACCAAATATATATTTGGTCAAGCGGAGGTTAAAAATGCGTTTGATTAAAGACGCATATTAAACGTTCGTTTAAAATGGGACGTAGCTATAAAATTCACCCCAAGCATAGACGCGGATATAAAGTCCGTTCGACTGGGGCCAAAGTATAATGTTCGCCCGATGGTGAGCAAGTATAAAGTTGGTTTGTTGTCATACCAACTTATAAACATGGTTTGACCATGGATTTTAAACAAACCAACTTATAAACATGGTTTTTCCATGGATTTTAAACAAACCCACTTATAAACATGGTTTGTCCATGAATTTTAAACAGACCAACTTATAAAGCTCGCATGTTATCAGACGAAGTTATAATGGGCATCTGGGTTAGGCGTACCTGTAATCTTCGTATGTGAGTGAGGCGCAATTTATATGATCGTTTCGTTTCAGGCGTAGATTATATGTACGCTTGAGTAAAATTTGATCGTACCCGTTGTGTTTAAAACTGACTATAAACTAAAAATTACCAATTTTTTTAATTTTAGCTCTTTGGTTTTGCTCGCACCATTGTGGATGCTCTCACAACTTAAACATGATGGCCCATTGAACCTGACCCCCCTGCTAATTCCCATCCCATGAAGCCCGCTTTTTCACAAATGCTTCCCTTCCCCCACTAGTGTCCCCCACCGCTTTCCCCCGCCTATGTGTCAAGCATCTGTTGGTTAAAGGAGTGGGGGAAGGGAGTGGGGAAGTGTAGCAATCTCCGCTTTTGTGTGAGAGTGTTGTTTTAGGATTGTTTTTTTAGGCGGTACGTTTAGAAGGGTTGAAATGAAATAACCTCGTCAAAGGAATACTCCCAAGTTCCAACTCCCAAGGTTATTCATTTAATGGAGGTTTGACCGAATGATATTAAAAGTTGCAGAGTTGTCCCAAGTGTAGAGTTTTCGCAAAAGAAAGGTTTTTTTGCTCGGTTCACCAAGCATTTCTGATAAGGCAATTCCATTTCGATACAAATAAGGCAATTCCTTCCGAGCGAGTGAGGCCCCTGTGTGTGCATACATCCACCCCTGTTTGGTCCGAAGATTCTTAACTTAACCCTTATAATGGTCGAAAGAAGGTGGAAACACAATTTTTCACTTGGAATATAGGTGAAAAAACAAGTTTGCACACACAACGAATATCCTCGACACATAAATAATTTTTCGGTTCCTAGACTTGGGTAAATGGGATAAATGATTAACCTCGATAAATGGATTAATGGTTAAATCCTCGACGAAACATAAATGAATAACTACTAAATTTCGTACCAAAATTATAATGTAGTAGATATTAGAAATGACTTCGGTAAAACATGAAAAACACAAATATATCTTGGTAAACCATCACTCAATTAACCTAAGTTGAAATTTCCTTAAAATCTGGGTTTCCTCAAATAAATTCTGCCTTTAATTATTGACGTTACATGACTTTGGGCTAATTTAAGGTTCATCATGTACAACCAGAACAACCAATGTGAAGTGGTTGAAAATCAGATACATGAATTGGTTGAAAATCAGTTGACGAACTCCTATTGTAACTCATAAATTTTCTTTGATTTGATGAATGTAAGATCGATAGATCGTTGTGCTCGACTCAGTCAACTCAGTAATGTAACCGATCCCATTCTTGGGTTTTATCTTTATGAAGAAAAAAAAAATCAATGTGAAGTGAGAAATACATCATGATACGGTAAGGATTTGGACTCATAGAAGAGATTAGAAATCCATCATGATACAGTAAGTAATCCAAAGGATTTGGCTCCATAGATTGATGTCTGCACCCCCCGGGGCCATAGACTCTATGCTAGGGTTTCTTCTCTCTAGATGACACGACATGACCCTTCCAAGCATAGTACTTATTAAATTTCTAGGTAGTAGTCTGCTCCCTATAATCATCTGCATCCTAGGAGCGTTTTCAGACTGAGTGGGCCCCCTGAGATATTAACATCAGTAGATACTAGATTTTGTGAAAATGGTTAACGGGGTAGTTGCATTTGTGAAAATGGTTAAGCATATATAGCACTTGGTTCCTAGGAGCAGCTACCGAGTCCGAGTGAGTACGCCCTTGAGATGTTAACATCCAAAATATAGAAGTGGTAGTACTTGGTTCTGGGACATGGCTAGTAACTATAATAAGTCTTGGTTTTGACGGACTTTCTCTAGCGCATCGGGTCAAAGAGATCATCTTAATGTTTCTTGCGCCATTCTTATTAATTGGGATCCTGTTTATGTAATTTTGTTGTTTTCTCAATTTTTTTCTTTTAATCTACCTCTGGTAGAACTCCTTTGTAAATAAATTCCTCTTTTCTTAATATATCTTCCGTTCTTATCAAAAAATAAAAAAGACTTTGACGGACTTTTAGACCGGAAAGACTAAGGCAGGGACAAAAACAAAGTCAAAACCAAAATCAAAAATCTAATACTCCCTCCATCCAATTTTACTTGCCAAAATTGGATTTTTCAAAAACTTGAAAGAAATTCGAATTACTTCCGCATACACCATTGATCTTCCTAATTTTTGTTTCTGTCTTGATAATTAGAAAATTTTAGTGGGAAATATTTCAATTTTTCGGTACAAATTTGCTAAAAAAAAATACAATTTTGGCAAGTAAAGTTGGACGGAGGGAGTATATTTTAATAAATTAGGGTTCCACTAAACACAATTATACGAATACCCCTTATATTATTGTTTCGAAAATGCTAGATCCACCGTGATTTTTTCACGGTGGAATCACCGCAAGACACAAAGAAAGAAAAAAATAGGGCCCACAGAAAATAAAAAATAGGGCCCACGGTGGGCCCCACTCCTGTCCCACATGAGCTTTTTGTTAGGATATATTTTTGTATCCTGAGTCTAATGGCACCCAGGATACAAGATTATTTCTGTAAAAGTGTTGTTAATTGGGTAACTGTTCGGCTGATTCCCAACGAGTGCTTCGTTTTGCTTGGATCCAAGACCCCGACACGCACGCTGAAACTGCGTATCAAAAAAGCATCGTTGTTTCTAAAGACAAATGTTATCCCACACGACTTTGCGGGATGGCTTCCCGCAAAAGCGGCTTCTTTACTGTTGGATGATCAAATCAACGGTTAGATTCACATTTAGGAAAAGACCCATCACTTTCAGGATAGGACCCACCATTTTCCCTAAAAGGTTTAAGGCTATTAGATCTAGGTTTTAGTTTGATCTGAGGGTAAAAAAGTTGCCTTTGCGGGAAGCCATCCCGCAAAGACGTGCGGGATAGCACTGCTCCTTTCTAAATGCGTACCAGAGAATATTCTACGGAAATATTCTTCTTCACGCCGTTGATCCTGCGTATTTTACATACGCGGTTACAACTGGCGTGCTCGTGATATATTTGTTTGAAATTTTTTTAACACCTAGTTTACACTCTTATGTTATTAACAAATTATTTGCGTATACTTTCTCAGAGTGAGCGTTGGTTAAGCATACACCATTATGAATATATTGATACTAACCTAAGGGGTACATGTATTTAGTGAATACAGACCCCTAAACGATTATTTAATCCTAGACTTAGAAAAATTCTGGCAAAAGCAAGGCAATACATAGTATCTGCGTGAATCATTTAAACCGTTATGTGTCCATAATGGACGAGTTTTGTCTCGTGAGGTTTTACATAGAGGTATGCCCACAAATCCATTACTACCCTGTCGTTGATGCGGTTGTTTTTATCTTTTTTCTCTCCATCTTGAGGAGGATTTGTAGGTGGTTGTATCGTGTTTTGTCCGGGAAGTTAGCCTTCATGATTAGGTAGCATTGAGAAAACAATTCACTATATTAGTGTATGTGCTACGCACCGCCCATTTTTTTTCTTTTAACCATTTCATTTTATTTGGTGCATTTTTTATGTAGTGTTGTCATGCCCCATCTCAATGGTCAAGGGGAAGCCTGTGTGTGCATTTCGCCATTGTTTGTTCCGAACATTCTTCACCCTTATAATGGTCGAATAAAGGTGGAAATACAATTCTTCACCTAGAAGATAGGTGAAAAAACAAGTTTCCACACAAACTTTGTGAAAATGCTCAAGCGCAAAAATATAACATAATTATTATATACCGTCTAACCTTGATAGATGAATGTTCGAAAAACGAATAACCTCAAAAAATGAATGATTGTTGAATTTGAGGCTTGAAGTTCCAGTTAGCATTGGGTGTCACTGTAGTACAGTAGTAAAGTCATTCGGTATTTAGGAGAAAAATTGCCTATTTTTTATTTTTTATTTTTGATAGGGAAAAGCCGAACCCAGGCCCTTACCAAAATCCAGCCAGCAGGACTAACCCCACAGCTAGACCCAACCCTGCCAAACCCCTCTGTACAACTAATCAAATACAAACATCTACATTAGTATGGGCATTTTTAGGGCGACCCCAAAAGAATTTGGGGCGACTTTTTTATTCTCAACCCATATACAACGTTAAGGGATGTCCAAATTTGCGGAGATTACCAAAGTACCCTTACCGGTAGTTAGATGAATGATTTTATCTACCAAATTTGGGGTTGCCCTTAAAATTCCAAGATATTTTTTGCCCCAACCCAACGTAAAATATTTTCGTATAGTTTAATATATTATGAATTTTTTGAGCAGCATAGGTATGTGAAAAGCATTAAACGTGAATTAACGAAGCCTGTGTGTGCTTACATCGCCCCCTGTTTGTTCCGAAAATTCTTCACCCTTATAATGGTCTACCAATAAAATCTCGCCATTCAAATCAGTTTTGCAGGCCCCACTCATATCTTTAAACCCCACCCCCTATAGATCTCAGCCGTCCAAAGGATTGGTACACCATTGGTATACCATTTTGGTTCGCCCCTAGACAAGTCGCTGCTAGACCCAGCCCCATCAAACCTCTATGTACAACTAATTAAATACAAACCTTTACTGTGGGGATCAAACCCCTGATTTCTGACTTACTGGAGTTGATGGGATACCACTGAGCTATGCTCTTAGAAGTTGGACGGACCCACTATGGTGTGAGAAATCCATCATGACACGGTATGGGTTCCTAGTAACGCATAGGTTGATGTCTTCTTCCCCATGGTTTATACTCTATGTACTAGATGTACTAGTAGTATACTAGAGTCTCTTCACTCTAGATGAAACGACAAGACCCTTGCAAGAATAGGAGTACTGATTAGATCTCGTTGTCGTTCTCTGCAGTCTGCCCCGGTAATCATCAGAAAAGACGTTAGCTTTTCTCCTCTTTTTTACGTCTTTTTTACTCCATTTTCGCTGGTCCTTAAAGTTTTCTACTCGGAACCTACATAAATGAGCTCTGCTTCCTAGGAGCGTTTTCAGAGTGAGTGGGGCCCCTGAGATGTTAACATCAGTAGATTCTAGATTTTGTGAAAATGGTTAACGGGATAGGATCAGTTGACATGTTGCAGTAGATACTAGACTCTATCGCTTGCTGGAAACTCTGTTGTGTATGCCTATATGCCAGGAAAAACATATTGGCATATGAGTTCGGCAGTTTGGCATACCCATAGTGGGTGCATATATACCAAATATCATGTTTTGGCATGTGAATAGGAATAGGGCTTACAATTATTATTTTAGCGTCATTTTTTCTACCCAACCCAAACCTCGATGAATTTGAAATTAATTTTTGGGGACACATTCTCCATATAATTCTCTACACTCTAACAAATAATGAGAGCCACCATGTGATAATAATGTCATTTAAACCTTGTCATCAGATCATTCCCTTCGTAAATAAATAATATAAACGCAATGAGTCAATAGTATCAATAAGACAACACACTTAATGGAGGTGAAAACCCAATATTCCATTTAAAATACATGTGAAGGTTTGCAACTGGCTCCCAAAGCTATTTTTCATGATATTAGGACATACATCCATGCTTACCTTACCCCTTGGATTTTATTTTTTGCTTAGTCAGATGCCTGTCTCCGATTTCTTTCTATATCGCGAATTTGGTGGTATATTAGAAAAATAATTCTTCACTTCAAGTTGGTGCAACCATCGTGGTGGGCCAAATGAAGGGGACTGAAAACAATTTTTATGTATACTAGTGGACCAAATTTAAAATTAAGGTGGGCTAAATGTAAAATCCATAATAAAAGTAAGGGGTTTTGGGGGAGAGGGGTGGCGGCGGCTGGGCTGCAGAGTTAGTCTACCCGACGACAAAGATTACCAAAGTACCCTTATCGGTAGTTAAATGAATGGTTTTATCTAGTACCAAATTTTGGGTCGCCCTTAAAATTCCAGGATATTTTTTGCCCCAACCCAACGTAAAATATTTTGGTATCGTTTAATATATTATGAATTTTTTGAGCCGCATAGGTATGTGAAAATCATTAAACCTGAATTGACGAATTCCTGGTTTTCCCGCATTGCGCATATTTGACTTCGCATTTCATATGAAACATTTGCCGCGAAAAAAGAACTTTGCAACCAAAATATGGCTATGAAAGTATCAATGGCCACAAAGAGATTACAATGATGATAATCTAGATATTACAACATGTTAACATACACAACCGATTCCTTAAACAGGCTACAATTACATCTTCTATTAACAGAATAAAACCCAGATAAAAAATTCTAACTCTATCAAAATAATAACTGTATAGAGTGACTTCACCATATATTTTTTTTGGAAGACACATTCACATTCAGAATCTATCAAGTGTCGCATCCTTACTGGTTCATGGAAGAAACCATTTCTCCGCAATTATAAAGCATGGAATCCTTACTGGTTCATGGAATTCACTAGGATCCACCGCTGCCCGGGAAGGTTTCAGGTTCAAGAACCAATCTAGGATGGAACTGGAACCATCCAAATCCAGGAAAAAGAAGAAAAAGAAATTTGACCTAAATGCCATAACCTAATATTGTTTATCTTTTGCTTTCTCTGATTAATATGATTCATAACCTTCTCCTAACAAAAGTATCAGAGCCGAGGGAAACTAGGGTGGCCAAATAATTTCTTATCCCTCTTGTTAACAGATGACAAGCTCCTGCATTTTTATTTGTAAGTTTTTGATGCTTCGGATCATATAAAACACCCTCTCCAAGAACCCAGAATAAATATACACGCCATCTTCAAATGGAACAAGCACTCATCCCAACCTTTCAAACGAGGATAATACACAAGAGTTTTATTGGTAATGATATAACGTTGACACCAAGATTCTCCATATCCATATTCTTGTATCACTCACACCTCTATGAGACTAGTTGGAACCTGTACAATTACACAAAGTTCCAAATTTATTACTCCGATATCCATCAAGACATGGTCATGACCCCAAGATTTATTTGGTAGCTGCATCTCCTTGAAGACCTCTTTGTTGATATCCCACGATAAAACAAACTGAGAGGCCTGGCCAAACATATTAGATACCCAATGGAAAGCACCATTAAGAAACATCTCACTACGGGAAGCATCGGTGATATCATATTGAATGCTTTGAGTGCTCCATGACTTTTCTCGTAACCTGAAGATGTGAAATTCTGAACCATCACCTTGAGCACACCTTCTCTCAGCAATTACCAGTTTAAAATTATCAGTCTTGCGATCATAACCGAAACTATGAGTTATGATATCAAGGTAGTTGTATTCTTTTAGTGCATGCAACTCAAGTAATTTCATATACTCTGTTATAGCGGGGTTCCAAAGACAGACAAAATATTGAGAAGGCATTTTATAATACAACATGAAACCAGACCTTTGGATGAACCTAACATAAAAATATAAAAATCTGAATTTTTGTAAGGGACATCTGATACAATAATATACTCCGGAATACTTACGGATGCTAATACTAGATCGTGAGTTACTGAGAAATTTTTTATTGATACTGAGAATCCAGAAGGCATTGATCTATTCCGTTCCGGGGTAAAATAAATAAAATTCAGGTTATTTTTCTGGTTAGCACGACATGTGTGCATGCTAGCAAAATCGATATCCGAAATAATGTCACACAAAAACTTGCAGACGCACTTACAAACAAATGTTATTTCCACTGGAACCCTTGTAAGGATCTCAAACCATAGAGTTCGAGGAATGCTTGACATCGCTGCAACAGCTATTTCTGATTATGCTTCTACAGTTTGTAGGGGAAAAAATCTGTACGTTTTTTTTTTTTTTTTTTTTGTTGAAGCCAAAAAACTGTAAGTTATGTGAAGAAGGAGATGGAAAGATGTAAGAAAATTACACAACCACCCATAGAACTTTAACCCTAATGATTAAGAGTCATGATAGACACACCGACTATAGCACCGAAAAATACACTTCGGGGGAATCCAAAAGTCTCTAAAAACTTTTCATCATTGGGATTAAGGCCATGGAATTGGGTCCACATTTGTTTGTCTCTTGTTCTCTCCTTGAGTCCTTCAATTTTTCGAAAATGCTAGATGAACCGAAGAGATACACCGCACTGTGCACCGTGTGTGTGAGAGAGTGGGGCCAACTACTTCCCCACTCTCTATCCCAATGTTAAGAGGCGTTGCAGGACCGCCCGATCCCATCTCGGCACAAACTGCGGTGTATTTGTTCGGTGTATGTATCATGGCTCTCAATTTTTTTATTCCTACCTTTTAGAAAAGTAAATCCATCAATCGTCAAATCTGTCATATGGGTGCGGCAAACATTCATGTTTTCCATTTATGCACCCACCATGGAGGTGGAAAACCGGCCTGGCTAAGTGAAAAATTTGCCACTTAGCCAGGCCAGGTCAAATTTTTACCGAGCGGTCGATTCGGTGTAGTTTTCACCGTTAGATGTAGTATCCACCTCCGGCGGTCTAGACTAAACCATTAGTATCATCTCATCCAACGGTCATCATTTCATCTGCCTATAAATACAATATCAATTTTCATTTTCATTTCAACTCACACCATTTCTTCAATCTTCATTCATTCACTCCACAAATCCAATGTGTCAGTTCGAGTTTTTTTTTTTTAAGACCAAAAACCCATATATTGAAGACCAAGAAAAAAGAAGAAGGGGGGCAAAGCCTGACCTTCACAAGAAGAGAAGAAGAAGAAAATAAAGAAAAAAGAAAAAGCGTAAGCTGAAGCACAAACAAAACCAAGAACGGGACATACGCCCTACTACCAGTTACATATTACGAAAGCGATACATCGGAAGATCCGATCTGTCCAAGTTACAACTCCGTCTAATAAAGGTCGGCGCATTAAGCCACCACTGAGAGTTCACCTTCGCTCCGTGCTTCGCCAGCAGATCGGCAACCGCATTTCCTTCTCTATAAACGTGAGAGCTAACCATCTGAATAGAGTTAGCAAAAGCCATACAATTGTTCCAGTGAATCCGCAGCTTCCAAGGCACCAAATCATGATTCTTGATTGCCTGAAGAGCAAATATAAAGTCACATTCTAGCCACAGACGTTGAGTACCCCTGGATCTAGCCAACCGCAGAGCATAAATTACTCCCCACAGTTCCGCGAGCAAAGAATTACTGATGCCCAAACTCTGCGCCAAGCAACCCTGCACCCTCCCTTTGTCGTCACGAAATACTACACCACAGCCCGACAGTCATGGGTTACCGATCGAACAGCCATCCGTGTTTTCTTTGATCCATCCCTGAGATGGGAGCTTCCATTTCACCACCACCACTTTCGGCATTTTCGGGGCCAACCTTGCAATTCCCAGGGTGTCCAAAATAGCCTTATCTGCTGAGGTGTAGAACGAGTAACCTCCCCCATTTTTCCCTGACTCTGCGATTAGTTTAGCAAGCTGAGATATTGCCAGATTAAGAGGGATAGTATGCTGCTCAAACCTTAGGGAGTTCCTACAAAACCAGATAATCCAGATTGAGCTCACTTTCGCAATCCAAAGAAGATTTTTCGTTTGCGAACACCCTGCGAAGCGTCTGATAGAAGCGAACATCGAATGCACATTGGAGCAGTCCAGCGTATGACTAAACAGCAGGCTTATCCACTTCCAGATTGAGTTCGCAAACTCGCAATCGAAGAACAGATGTTGTTGAGACTCAGCACAGCACGGTTTTGGTCAAAGGTCACAACAGTTTACAGTGTCAGCGCCATATAACTTCACATTGTCATCCGTCGCTATTCTTTTGTTCAATAATTTCCACACCGTGCAAGCTCTCCTCGGTGGAATCTTGATGGCCCATAAGTCTTTGAAGTCTGCCTGCTCCACCTGCCTGAGCCTGTGAAATTCGTAAGCGTCCTTCATGTTGATCTCACCTGAGTTGCTGTCTTTCCACACCATCTTGTCCTCCATGCACACAGCAAACGGTGTTTCATTGATAGTTTTCCGAATATTACCTTGAAGCTCCGGCATGTAAGACGGCAGGTTCCACTTATCCTCCTCAATAAAATATTCCACCCTGTTAATCAGATTTGAGTTGTCTAGCTCCAGGTAGTCCGCAATCGAAATATCCATACCTTTGAACCATATGTCATTCCAGAAATAAATTGTATTCCCATTTCCTACCAGCCACAGCAAATTAGTTTTGATGATGGTCCATTGCTCTTTGAAGCCATTCCAAATTGAAGACTTTTTGTAAGCTCCCCCCGCAAAACGCAACTTGACGAAGCCACCGAATTCCGATTGGACCGTCATGAGCTTCCATGTCATTTTCATAAGCGCAGCATCATTTAAGGCTTTCATAGATTTTATTCCCAGGCCACCTTCAGCTGTAGGGAGACACACCTTGTCCAAAGCGACCGTATTGTGGTGTTGTCTGTTTATGTCACCGGACCAAACGAAGTTTCTAATCCACTGCTCCAAGGTCTGGATGCAAGATCTAGGCCATTTGTATGTATGGAATCTATACAGGGTTGAGCTAGCTATAACAGACTTGACAAGCTCCACTCTCCCCGTCATCGAGAGCGATTTACCCTTCCAAGTCGCAAACTTCAGCTTGATACTATCCAAAATAGCTCGCAGGTGATAGTTTCTAGGCTTGCCTTTAAAAATAGGAACCCCCAGATAACGGAAAGGCAGATTTCCCATTGGAAGATTAAAAGAAGACGCAACAAGAGATATTCTATTTTTAGCATGAGCACTACAGTAAACTGTGCACTTTTCCACACTAATCAATTGACCTGAATTTAGACCATACATTTCGAATACATGCATTAAATTCTTGACATCCCTTTTAGTTCCTCTACAGAAATCCATTATATCATCCGCGTACAGGACATGAGAAGGGAATACCGTACCTCGCGGAGAAGATATGTGATGAATCTCCCCCTGTCTGTAAGCCTTGGCGATCGCATAGCTTAGCACCTCCTCAGCCAAGCAAAAGATGATTGGAGACAGCGGATCTCCCTGACGAACACCTCTTTTACAGTTGAAGTAGCCCATTGCCTTCCCATTGATTACAACAAACAAGCTGGCAGAATGCAAGATGGAGCTAATCCAATCAACCACCTTGTCACAGAAACCATATCCTTGAAGACATTTAAAAAGAAAATCCCAGTTTAGAGTGTCAAAAGCCTTGTGAATATCGAACTTTAGTGCAATGTTACCTCCAAAGCATTTGTGGTCTATCAAATTTATCGCCTCCGAAGTAATACCTATACAGTCAAATATGGTTCTACCCTTCAGGAAAGCACGCTGCTGAGGAGAGATTATGTTTGACGCAATAGGCCCGAGGCGGTTAGCCAAAATTTTACCAATAATTTTGAAGTGGAAGTTGCTTAGAGCAATAGGACGAAATTTTTCAATTACGTCTGCACCAGGCTCTTTCGGAATTAAGATGACATTACTCGGATTTGCGTTTCGCATTAACCACCCATTGCGGAAGAAGGATTGCACTGAGTTGATCACATCCGTACCAACAATATCCCAGAAGGAAGTGAAAAAGATACCACCAAAACCATCCGGCCCCGGCGCGCCATTGGAATTCATATCATCCACTGCCGTTTTGATCTCCAGCTTGTCTGGCAGGGCAGTAAGCGCAGCATTGTCTTCCAGGGAGACCTTTCTGCTAGTGTTCTGCTCAATATAATCAGACGAAGGGGTCACATCATCACTGTCATACATATTTTTAAAGTAAGTAATGGCATGATTAGAAATTTCCTCATGAGATGTCAGCAAGTCATCGTTCTTTTTCAGGTGAGTTATCTTGTTGGTAGCTGCTCTGATCTTCACAAATTTGTGGAAGAACTCCGTGCAGGCATCTCCATCCTTAACCCAATTAAGTCTAGACTTGTCTCTCCAAAAATCTTTCTGAATTTTTAGAGCATCAATTAAATAGAGCATCAATTCATCTCCGTGTCAGTTCGAGTTCGACCTCGTAAATTTAGCATATCTGAAGATGAATCCATTTGTATCCATTATGTTTTTGTACGTAATATATGGCCAATGGTGGACAAAATCAATATGAAGAGGTTACATGGAGTCGCATATTTCAAAGATTTCAAGAGGAAACATTGAACCTCGATAATCGAAATGCACATGGATTGTGTTATCGCTTCAGAATAATCAGCAAGGATGTGAAGTTGTGGGATGCTGCACTTGCTGAAGGCTATCGAAACCGACAAAATGTCCAAAACGCAAATGATATGGAGCAAATGTGTCGGCTCGAATGGTGCAACAGAGTTAGAACAAATTTTCACTATGAGGGTTGTTATCTTATCTTGAGGGCGTTTCCCAAATATGATCATTTTCTCCAAACTGCCCATATATGATGCATCTTTCGTTTGTATGATTAGGGATGGCCGTTTGCCCCACCCAAACTCATCCCTGTGGGTATCCGCCCCTATTGGGTAGGGTTTTACCCGTATAAATGGGGATGGGTATGGGGATGGGTAATACCCGAAATCAGTGAAACAGGGATGAGGATGGGGCGGGGATGGTATTCAACGTCCCCGCCCCATACCCGCCCCGTACCTTCATCCAAAAAACATTGGAAGCTTTGATGTGTGCTCAAGACTGGCTATGGGATATGTTGAATGGTAATGCAATTATCTTTTTATTGAAATGTTTTTTACATTTAATATAACACTATGGTTATATGATACACTTTCTTATTTTGGCTAGGTGGTGGATCAAAATTCGATGGTGAAACATTTTGGGAAGAAACTGAAGCAGACAATGAGGTGATCAACATGGATAAAGATACTTGATAAAAAATAATTAAGAACTAAAAGGAGTGATGCTCATTTATAGACCATTTTTTTTTCCTTGGTTATTTTAAGATGAATTTGTGAGTTTGAGATTTTAGAATCCATTTTCTTACACTATTATTATTATTGGTTAAACTTAAGTTTTGATTATTAAAATAACTCATTTTATTTGAACTTAATATGTCCCATACTGGTATTTCCCACCGAGCAGTGATGTCACGCACCGTTTTGTGGGTAGCTATCCCGCTCAAGCGGTTTTTTTACTGTTAAATCATGCTAAAACCCATATCTAACAGCCTTTAACCCTTTAGGGAAAATGGTGGGTCCTATCCTGAAAGTGGTGGGTGCCTCCTGAATGCAAATCCAACCGTCAATTTGATCATCTAACGGTTAAGAAGCCGCTTGAGCGGGATAGCTACCCGCAAACTTCCCCGTTATCTTCTTCATTTCACCAAACTTCCAATCAATGCGCTCATGAACGGAGTCTCCTTTGTCTATCTTATTCTTTGCCTTCAAATTTTCCTTCCCTTAAACATTTTTCTTCCCTTGAACTTTTCTTGGTCTTCTCTTAGTTGGAGGTTTGATTTGGTTAATATGCAAAACTTGTAGACTTCTTTGATTTTTACCTATTTCTTTATAACCTTCACATATCTTATTAAGGGCGGATTCAAGCACCACTCTAGAAAAATCAAGTTGGGTAGCCAAGTCAAGTTGGGATTCAAACTTTGCCATTTTGAAAGATAATAAGATAGAAAGATAGAAATTTTTTGTGTAAAAAATTTGGTGTAATTTTTGTGTGAATTTTTTTCCCTTTTATAGCGGCGGAAAAAGATCCGTTGGAGGTTTCAAATCCACCGAACGATTAGACTACACCGCTAACGGTGTAGTCTCAACCGTTCGGTGGAGACTCGACCAATTACCTTTTCTTCCAAAGTGGCGCGGCCAGTTTTCCAGGCCAGCTGGCATGGCATATGGAGGGTTTATCCATCCCCCATAGGAACCTGCCTAATTAATATAAAAAAGGTGGGTTCATGGAAATCCGTTAATAGTCCAATTTGTCCCTAATTATGTATGTACTCCCCCCGTTTCAAGAAAAGTGATATTTTCACTTTAGAAGCAAATTTCAAAAATTGAATAAATAGGCATTATGTAGACCACCATAACACATCATGCAGCCATATTTTGGTTTATGGATCGACTAATTTTCCGTTTCTGAAAAAAAATTCCTTCATAATACACATACAAAAATGCTTGATGAATAAAAACAACACTCTCACAACCAAACCTTTTGACTGGGTCCCATGGCATTCATCCGGGACCCACTACTCCCCAATGGGTTCATCGCATCCCTTCATAAGAACTACTGATACACATAATATTGGTGCGAAAAAAAAAATCACTCAAAACACTTGAACAGCTAGTAGAGTCCAGAAGAAAAGCAGAGAGCAGAGAAAAAAAATAACCATACCACGATTCCGCCCACCAGCACCGTGTAGCCAATCCACTCTCTCACATACTGCTTATCTTATGCTTATTCTGATTGAGTTTCAACAATTCACCCCTTCTTATGACATATGTATCAGAGCCGAGAGATACGAAGGTTTCCAAATAATAGCTCAGACCTCTAGTTAACAAACACTCGTGTATTTTCCTGACTCTTTCGTGCTTGGGATAATATAAAATACCCTCACTGTGTATCCAGAATAAAATTTCACCACTTTTAAAGAAACATGACATCTTCATAGGGTACGAGTACACTGGACTCCAACCTCTGAAACGAGGATGATTCACAATAGTCTCATTGGTAATGACATAACATTAAGACCATGACTCTCCACATCCATAGTCTTGCATCACCCATACTTCGATGTAAATCATCAGAACATGTACGAGGGAACAAAGGCGCATATCCTTTACTCCTATATCCATCAAGACACGTTTGTGCCCCCATGTTATATTAGGTAGTTGCAGTTCTTGGAATACCTCTTTGTTTATGTCCCACGATAACATTAACTGAGAGGCAAGGCCCCTCTTACCACATATCCAATGGAAAACTCCATTTAGAAATACCTCACCTCTGGAATGATAAATATAATAAGGGATGGTTTGAGTGATCCACGACATTTCTCGTAACCCGAAGATGTGAAATGAGGAACAATAACAGTTTCCACGAATACTTGCAGCAATTACTAGCTTAAAATTGTCGGTCTTTCAATCATAACCAAAATTGTTGATCCTGATTTTGAAGTGGCTATATTCTTTCAGTGCTTCTAATTCCGGTAGTTTCACGTATTCTGCAGTAGCGGGGTTCCAAAGACAGATGAAAAATTGAGAGGGGTATTTACGGTACAACAGGAAAACCAGACCCTTGGAAGAACTCAACAAAAATATATAAAAATTTAAATATTTATAAGGGACATCCGATAGAACAACATACTGCGGCATACTTGTTGAGAAAATTGCATCTAATACTGAAAATTTGTACTTCCTTAATTCACTTCTTTCCAGTGTAAAATGAAGGAATTTCAGGTTGTTTTTCTGGATTGCATGATCAACGTGCTGCCGTGCAAAACAAGTTTCAGATATAAAGTCACGCATAAATTTGCAGACACATTTACAAATGAAGGTTGTTTTGACTGGCACCTTAATAAGGATTTCCATCCATATAGTTTCTGGAATGCTTGACATTGTTGCAACTTTTCCTGATCCGAGTGACAAAAAGTTTCTTGGAAAAATCAGTATTTTTCCGACCGACGAAAAGTATCTTGGAAAAATCAGTAATTGATAGTGATGCTTCAAGACTCTGATTCTAGGATTGAGCAAATGAATGGAACCAGTCATAAGAAGAAGGAAGAGTTATTAGCGATGTCGATTTTCCAAACTCGTCTTTGATACACGTATACCAAGATATTACAAAAGAACTTGGATCACTATGTGTCACGTTTGGAAACCGTAGATCTATAATCGGAGGGCATTCGAGATAGAAATCAACAGACGTGCGCTACAACCATTTTATTATTTAGATTAATGGGAAAAAGTGGGCTCATGCCTCTGCCTCAAGACGCGTTGAGAATTTTGGAAGATATTTTCGGTCATCTATCTTTTATGATTGTTTATTGGGGGGATGAATACCATTCAATTGACACTCTACCATGATTCTATATATAAAAAAATAAAAAGTCTGCAAAACCCAAAAAAATAATAAATTTAAATTGACACTCTACCGAAAATAACCACAATTCGAGACGTATAACACCACCATTTACCTCTTTAAATATCAGTTGTTAAAGGTTAACGAATGAATTCAGATCGGCATATGGTGATGTTTGAATTGTGCTCATTTTTGTTTATCGGGTAGGGAAGGGAAGAAGTGTGCCCCACCAACCCTCACACAGTGTACTCTACGACCCCTCTTATTCGGTGGACAAATCATTCTCGTTAATACAATGCCCTTTTTGGCATAAAAATAAACGAAAATGATTTACTCATTGAATGATTTGCACCGCATTCTCATCGTGTGAGAGGATGGGTGGGCCCCACTTCTGACCCACCCCTATCCCAATGCACCATACGTTTCCCTGAGTCCGTGCCATCTCCCTAGGTGCATTCACGGGGTGTTGGAAACTAATTTGTTGCTAGACTCCCATCTAGTTTCTTGTAAAAAAAAAGATTAAGTAATTACACAATTTTAGTTTGATTTTTTGTTGGAAATAAAAACATATCTCTTCCCAGGTTTACCTTCAATCAGGTAATCCAAGTCGCTTAGCCATTTTTTTTTTAATATAAACCAATTTACTCTAAAAACAAATATGTTAAATAGTCCAAGACATCATACAACACAACCCTAGAATTGGTGAAATAAAAGGTTTGCACTTGAATCACTGATGTGAAGAAAAGGATATTTACTTGAAATATTATGAGTTTAGTTTGGATGATCATGTTATAAGGTGTCCCAAGCAAGTTTATCTCGTAAAACAGGGAAATTTTAGTTTGGTTGGTCATATTTTAAGTCTTGTCACACAGAAATAAGTATAATACTACACTGTATTTCGTATTCATCCAAAAGAAAGGGTAAAACAAGAAAGAGGGTGGATATTTAGGGGAAATTTGGGTTACCTCCCATGGCGAAGATCATAATTTGAGTTTCCTCCCTATAGAGATAAAATTAGTGAAACCTTACCTCCCCTTTTTACATTTTCCGTCCAGGTCCAGTTTGGTGAATCAGCAAATAGGTACACATGGAGAAAAACAAATAAGCATCAATCAAAGTACCAAAAATACCCTTTTATTTTCTATTTCTATCGGGATCAAAATTAGTATTATCGTCAACTCGGTCACTGAAATCTCTTTACTAGCACAAACACAAACTAAAAATCTCATCGACAACACAAACGAATCAACTCGATTCACAGCAACACCTGTTTGCGTATTTATTTATTTTTTTGAAGCATAAGATTTATTAAGATTAGGAAGAAATTACACGGGGTACTTTGTACCTACAGAATCTGCCATTACAATAGGACTAATACACGATGATATTATATGATCCCAGATGGTTGTCGATAGGTTTGCTAATGCGCTGTCATCCGCTGCTTTGTTTATAAGGATTCATTTATTGATGTATTCATTTGTCCCCAAAATTTGACTTATTTCAGATAATATCCTTATAACATTAATAAGGCAATCACAATTTTCAAGGATTCATTTATTGAGCATTCATTTGTCCCCACTCCCCATTACCCAAGGAGTGATTCTGCTTTGACTGAATACTTGCACCGCGAGGGATCAGACAATCTTAATTCAAAAATGATATTATATACGATATATCACTGAGATAGGTTGGCCTAGTGAGCTGTTGTGGGTCACACCACCTCACCTACACGGTGTAGATTTTCGGAAATGATTAACATGCCACGGGCCATCCCGACGATGGATATGTGAGAGGGAGGGGTGGGTCCCACCCGTAACCCACCCCCTATAAATACGCCGGGTCAGGGGGACCCCTATGTTTGTGAGGTGCGGTGTGGACCGGGGGACTCAGCCCGCGGTCAATGTATCAGTACTCGTAGATTTCGGTTGCAATTCTTCGGTGCATTAATCATTTTCGTAATTATTATGCAAGTTGGTTTACACGTTGATATTCCCAAGATTCTAAAAGTTTCATTCTTCTATTAACACGACCTCTGAATAATCGTATTCCTCCGTCCATCTCCCACAGAAACCAGATCTAGTAGAAGATTCCAGTTTAAATTATGTATCGATAGGTAGGCCGGTTTTTTATATTCTGAATTTTTATTTTAGGTCCTCTGATAATCTCTAAGTACAATCCGAATTTATTTCTGTTTCAGAATTTGGTTCTCTTTTGTGGCCGTTGTCCTAATTTACTCCTTGTCTAAGTCTGTAACACTTACTGTAGGTTTCAATCTTTATTAAGGTCTCCATACTCTAACTCTAATTCTAGGTTTTGATTTTTATTCTGTTCTTTTTTTTTGAAGCATTTATTCAGTTTAATGGAGGATCGGACAAAGATGGAAAGTGGGCTTGGTGGCCATGAAACAGCATTGGAAAGCCCTCAGAAGAATAAAACAGGAAAGGGGGAAGTTGTGATGCAAAGAAAGAAAGGAAAATCAGAGGGAAAAGCTCCGAGCAATGAACCGGAAACAGGTACAATTTATCAGATAAGATTTATTGATAACAAAATTAGCCACAAAATATTCTTTGTTCAAACACTAAAAATTGATTGAAAGAATTATGCGAGGATTTTTTTATTTTTATTTTTGCACTTGGTATATTTCATTCTGAATCTCTGATGGTGCAAACACTTTCTTTCATCTTATGAGGCCCTGTAGATAAACCTATACATGGTGGAATGATTAAAGGTTCAGATTCATTGTCCCATATCTGGAAAATAACAGTTGTCCTAGTTCTAGAGTTTTCCGTTTTATATTTTACTGAAGTCTCTTCCACAGAAAGTGTTAACTGCTAAGTGTCAGTCATTTAACTCTTTAAGACTTTTTGTGTTTTGCACAACAAATCTCCATATGGTTAAGGTTGCACCATATGGCAAATAGAAGGAATGCAGTTGTGAGTTTAGATATAAGTTGTACCAACTTGACATTATAACCATTTAAGAAGTAATTCCGGATTTGATGAGAGATTCATGTACTTCAGTATGTTAATGAGAGATTCATGTGCTTCTCTGCTTAGTTTATTTTCCGACTGTTGTTAATGTTTGATCTTTGATAACACTACTAATCAGTGGCCGAGAATGATGATATTAAAAAAAGCAGCAGGCAGCGGTCATTTAAGGGAGGCTTGGGTACCTTGTAAGATCTCTTTGTTTGTATGGAGGAGGAGAAGTTACTGCATGATAATAAACAGCGGGATCTGCTAGCAATAACTCCTTTTAGGAATTTACTACAAGTTTTTATCAACAACCAAGTTACTAAAGATGATTTGGAAAAACCAGCCTCTAGGCTAAAGAAATTGAACGACTCGTACATAAACTCGGAATATGAGAGAGGATGATTTCTAGGAAGTGAAAAAGGATATGAACCTACTCAGCAGGAAGTGGCTGTTATTTTCGGAATGCAAGGAAAAGACTGAATAGAGAGACGTGCAGTTTATCCAGGAAATAATGACTTATTGCAGCCAATGTAATTTTGTAGTACAGTGGTCAAATCACTGGGTGATGATACCGGTGACATGATCTAGAAACCCGCCAGCATCAAATTCTTTACTGTGGTAAAGTAGTAGTGTTTGTTTTTCTCAAGTAAAGTGATGAATTCTATTTTACGGGTATTCTCTGAATGAAAGCTCATGTTTTCTGATTATGCCATTAGAAATTGTACAAGTTTCTGCCAACATTTATCTATTACAGTGGTTAAGGCACCCCTTTTGTCCATAGTGTGGGTATTGGTATGAAGGAGGTAGGGGGAACCATTCTCACTGGAAGGTTGGTGTGTAGCAATTTCCTCTCCTCTCTCTGTGTACCAGTTTTCTCTCCTCTGACTGTGTACCAATTTGCTCAATTTGTAACAATTTGCTCCATATGTCGAGGGTCGTGATTGTATCTTGTCGTTGGGATGGATAATTGGATTAACACTCTCTGTGTACCAATTTCGTCTCTGTGTAGCAATTTCCTTGAAAAAAACTTAACGATATGAAGTGTCTATTTAATTTGAGTCTTGCTAGACCGATCGAAGAATTTGCACCGTGCACTGAGGAAGATCGTACAGACCCATGGCAGCGTTCGGTGCATTGGGATAGGGGTGGGGGTGAAGTTGGCCCCACCATCCTCTCACATCTTCTCACTCGGTGAGAATGAAGTGCAAATTCTTCGGTAAGTAAATTTTCGTAATAATTAATAATACTCCCTCTGTCCCACTATCAAGTGACATATTTAATTTTAGACTTTGTCCCATAATAAGTGACATATATCACTAAACAAAGAGATATTTCTAAAATTATCATTTTGTTTAATTATAAGAAATATAAGAAATATGCATAATTTGATGAGCAATGATAGACCCACCGAAACAAAGAACCTTGATTTACATCGAAGGGTATCCAATGGACACAGGGGGAGCATACTTTGCATCGGGATTGGGGAGGGCAGAAATGGGCCCCACCCCACACTCACACGGTGCAATCACGATACCCATTTTTAGGTGTGTAAAGTATTTCCGTAATTTGATAGGCATGTTTGTATTCTTTACATAGGTGTTTTAAAATGCTTTTAAATAGTATGAAGTTTGCGAATATCCGTGGTGTAGAGTGAGTACATCCAATGGCGGAGCCACACTTGGACTAGGAAGGAGTTTCCGGTAGACAAAATTATTAGTGGAGATAATTTTGTTGAACTGAATATTTTTTTTATTTTCTGATCAAATGTTTGTCCTCCCTACTTTCCGATAGTTAAGAGAAAATTAAGGTAAAACTAGTAAAGTTTGAAAACTATTATGAGAAAAGTCAGAAATTCACTTATACATCTACTCTTTACTTAATTATATGCTTAAATTGCAACTATTTACTTAATTACGTGCTTAAATTATGCTAACGGAAAATGGGTCATTTGTCCAAAAAAAATTAAAACATGGTTCAAATGGACGACTAAAAATTAGTATGGGTGAAATGGGCACAAAAAAAAATAGCAAGGATGAAACTGGATTCATCCTACCTATTTTCATATCAAAAATTCTTAGCGGACCGAGAAAACAAAAACTAAAGGAAAACCGCCTCTAATACACCACCCCCTGCACGTCTTCTGAGGATGCGGGCCCACTGGGACCCACAAATTAGAAAAAAAATAGAAATGCTTGGTGAACCGAACAAAAAAACTACATAAAAACAACACTCTCACAACCAAACCTTTTGACTGGGTCCCATGGCATTCAGTCGGGACCCACTACTCCCCAATGGGTTCATCGCAACCCTTCATAGGGTATATTGTTTTGGTGGAGTTCAAAATCTCGGTTCGCTAAGAACTACTGGAAAAAAAAATCAAAACTGTTAGAGTCGGTTTTCTCGTTGTTTGCTTTACTCGGTCCATCTAGAATTACTCTTTTCATATACTTTTTCAAAAAAAAAATCAATAATTCTTTCGGCTCTTCTACACGTATCGTTTAAAAAACCACACAGAAACTGTGGTTTTCCCAAAATAACCCCCAAAGTACACACGTTGAACCCTTATAGGGTAATGGTGGGTCCCGGCTGAATACTATGGGACCCATTAAAAAAATCATGTGAGAGTGCGGTTTATACATTGTTTTTTATACGGTACATCAAGACTTTTTGTTCTTAATGAACCGTGGTTTTCAAACCACTTAAAAACCATGATACTCACAAACGGTGGGACATTGTTCAAAATGGCCCACCACCCAAAAGCAAACAGCGGGTCCCATTAGTGTTTTGTGTGAGTGAGTTGTTTTTCCATTGTTCAAAATGGCGGTTCATAAAGAATTTTTGAGGATTTAAACTGTCTGACATGTGGGTGGGTTTTATCGGGTTTCTCAACCCACTTGCAAAACAAGATAAGCGCAACATGAAGGTCCTATATAATATCACTTGTTCGTCAACCAAAACACAAGATATTCAGATCCATCCAGTTACATCTTCTCCGAAAATATTGTTTTTCTCTTCACTTTCATCCGGCTACTAAGACACACATATAATGGCTTCGTATACTGTCGAAGAGGATATTTCAATCACAAATGAGTGGTCAAGTGTTGTTACCATTCCCGAAGTTGACTATCACATGGTTCTGGCTAATACGGTTTGGAACCGCATATTCGAAAATTGCACACAATAGTTCGCAAATATTCATCAAAAAACAGCTTCTGCCGTAATAAAGGGTAGGCTCAGTGTAATAAAAAAAAAGGGGGTTAGGGTTTACGTGCGTTACCAGAAAGATATTTATATTGCCCAGAACCGATCTCCTATATGGACAGTTGAGAGGCTCGTAAGTAGTTGATAAATTTACTCAGAACACTTGGTTTTATTCTTCAACAAAAACACTTACCAACTTCTTACTCATTTTTTGGTGTAGGAGCGATATGCAAATAGGAAATACACTCAGGATACAGGAAAACAATTCATGTTTTATCAATGCAACCTAATCATGAAGGTTAACTTCCCGGAACTAAACACGATACAACCACCTCCAAATCCTCCTCAAGATGGAGAGGAAGAAGATTAAAACAACCGCATCAACGACATGATAGTAATGGCTTTGTGGGCATACCTCAATGTAAACCCTCACGAGACAAAACTCGTCCGTTATGGCCACATAATGGTTTAAATGCTTCACGCAAATACTACGTATTTCCTTGCTTTAACCGGAATTTTTCTAAGTCTAGGATTAAATAATCGTTTAGAGGTATGTATTCATTAAATACATGTACCCCTTAGGTTAGTATCAATATATTCATAATGGTGTATGCTTAACCAACGCTCACTCTGAGAAAGTATACGCAAATAAGTTGTTAATAACATAAGAGTGTAAACTAGGTGTTAAAAAAAAAGGTCAAACAAATATATCACGAGCACGCCAGTTGTAACCACGTATGTGAAATACGCAGGAGCAACGGCGTGCGGAAGAATATTTCCGTAGAATATTCGCTGGTACGCATTTAGAAAGGAGCAGTGCTATCCCGCACGAATTTGAGGGATGGCTTCCCGCAAAGGCAGCTTTTTTACCGTTATATCATGCTAAAACCCAGATCTAACAGCCTTGAACCCTTTAGGGAAAATGGTGGGTCCTATCTTGAAAATGGTGGGTCCTATCCTGAAAGTGATGGGTCTTTTCCTGAATGTGAATCTAACCGTTGATTTGATCATCCAACAGTAAAGAAGCCGCTTTTGCGGGAAGCCATCCCGCAAAGTCGTGTGGGATAGCATTTGTCTTTAGAAACAACGATGTTTTTTTGATACGCAGTTTCAACATACGTGCCGGGGTCTTGGATCCAAGAAAAATGAAGCACTCGCTGGGAATCAGCCTAACAGTTACCCAATTAACAACAATTTTACAGAAATAATCTTGTATCTTGGGTGCCATTAGACCCAGGATACAAAAATATATCCTAAAAAAAACTCATGTGGGACAGGAGTGGGCCCAGCCGTGGTCCCTATTTTTTATTTTCTGTGTCTTGCGGTGATTCCGCCGTGAAAAAATCACGGTGGATCTAGCATTTTCGAAACAATAATGTAAGGGGTATTCGTATAATTGTGTTTAGTGGGACCCTAATTTATTAAAATATACTCCCTCCGTCCAACTTTACTTGCCAAAATTGTGTTTTTTTTAGCAAATTTGTACCAAAAAATTGAAATATTTCCCACTAAAATTTTCTAATTATCAAGACAAAAACAAAAACTAGGATATCAAAATGTGTATATTAAACAAACAATTTGGAAGATCAATGGTGTATGCGGAAGTAATTTGAATTTCTTTCAAGTTTTTGCAAAATCCAATTTTGGCAAGTAAAATTGGACGGAGGGAGTATTATATTTTTGGTTTTGGCTTTGTTTTTGTCCATGCCTAAGTTTTTCCGGTCTAAAAGTCCGTCAAAGCATTTTTTTTATTTTTTGATAAGAACGGAAGATATATTAAGAAAAGGGGAATTTAGTTACAAAGGAGTTCTACCAGAGGTAGATTAAAAAAAAATGAGAAAACAAAAAAATTACATAAATAGGATCCCAATTATTAAGAATGGCGCTAGAAACTTTAAGATGAACTCTTTGCCCCGATGCGCTAGAGAAAGTCCGTCAAAACCAAGACTTACTATAGCTACTAGCCATGTCCCAAAACCAAGTACTACCACTTCTATATTATGGATGTTAACATCTCAAGGGGCGCACTCACTCGGACTCGGTAGCTGCTCCTAAGAACCAAGTATTATATATGCTTAACCATTTTCACAGCTGCAACTACCCCGTTAACCATTTTTACAAAATCTAGTATCTACTGATGTTAACATCTCAGGGGCCCCACTCACTCTGAAAACGCTCCTAGGAAGCAGAGATCATTTATATAGGTTCCCAGTAGAGTAAGGACTAGCGAAAATGTAGTAGAAAAGGGAAAAAGACGTAAAAAAGAGGAGAAAAGCTAACGTCTTTTCTGATGATTACAGGGGCAGACTGCAGAGAACGACAACGAGATCTAATCAGTACTCCTATTCTTGCAAGGGTCTTGTCGTTTGATCTAGAGTGAAGATACCCTAGTATAGTACTAGTACATAGAGTATAAACCAGGGGGAAGCAGACATCAATATATGCGCGAAAATGCTAGAAAAACCCCAAGAATTTGACACCAAAATTTTACACCCCTATGTGTCAATTTTTTATTGGCTTACTTTTAAAGCGGACCCCTTGTTTTTCCTGGTGGGGTAGGATGAGGAAGAAATCTATGGTAGATATAGATGTCACATAGGGGTTACTAGGAACCCATACCGTGTCATGATGGATTTCTCACACCACAGTGGGTCCGTCTAACTTCCAAGAGCATAGCTCAGTGGTATCCCATCAACTCCAGTAAGTCGGAAATCAGGGGTTCGATCCCCACCGTAAAGGTTTGTATTTAATTAGTTGTACATAGGGGTTTGCCGAGGCTGGGTCTAGCAGCGACCTGTCTAGGGGCGGACCAAAATGGTGTACCAATCCTTTGGACGGCTGAGATCTATAGGGAGTGGGGTTTAAAGATATGAGTGGGGCCTGCAAAACTGATTTGAATGGCTAGATTATAAGGGTGAAGAATGTTCGGAACAAACAGGGTGCGAT
The DNA here is from genome assembly GCA_023529315.1 of Papaver bracteatum. Taxonomy (NCBI): domain Eukaryota; kingdom Viridiplantae; phylum Streptophyta; class Magnoliopsida; order Ranunculales; family Papaveraceae; genus Papaver; species Papaver bracteatum. The sequence goes on from JAJJWX010000256.1 coordinate 3,688,070, forward strand.
GTAAGCCCACACAGGCTTCGTTAATTCACGTTTAATGCTTTTCACATACCTATGCTGCTCAAAAAATTCATAATATATTAAACGATACGAAAATATTTTACGTTGTGTTGGGGAAAAAAATATCTTGGAATTTTAAGGGCGACCCCAAATTTGGTAGATAAAACCATTCATTTAACTACCGATAAGGGTACTTTGGTAATCTCTGCAAATTTAGACATCCCTTAACGATCAAATTATACTCAAGCGTGCGTATAATCTACGCCTGAAACGAAACGATCGTATAAATTACGCCTCACTCACAGACGAACATTATAGCTACGCCTAACCCAGACGCCCATTATAACTTCGTCTGACAACAGGCGAGCTTTCTAAGTTGGTATGTTTAAAATACATGGACAAACCATGTTTATAAGTTGGTTCGTTTAAAATCCATGGAAAAACCATGTTTATAAGTTGGTCTGTTTAAAATCCATGGACAAACCATGTTTATAAGTTGGTCTGACAACAAACCAACTTTATACTTGCTCCCCATCGGGCGAACATTATACTTTGGCCCCTGTCGAACGTACTTTATATCCGCGTCTATGCTTGGGGGGAAGTTAATAACTACGTCCCATTCTAAACGAACGTTTAATATGCGTCCGCAATCAAACGCATTTTTAACCTCCGCTCGACCAAATATAGTTTTGGTCGAGGTTTCAGACCAAATATACTCTAGTCTTTAGTTTTAGTCTAGATTTTTGGTTTTAGTCAGTCCCACGGTAATTGATTTCTCGACCAAAATTATAGTTTTGGTCGTACATTGTGGATGCTCTGAGGGGGTTGTTTTTAGTGAAAATGATAGTTATCCACCAAAATATTCCACCGTGAGGTGTCACTAGGATAGTGGCTTAATAACTCACAAAAGGCCCCCCTGCTAATCCCAATCCAGGGGATCAAGGGGTGAAAATTTTACACCTGATGGGGGAAGTGTAGCACTTCCGTGTTTTTAGGGTGTCCAAAATCCAAAGAGGCGGTACACCAATAATTATTGATTTTATTTATCGATAAATATATATTTACTATTTTCGTCAACCTAATTAACTAACAAAAATGCTATTAATAATTAAATTTTCTCTATAAAGTGTATCTTAGAACCACAAACAAATATTCTTATATGGAGGTTACTCTTATATGCATTGGAAACACAAAAATGTATCTAGAAAATAGAAATGATACACACACCGAGGTGTGTACCGCAATTCGCACCGCAAAGAGATCCAAGGGTTGTTAGGCATCCTTGTGGGAGATTAGAAGGGGGTGGTGCCATAGGTGGGGATCATATTTTTTTCCTCTCTCACACGGTGCAGCCGCAGGATTCCCACCGCGGTACATTGTTATGCATCATTAAAAAACAAAATGGATGAGAAATACTATGGTCCAAGTCAAGGAACCGAAAAATGATTTACTTGTCGAGGTTAATGGTTGTGTGTGAAAACTTGTTTTTTCACCTATGTTCAAGGTGAAGAATTGTATTTCCACCTTGTTTCGACCATTATAAGGGTTAAGAATCTTCGGAACAAACAGGGGCGGATGTATGCAAACATAGCATTCCCCTGGCTGTAGCCAAGAGTCAATCGAACATTTTTTTTTCGAAGGTAGTAACTAGTAAATGATAGCTGAATTTACTGAAAACCCTGTATACATAGTGCCAAACCAAGCCTTTTGCTAATACTAGGGATAAGCAAACATCAATCTGTGGGTCCAAATCCTTACTGTGTCTTGATGGATTCTCACACCAAATTGGTTGTATTGGTTGTTATTCACTTGGGCGGTTATTCATTTACCGAACATGAACATTCATTTATTGAGATTGGACCAAGGTTTGAAAAACATGTCACGGCTCAGGTCACGGCATTATTTTAATGTGCATTAGAAAAATACGAGTTTTTAATACGTTATTATAAAATAATGGGCATTAGAACGGTAAAATAGAAAATAAAAAAGTTACAACGTGCGTGAAAACAGTTATAACGGTGCTAATAACGTTTTCTATACATCATTATTTTTAACTATATTATTTTTAAAATATTAATTATAATTTTATAATCTTTAATTTAAAATATAAAGAATTGTAGAAAATATTTTTATATTTTTTTTCCAGCTCTTCTACACGTACCGTTCAAAAAACCACACAGAAACTGGTTTTCCCAAACTAACCCTCAAAGTACACATGTTGAACCCTTATAGGGTAATGGTGGGTCTCGGCTGAATACTATGGGACCCATTAAAAAAATCATGTGAGAGGGCGGTTTATACATTGTCTTTTATGCGGTACACTGATGAGTTCCAAATATTGCATATTTTTATACCTTTTTATTGGCATTTAACTCATCTTTTGCTCTTTAAAAATCATATATTATCCCAAATTCTGTATTTTCTCTGTTTTCAAGAATAAATACTTGTACTAATTAATTTTGTGTTTTAGGTAGTAAATAAAGCTTGGATGAATTAAGGAGCCAAAAAGAGCAGAGAAGTAGAGACAACGGATGACAGACAACAAAAGCTCGCGTTAGAAGGCAAGTGAAGAATGTCGTTTGCACGGCCCAAAACTAGGTGTGGGCTTGAGATATTAGCTTTGAATAAGACATGGGTTTAGAAGAAATAAAAGCTAAGACCCAAATCCATCTCCTACCTGAGCCGTCAGATTCATCTTAGCTTCTAAGCATCCAATGGCACCTCCTTCCGAGACATCAACATTTGCTGCTTCCGCCTAACACCGATGCACCTGCTATTCATCTCCTATTTGAGTAGAGCCAAACACCACCTCCCCTCCGTACTAATTTTCTCCATCGTCTGCAAAACATCACTTCATCTTCACCACCATCAATCACTCCCATCTCCGACCATCACTGAAGCACAACCACCTTCTCAAGAGTCATCAATCAATCTCCTAGTTTCTATCTCTCTCCATCTTAACTTCTCCCTTACCAACAATAATAATCCTAGAAGCTATGATTGAGAGAGATAAGGCTAGGGTTAGCCTCAATAACTAAAAGCAAATATCAAATCAAGGAGTTGCAGAGCAGAATTGCAGAGGGGGTTTGTCGGAAAATATGGTTTTAGTGAGTGGTTGTTCTCTAATTTATCAATTCTAATATTTGAGAAGAAACTGGTGTATAAATAGGTCAACTGTTGTGTGAGAAATAATCCAATTTCGAGTTGGACCAACTAGTTATATTAATACAATTGTGTTTTAATCATCTTCATCATGTTCTAAATCAATCTGCTAGGGTGTAGATGAAACCCTTGATTTTATGCTAAGTATGATTTTTTATTAATATATAGAGGTTATTAATATATTGAGTATCAATATATGGAGGTTTTACTGGAAATGATAAATTAATTTAGTGATAACCAAGTACACGTAGTGCCAAGCCATGCCTTTGATTCTCTCTCTAATCTAAAAGTCCGTCAAATCCTAGACCTCGCAGCCTCGCTAGCCATGTCGCAGAACCAAATACTACCACCATCTACAGAGGTTGTCATCTCAGGGGCCCCACTCACTATGAAGCTTGTCCTAGGAAGCAGAAATCGAAAAAAAGAGAGGGAGAAAAGTAAATGTCTTTTTTGATGATCATAGGGGGGAAGACTACTACCTCGAAATCTAAGTACTATGCCTGGAAGGGTCTTGTCGCGTCATCAAGAGAGAAGAGACCCTAGTATCGAAAGGAAAACTATCTACCGGGTTTTTGCACCAAAATATTTACACCCCTATGTGTCAGGTATATCCACCACCGGATTATTACTGGCAAGCATACATCAATCTATGGGTCCAAATCCTTACCGTATCATGATGGATTTATCACAACACATTGGTTGTTCTGGTTGTACATGATGGATTTTAGCGTAATCAGAGGCAGAATTTACGTTGAGGAAACCTAGAATTTATGGAAATTTCACCTTGAAAAATCCATGTATCGAAAAGGAATTGCTTTATTTTATACTTTATTTGCATGAAAAGCGATAACATCACAGGGGCCCCACTCGCTCTGAAGCTGCTTCCTAGGAATCAGATCTCATTTACAGGCTCGGCATAGGGCGGGGATAGAGTTTTCCGACCGTACTATGCTTGTAAGGGTCATGTCGTGTCATCTAGAGAGAAGAAACCCTAGCATAGAGTCTTTGGACCCGGGGGGTGCGTACATCAATCTATGGAGCCAAATCCTTTGGATTACTTACCGTATCATGATAGATTTTTAATATCTTCTATGGGTCCAAATCCTTACCGTATCATGATGTATTTCTCACTTCACATTGGGTTTTTTTCTTCTTCATAAAAACCTAAATTATACTGTATTAAAGATAAAACCCAAGAATGGGATCGGTTACATTACTGAGTCGACTGATTCGAGCACAACGATCTATCGATCTTATATTCATCAAAGCAAAGCAAATTAAAGAGTTACAATAGAAATTCGTCAACTGATTTTCAACCAATTCCTGTATCTGATTTTCAACCACTTCACATTGGTTGTTCTGGTTGTACATGATGCACCTTAAATTAGCCCAAAGTCATGTAACGTCAATAATTAAAGGCAGGATTTATTTGAGGAAACCCAGAATTTAAGGAAATTTCAACTTAGGGTAATTAAAGGAAGAATCTATTTGTGTTTTTCATGTTTTAGTGAGGTTTTCGTTTCAAATATCTACTACAATGTGATTTTGGTACGGAATTTAGTAGTTATTCATTTATATTTCGTCAAGGATTTAACCAATAATGCATTTATCGAGGTTATTCATTTATCCCGTTTACCCAAGTCTAGGAACCAGAAAATTATTTATGTGTCGAGGATATTCGTTGTGTGTGCAAACTTGTTTTTTCACCTATGTTCCATGTGATGAATTGTGTTTCCACCTTCTTTCGACCATTATAAGGGTTAAGAATCTTCTGACCAAACAGGGGTGGATGTATGCACACACAGGGGACCCACTCACTCTAAAGGAATTGCCTTATTTGTATCGAAATGGAATTGCCTTATTTTATACTTTATTTTTAACAGTAAGTATAGTATGAATAATATAGGAACATACCTCCCTATAAGAATAATTAACAGCATAGTATGAGTAATATAGGTCTTGTAATACATCAAAGTTTAAGGTGAAGAGTTTCATACAACTATTTTACATGATCATTTTGATTTAAAGTTAATTCTTTCCTTTTTTGTGGATAACTTAATACAAATCTCTATCACTCATGTGATTTCATTTGTTAATTTTCGGTGCCAAAGTTGAACTTCATGTGATTTTCATATATAAAATCCTCACTCAAGTAGATACATTTTTGTGTTTCCTATATATATATATATATATATTTCCGAAGTACATTTATGAATTTTTTTTCTTTCGGTCTATTCAAGGTAGACCTCCATATAAGAATACAGAAATGCTTGGTGAACCGATCAAAAAAAACTACATAAAAACAACATTCTCACAACCAAACCTTTTGACCGGGTCCCATGGCATTCATCCGGGACCCACTACTCCCTAATGGGTTCATCGCAGCCCTTCATAGGGTATATTGTTTTGGTGGAGTTCAAAATCTCGGTTCGCTAAGAACTACTGATAAGAATAACCCCCATATAAGAATATTTTTTTGAGGTACCTAGGATATTATTTTACAGAGGTTTTACTGTAACAAGAGGGTAAGGCAGATTATTTACTAACAAGTAACAAGTCTTGGACTCCAACATGGTAAAAAAATACCATGTTTCGCCAACTTATTTGCAACATTGTTGGCCTCTCTATATCATTGAACATACTTCACTTTGCAGAATAACCTTTTGAGACTTCCAATTTCTTTGATGCGCCCACTACTGTCCCATTGTGGTTGGACTCCATTCTGAATAGAATAGTAGGAATAGCTTTCCACTTCCGGTATGTAATAATAACGTTATTTATTCTATTGCGCAATTTGCGCTTCACCATTTTTTTCAAGTTTGTATGTGGAAACTTCATTTTTCACCTATTTTCCAGGTGAAGGATATTTTTTCCACCTTCATTCTATCATTTTTAAGAATCTTTGGAACAAACAGGGGCGTATGTATGCACACACAGTCTTCCACTGGCTGAAGACAGGGGTCAATCAAACAAAAAATTTGGAAGTTAGTAAATGATAGCTTAAGTGTGTGGAAACTTCTTTTTTCACCTATATTCCAGATGAAGGATTGGATTTCCACCTTCTTTCGATCATTTTAAGAATCTTCGGAACAAACAGGGGCGTATGCACACATAGTCTTCCCCCGGCTGAAGCCAGGTGTGAATCAAACAATTTTTTTTGGAAGGTAGTACAGTAAAACGTCCATATATTAATACACTTGGGGATTCACAAATTTATTAATATATGGAGGTTATTAATATAAGGAGGTATGCCTAGATGATTCAAAAAAATTATAGTTCAATATGTATGTGTTGATGGTGGATTTTCATTTAAGGGTAAAATTATAAAACCTAAAAATTATGCGCTAACATCTTGTAAAAGATAAGGCCATTAATAAGTGATGGATACTCCTTCACTTTATCAATTCACCTAGAATGGAGCATGTGGCAACAATCCCATCCTGTGAATAAAATACACGAAATTCATCCAGGTTGGAGCATGTAGCAACAATCCCATATACCCTGTGAATTTCCAGCATTATTAATTAATGCGCAACCAGCCTTGTTTTTCCTGTACTCATTATCAGTGCGGCATGACGACTGAGTGTTGCTCTCAGCAGAGCAACACGAATCTCCAAGCATTATAATGAAACATGTACGAAATGCCCGTACAGGCTGCAACTCTTGGTGTGTTATACTAGCCCGATTTAGCCACTCTCGGTGTGTTATACTTGCCCGATTGAGCATCCGGACTGACCGTATTAGTCTGGATATGATCACGACCATCCAACTCCACCAGCATGATAGGAATTAATGTTTATACTTGCCCGATTGAGCATCCGCGAATAATGCGGGATGCTCTTATTTGACGTGTACTTGATTTGGTGTTCCAGTAGTTCGCTATACGTACGCGGACATTAAACCTAGACCCTTGATCACCACCCTATCCAGCCCGCTAATAATCCCTTTGCTAGAATCAACTCACTAATTAATTCCCTCTTAGCCATTAAGATTGTGCCACCTCATGTTCACAAAGACTGTTATTCCGGTTGTAGGGAGGGCCGATTTTATATATATATAATTTGAGATATGTAGATCAACCACAATTTTTTTCTTTTTCTCACTTTTTAGCTTTTCTTCTTCTCACTTTTTAGCGTTTAGAGTTCAACCTCATTTTTTAGCTCTTCCATATCTTTAACGGTTTAATCATGTCTGAGATAACTGTTCCAGTTACGTGTCCTTCACAACCGTCTTTGACTTATATGATCTTCCTACCAGTGTTGGTGTGAAAGTTCGCTGGCCTTCACCATACACTATTAATGTGTGTGAAGTTTCAGATCTAATAGGGGATGAACTCTTAATTCCTGAGTCACATCTCCAGTGTGGCTTTATTTTGCCTATCCCCTCATTAGTTCGGGAATTTCTTATTTATTGCAACCTTTCTCCTTCCGAATTAGAATCTAAATTTTTCGACTATATGCAAAAAAAAATGGTCCAAAATCGTAGTCTTCCAGAAAACGAAAGGATTACTGTTGCGAAGCTTTCTGCGGGATATGAGGTTTGAATTATCCCTAGTTCTTATTTTAAGAACATCTTTTGCAGGAGTCCAGAGTTATCTCTTGGTTTCGATCAGAACGATTCAGTTATGTTTAAATGATTAGATGGAACCAAGTTTAATGATAAGTTCCCATTAATTTTTTTATGGAAATTGGGAGAGCGATAGTCCGATGCATTGCTCCCTGAAGCTGAAAGCTTTTCCCTTTCTCTGTAAGTTTGATGAACAATTATTTGTTTATTACTGAAAGAATTATTTGTTCATACTTTTTGTTTTCTTTTAAATGTACACTTAGAACAATTTTGTTAGTGCTTGAATTAAACATGTTGCACTGCTTTTCCCCTTTCTAGGTAAAAGGAAGGCAGTTGAGCTCGGACTTCTTCTCGAACTGAGAAGAAGGGTAAAGTTTCTTCTTCCCAGGATCTTGTTGAGTTAAGTTCTACTCAATTTTTGATGGACCCTTCTTATCGAGAAGATTCCATTGAATCGGTGGTGCTTACACTGCCGAATTTCTACTGAATGCTTTCGACCGGCTGATCTAGTGTCATTAGCGCCATTGGAACTTCCTGAAGCTGAGGCTAGGATGGATTCAAAGAGTGCATCTGTAGGCAATTCCTCTAATTTTCTATAACGTGTGTTTAGATTGATCTTACAGGTATGATTTTCTAATTAATTTGTATTCGTAGGTGATGAATGATACCAGAGGAGTTCATTCTAGATGATTGGAGCAGCAAGCTGATGATTCCATTTCAATGAAAATTTGGAGTACTATGTGTGTTCTGTTTAAAGCTAGGCTTGAGTTAGAAAGGGCGAGTAATTTGAGATCCTCTACACTTGTAAGTGTTTTGAATTTGAAGTGTAGAGGATATGAGTGTAATGAGAATCTGCTGAAAGATCAAATTTCACAATTGACTCAACAGTTGAGTAATGCCCGAGAACATCTTGCCGCATATGAATCTTTTGTGGCTCCGTGGAATTTTGTCAAGCTACAACTCTGGAAAAGACACATCTTAGAGTGACGTAAACTATTTAAGTGTGGGGATGTTTCAAAATAAAATACAAATGGGACTAGGAGTTTTCCTAGTTGGTTGTTTGCAATCTTGGTTAATTGCAAAGATTTTAGGTTTTAGGGTTTTAGGTTTTTATATTTCTCATGGGTATCAAGATTTTTTATATAATAGCATTAATGGCGTCCTATGGTGGTCGTGGTGCTGCATTATAATCAAGCATTTTTCGAAAGAATAGGATCTAACTCGGCAAATAAAACGATCTAATGCATTGGTTTGACAAAGTAACCGCACATTATTTTCTCACCGTCGCATAACATTTTGGTGATGGCGTATGTCATCATCATTTTGTATCCTTCTTCTCCGTGGAATTTTGTTAAGCAGCAGCTCTGCAAAAGTCACTTCTTGAATGGTAAATAATACATTTTAGAGAGACTTAAACCACTTAACTGAGTGGATGTTTCAACAGAAAATAATTACACTCCTCGTTAGCTGTGGATATAATCTTTTCAATAATGATTATGTAATCATAAATCTCATCCTTTGTGGATATATTTTTTTCAACTGAAATGATGCATTGGTTTCGCCAAATAACCGCACCTCAGTCTCTCAACTGTCGCAGTATAGTCCGGTTAGGGCACACGTCATCATCATTTTGTCTCCTTCGTCACACTTATGTTACGTCTTTTATACTTAAAATATGGTGCACAAACAATTGATCACGTGAAATGTGGTGCAAACTACAATTTTCAATTCATTCACTTTAAAAACTAGTATGATATTCAGTCTTCTTTCCAAATACAAAATTATCTTTGCATCCTTTGTAAACGTTTCTGTATATATAATCTGAATATAATTAGAGAACTATGCAGAACAAGCTGGACAATGTGGACATATTCTTCCTATTTTAATCATAAAGTATATATATATATGTACACACGGCTTATAGTGTTGATGTTATCATAAGCACCACAATTACCAATGAAAGATCGATTTGATCATCTTTTGAAAGAAAGTTACTAAATTCTATTCATACAACAAACACCACACTTTTGGTAACATTTCTTTTTATCTTAGTAATTAAGTGAAATGAAATTATGTAAAAATCCGTTCCAAGATGATAAATACAAATGGAACTAGGAGTTTTCCTAGTTGATTGTTTCCGATCTTAATTAATTGCAGAAATTTCTCACCTCATTGCTGACCGAATAAGGTTAAGTTGGCAGATGTCGTGTTTTCCCTCTTTGGATATTTTTGTTTTTTGTTAACCAAACAATGACAGAGATGCAACTGTGTTTCTTTTAAATACAATTATTCAGCGATATTTATGATGATAATGGAAGAATGACGATGATGAAAACTAAGTCAGTAAACCGTATAGAATTTTGTGTATAGTAACTTAAATCTACATGAATAATAACATAGATTTACCTATTTCCGATGCTAAGCGGAAGCGAGCTACGACACGCATCAATAACAATTACTCATACTTCTACGTCCTCGAAAATTTATTTTTCCGGACTTATCTTCAATATCACAACCTCTCATATTGAAGATAACTTTGTGATCTTTATCACAAATTTGACTAACAGACAGAAGATTTGCTCTCATTCCTTTAACATAAACAACATCATAAATTTCAGGAATACTTGGAAGTTTCATAGTACCCTTTTTGCTAATAAGATAGCTGCTTCCATCTCTGAAGGTTACCGATCCTCCCTTGTAGTCTTCTGTCTTTGTGAACCAAGAAAGATCACCTGTCATATGTCTACTACACCAACTATATAAAAACCATTGGAATGGTGAAGTTGTTTTAATTGCAATGCTCCAAGACATTGTTCACCATATTTGGGATGATTCGTTAAGTTCTTATAAAGTTTCTTAACACGATTAATCAGACATTTTGTAAAAAAAAACTTCTGAATTAAACAATTCCATCCCTTTGAAAAAGTTTCCTGGGCAATCTCTTATTAGTCTGTTCAAGATGTCTAGAAGTTAGACTTGAACATCTTCGAGAATCTCCCATTTTAGGATCTTATATGTTTTTCACCAACTATCTATCAATCATGATATTTCTAATTTCATCGGTATGTGACTGGTTCTATTCAATATCTTCTTCTAACATCTTAACAAGAGCTGAAAAATATTCTTCAATATCTTCCTTAAGACCATCTAAAATCTTTCAACCGTTAATCTAATCGTTCATGTGATTCAATTTTTATAGGTTGGATCAAACCAAACACAGATTGTTAGATCTTTTCGTGTTTGCCTACTCTGATACCAATTGAAAAGACAAGGGTACTCAAATTAATATACCTCAATCTAAAACTTTTCCACCTATAAGTTATTTCTCCAAAGGTGATTGTCTATGTACTGAGTTGAGACAATATAACTAATCGGTTCACACTTAGTGTGATCGTCTATGGATACGACATCAAGAAAATACGACAACAAGATAACTTGCATGATTGACTACGGATACAAGATCGAGACAATACAACAACGAAGTATGTTTACTTAATAATAGGTTCAGACTTAACCAAACACAATAGGATTTCTATCAAGTAAATATGAATTAATGTTTGTGTATTTTACTTCTAATTATAATTACGGAAATAGAAAAGTAAAATACACAGAAATATTTTGTTAACGAGGAGACCGAAAATGCAGAAAAACCCCGGGACCTAGTCTAGAATTGAATACTCTCAGAATTAAGCTGTTACACAAAATCTAAACCAGCTTCTTATAGTTGCGACCAATCAACTAAACCTATAGTTCACCTAGTTCCCTCAGTATCCATGCGCATCCAACTTGTAGTAAGTCATTCACTTGGAACACTTCCTTTTGTTCGTATTCCAAACAGTAAAGGAATAACAAATCTGTTCGGTAACAAATCTTTTCAAACAAAGTGATATGATTTTGACAAAAGGCTCTTCCGTTTATCCCAATAAACTACTTTATTAGGTTCTTAAATATATCTCTTCAACAACTACCAAAGTAATTATTTTTTACACTATGCAATCAATACTTTGAATCACAAAGAATTGTATTGATGCCGATCTACTCAACTAATCAATCAAGGTTATCATAAAGATAAACCGATTATAGTTGGATCCCCAGACGATCAAGTTTTGTGCACACCAAAGATTATGAACTCAAATAAGAAATCTTCTTTGTCTTCAAATCCTCTTAGATCTTTAATAAACACCTACACACAAACAACTTGAATATCTCTTGTGATCAATTACATACAGAACGGAGTCTGTTAACAATGGATTATAACAAGACGCCTTTAAATCTCCAAATTGTTCTAAAGATCCCCGTCGATACTTCGATCTAGTTTGAGTGAATCGTATATCAGAAGAGAAGATTCTCAAGCATAAACAAACTAGGTGCAATTAAAGTTAAACAACCGTTAGTCAATAAAATCAATCGAAAACTAATAATAAACTTTAATTATATAGTTTCCCACCAACGGTACTCGTAGAGCTTTCCAATCCTAAAGAAGTTTTTAAAACGAGCGGTCGTAAGAGATTTCGCCTAATTATGGTACTTTGCTCTCCGAATAGACGACTCCACCAGTAACAACACAACTAGGTAGTTTTGCTGGCTCTAAGGATTAGTCTTGAAATGCAAACTTCAATATTAATAGACCAAGGAAGTTTGGACACCAAGGAATTTCCAAAATCGAATATTCTCAAAGATATGCAATAAAGTCCAAAATCGGTTTTCATAATTCCTGGATATGCACTGTCCAAATATTGACCGAAATCTCATTAGAAAATCTCCAATTAGGAAATGCACATGACTAATTTTTATTTTCTAAAGATATGCATTTAATTCTTGGAAATTAAAAGCTTATAAAAACTAAAACCCTTAATTAAAAGATTCTCAATTTATTTCGATCCGGAATTCTCCTTTATCTATTAAGGAATATCTTTGAACAATAAAAGATAAGAGTTACTGCACATGTTCAAAGTATGTCGACATCTTTACTTTGTAAATACTTTTTCATATTTACAATCTTGGAATCAATTTTCCACACTTCCAAACAAGTTTAGAATTGGTTCATCTGATTTCCAAGAACTATATGCTTAAAAATCCTATCAAATCACCAATCATGGGTTTCACAGTTCTACCAAAACAAGTTTCGGTTATACCTACATGTGGGTACTAAGATTAGTCATGATAATTACCAAGTTGGTTGACTAGGTACTAGGATCGGTTACCATGTATTTATGGTATAAATTTGTATTCGGTTGCACAAGTCATAGGATCGGTTCCCCAATTACTAAAAACTTGTTGCACCTCTTACAAGGATCGTTTCCCTCTTGTGATAGGTTGCACCTCTTACTAGGATCAGTTCCCCAATATCTATAGTTGGTCATACCAATTACAATAAGTCGATCATACCATCTCAGGTGATTACTTAAGATCGGTTTCAATAATAAAAGTCATACCAATACAAAAGTCAGGCATTGTGAATAGTTTTACCAAGATACGTAAACAAGTTATCAGCGCTTATACTAAACACACATATTGGTAATCCAAAGATTTGCAATGAATAACAATACCAATAAGCCTAGTGATTTACCTTTCGATTCATAAAACAAGTTTATGAATGTACGTCCTTTAAATGAATGTAAAACATTGTTTCCTATGACGAAGTCTTCACCCATACCCATACATAATCATAATAGCATTCATACGATTATGTCGATATCTTATATACGAAGTTCAAAAGATAGACGTTATAATCTGAATTGTAATTCCTTAATACTATGTCTAACTAGATTATTATCACTTACAGCTTCGCAATTATGTTTTCAATATGCACGACTTGAAAGATACGTTAGGAATGAAAAAGTTCAAGTCAAATATTACTAACCTCAAGTGGAAGGATGATGTCGTCGTTGTAGCTCTTTACTTCTTCACATTCTTCAAGTCTTCACGTAATACTTGTAAGTCTCATATCCTAGCAACTTTCTAGTTAACTTATACGAAATTGACTCTAGTAAATAATCAAGCGAATCTTTAAATGAGTTTTGATTCACTAAAATTTGACAACCAAACTTGACATACCAATGCTTGGTGGGTTAAACCGAGCTATGCTCTAACATAGTATCTACCGGCCGCATAATTAGTGATCATGAAGGGACCTTCCTAGTTGGAGTTCTTTGCGAAATGAAGATTGCTCTTAGTCACATTAAGAAGGCTTGATTGTTCTTGCTCTGAAGATCTTTTGCTGGTTTGGCATTCCTCTGATAGTGGGATACCATGTTCGCGTGGTGGAAATTTTCAAATTTTGTGGCATATGTGGACACTCGTGCAGAGTTAGGATATCCCAGGTACTCTTTATTGCATTTGTTCATCATTTCAGCAACAGGTTTTTCGGTGAGATGCTCAATTTGGAGAGGTTCCAAATTCAACTATTTAGTAAAATATTGCTGAGGTGAGGTTATCCATTCATAACATCTTGCAACAACTAGATTGTTGGTGGAGTGAAGTCCCCGGACTAGGGTAGCATGTTTGAAAGTTGATAATATGGACGCATGAGGGGGAATAATACTTTCCTGAGTGCGGAACCTTTTGACAAATGCATGCGCGTTTTATTTGGGTTTTTGTGTTAGATCCATCAAGGCTTTAACTTTCTCCAGATGATCGAATGATGGAGTATCTTCTATTTCTTCAGAATCAGATCTTTTTTCAATAGAAATATATGCAATTGAAGGTGTTGTAGTTACCTTTTCAACATGTATCCACGTCCGTTTGAGGATCATATCATATCCTGGATCTTCCCTGATTATGTGAAACTTGGTTTCTGCCCAGGTTGAACCAATTTTCATTTTGAGAATGATGTAGCCATATGCATCCCTAGGTATTCCTTCGTGATCTCTGACTGAGATATGATCATGAGTGGCTTCTTGTCGAATGATGACCGCAGCTCTGAGAGTCTTCAAAGGGATACTATTGATAGTCGTGCCAACATCGACCAATGCTCTCTTGAATTCATTTCCACTAAGATTGACCGTGGTAAGAAGTACCCAGTCATACATCTCTTTGTCAGTGACCAGAGGCTCTGGGAGGATATCTGGAATAGACAGGCATTTCCCGAACACTATATGATTCAAAGCTGCGAACATGTCCTTCCTTTGATCCTTGGAAAAATAAAGCAATTCACAGACATGCTCGATCAACGATTGAACTGTTTCTTTGACTGGTTATTCATAGAGTGTAAAGGTTCTAATTGGGAGAGGATTCTTGTATACTACTTCAGTCCCCAGTTCTCCTGAATAGGCCTTCTCTTTGAATATGCATTTCAAAACTCTGTAATCACTTGTTGGATGATTGACAAACCTATGAAAGCGGCAATAGCGCGGATTCTCTATTTTTTCCTCAGTTGGCTCTCTCCTTAAAAAGGAGAGGGTACCCCAAATATACCTCAAGCCATAACTTTTCCTTCCTATAAGTCCTTTCCCCGAAAGTGATTGTCTATAGACTGAGTCGAGATAATACAACAAATCGGTTCACACTTTGTGTGATCATCTATGGATA
Source organism: Papaver bracteatum (assembly GCA_023529315.1). Taxonomy (NCBI): domain Eukaryota; kingdom Viridiplantae; phylum Streptophyta; class Magnoliopsida; order Ranunculales; family Papaveraceae; genus Papaver; species Papaver bracteatum. Next base: position 3,703,325 of record JAJJWX010000256.1, read on the forward strand.
TGAGATCGAGACAATAAAACTATAAAGTATGTTTACTTGATACAAAGGTTCGGACTTAACCAAACTCAATAGGATTCACGTATCAAGTAAATAGGAATTAATGTTTGTGCAATTTACTTTAATTATAATAAAACAATTATAATGCGGAAATATAAAGTAAATGACACAACAAGATTTTGTTAACGAGGAAACCGCAAATGCAGAAAATCCCCGGGACCTAGTCCAGAATTGAATACTCTTAGGATTAAGCCGCTATATAAAATAAGAAAACTTCGTATAGTTGAGACCAATCAACTAAACATATAGTTCACCTAGTTCTGTTTGTATTCCCATGCCTTCAACTTGTAAACAAGTCACGTACTTGGACCAATTCCTTTGGTTCGTATTACAAATAGTAAAGGAACAACAAATATGTTTGGTATCAACTCTCTTCAACCAAGTGATATGAGTTGCGCAAAGGTTCCCTTTTTTATCTTAACATAAACTCCTTTGCCAAGTTCCAAGATATATCTCATGTTCAACCACCCAAAGGTAATCATTAAGATTAATCCAACAACACTCTTCAACCAAGTGATATGTGTTGATGCCGATCTTCCTCAATTAATAAATCCAATCTACCACAAGGATAAACCAATTATTAATTGGATCCTCTTTTTCCCAAACAAGTATTGTGCACACCAAAGATTATAAAAACAACGAGTAAGAAATCTTCAATATCTTCTTTGTCTTCAAATCTTCTTAGATCTTCAATAAACACCTGCACACAATCACTTGAATCTCTTGTGATCAATCACACATATAACAGAGTCTGTTAACAATGGATTATCACAAGATCATCTTTAGATCTAACAACAGTCTAAAGATCCCTGTCGAAACCTTGAACTAGTTTGAGAGAATCTTATATCAGAAGAAAAGATTCTCAAGCATAAACAAACTAGGCACAATCAAAGTTCAACCACCGGTAGTCAATCAAATCAATACGAAAACTAAAGATGAACCGCAATATCTAGTTTCCAAACAACGGGTCGCGCTAGAGCTTCTCAATCCCAAAGAAGACTTTAAATTGAGCGGTCGTAAGAGATTTCACCTAATTAGATTACTCTCCTCTTGTAGGATCAGAATATCGCCACAACAAAACTCCTGCGAGATTCACAATGACAGTTCTGCGAGCTCCTCAACAACACACTGCAAGTGTCACAGAATGATTGAAAGAATAACGTAGCGGATAACGATAACCGATACATGATAAAAGTGTGATGATGATGCGAAGCTTACAAACGTCTGCGATGATTAACATTACAACTACTGCGAGAGTATCGCGAGTCAGATCTGTAGTTGCAGGAAATCCTACACTACACCCTTGATAAGATCTTACAGTAATTAACACATATTTGATGATTAAAACAACACTTTATTATTTGATTTTCAGAAATATTTACGAGTAATGGAATAAGATCAAGAATACAACCGCTCTCTTGAATTTTCTCTCTCCTCAAGACTTTCTCAACACTCAAAAATACATCATCCTTCTTTGAATCTACTGGGTCTCTTTATATAGGGTAATTACATAGTGGATGACAGCTAAGTTGTCCTTTAATTTCGGATTTGGTTCGCGGTGCTCTCGCGGTAGTTATAATGCTAACTCTCGCAAGAGTTGTATTCATCGTAGGACAATCATGTTCTTCCCGTGTTTCTTCGTTCGTCAGCTATTACGTCATTCTTATAATTATTCTTTGACACTTGCGAAGTGTTGTTGGAGAACTCTCCATGGTGTTAGCAGAAGTGTTATTAATCTCGCAAGAGTAATATCATGGCGATATTCTGGTCCTACATCTTGCCTCTTTTCATGTCTTTTCTGCGAATGAGGAAAGATCATGAGAATTGAATCTTTCATAATGCCGCAACTGTTTATCTTTTTGCACCCTTCTGATTTGACATGTTTTTGTATCCTTCGCCAGCTGTTTTCACTTACTTCTTATGCCATTCAGTTTTTGACACGTCCTTTTCAGCCGCTGCGATCTGACCGTTCACGTCCCTTCCTTGCATTAATTGCATTCATCTTTTCGAGAACTTTCTTCTTCTATAAATACTTCTTTCATTTTTTTTCTTTCCCTCTTTTTACTTTCTCCTTCCTTCTCTCTGCAATTTTACTGTTCTTCCGTAAATTCTGGATCTGCTACTGTTATAATCTTTCTCTCGATCTTTTACTCTTTCAACCTTCATTCCCATACTAAAAAATGGTTGCAGCAGGTCATAAAAATTTGGTTGCTTTTGGTGAGATGCGAGAAAAGCTTAAAAATAAGGGTTTTACTTTGTCTACAATTCCAGATCAGAACCCTAAATCCGAACTTTCTGTCAAATTATTTTCTGATCATCAATGTTTTCGCGAGAAAGTTATAGTCTCGCTAGGTCAACATGAAGCTGGTCTTCCCATTCCTTTCTACGATCCTGAAATTCCTTTGTTCTGTGAGATACTTTCTCATCCAAAATTCTCGCGAGCCATATACCAACTGGGTGGGGATTGTATCCGTCTGCTGGTGGAGTATGCTACTCTCGGTGCTGATAAAAAATCTCGCTACCCTGATACTGCGAAGAATCCTAAATTCAAGGATGTTTCAATTATTCCCGCAATGTATACCATAGATAATTTCTTCATAAATTATGACATAATCCCCATGAAGAGGGATACCACTTGCTGGGGTGTTCTCTTGCAAAAGAAGGATGATGTCGCGAAAGATAAAATGCTTATGCTGGATATCGATTGACATACTAGTACTAATCAAGGTTCGCGTCATTCCAGCGATGACAAATGGTATATCTTCCCTTTACTTTTAGAGGGTTCATATATTTCTGGTACCCATGCTCTACCTGCGAATCTCACTAGAGTTCCATAGTGGGTATTCAGCTGGCCTGAGAGAAATAAAGAAGTACTCTCTCTTAATCCTTTGCATAATAAACTACCATTATTAATTTCTTCATGTCTTTAGATTCTCGCTGACTATCTCCTTTTTATCAGATTGAAAGATTGAAAGCCAGCTATGATAAATTTGGGAAACCTGCTACTTTCTTAGCTCTCAACTATCTCACAGATGAAGTAAAAAATATTTCTTTATAACTTTTTACAATATATTATTGCATATATTTCTTATCTTTATTTGTGTTCGCATGAAATCGAAGAAAGAGAGCCTGTGAAACCTGCGAGAACTAAAGATAAATCCACAGTTGTTCACAAGGGGAAATATACTGCCCATCTCAAAGAGAAGTCTGTTGCTCCTCCCTTAAAGAAAAGAAAAACCCAATTCTCTTCTTCTTCAACTCCTCAACCTAATCTAGAAAATTCAAGTGATGAATCTGATAATGACAACAATGATGACGACTTTGATGCTGATATCCCTTCTGCAATGGAGTCTTCTCAATCTGATTCCTCCATGACTCAACTGTCCAAGATCTTCGGCAATATTACATATGGTATCGCAAATGATTATGGAGGTGAAGCTCTTAATGGGGTATCCCAGGCTCTCACTAAAGTCTATAATGCTCCGATACTGGTTGATAATGATTCCCTCCAAGGAATCTCAAGATCAATATCTCACAGTCTCTTAAATTCTCTTGGTATTCTGGTATATTTTCATTTCTTTACTATATTTAGGTATTCATATCCTCGTCAGCTTTAATTTACATTGTTCTCTCACAGACTGGAAGAGCTTCCTTTGCTGTTGCCTCAGACTTGGAGAGGATGTGCGCATCTTTTTATAAGAAGAATGTTGTTCTTCGTAAGAAGAATTTGGAGTTGGAATATGAGTCCGCTAATCTTCACGGGCAATTGGAATCTGGGTTAATTGACCTTCAAGAAAGAATCAATAAGTTCAAAACTGATCTAACTTTCTCGCAAGAAAAGGTCGCAAGCTTCCAAGCTGCGAATGATCATCTTTATGGTAAGAAATCTTTCCATTTCTTTTTATCCTTGTATTCCTTTACATTTTGTTCTTATTATTCTTCTTCGCAGATATTTATGGCCTTTCTGACGAAGATGTATTCCTTTGTTCTTTTCCAAACTCAATAGATGATGACACACTTCTCAATCGCCTTAATGAATCCTTAGGTAGTTATTCAAATGAACAGATTAACTCTCTTTCTGTAGATGATCTTAGATCCAAATTTAATCTTTTAGCAATTGATCATAAATCTAGCTTGAAAGCGGCCAATGCATCCAAGCATCAATATCTTAATTCTAAAGAAGAAATCAAGATTCTAAGAGCCCAAAAAAGTGATCTTATAGATGAAAGGGATCGTATCTCTAGACATGGAGCACAAACCTTAGTGTATTTTCATAAAACCCTTCTTGAAGTCCAAATTAATAGAGATAAACTTATCTGCGAGAGAGATGATCTTGTTGAAAGAGAAAACCAAATTCGTTCATGTCTTCTTATTAACGATGACGATGAATTTTCTTGGGCTGTAAAGATTCTTGACAACGCCAAAGCTAACTTAGGTGTAGATGTTAGTCTTTATTTTGAACAGGCATCCTTAATTAAGGACATGATTTCTGGAAGAGAAGGTTGCTAATTGTTCTTCCTTATTAATTTCTTGTCATTAATCTTCTTATCTTTGCAGAATTCTCAATTTGTTGTTATATATTCGCAGGAGTTGAGAAGAGATATACTGAAAGAGTTGGAGAACATGAATCCGATAAGAATCAACTCGCAAATACTCTTGCTGCTCACAATGAAAAAATATTCAAGGTTGAAAGATCAATTGAAGATTACTGCTGCGAATTTTAGTAATGCCCTTATTGGTGTTCGTAAAAACTCCATTGAAATGGTCTGCAATAATCATAACATTCCTCATTCTACATATCCTGATCTCGCATAAGAAATTTCAGCGAATACTCCAAACCTTGTTATCTCTGGTAGCGAAGCTGAGGAATCTGGCAAGGATGAGGCTGATGGTAAAGGTGAAGAAGAAGAAAAATCTGGCGAAGATGATGATGGATCTAATTAGTCTTGAACCCCTCTGTAATATTTGTTCATTTATCTCTTTCTCCTTGTATTGTACTGCTGCGAGTATCTCCAGCTTCTAGCATTCCTTAATGTATAAATTTCTTTTGTTTCTATTTGTAAATTGAAAAGCAATTCTTTTCTGCGATATAATCAATCAACATGATTATTAATCTTTAACTATCTGTGTAAATGTGTCATATAATAATGTTTACGTAAATTTATCATATGATAATGAATAACAATTTTATCATTCTATGCATTCCCATACTTGCCTCTGTTATTCATCTGCAATATGAAAAAAAATAAGTAGATCTTAGATATCAGTTGTAAATAAAATTGAGTTGCGAATATCATCGCAAGTAACAGTTGTATACTTTTATGATCTATGCGTAAATATCACAAATTTCATAATCTCTGCAGAAATATCGCAGTCATTCAACTTCTTGTGGTCTTATTATGCCTTCCTAGTTAAAGGTCTTACTTTTCCACTTTTTGTATTTGCGACAAAATCACAGGACGTCCTTACACTTGCATGTATTAACCCATTGATATTGCCTTATCTGTATTTTGTCAATTTCTCTGTGACAATATGACAAGTCTAAGTTCCCTTGCGAGAACAGAGCCTCATGACATTGCCGTCTTGCGATGAAATCGCAGGACGTGTTTATACTTTCATATAAAAACCCATTGATCTCATCTTAACTTTATCTTATGGCTTGTTACCTCTGTATAGTACTTGTCACACGATAATATGACAGGTCTAAATTCTCTTGCGAGCATAAAGCCCCATGAAATTGTCGTCTTTAGACACTTATCATCTCCCTAATGGAGGGTGCCGCCCTTATCTTCCCCCTGGTTGCCCATTCAAGGAGGGCACATCGGCCATACAAGACTAGCTCCTCCCATCCGGATTTACCAACAACCAATTTTTTTCGCAGCCTCTTGTCCTTTATGCCTATATGGCTTATAGTTACAAGACTGCACCCTAAGTGGGGTTTTCTTCGGGCCGAGTGCATCATATCCAAGTCTTACCAAGAAGGGCCAGGGTAGGTTCGCCTGTCCCGGGCATCCTTGGCTCAACCGTGTACCTCGGCGCCTTGGTCATACTCTGCACCCCTTAGAAGAGACCTTCAGTCATCCAACCAGGGTATAACCTTATATAATTGGAAATCTAAAGTATCTCTCCTGGATAGGTATCTCAAAGATATGGACCCCAGTCTCTGTGACTCAGGTTCCAGCAGCGGTATAACCTTTTCACTGAGCCACGCAAAGAGATACCCCCTTATATGACACACTTTAGGTCTTACATTTGCCTCTTGCGAAATTGTATCCACGAACTAGGGTGTACGCCATATAGGTTTGTCCCATTCTTATGTCTTTGCGAAATTTTATTCGCGTTTCTTGCGAATATTGCAATTCTGGTGAATTTTTTTTTCTTTGATCTTCTCCTTATTTGCATTTCAACTCTTGTATAATTTTTCAATTTCATTTCTTTCATTCAAACAAAATATCCTTTTGAAATATTTTCTTCAACAAATATTTTGCGAGTTCTTCAACGAACCATTCATAAACTTCTTAAATTTCTTCGTTTTACCTTTCTACTTACTACTTTATGCTTCTGCTCTTTTGTTGCGTTTTGCATCTGCGATCTGCTCGCTATTCATACACTCATGCTGATTCCGCAGTATTCTCTCCTCTCACCAATCTATTGTGTCAACCATCAGCTTATCACCTCTTTGTTTTTGCTTCATTCTTCGTTCCCAATCTCTGTTCTTTGCTGCCCTTTCCTCGCAATATTTCATGTCAATTTCATAGCATTTCTTCCCGTCAGCCCAGTCTCCCTTTATTATTCCAACACCATTAGGATGAGGAAATTTAATACATTGGTAAAATGTTGACGCCACACCTAATATCCCATGTAGCCAAGGTCGGCCAATCAGGGCATTATAAGGTGATTCAATATCCACAACGCAGAATAGAATCTTAGAAGATAACCCCTTTAATGGAATTCACATTGTAATTTCCCCTTTGGGCTTGTTGGCGGTACCGTTGAAACCATAGATTTTATCGGTTGATGGTATCAGATCTTCCTCTCCTCCACCCATGGTTCTGTAAGTATGATAAAATAATATATCAACTGAACTTCCAGTATCTATTAGAACTCTATTAATTGCCCAGGAATCTTCAGTTTCACCATTATCATTTTCTTCATCTTCTTTTTCTATTTGTTTTGGATTTATTTATAACCTTACCACCAGTGGGTTGTCATGCATCTCGCCAGGCTCTGGTACTTCTTGCGCAGTGAATGAAATATTTTACTTTTTCCACTCCTCTAATGGCGAGACTCTCGCGATATTCATTATCTCTCTTCCATCTGTGTCTCTCGCGAAGACTCTGCTTAGAACATTGTCGTGGAAATCCTTAATAGTTTTGTATGAATGTACGATGGAATTACAAAACAAATTCTTCGCCTTGGCTCCAACCTCTATCATAAATGTTTCTGCTCCTTTTACAGTATTCACTCTGCGAATATCTGGTGTTGGTGGTAGTTGCTGAGATTGCAGATGTCCTATTAGAAAATGATTTAACTTTCCCTGATCAATCATCCTCAAAATTATTCTTTTTACATTCCTGCAATTGTTTATTGAATGACCATGAAAATGATTGTAAGGACAAAATTCTTGATTTCGATTATTTTGATGTGGCTCTTTTCCCATGTTCCAGGGTGATGGTATATTTTCCATCAAAATGATAGCTTCCCAAAATTTTTCTATGCTGGCATTCAAGGGTGGCATCTTAATTTATTCCCATATTACTCTTTGATTCCCTTGTCCTCTGAAATTATTTTGTCTCTGACCACCATAAGTCTCTTGCGGCTGATCAAGTCTTTGAATTTTATTATTTCCACCGTGATTGTAATAATTCCTTTCTCTTTCATACTCTTCTTGATCTTGACTTCCCATAGCTACTAACTTCTGCTGATTTTCAATCACCACTTTCTCTTGCTGTGGATGCGAGGTGCTCGCCACATTGTTGATCAGTTTAGGAAGTAAACTCCCATTCGCTGCTATTGAGCTGGTGTTTGCGACTGGATATGATTCCATATCATTTTGTTTTACCTCCAAAGCAATGTGTTCTTCTTGTAGTTCTCGTAGCTCAGTCATTGTGATGGTATTTTTGATTCTGAAAATTTGTATGTACAGCAGATTGGTTGCGAACATTGCATTAATGAAAGATAAAATGAGGTATCTCTCATCCACTCTTCCTGCCATTTCACTGCACATTGTCTTCCATCTTATGGTTAGGTGTTTCAGAGTCTCTCCAATCCTCTGTTTTAATCCAAATACATCTTCAATACCGGGTCGTGAAGAATTGTTTCTTATATATGCTCCCAAAAATGTAGCTTGCAAATGATAGAAAGAAGTTATTGTATTTTTAGGTAAGCCTTCGAACCATTTTAACGCCTCACCAGTTAAGCTAGATGCAAAATATTTGCATAATACAACATCATGGTTTTCCCATTGTAGCATACACCTAACATAAGCTTTAACATGTTGAACATCACAGGTAGTTCCATCGAAGATACTGGTTAATGCTGGTAAATTGCATTTTGGAGGAATTCCTCTTAATTGTACTTCTTGAGTGAATGGAGTTATCGCAGCTTCTTCAATAGCTTCATCAAGTTGTCTCCTGCCTCATTCTCTTTTGTTATTCAGCATTCCCCTCATTTCTACTAATTCTCTTAAATTTTGTTCATTCCCCGCTGAATTTTGCTCTATTGGTCTTTTCAGTGCAACTTCTCTTCTTCTGCGTTCTTATCTTTCTTGTCCTGCGAGATTTTGTGCTTCTTCTTCAGCATCTTCATTCTTCCTTCTCCTGCGATTTTCCTCTTCACCTCCTTCTTGAATTCGTAACTGACTATGTCTTCCAATTTCTTCTCTGCGAGTTTCTTCATTCCTCATCGTTTCTCTTCGCTGTCTTTCTATTTTCCTTTGTATTTTGTCATATTCCTCATTGATATTATTGATATGGCGATTTTGTGTGCGTCTCCTTTCTCGATTGTCATGGTTATTCTGCCGTATTGCTTATTGGAATCCTTGTTCTTCCACTTCTGCTCTTAATCTTTCTCTCTCGCAAGCCAGACGTGCTTGTTCAGTATAATGCCTCTCAATTTCATCCTCAATGATTCTTTGGATTTCTCGCCCATGTAATATTCTTCTACCTTCTTCTCGATTTTCTTCACCATCCTGGTTATCTCCACCCTCTTGATTTATATTATCACGTCTACCATTCATAGTTTCACCGCGTGGAATGTAGCGATCACGAATCATCTCTTCTTCTCTATGATGCTTCTCTTCATTTGGATTTTGCATTTCCTCTCGGATATTTGCTCCAGCATTTCTCATAGGGGAATTTCTCCTTGGTTCTTCTCGAAATGATCTTGAACTTGATCTAGCAGTACTTCTTGATCTCCTACTTTGCAATCTCAAATTCTCCATTCTTAACTCGTGATTTTGCCTTGTCAAATTTGCAAGTTCTTCTGCTTCTAACCTCATTTCCTCTTGTATTCCTTATCTTAAATCATCTGTTGTTTCATTTCCTCCTTCTCCATGAATTAATCTTTCAACCACTCATTGATCTCTTTCTTCTCTTCTCTCATTTCTTAATTGTCGATCTTATGCTTCTTCCATCAAATCTGATCGCCAAGTATGAACGCTAATTCTATCATAATCCACAACTCTATCCTGTATTGGTGTTTGCTGGTTTGGATGTTGAACTTGATTTTCTCCTTCATTCCTTGTTCTATTTCTTCTTGTTCTTATTCTTGAATATTCTCCCACTTCATTTGTTTCTCCACCTGCAAGTCTTTTACTCCTCCTTACAGTTGTTGGTGGTTTTGATGTGTTTCTTCTTCTTCTAGCTATTAATCTTAGTAATCTATTGAATGTTGCGTAAAACCTTTCACTAATTATTCAAAATTCCTTCTAATCACAATGTCAATTTTTATCTTTTTCTTCAAATAATCATCAATTCGTCCCTGTTTCTAGCGCCAAAAAGTAGTTTCAGGAAATCCTACACTACACCCTTGATAAGATCTTACAGTAATTAACACATATTTAATGATTAAAACGACACTTTATTATTTGATTTTCAGAAATGTTTACAAGTAATGAAAGAAGATCAAGAATACAACCGCTCTCTTGAATTTTCTCTCTCCTCAAGACTTTCTCAACACTCAAAAACACATCATCCTTATCTGAATCTACTGGGTCTCTATATAGGGTAATTACATAGTGGATGACAGCTAAGTTGTCCTTTAATTTCGGATTTGGTTCGCGGTGCTCTCGCGGTAGTTATAATGCTAACTCTCGCGGGAGTTGTATTCATCGCAGGACAATCACGTTTTTCCCGTGTTTCTTCGTTTGTCAGTTATTACATCATTCTTTTAATTATTCTGTGACACTTGCGAAGTGTTGTTGGAGAACTCACGGTAGTGTTCGCAGAAATGTTGTTAATATCACAAGAGTAATATCATGGCGATATTCAGGTCCTACAAGATCCGAAATTAAAGGATAAATTAGCTGCCATCCACTATGTAATTTCCTATATAAAGAGTCGAACAAGTGAAAGGAGGGGGGGGATCAATTTTGAGAGTGTTGAGAAAGCTTTGAGGAGAGAGAAAGTTTAAGAGAGCGGTTGTATTTAATATTTCTGAGAATTAATCAATAAAAGTGTTGTTCTTAATCTTCAAATATGTGTTGATTCTTATGAATTCTTGTGAGGGGTGTAGTGTAGGATTTCCTGCAACTACATAATGGCGCTAGAAACAGGGATGAAAGTTGAAAATTGTAGAAAACGCAAGATTAAATATCAGTATTCAAGTTAAGAAGAGGATCGATCAAGTCAGTGAAATAATTGAAGGAAAAATGATTAAAGCCAAGAAGAATTACAGGAAGTTGGAGTGCAATACGATAACAAAAACGATGATTAACCAATTCCATGAAGATATTAAAGGAAGAATTCATAAACGAGATTTTGAAGGAAAGAAAATTATGACGGTGGAGAAAGTATCGCCTCTGAAGGATTGGAAAAAACAGATAATCACGTTAACAGCAGAAATACCAAGAGAAAATTTGGATCATACATCTCCTTTGGTAATCACGGTATCCACTATACGAATGAACAAGGAAAAATCAACAAGATCTGCGGAAGAATGGGTTGTGAATAGAACTTTGGTGGATACATGAAGTTCTGTAGATATAATATTTTATCATGCATTTAAGAAAATGGGATACAAGGATGAAGAGATATCTTGTCCATCATATCATATTCATGGCTTTGGAAAATCTATAACAAAACCTAAAGGCGAAATAGTGGTACGAATTCCGCAAGGAGCGATTGAAACACAAGTAACACTATGTGTGGTAGATATGGTGTCACCATATAACATGCTATTGGGGCGACCATGGATACACGCAATAAAGGCTGTAGCATTAACATTACATCAATGCATCAAATTTCCTATGCCCGGTGGAGTTGGAGAAATTAGAGGAGATACTGGTCATGTGATACTGTGTTATCAAATCGAAATAGGGAATTACGAAGGCGTGCAAAGCTGCGAAAAGCTCGCAGAAAAATGGCAAGCAAAACAAAGAAAGAAGAAGGATTTAAAGTTTACAAGATAAGAGCAAATAAAGGAAGAGGAATACCCAGCGAAATTTCGCAAGAAGGAGATAAACCTGCGAAAGTTATGAAAACATGAACACCAATGGGGGAACCTGAGGCCAGTTACATCGCAGCAGAACCAACAAAATAAGTAAATATTGGAAGTAAAGAAGAACCTAAGATGCTGAAAATTGGAACGAAGATGGATGCAGATGAGGAAGAGTGAACCGTAAACCTCTTGCGAGAATATAAAGACATATTCGCATGGAGTATGGATGAGATGCCTAGAATAGACTCGTCAGTTGCATGTCATAAGTTAGAAATTAACAAGGATGTAAGACTATTTAAACAAAGGATAATAAAAATCGCAACAACATACCATTCCCAAATAGAAGAAGAATTACAGAAAATGCTTGATGCAGGAATTATAAGGCAGGCAAAGTACCCGGAATGGATTGCAAATATGGTGGTGGTTCCAAAGAAAAATAAAGGGATAAGAATTTGTGTAGACTTTACTGACTTAAACAAAGCTTTTCCTAAAGATAGCTTTCCATTACCAGATATCCCTCAAATGGTCGAATCAGCAGCGGGAAATGATAGAATATCTTCACTAGCTGGATATAAAGGGTATAATCAGATTCGTCTCGCTGAAGAAGATCAGGAGTACACTGCGTTCTTTGCTCCAAGAGGGTTATATTGATATACAAAGATTCCCTTCGGTTTACGAAATGTTGGTGCAACATATCAAAGAATGGTGGAGAAAGTGTTTTCGAAGTGGATCCATAAAACATTAGAGGTATATGTAGATGACATGTTAATCAAGAGTAAAGAAGCTAAAAACCATGTGCAGGACTTGAAGGAGATTTTCGATCAAATGCGACATTTTAACATCAAGGTGAATCCCCAAAAGTGTACTTTTGGAGTGGCTTCAGGAAAAAAATTGGGGTATATTGTGTCAAAAGAAGGAATACAAGTTGATCCATATAAAGTGCAAGCAATTCGCGACATGCCAATACCAGGAACAGTAAAAGATGTGCAGAAGTTGAATGGGCTTTTGGCTTCGCTAGGAAGATTCATCTCGCGATCATCAGACAAATGCAAGCATTTCTTCAATATACTCAAGAAGGGAACAAAGTTCAGGCGGACAGATGAATGTGAAAAGGCTTTTCAAGGAATTAAATAACATTTAATAAACATATCTATCTTACAGAAACCGGAGCCAGGAGAAAAATTATTGATCTACCTTGCGACAACTTCGCACGCATTAAGTGCAGTGTCACTGCAAGTGGATGCAGGAACAGAAAAAACAATTTATTACATTAGCAAAACATTTAATACCGCAGACAAAAATTACTCAAAGATCGAGAAGCTAATTCTGGCATTGGTTTATGCAACTTTTAAACTTTGCATGTATTTTTAAGCACATAAAGTAAAAGTATTAACAAAGGTACCAATTGAGTCAATAATGAAGAATTCAAAAAGATCAGGCAGAGTTGAGAGATGGAATGCACAAGTAGGGAACTTCGAAATCAAATATGAAATTTTATCTTCGCCAAAATCACAAGTTGTAGCAGATTTCTTAGTAGAGTTTCCTCTAGAAGATGATGAAGCTGTAGAAGAGATGATGGATGTAGAAGAAAAACATGGAGACCCAAGAGATCTGTTAACAGAACCCAACATGTGGGAAATATTAGTGGATGGGTCATCAAACGGGGAAGGTAATGGAGTTGGAGTTGTCTTTATCTCGCCAGAAGGAGAAAATGGCTTTTTCATTTAGATTGGAATCAGCATCCACTAATAATGAGACGGAATATGAAGCTGTAATACTCTAAAATTCGCAATAGAAATGAAGTTGGAGAATGCTAGAATTACCAGTGATTCGCAATTGGTTATTCGCCAAATCAAAGGAAAATACACAACAAATGAACCATCTTTGAAGAAATACAAGAAACTTGTTGAAGAGCTGTTAGGGAAAATTCCAAAAATAAAATGGAGACATATATCAAGAAAATATAATAGACTCGCAGATGCTTTTGCTTTCATATCTAGCATGATGATAAATCCAGATGCAAGATGCATACAAATTCAGACACTTGTATCACCCTCAATCAATAAGGAAGAAGAAGAAGAAGAAGAAGCAGATGTAATGATAATAGAAAGTGGCGAAGAAGAAGCAAGGGGAAATATTGCAGATTGGCGAGCAGAACTTCATGCATATTTGGTGAGAGGAGAAACACCAAGAAATAGATTAGAAGCACACAAGTTAAAAAGTCGTGCAACAAATCATGAATTAAGAGATGGAGTATTGTATCGCAAATCTTTTAATGGGCCATCACTTAGATGCTTGATACGGGAAGAAGGAGAAAATGTGTTAAAAACGTTGCATAGTGGAGACGTTGGTAATCATAGCGGGGGAAGATATTTGGCATACAAAACAAAAATGCAAGGGTATTACTGGCCATATATGCATGAGGATGCAAAGCAATTATCAAGACGTTGTGAAGATTGTCAGCGATATGGAAACAAGATACATGCACCAGGGGCACCATTGTCATCTTCAACAAGTGTGTGGCCTTTTGGAAAATGGGGGTTGGATATTGTTGTAGGATCCGAATCTCGCAACAACAACGCTCTTGCGAAAAATTCTACCACACATGGCAAATGTCGCAAATTAATTACATAAGTGACGTAATAGACAACGACATCATAAAACACGAGAAAGATGTGAAGATTTTGTGGTTGTTATAGAGAAAGCTCGTGAGAATGTAGCGGGAGCTCGTGAGAATGTAGCGGGAGCTCGAGAGAATGTAGCGGGAGCTCGAGAGAATGTAGCAGATCCTGAGAGAACATAGAAGAGCTTGAGAGTTTATGAGCTGTACTCTACTATATGTGAGATGTCATCCACTATGTAAACAACTATATAAAGGGAAAGGCAGGAGAGAGAAGGAGAGAGACAATTTGGTAAAGGTTATAAATATTTTTAGAGAGAGAATGTATTTTCTTTATTATCTTCTTATCCAAAAACTAGATCTAGAATTCTAACCATTAATGGAGATTATCAATGTAAATCAAATGTAAATTTAAACAATCATAGTGAAGAATTATGGATGTAAATCAAATTGATCGAACCATGTAAAAACCTTTGTGTCCATTTATAATTTTAGCACTCTTATCACCATTTTTATATGTAGATCTAGAAATTGTTATCAAGATATGATAAGGGGTGTGTTGTGGGATTTCCTGCAACTACATTTTGGCGCTAGAAACATGGATTAGTAAAGAATTTATTCTTCCTGTAACTTGTTGGTTCAAGAAGTTTCCATGAAGATTTATCATCTGAAGCTCCAGAAAATAAAGAGGATGAGATATGAAGGACAAAAGCAAAGTTGAAAAAGAGGCAGTAAAGATGAAGTCAGACGAATCAACATCAACAAAAGACAAATCCTCTTTCTTAACTCATTCCTTTTCTTATTACTATCCTCTTTCAAATCTATAGATTTATAAAAGAATAATGTGAATTATGTTCCTATTATATGATTTTAGTCTTTATATCTTAAGATCTAATGATTTAAACCAAAAATTTGACCAAATTTTTCCAGATCCATAAATTGCTTTTTACCAAAATATTGATTTTATGATTAAAAAGACTGATTCAAAGTGATTTTTGTTTACCGTTTTACAACCTACAAAACTTGGTTTACAAACCCATTTAAATGAGTTTCAGAAACTTGGAGTATCAAAAAATTTCATCTGATTTGGATAATTTTCCCATAAACAAAACTAGACGAATTTTTGATGATAATTTTCCTATAAATAAAACAAGACTTCGCACAAACTTCTCTAGATTTTTCATTGAATCGATTTGTTGTTCGCAGCGATGCATGATTAGAGATCTCCCAGCATGTAAGCTTCGCATGACAGAATACAGACGGTGAGAATTCTTTATGTAAGCTTCATAAGAATAGCCAAGGGAAAAGGAAAAGAAACTTCAAAGACGCACAAAACAAATGAACGCCAAAGACGTAGCCGTTCAATAAAGGGAGGACTTAACTTCGCAGGGGAGGCGCTGTTAAGAGTTGAAGGTGAAGGAATCATCATTACAGCTGAGAGAACTCAACTTACTAACACGAAGAAACTCGCAACATCATTTACTCAAAAGATTTGGAGCAGCATCAGAAGATAAAGGGAAATTCAAAACTCGAATTGGCTAAAAAGATTAAATATTAAAACCTCAGGTGGATTTGAGATTTTTTGTAGGTACTATTTGTAACTGCATATTATCCCACAGTCACACCCAAGTGTTGTATTCAAAATCTAAACCCATTTCAACTTCAAAACTCAAAACAATTTCTAGATCTAACTTCTTTGAACACTAAATGATAATTTGAAGTGCTAAAATGATAGAAGAGACACACAATTTTTACGTGGTTCGATCCATAAAGGGATTTACATCCACGGATTTCACTAAAATATTTTGTGTTTACAAATTGAGACCCCATTAATGAGTTTTGGAGCTCTAGATCTAGTTTTGGGGAGGAAGATGAAGATAAGGGAAGATGAAATCTGATCCTAAAAAATTCCAACCCCCCTTACAATGGGCCAAGTCCTTTATTTATAGGGAAAACTACATAATGGATGAAAACTCATTTTACTTCGCTGACAGCTCATTTTACTTCGCCCAAGCTATTTTCAATAAAGTTTTTCCATCACTTTCGCCTATTTCTTCGGTTGTTGTCGGGGACAACTGTCCTATTTTTTGCGTAACAATCCACACTTCGCATCTTTTACTTCGTGTGTTTCATCATCTCGCGAGATATCTTATTGTGCAAGTCTTCTTTACCTCGCTAATTATCATCTCGCTATCTTCAGGTCTTACTTCGCAGCCTTGTCCTATCTCGCACAAACTAAGCTATCTTGGTTAAGATGCTATGTATACCATCCTATCGATGCTAAGCTACTCCTTCATTTAGATTGTGCCATGCGTCGAGTGTGGTTTTTGGCACCTACATTTTGCCCTATTTTTCTTGAGTGTTTCTTGAAGAACGATTCTTAAGAAAAATCCATCTTCGTGTAGTTCTTTGGAGCGAGATGTGTGGTGCTTGAGTAGATGACTTTGATCTTTATTGATGAAGGAGCGAGCGAAATAATAATAACTTTAAAAAGTATATACTTGCCTCTTATTCTTTTGCGAAGTTCCGAAGTCTTGTCGTTGTGTAGAAGTATCATTCCTGAAGTATAAGAAGTACGAAGTATGAAGTGCTCTTCAAGAAGTATGAGAAGTACTTATTCCTCGAAAAATATAAGAAGTATCAATCCTTAATTTTGTTGTTATTGATTCTTGTTGTTGACGAAATATGGAGTGTGCGAGATATCTTCATGAGTGAATGCACCATGGTTCCTTTTCCACATTCTTGTGCGAAGTTCATTGTAAGTGCTAGTTGAGCTTTACCGATGATAACTTTGTGTTGATGTTGCCTTTGATGACAAGTTGATAGTATCAGTTCTTGTTCTTTCCTTGCCTCATTGTAGATATTCACATGATATTGGTTCATTTGTAGCTTAACATCCTTATAATTTGATTCATATCAAGTCCAAAAATTTTGAAAAAAATTTCGCGAAGTGTATAATGTGCATTTTCCCATATATGTTTGCGCCTCCTTTTGCTTTGGTAGATGAAGGAACTAAATCTATCCGAAGTAAAAGTAATATGCTTTCACTTTCTTGCCCTTGCCCTTGTTTTACTTGATGTCTTACTACTTGATAGCGAAGTATTGAAGAAATATCCTCCTTGGTTCATATATATGCGAAGTATCCTTAGGAGTATATAATCCGAAGTATAAGAAATGGATCTGTGCTCTATTTTCAAGAGGTTAAACTTGGATTTAAGTTCCTCAAAGGAGAGAGATCTAATCTGATCGTCTGAGAAGTTACTTAGAGAACTATTAAGGCTAGAAAGAAGAGCATAATCATCTATAGGTTCTGGAAAAGATTGGAGGAGTGTTGCCTCATCAGTAAGACCATAAATATCTGCAAAATGGTTGTTTGAATAAGCTATAATGGGGTGAGAAGAATTAAGAAAGAAAGAAAATAGATTATACCATATAATATTTGATGAGCTTTTTCAAGATCAGCGATTTTCTGCTTGTCAGCTGAGGCATCAGTTTCCAATTGCTTATTTTTTCTGCGAAGATCAGCAACTTCTGTCTCCAGTTTTTCTTTCTCCTGACGAAGGTTATTAGCTTTTTCTTATTGAATAATACGTCTAGTGTCCAAATCAGAAGCAACAGCAAAAGAAACTTTTCCAATCTGCGAAAGAATTATGTAAATTAAGATTTGGCGAAGAAATAAATACAAAAATATATAAATGAAAACATACCAAGGCACCAAGAGAATTTAAGAGACTAGGAGTCAGCGATAATGAAACTCCTAGGAGAGAATCATTGTCTACCAGAATAGGGGCATCGGAAACTTTGGCAAGAGCTTGGGACTTCTTGTTAATATCTTCATCCTCATCATTACAAGTTATACTGTGAGAAATATCGCTGAAAATTCTGGATAAATGAGTCATTGAAGAATCAGAAGAAGAAGAATTTTTTATTGAAGGAAAACCGCTAACATTAAAATCCTTATCATTATTATCCTTATCAAGATCAACACTTAGATTTTCTTGAATTAGTGGAGGAATTGAAGAAGAGAAAGATTGAGTTTTCCTTCTCTTTAATGGAGGATAGCCATATTTATCATCACGAGGGGCAATAAGCTTTTCTTTATCAGAGACAGCAGATTTTCCTTTGCGATCAGTGGAAGATTTTCCCTTGGGTTTTGGTTCTAATGGTTCAAGCTCTTCAATCACCTGCGAACACGGATAAAGATAAGAAATAGGGCAACAATATATTGTTAAAATCTATAAAAGAATATTTCTTACTTCATCCGTGAAGGATTTCAGAGCCAAGAAAGTGCAAGGTTTCCTGTGAGTTTGATAGCTGAGTTTCATTCTATCAATCTGAGAATAATCAAAATAGTTAGCGAAAATATAAAAATATAAGGAAGATAGTGAATAATAATAATGCAAAATTTGAGAGGATATATACTTCTTTAGATCTCTCGGGCCAATTAAAAACCCAAGGTTGATATTCTATAAGACTCGCGGGAAGTTCGCGAGAACATTGATCATCAGTAAATAATTTAAGAGAAAGTTCAGATCTAGAATCATGATCTGGAATTAAAGACAAGTTAAAACCTTTGATTCTGAGTTTCTCGCGCATTTCATTGAAGGCCTTCAAGTTTTTAGCACCAGCAGCAACCATCTTTGAGTATGGGAATGAAAGGAAAGGTTGAAAAGAAGAAAGAAATTACAGCAGTAACAGAAGCGCAATTCGCGGAAGAACAGTAAAATTTGCAGAGAAGAAGCGGAGAATGAAGAAGAAAGTAAAAGAGAAAAAGATAAGAATGAGAAGAGTATTTATAGAAGAAGAAATTTCTCGAAGAAGGTGATAGTAATTAATGCCAAGAAAAGACTGGGTGGTCAAATCGCAGCGGTTAGAGGAGACGTGTCAAAAATTTATTGGAAGAAAGAATTCGTGAAAACAGCTGGCGAAGAACATAGAAACGTGTCAGAATGGGGAAGTCTAAAAAGATAAGCAGTTATGGAATTTTAAGTTCTCATATCTTATCTTCTTCGCAGAAAAGACATGAAAAGAGGCAAGATGTAGGACCAGAATATCGCCACAACGATATTCTCGCGATGGAAACGACACTTCTGCGAGAAACCCAAACAATTCTACAAGTATTAACAACACTTTGACGAGAACATCGCAAGATTATTCAACGACATTTGGCGAGTGTCACAAAAGAGTAATATAACGGTTGACGACTGAAGATATATGAGATGAATAAGTTTGCTTCACGATGGTTACAAAGTTGGCGATGGTGAAGACTAAAGTTATAGCGATGAGATCGCAGAGTAGATCCGAATTAAGGGGAAATCTTAGCTGTCTTCCACTATGTATTTTCCTATATAAAGGGTTCGACTAAATCCAGAGAAGGATGATGTACTTTTGAGAGCTGAGAGAATTTTAAGGAGAGAGAAACTCCAGAAAGAAAGTTGTACTTCTGAGTTTTGATATTTCTTGTAAATCTTCCTGAAAGTGAATTAATAAAATTGTTATTGTTTGTCCACGATTATGATTTAATTTTCATAGATTCTTGACAAGGGTGTAGTGTGGGAAATCGTGCAACTACATCAGCGGCCTTACTTTTATTGCCTTAGACGTCCATATGTGATTGACCTCGCATTTTCATTACCTCGCTGCAAATATTAATGTTCAATTCATAACATAATTAAGTTAATGTATACATCATCATGTGTAATATTTCAGCTGCGAGTACTTCTTATGCAATTTAAGAAGTGTTCCTTAGGATTTGTGTAACTTATCATCACGAGATAGAGCCTTGTGATGGAATAATCTTTGGCTTGCAAAGATTTATGTGATCAAGCTTTGTGATGCACTTGCCTCTTGCTTTGATTTGTATCTTTCCTTTTGTTTTGCCTCAGGTCTCATGTCTTGCCTCATATCTCTCTCTTCAGTTCGGGGTCTTATATTGCCTCCTAGTTAAGGTCTTATTATGCCCCACCCCGTTGGTCAGGGATTTTCGACGAAGTCTCAGGCGCTCTTTACTCTTGCGAAGTAAAGATCCATCAACCTCGCCTTATCTCGCTCATTGAGGTCTTATTATGCAACAACATCACATGCCTAACTACTCTCGTGAGTACCAGCCCCGTAATATTGCCGACTTTTGTGGTCACTCAGCTCCCTAAAGGAGGGTGCCGTCCCTTCCCCTCTGAGTACCCCCATGCTTTTCGGCTTAGGTATCAGTTATTTCGTGACCTCGTGCCCTTTCGCCGATATGGCTCTTGGTTACGAAGTCACACCCTAGTTGAGGTGGTTTTGGGACCGATTGGAAGAACTACACCAGGCCATCTTCTTCTCCACTGGCTCATTCTTACACCCCTTACCGAGTGGTTACCCAATTGGGTCCCCCGGCGGATGGGTCTTACTTCTTGCCCCTAGATGATGGTTGTTAGCCATATCCCGAGATTATCTCGTGATTCGTGTTAGGTCTTACATTTGCCTCTTACACTTTGTGCGAACTGGGTTGCACGCCACGAGGTCTCAGCCTCCCATGTAGAGGTTTTTTATAGGGATTACGATCGCATATTCTTCTGTACGTATGTTCTGTGGGTCTTACGCAGCCTCCTAATGAGGTCTTACTTTTGTCCCTTGCATTCATATACACTCGAATTTGCATCTTGTTTTCTGCTTTGTCTCTGTTGCTCTTTTGATTATGAAAAATAAACGCTTCATTTCATTTTCTGGCCGTCAACAAAATGATATATATATAGAACAATTTTTTACGAGTTCCGGCTTCTCATGGATAATACTTCTTGATGTAAATTGGATTCCATGGATGGTCTAGTCTGCGACCCTGCCTATCTGCTTCGCCATATATCACGTCTCCGTTGCTATCTGTATCTTTTCCTTCACAGTCCACGAGTTCATAATCTCCATTCCCTACTCTTCTTTTCACGATGAAAGGTCCTTCCCACATAGGCTTCAGCTTTCCTCCGGGTCCCTTTTGATACGGAGGTATCTCTCGTAGAACTAACTCCCCTGGAACCAAGCCTATTTCTTTCACCTTCTTGTTTTACTCACGAGATAGTCTTCGGTGATAGTTCGTCATGTGCTGTAGGGAAATCTCTATGTTCTCTTCCAAGTCATTTAGCTTTGCTAAGATCAGGTCTGAGTTCAGGCCCTTTTTCCAGGCCTCCCGTTTTGTGGTTGGAAACATGATCTCAGTAGGCAGAACCGCCTCTACTCCATATGCCAAACAAAAAGGGGACATTCCGGTTGCTTCTCATCTGGTGGTTCTGTATGACCACAGCACCTTCGGAACTTCTTCGCACCATTTATGTAGATGCCCGTCTAGCTTATTTTTTAAAGTGGATGCTATCGTTTTGTTCGTCGCCTCTGCTTGCCCATTACTCTGTGGGTATAGCGGAGTTGACTTTGCGGACTGTATCTTAAAAGTGTTAAATAACATCTTCACGTTCTCTCCCTCGAATTGCATTCCATTATCTGAGACTATTTGCAGAGGGATTCTGAATCTACATATGATATGCTCTAATAGATTACCTATGAATCCTAAGTCAAATGGATCAGATTCAACTATCAAGTTTGTAACAATTGAACTAGTGTTATAACTGAGCCAGATTGATTAAGTCTCTCTTCAGAGCATAGAGTAATGTTAAGATCTAACACTTTGACTAAAACTTTTAATGTATTCCATTGCTCTCGTTGCTCATTCCTATAAAAAGTACCATAAATGCAAGAGAATAACCATTCCCCTCTTGCACGGTCATTTTTAACAAGAGCATGCACCATATTACCACTATTATAAATTATTTATAGTTCAAATCCATCTTTCCAAAAGAAAAGAAATTCCTCAAGCAAGTCCACCTGATGAGAATGAATTATATTAGAAAATTGAAGGGGTTGGTGAATTTTAGAATCCTATCATCATTAATTTTTGCCTCAGAGACAAATATGATATCAGCGTTATGAAGGTTGTTTATATATTTCAGGTGGTCTCTAGTTTCATTACCAGCAAATCCTTAACAGTTCCATCAAATAATTTTTATTTTAGCTAGAAAGAAACTACTTTTAACCAAATAAAATTTTATGCTTAAAGAAAATTGAGAAGAAAATAGTAAAGTAACATATAAGCAATTTGTTTACTAGAGTGAAAAAAAGAGTATACCGGTTATGTTTACCTTAGTGGTGTATAAAATCCCATAGTAAAATGGCAGAGAGTCTTAAGAAAGTAGAGAAGCAAATCAATAAGTACATTGAGAAAAATGAGTCTAGCAAATCACCTAGAATCTATACACGAGGAAATATCCCCTCACACTATCTTATATTTTGGGAGATATTTGTCTTAATAAAACTCAAACAATAGCATATTGAAATTAATATTTTGGGGAATTGCTCGTCTTAAAAATAGATACATACCCCCAAAAATGTGGAAATTCCAAAATTGCAGACCTTGTCTTCAGGAATGCTCGCTCAGTCAGAGATCGTGAAATTGGTTCACAGATCATAAAATATGAATCGTCACATACATTCCTGAAGCCGGTCCAGAAACATGCAATATCATGATTTTGCTATTTTATCCCTTGCCGAAAATCCACCATCAACACTAGTACTCAACTACACACTTGTATCCTAATTCGAGACTTGACTAAATGTAGACTAGAAATCAAGATATGGTTTTTATCAAGTAAATTTGGCAACAAGCTTGAGATAGCAACACTTGTGAGTTCTATCGATCAATGCTCTAACAAGATATAATATGATATTCTGAAAATGGCTTATAAGGAGATTTTACAAACTCTCTCTATTTGTGCACCATGGGCCATCAGGAGATAATAAAGAATCAATCATGTTTCCGTATTTCCTTCTATTAGCTTTGACATGAAAATAATTTGTATTCCTGTTAAACTCTTGGAAGAAATTTGCATTAGTTTTTTGTTTCCAGAACCTAGTTTGAATATCATTCCACTTTTCAATTTCAGTTTCTAGTGCCTTCACTTGTAGAGTGCTGCCACCATCATTACTACTGAGTTGAAGTTGTTGAAGATATTTTTGGAGGGAAAAGATGTTTTTCTGAATATGACCAAAAGTATGCTTATTCCAGATTGAAAGATGTCTTCTGGTGTTAGAGAACTTATGAGTGAACATATAAGCTGCATAACCAACCTCATTGATGGACTAAGCATTTATAATCTTATCAACACAAGTATATTTAGATATCCATGACTCAAAAAACTTCCAATTTCTTCTCTTATTAATGTGCATATTATATAAGTTCAATATTATGGGAGTATGGTCAGAACCATTTTGGTCAAGTGACAAACCATTACTGTTCGCTAGAGCTCTATCTAATCTATATTTCATTCTACCAGTACCATGACTGTTACTAGTCCAGGTATATATATTACCTATGAATCCTAAGTCAAATGGATCAGATTCAACTATCAAGTTTGTAACAATTGAATTAGTGTTATAACTGAGCCAGATTGATTAAGTCTCTCTTCAGAGCATAGAGTAATGTTAAGATCTAACACTTTGACTAAAACTTTTAATGTATTCCATTGCTCTCGTTGCTCATTCCTATAAAAAGTACCATAAATGCAAGAGAAGAACCATTCCCCTCTTGCACGGTCATTTTTAACAAGAGCATGCACCATATTACCACTATTATAAATTATTTATAGTTCAAATCCATCTTTCCAAAAGAAAAGAAATTCCTCAAACAAGTCCAACTGATGAGAATGAATTACATTAGAAAATTGAAGGGGTTGGTGAATTTGAGAATCCTATCATCATTAATTTTTGCCTCAGAGACAAATATGATATCAGCGTTATGAAGGTTGTTTATATATTTCAGGTGGTCTCTGGTTTCATTACCAGCAAATCCTTAACAGTTCCATCAAATAATTTTTATTTTAGCCAGAAAGAAACTACTTTTAACCAAATAAAATTTTATGCTTAAAGAAAATTGAGAAGAAAATAGTAAAGTAACATATAAGCAATTTGTTTACTAGAGTGAAAAAAAGAGTATACCGGTTATGTTTACCTTAGTGGTTTATAAAATCCCATAGTAAAATGGCAGAGAGTCTTAAGAAAGTAGAGAAGCAAATCAATAAGTACATTGAGAAAAATGAGTCTAGCAAATCACCTAGAATCTATACACGAGTAAATATCCCCTCACACTATCTCATATTTTGGGAGATATTTGTCTTAATAAAACTCAAACAATAGCATATTGAAATTAATATTTTGGGGAATTGCTCGTCTTAAAAATAAATACATACCCCCAAAAATGTGGATACTTGGATAAATAATCAGCCACATAGTTAACGTATCAAGGTACAAACGTGTATAACTAATTACGAAAACTTAATGGGGATGTTTGGTAACCATTATTTTAATTGATTATCAGCCCATAATCCATTATGCGGATTATAATGGATTTTATATGCGTTTGGTAACCATTATAATAATTGATTATTTTAATCATAATTGAAAAAATCAATTATTTTCATAAACAGGAAAAAGTTGTTTTAAAAATTTATTATAATCAATTATTTTTTCTAAGAAATTCAAATTGAATTTTTTCTTCTTATTTTCTCTAAATTATCAAAAGAGAGATAAAAAAAACAACATATGACTAAAAAAAATATCTTAAATCATTGTTCATTCCTCTCCTTTTTGAGATCATCATTCTAAGATAATCAATTATTTGAAAAAAAGTGTTTGGAAAAATTTATTTTGAAAATGATTATATCAAAATCATTTATCAATTTATAATTATCTATAATCATAAATTTTACCAAACAAGGCCATTATTTCTATAAACAAGAAAAAGTTGTTTTGAAAATTTATTATAATCAATTATTTTTTATAAGGAATTCAAATTAATTTTTTTCTTATTATTTTCTTTAAACTATCAAGAAAGTAGGGATGGCCATTTGCCCCACCCAAACCCATCCCAGTGGGTACCCGACCCTATTGGGTAGGGTTTTACCCGTAAAAACGGGGATGGGTTTGGGTTTGGGTAATACCTGAAATCAATGAAGCGGGGATGGGGATGTGATTCAAGGTCCCCGCCCCATACCCCCCCCCCCCACCCCCACCCCCCCACCCCCCCACCTTTTACATTTTAGGGTTTCATAGATTTTTAGTTTTAGGTTTTTTTTTTTTGGATAAAATACATTATCCTTAAAATTTATTATTATAGAAGAGAAGTTGCATAGTAGGCAAGCGAGCAACAAGCTGTGCCGCTAGCCCTTTTTGAATACCAAAACCTATCATATTAAAAATAAATTCTCGTGAACCAGGAGTCATGACAGTGTTGTGCATGACTTTCTGGACCCTCTTGAGTAGTCCAACTGCTTCTGGAGCCAAATAACCAAAAGTATCAAAAGCGAAGGGGACGAAAGCATGCCCATTGTCAACACAAGCTTTCTCATGCTTCGATATCTTACCTGAGGCAGCCTTTAGCGCCGCTTTCCCGACTGTAAAGGTGCCATGTCCAATGCCTACCAAAGGAGATACCCCAGTGAGGTCGACACATGTGTGTTTCCCATTATCCCATCCAAAAATAAGAACATCTGCTGGTCTTAGTGTCGATCTCCCTTCAAGTGGGTCTGTCACGAAATTCACAGGTGCTTATTTCTTTGTTGAAATGCCATCCCTCCACAGTATATCATACAAGATATCCCGCACATGATCATGTCTATATTTAAAACCAGGGTCTACTTTACAATGAAATGCATGTTCACCATACGAGTCCAAGCATCCTGTGATGCAAGCAGGGCAGTGAGAGTCAGAGGGATAAAACGGGATCATTAACCTGTATTTGAGGATAGAATGGTACTTCAAAGGAGACATCTTCTGTCTAAGCCCCTCAATCGGAATAGCCAGAAGAAAATCTTGGGCATGTGATGCTTGCAAACACCCAAAAACCGCTTTCTGTCTCTCCATTAGCATGTAAACTCTATCAATGTCCTTAACCACTTTACCAAAAAGAACACTCGCTAGGATGCTTTGTGCTTTAGGGGGGGCGTTGTCTTTATTGGTGAAGTTGTTAAGATCAAAATCAGGAAGAGTCACTTGTAACGTTTCCAAAGCCTTATGAAAATTGTCATCCATACCTTCCACACCACTGCTCCTCAATATGTGATCCTGTAACCTCCAAGATTGCACACGCGAAGCCAAGAAAACATATTCAGACGCCTCCCTAGCAGTGTAAAGGCCAATACCTCCGTATCTGATAGGTAGAGTAGATAGTCTCCACTGCAGCTCTCCAAAGAACGGCCCCCCACTAACCACAATGCCTTCCACCACTTCTCGCAAGCCTCTATCAAATATATCTACCGCCTCCATAATATAGTCTGGGTGACAAATACGAAGCCCAAAAAGCAGCTTGGAGATACCCATACATGATCGTAAAAGCAGCAATTCACTTTGAGGATCGTGGAGCTTGGATAAAATCTGCATCAAATCCACTGCTTTTTCAGCCCTCTTAATGGCAAGGCCCTTCACAAAACCATCGTCGAGGCTAACTGCACCACCTAATAGTTTTACTCCCTGATCTGGTCTTGAGATTTTGACAGGAAACATCCCATCACTTATCCTTCGTCCATCACAAGAAGGCCAAAATATTTCAGTTTTCTTAATATTTAATATAATTCCAAGCGCAGGGCCTTCTGTTTTGACAATAGTGAGTGCTTTTGCCACTTCTTCGGTGTCGCAAATAACAGTGCCATCATCAAGATACCAGGCATGTAGAGATAATATGCATTTCTAATTTATCTTAGCTATAAGATGATGAAGTACCAAAGCAAATAACAAAGGACCTAAAGGGTCACCTTGTTGTACTCCTGCAGATGAGTAGATAAAAGAGTCCCCCACATATAGACGCGCAGGTTAACCATACAAGTATTCTACCCAAGGAGATATAGATGGGCAAAGCTTACGTACCTCAGAAAGCATAGCAGTTCGGTCAACTAGGTTAAAAGCATTGGTGAAGTCGACAATTAGCATAGAGAGGCTAGCGTCTACATGATGTTTACTGACAAACCTATTCACAGCATGTAAGATTGCCTCAGCACCACCTGAAACACCTACTCCAAACTGGAAATCCTGTAGATACGTTGCCATGTCCTTGCCAACCCCTTTCATTGCCGCTTTGGACACCAGTTGACGCCAAATTGTCCCAACAGCAATGGGACGGATGCTGTTATCCGGTTTAAGGAGGGGTGTTAAGGGAGCCGATGCAATGAACTCCGCTAGGTTAAGACGGCATCTCCCACCAAGCCAAAGATTAACAACCCTAGTTATGGACGTGGCCATATCAGCAGCAACATGTGAGCCTTCCCCACAGAAAGCATCCAACAAATGTTGTGCCCGAAGGCCATACCTTCCACACGAAGTTCCCTTAGGGAAAGATTTAATACAACTAAGAATGGTACCTTCTTTGTTTTAGGTTATATTATTACTTCATATATATATTGTAATCCTATGGATAACATTAACCGAAAGAAAGTATATAAGAAATCGTAAAAGTTATATCTTTTTTTTTTTACATTTAATACATCATTATGGTTATATGATACGCTTTCTTATTTTGTCTAGGTGGATCAAAACTCGATGGTCAAATATTTTTGGAAGAAACTGAAGCAGATGATGAGATGGTTAACATGGAGGAAGATACTTGATAAAAATGAATTAAGAACTAAAATGAGTGATATTCACTTATAGACCAATTATTTTTTTAGTTTGCTTGTTTTAAGATGAGTTTATGAGTTTGAGATTTTTGACACCATTTTCTTAGACTATTATTATTATTGGTTGAAACATCGTGCTTAAGTTTTGATTATTAAACTAAATCATCATATTTGAACTTAATGTTATGGGTAACCCATGGGGAACTCGCCCCGTACGAGTATTTCCCATACCCGCACAGTCCCAGATCATGTGGGTAACGGGGAGGGTATGGGTTTTTTTTCTTTGAACGGGGCAGTGACTGGGATACAAGGTCCCCACCCCATACCCGCCCCATGACCATCCCTACAAGAAAGAGACAAAAGAACAACATAGGACTAAAAAAATGTCGTAGATCGTTGTTCTTTCCTCTCCTTTTCGAGATCATCATTATAAGATAATCAATTATTTGAAAAAAGTGTTTGAAAAAGTTTATTTTAAAAATGATTATATCAAAATCATTTATCAATTTATAATTATCTATAATCATAAACAAATAATCATAAATTTTACCAAACAAGGCCAACAAAATACTAAAACAATTAACTATGACTAATGTTTCTTGTTGTCCATTTTACCCATTCCCGTCCTTCTAGCCGATAATATAGCCTCCATTAGAGCTTTAGCCTCTTTTTACTTTTGAACTAGCGTTTTGGTCTAACTCTATTACAGATTTATGCAGAAGATCACATAATGAAGCACAATCATGCATCTTTAGTATACATTTTAAATTATGCATCAAAATTGAACTTTGTAAAAGGATTATGAAGTTTAGACCAAGTATCCACAGATCTATTATCACTTAAAACAACATTAGTGGTAGCAAGCAGATAAAGCACTATGCCAATATGCCAAATCAGACTTTTTCAAATGAACTACTTGATAAACTTGACTACTTGAGGCTACACATTGTCACGATATTTTTTTTACACCTGGATTCCTAAGGCTGCCACATTACAAAACAAAACCAGTTAAAGAAAAGACAATGTGATGGACAAATGAGCATATTTTCCCTTTCCCACCCTACAATTGACATAAATAAACCAAGGAAATGGATGGGAAAATGATCAAATCTGGGAGTTTGCCCATCCCATATCGGATTGAGATGAGCGTCTCAACAAGAGACGAACAGTTCAATCTGAGACGCTTGTCCCAGTGCAGGCCAAACGCGGCTCATGTTAAGACATTACTCATCTCATATTGAGATGGTTGGTACTTTGTCAGCGGGTAACTACTATGTTCATCCAAAGGTCATAATCTCACTCCCTATAAATCCGATTAGTTTCAACTCCAATATCACACCTTTCCACCCATAATTTCCGATGAATGGCTCAATCGCATATTTATTTATTTTGCATAGTTTAAAGTAGATGAAAATTTATCTTTATGCATACATTTTGTAGTATGTGAAAATAAGATGGCAAGTATGAGTTATCAGAGCAAAATTTATGAAAACTTTTGTATTAACACTGGTATTCCGAATAATCATAATTCTGTTGGGTTATTTTGTCAATCAAAATATATAAAAAAAAGTGGTAAAATTTATAGCTATAGTTCCGGTTGTGAATCCATATCGACTTAAAGGTGAAACTAATGATGAAATTGTATTGGAAGATCAAAAGGAATGACAAATCTATCAATGTATTGTTTTGCTTACGAAGCTCATTACATAATCCTTAAAAAAAATTGATAACCCGTGGGGTTATTAAAAAGTACACATACTACCCGAGAAAGATGTCGATTGAGCTGTTTTAAAATTAAGTTAAATGTAAAATTAAGTTTAGTTTTTATTAACTTAATTTCTAAATATATTAGTAGTGGTTACATGTAACGGTTTAGATATGTAAAATAACTCTAATTTTAATTAAATATTTTACATGGCATGATTAGTGATTCCCATTCCAACTCCTATCATACGTGCCCCCTGCATCATAATCCTAAATTCTTCATATGATCCTGCTGCACTTTGAGATACCACACTTTGAGTTCCTGCACCTTGAAATCATTCACATTGAGCTTCATCAAACAATGGATTTTCATCCTTGAGATGGAGAGCCTATGAATTTTAGTAATCTGATATAATATATTGAGAACCTTGAGGATTTCGAGATGGTAGCACTGGATGGTTGTCTTATCCTTGTATAATGTTGATTTGTGAGTCTTCCGCTCTTTCTTGGATAATGAGTTCCAATATTGGTTAAAAAATTAGGGTTGAAGCTCAAGATCTCTGTCATTATTTTTAACTCACTAACGTACAAACGCTTATTTTCAATATATTTGAACTTCATTTGATTCAATTGGTCTACCAATCGTTCACGATTGGCCGATGTTTCTGTATACGAATTGGGACGATGTATACATTGTGAGAAAATTTGAAGTATCTTACGTTTTTCACCCAGAGTAAGAGACTCTAGCTCTCACCTCAAATCTGACAAATCAGACCCAGCTAAAGAGGATTCTGGTCTTGTTAGTGCCGATGATGAAGAAGCTCCGGGTGTAAGATGGAATTAGTGGTGGTGGATATGATGGAAAACCAATTTCCGGTAATGTTTTACCCACTGTAGCAAAATCCAACCCATAGATGTGTAAAACTTCTTAACCATTTATCGGTTCTATAACCGTTTTGAACCACTCATCGTATTGGTCTTCATCGCAGGGGGTAAATAATGTCTTGTACCTTTTCCAGCCTCTATTCTTCAATTTAGTATAATCCGTTCCTAAGATGGTGGATATATATTGAGGATCTCCTGGCACTCCAATTCGACCCACTAACTTCCTAACACATCTTTCTATATAATAATAAACACCACGTTCTCTGACTTGACTGTAGATCCCAATGCAATAAAGTGAAACGTGATATATAGATTATATTTTCATAATCCTCACACGACATCCATTTAACAATACATTGTTCATAACCATATGTTGGTATCTCCATACATGCATATGATATACCTCTCTTTTGTTTTGTTTCTTATCCCAGCTATCATCATTATACCTTACGATAATTGTGATTTTTTGTGTGTGTGGTGTAGTCTAAAAGTCTTGGTACATGAATTTCAAAATTTGTATACCACCTAAGCTGAAAGTAAAAATCATACAATCACTTACTTGCTACGATTCTTTATACTATAATAACTAATATAAAGTCAAAGGATATTTATTGTCATATTTACCTCAGGGAGGCCCTATAAACCCTTGATGCTTGACGAACCCAAGCATGCGATATCGAGAGAAATGTACAACTCGGCTAAGATAGATGACCCCCGATGATAAGTTGCAGCCTTTTTCATATCTCGCAACGCCTCTAGCCATCCTACTCGAGTACTGCTGCTTGAGTTGGGGGAAAAAACATGAACCAAGTAACCATAAAATAAAAACCTTGGCAATTTATGTATCTGCTACAAGGTCATCTTATTTCGAATCATAAATGCCTCTCCCATATAATTTTTGGGTTAAAAATATCTTTAAACCATAATTAGGAATTCCCACACTTCCTGAGTTGTAGTGCTTCGATTTAGTTATGACACTAAAGTACGACGGAAGTTTATCTTTAAATCTGTTTTCTACCAAACAACTTTGTTGGTCAAATGGAGCATCATCTCCCATACCGGAAGGTATTCCAGGTACTAAATACAAATCTAATGGTGTTATTCCCGTAAAAATATTAAAATTATTAATTTCATACAAGTTTTCGTATTGATTGCATTTAATACTATATATCAAAATGTCCGGCATACATATTACAAAGTATCTAAAATAAAACGTGTGTGGAGTGTACCACCAAGGCTCCTGATAAACACATTTTTGTGCCTGAATTTTCCTTAGTGTCTCTATTGTTAGTGCTTGATTTTGTACTTATTATGGTGTTTTTATGTTTGTGTAGGTGTTATTGGAGAATTACACTTGTGTGTAAAAAGTTGCTCGAAAATTTCTATTTGGACCCCCGGAGAAAAGTACTAAAGGCACCCTAACTTTGGATAAGGGGCACCTCAGTTGGGCACCTGCTATTCGCACCCCCAGTTTCGTTAGGGGGACACCATCTTCATCGTTTGAATTTCTAGTTTGGTGGGAAACTGTTCACAGTCTATGACAGAATTAGGGTTGACGATTTGAGCTTGTTGCGGTGAGACTAAAGGGATGTAATTGATTGGGTTTATTTCTTTGGGATAGACAGGGATGGTAGAGGTGTTATTTTCGATCCATTTTGGCTAGATAATCCTAAAGAAGAAATCAGAGCTGCACGTTCACCAGAGAGATATTTCACGGGATTGCATGAATTTTGGAGAGTTTAAACGAGTTGTGCAATGTTTGTTGACTTGAGAAACAGTTTGGAGTGTGACAGAGATAAATGAGGAGTGTTTATAGCTGAAATACGCGTGCAGGAGAAGAAAAGGGAAAGAATATCTTCCCGTGTCTGGTAGAGTAAATGGGGATTATTTTGGAGTTATCACAACGATTTGAAGCCCTGTAAAGTATAAAAAGGCTTGTTGGAGAATATAGAGGGGTTACAGAGAGTTTGGGAGAAGTTAGAACATCACAGAGTTGAGAAATTCAAGTTGCAGAGAAACACCATTTCTGCTGCTACCAAGAACACAAGACGCACAATGACAGTCATTTTTCTATAGTGACAACGACTATTAGTTTGTATCGTTCTCTATAACAGTTCGGTTTGTAACACATATAATTGTTACAAACCTGGTTTTCATTATATTTTTCCCATTTTCCCATTTTTAAACACTTTGAGCAATGAAATCAACTTTTGAGCGTGTTTCCAACATGATCATGAGATAAATCTCCCACAACCAAGGCAATGAGGAAGCTATTTACGCATGAATAATTGGTAATTATTTTATTTTCTCTAATTTATAATTCACTCAATCACTGCTTTTGCAGAGTTTTAAATTGTTTGCATAATTTTCTTAATTAGTTGTGATTCAATTTGATAGGTTATACTTTGTTTAGTTAGTAGATAATCTATGCTTAGGGAATACAATTGATATTTAGAATATGCCTCATTATTTGTGAATTAAGAAACAAGGGATTTAAAAAATAATTAGAGTTTTGGGTTATTTACCGCCATTCATTCATGTGTAATAGTGGAATCATTGTCTTGGTTATTTTTAAACTTGAAATCAATTTTGCATTAAGTTTTGTTTATTTTTAAGTTTCATTAAGTCTAAAATCTATTGTTTTCACAAGTATCAACGAACCTTTTACTACAACATCATTGAAAAGAACACATCAGCTCCACCAATACATACAACAATTTAGGATATTGTTCCTTTGCTTCAATATGGTATATAGTAATCCAAGGAAACCTATCGACAATTTAGTTTAGAAGCAGGAGGTGGATGTACATAAACTTTGTTAACTTCGTACCAAGCACCTCTTTGTTTTTGAGCTTCGTTATCTCGCTCAGATTTTATAGACAAATAACCTTGAAATTCGGATAATTGTCGACTGAAAAGTAGCGTGATACTTGTTGGAAATTTGGGTTAGGAATCGAAACATCAATGGATTAAGGGTGTGTAATCACTTTCCTTAAAACGTTATTTTCTCCCACTCACTAAGAGTTTGTTGGGAGATCGAATGCAAACCGTTTCCCAGGATACATTAAAGCCTTTACGTGACCGGCGATCAACAACAATCGACGGATCACCCTTGAATTCTAATTGGTATTACTACTCGTTTAAGAAAAATAGAGAAGAGTATTAGAATATTTTGTGTCTTCAAGTATCACTTGAGCCCTTTTTATAGATTGCAAAAGATACAAACATGTCTCTTCAAAAACCCATATGAAAAACCATCAGTATACTTCAAATTTGGAACAGTTGCGCCCTTTGAAATCTTATTTCAAATTTAAAAGTCACTAACTAATTGATTCCTCTCCAAAACAGTAACCAACTGATGCTTTTCCAAACAGTTACATAATATCCTTTCCCTCATTTCTCTCGCAGGTATGTCCCAAACTACATTTAACAATCCCCCATAGATTAAATATAAAAGTCCAACGAGTAATGTGATGATTATATGCATACACAAAGGTGTCACTAGGATTAAACTTTTGCTTAGTGTAAATGTTTCAAAGTTATGTCGGAGTTGATGGTGGCCTTGGCATTAGGAAACACCACACACGTAGAAATATCAATACCTTTAATGAGTTCGATTTTTGCTTAGCACTATTAAGGCCTTGTGTTTGCCTGGTTTCGTGAGCAATCCCAAAAGAACCTCACTCTTATGAGAAGCGGCACCACTTCTATGCTCACATAGGTGAAATCCTTTCAGTTTTCCCATTATTTTGAAAACTTGTTCACAAAGAATTGGACTTCATTAAGATTACTAAATCAACCCGTACTCATAAGGGTACATATCAGCACCTATTTTCACAATTGTGACTCAAAATTTAAGTGTTAATCACTTATCAATAACTTGTTTTTACCCATTAAACCTACGAACTAGTCATTTCCTCATGGTTGGTCGGGTTACCATTACGGGTGACTAACTTGTTCAATCCCATATTCATTTGTACAGTGAATTCAATGCAAATTCCTTCATATCCTTACAATCTTACAAAAAGGTTGTTCCAAATTAAATTGCAGTCGTTACGAAAAGGTCTTTCCTAACTAGATTGGCCCCATCTATTAGATTCAAAGTCTAATGATAGCCATATCACAATAACATGATCTGTTACGTAGTTATAACTTGTAATAATTCAGATTCAAGAGTCATGGATTCAATATATGACAACAACCACCCCCACAATTTTGAGGTACTCTGGTTTCATAAATTCATCCCTGCTTGCCATACAATGGTCTTGTTATATACCATTACTTGTTTTTTTTTTGCTTAGCAACTGGGTGTCAAAATAAAATTTCAGACTTAAGATTCAAGTATTGATCCTTTCACTCACCATACTTATCTTTGGTAGTTCTATCCACTGTTGATACATAGTCATAATTTTAAAAAGCATGCATCACTTTAATTTAAAATGATGGTTTGTTGTACAAAGACACAAACAACAACAATCCAAGATGTTATGCGAGTACATGCTGAGTATCAAAAGAAATTCATTACCCCCACAATTTCATTATTTAATAAAATCAACAAACAAAATTCTAATCACTTTAAAAGTTCCAATTCTGGAATATTACTTCCACTATGCCCATATAATTCCCAAAAGGAAACATCAAATCCAATATCGACGACAAAACTCTTGCATTTTCGTTATTGGATTTGACTATCATTCAAACAGTGATTTTTACAATTTATAAATGTATCACACATATCCTATTAAAAAATCAAAATAACGCATCTCTAACTGTTGTTGCTGTCAGGACTCTGACAGGGCAATGGTGACCTACCAATTGTGCCTGTTTATGGGTCTACAAATTTCCATCTTTAACTGTAGGACAAGAATATCGCTACAACGATATTCTTGCGATATTAACAACACTTCTGCGGGGACATCGCGAGTATTTCAACAACATTTGACGAGTGTCGCAGAATTGCTTAAGGAATGACATAATGACTGACGAATGAAGAAACATGCAGAGAGCATGTGATGATCTGTGATGGTTATAAATCTGACGAGAAGGAAAGATATGATTGTCGCGATGAGATCGCAGTACAAATCCAAGATAAAAGGAAGACTTAGCTGTCATCCATTAGGTAACTACCCTATAAATAGAGACCCAATGTGTCAAGAAAAGGATGATGTATTTTTTAGAGTTGAAAGAGTCCTGGGGAGAGAGAAACTTCAAGAGAATAATTGTATTCTTGATTTCTTCCAATTCTGTATACATTTTTGAGGATTAAATGATAAAGTGTCGTTTTTAATCTTCAATTGTGAGTTGATTATAGCAAGATCTTAACAAGGGAGAATCAAGCTAAAAAATCTCTAATTACAACTCGAAGATTTGAAGAAATTGTTAGAATTAAAGAAATGGCTGGAAGAAGAAGAAGAAATACATCAGAACCACCAACAACTGTGAGGAGGAGTAAAAGACTTGCAGGTGGAGAAACAAATGAATTAGGAGAATCTTCAAGGATAAGAACAAGAAGAAATAGAACGAGGATTGAAGGAGAAAATCAAATTCCACAACCAAATCAACAAACACCAATACATGATAGAAATGTGGATTATGATAGGGTGAGTGTGCATACTTGGAGATCGGATTCAATGGAAGAAGAAGAAAATCAACAATTAAGAGACGGAAGAGGAGAAGAAAGAAATCAAGGAATGATTGAAGGATTAATTCATGGAGAAGGTGAAAATGAAACAGTAGGTGATCTAAGACAAATAATACGGGAGGAAAGAAGATTAGAGGTGGAAGAACGTGCAAATTTAACAAGACAAAATCATGAGTTGAGAATGCAGAATTTGAGATTACAAAGTAGAAGATCAAGAAGTACTGTTAGATCGAATTCAAGGTCATTTAGAGAAGAGCCAAGATGAAATTACCCAATGAGAAATACTAGAGAAAATACTCGAGAAGAAAGACAAAATCCAAATGAAGAGCAACGTCATAGAGAATAAGAGGTAATTGAAGATCACTATGATCCGCGTGGTGAAACTATGGAAGATAGACGCAATAATAAAAATCAAGAGGATGGAAATAATTAAAATGGGGAATAAAATCAAGAAGAAGGTAGAAGAATATTACATGGGCGATAAATTCAAAGAAATCAAAGAATAATTGAGGATGAAATTGAGAGGCATTATGCTGAACAAGCACGCTTATCCTGCGAAAGAGAAAGGTTGAGAGAAGAAGTGGAAGAACAGGAGTTTCAAGAGGCAATACGGCAGAATAACCATGATAATCGAGAAAGGAGACGTACGCAAAATCGCAATAATGATAATGTTCAAGAAGAGTATGACAGAATACAAAGAAGAATAGAAAGACATCGAAGAGAAATGGTGAGAAATGAAGAAACTCGCGGAGAAGAAATTGGAAGACATAATCAAATGCGAATTTTAGAATGAGGTGAAGATGAAAATCGCAGAAGAAGGCAGGATGACGATGTAGATGAAGATACACAAAATCTCGCAAGACAGGAAAGACATGAACGCAGGAGAAGGGAAGTTGCACTAAAAAGGCCAATAGAACAAAATCCAGCTGCGAATGAGCAAATTTTAAGGGAATTAGCAGAAATGAGGAGATTGATAAATAACATAAGAGAATGAGGTAGAAGGCAACTTGATGAAGCTATTGAGGAAGCAGCGAGAACTCCATTCACACAAGAAGTGCAACTAAGAGGAATACCCCCAAAATGCAATTTACCAGCATTAAATAGTATTTTTGATGGGACTACCTGTGCTGTTCAACATGTCAAGGCTTATGTTAGGTGTATGCTACAGTGGGAGAACCATGATGATGTATTATGCAAGTATTTTGCGTCCAGCTTAACTGACGAGGCGCTAAAATGGTTTGAGGGATTACCAAAAAATACTATAACTTCTTTTGATCACTTACAAGCTACATTTTTGGGCGCAAACATAAGTAACAATTCATCGCGGTCGGGTATTGAAGATGCGTTTGGGTTAAAGCAGAGGGTTGGCGAGAGTATGAAACATTTAACCATAAGATGGAAGACAATGTGCAGCGAGATGTTAGGAAGAGTAGACGAGAGATATTGTAGTAGCAGGATTTCCCACACTACACCCCTATTAAGATCTTATAGAAATCTAAGTGAAACTAGTTGAAGATTGAAGAATTAAACGACACTTTTTATTATTTAGATCTCAGAAATGTTTACAGAAAATATTCAAACTCAAGAATTACAACTTTCTTTTCTGGAGTTTCTCTCTCCTCAAGATTTTCTCAACTCTAAAAAATACATCATCCTCATCTGGACTTACTTGATCCCTTTATATAGGAAATTACATAGTGGGTGACAGCTAAGTTTTCCCCTTCTTTCGGATATATTCTGCGATCTCATCGTGGTATTTGCAATACTAATCTTCGCCAATTTTTGTAATCCTCGTGAAACAACACTCTCATAACATGTCTCTTCAATCGTCATTTATTATGAAGCTCACTTGTGACCCTCGTCAAATGTTGCTGAAGAATCCTTACGATACTCTCGTGAACAATGTCATTTATATTTATAGGAATATTTTACCTTCTCGTGAAAGCGTTGTTCTTATTACGAGAATATCGTTGTGGCGATATTCTGGTACTACATCTTGCCTCTTCTCATGTCTTTTTTAAGAAGAAGAAGATCGTGAGAATAAATTGCCGTAATCTCCTATATTTTCACCTCCATCTTTATTCTGACATGTCTCTAAACCTTTCACCAGCTGTCTTCATATAATTTTATCACCCATATATTTTTCGACACATCGCCTTAAACCGCTATTATTTGACCATTCACGTCTCTTCATTGTATTAACTACATTTATTTTCTCGAGAAACTTCTTCTGCTATAAATACCTTCTTTCATTGTTCTCATTTTCTTTCTTCTCATTCTCTTTCCTTCTTCTTCTCTGCAAATTTCATTGCTTTCCCGCAAATCGCGCATCTACTATCTTTCGCCATTTTTTCAATCTCCTTTCATTCCCATTCTCTCAAAATGGTTGTTGTTGGTGCTAAAAATCTTATTGCTTTCAATTTGATGCAAGAAAAACTTAAAAATCAAGGATTTGATTTATCTTTAATCCCAGATCAAAGTCCAAGATCTGTTCTTTCTCTTGAATTATTTTCTAACTTCCAGTGCTCTCGTGAAAAAATTATAGTTTCGTTAGGTCAACTTGAATCTGGTCTTCCACTTCCTCTCTACAACCCTGAACTTCCACTCTTTTACCAAATAATTTATGATAAGAGATTTTCACGAGCGGTGTATCAACTTGGCGAGGATTGTATTAGACTATTACTGGAATATGCCTCTCGCGGTGCTGGCAAAGGATCCCAATATTCCGAAGAACATAAAAGTCTTAAATATAAACATATTCCGATTATCCCTGCAAAGTATACTGTAGATAACTTCTTTCGAAATTACCAGTTACTCCCCATGGTAAGGGATAGTACCTGTTGGGGTGTCCGTTTGCATAAAAAGAAGGTCACTGGCGAGAGTGCTCTTATGCAATACATTGATTTTCATACCAATACAAATGATGGCCCTCGTCATTCTAATGACGATAAGTGGTTTATTTTTCCCTTATGCCTTAAAGGTCCTTATATATTCGGTTCTCTCCAACTTCCTGCGAATATCTCTCACTATGAACCATGGACTTTCAACTGGCCTGATAGGTCTTCCGATATATGTTCTCTCATCTTCTTATGCTATTATTACTTATTCCTTCTCACTCTTGCTAACTTTTCCATTATCTTGCAGGTTGCCAAAATGAAACTTAATTACGAGAAATATAGGAAACCCAACACTCTTCTAGCTCTTAGATCTTTCACAGATGAAGTAAGAAATATTTCTTTATTAATTAACAATATATTGTTGCCCCTATTTCTTATATTTATCTGTGTTTGTAGGTAATTGAAGAATTACCACCTTTAGAGCCAAAACCTAAGGAGAAATCTTCAACTAATCGTAAAGGGAAATCTACTGCTTCCAGTGGAGGAAAACGTTCTACCCCTCGTGATAAAGAAACCAGCGAGCCTCCTTTGAAGAAAAATAAAACTCAGCATTCTTCTTCTCAACATACCCAATTGGATAAATCTAATGATGAATTTATCGAAGAATTTGACGATATTAGATAAGTTCCTTCTGTGAAAAATTCTTCTCCTTCTGATTCTTCCATGGCCCAACTGTCCATGCTTTTTGGCGATTCTTCTCGTGGAACTGCAAATGAGTATGGTGATGAGACTCTTAATGGGATTTCTCAAGCGCTCGTCAAAGTGTGTGATGCTCCAATATTATCTGATAATAATTCTCTTCGTGGAATATCTGGAACTCTGACTCCAAGTTTCTTAAATGCACTTGGTATTCTGGTACGTCTTCTTAATTGTTTCTTAATTCGACAAATTTCTCTCGTCAATTTTTTTTTTTTTTTTTTTTTTGTACTTATAAAACTCTGTTGCAGGTTGGGAGAGCTTCTTTTGCTGCTGCTGCTGATTTAGATAATAAATGTGCTTCATTTAAGAAAAAGGTTGTTAATCTTCGCCGAGATAAAGAGAAACTTGAGGCTGAAATTCTTTGAGCTTCGCGAGAAAAATAAACTGTTGGAAACTGAAGTTTCAGTTGATAAACAGAAGATTTTGGATCTTAACAATGCCAACAAACAACTTTATGGTATGATTTACTTTTTCTTTCTTTTAGATTTTTTATTTTTCTTTTATATAGGTTATCCAAGCAATCATTTTTGCAGATGTTTATGGTCTAACTGACGAAGCTACATTCCTCCAAACCTTTCCCGAACCTGTAGATGATAATACTCTTCTTGCTCGCCTTAATAACTCCTTAAGTAATTTTGCTGACGAACAAATTAGATCCCTCTCTACAGAGGAACTTAAATTTAAGTTTAACCTCCTGACCATTGAACACAGACACAATTTAGGATTATCTAATAAATTTAAGCGTCTTTATCACGAATCAAAAGAAGTGATCAATGGATTAAGAAGTAGAAATAGCGATCTTGTTGACGAGAAAGATCAAGCTATTAGAAATGGCAGCGAGACTCTAGCAGATTTCCATAAAATTCTTCTCGAAGTTCAAAGGGAAAGAGATATGCTTATCTGCGAGAATAAAAATCTTCTTGCAAGAGAAACTCAAGTTCGTTCTCGCCTTCTTATTACTAGCGATGATGAGTACTCTTGGGCAGCACAGGTTCTTGATAATGCTAGGAATAATTTAGGTATAGATGCTAGTCTTCATGTTGATCAATCATCCTTAATTAGGGACTTGATTTCTGAAAAAGAAGGTTGTTAACCATTCTACTCTATTAATAACCTTTTGCTTTTTATTATTCTTTCTTATAACTTCTTTCTTATCGATGCCTTATTCTCGCAGATTCTGAAGACAGATGCCATGTAAGGATGAGAGAACTAGAAGATATTAACCATCAACTCGCGAACGATCTTACCGCTCGCAACAATAAATACTCACGATTAAAATCTCAATTTGGGATTACTTCTGCAAATTTTAACAGATCCCTCCTCATTACCCGTAATAATACTACTAGGAAGGTTTGCGATGATCATGTAATTCCTCATTATTTGTATCCTGATCTTGCAAATGCAATACCATCAATGGTTCAAGATCTTGATATCTCTGATACTGATAAAGATCTTGACGAAGGTGAAGAAGAGAGTAATGATGAAGAAATAAATTCTGGCGATGATGAAGAGCCCAACAAAGATAATGAAGAAAAGAAATCTGGTGAAGAAGAAGAATCTGATAAAGATGACAATGTTGATAAGTGAAACAATGTATTTGTCTAACTTCTTTCTTTGATGTAATCAATCGCGAGTTTCTTCAATTTGCTGCAACTTTCTTCAATTTGCTGCAACTTTCTTCAATTTAATGTGTAAATTTTTTTGCCCCCTTATCTGTATGAATGAAAGAACAACCTCTTTTTTGCAATATAACTTGGTCAATATAGTTTGCATCTGCTAATTATCTGTGCTTTAATATCCATATAAATTTCTCATATGGTGATGAATAATAATCTTCATTATTCTATTCATTCCCATACTTGTCTCTTGCCTCTATTATTCATCTGCAATATGAGAAAGTTAATAAACAAATATTTTGGCGAATTTCATAATTTCTGCGTTATTTTCGCAAACCTTGATATTTTGCGATCTTATGGTCTTATCATGCCTTCCTACTTAAAGGTCTTACTTTGCCATAGTATTCTTTCCGCGACAAGATCGCAGGACGTCTTTACATTTTCATGTATTGACCCATTGATCTTTCCTTATCTGCGTTTCGTTATTGTATCGCGACAATATGACGAGCCTAAGTTTTCTCGCGAAAACAAAACCTCGTGACATTGCCGTCTTACGATGAAGTCGCAGGACGTCTTCACATTTGCATGTAAAAATCCCTTGACCTCATCTTAACTTTTTTTCTCTTATGGATTTTTGCCTCTGTATAATTTACGCGACAATATGACAGGCCTAAATGATCTTGTGATCCTAGAGCCCCATGACATTGTCGTCTTAAG
The DNA here is from genome assembly GCA_023529315.1 of Papaver bracteatum. Taxonomy (NCBI): domain Eukaryota; kingdom Viridiplantae; phylum Streptophyta; class Magnoliopsida; order Ranunculales; family Papaveraceae; genus Papaver; species Papaver bracteatum. Next base: position 3,745,501 of record JAJJWX010000256.1, read on the forward strand.
ACACTTATCAGCTCCCTAATGGAGGGTGCCTCCCTTATCTTCCCCATGGTTGCCCCTTCAAGGAGGGCACATCGGCCATACAATACTAGCTCCTCCCATCCAGATTTACTAACAACCAGTTGTTTTCGTAGCCTCTTGTCCTTTATGCCTATATGACTTATAGTTACAAGACTACACCCTAGGTGGGGTTTTCTTCAGGCCAAGTGCATTGTAGCCAAGACTTACCAAAGATGGACATGGTAGGTTCGTCCGTCCCGGGCACCCTTGGCTAAACCGTGTACCTCGGCGCCTTAGTCATACTCTACACTTCTTGGAAGAGATTCTCAGTCGTCCAACTAGGGTATAACCTTATAAAGTTGGAAATCCAAAATCCCTCTCCCGGATAGGTTTTCTTTAACCCCTACATCTGTATGACTCAGGTTCCAGTAGCGGTATAACCTTATCCCTGAATCATATAAAGAGATACCCCCTTTATGACGTGCTTGTAGGTCTTACATTTGCCTCTTACGAAATTGTATTCGCGAACTAAGGTGCACGCCATAAAGGTTTGTCCGTTCTCTTAATCTCTGCGAAATTATATTCGCGTTTCTTAAAATTTCTTGCGAGCTTCAAATCTTAATAATTTCTTTTCTTTTTCTTTCTTCAACTTTTCAATTTCATTTTCTTCATTCAAACAGAAAAAACAACTTTACCTTTCCACTTCTAGCGATCTCGTCATATTTCATCTTTCTATCACTTCATTCTTCTTATCTTCCTTATCATCTTTTTTTTTTACTTAGTGTTTTCCATGCAGTTGTTGCTCTTGATCAAACTTTTATGCTTTTTATACCTGTACTTTTTCTTGCGTTTTATTATTTGCTTGATATCTCTGCGAGAGACTCGCTATCTACTTCTTCATGCTTTTCTATTGAATCAACCATTAATCTGTCACTTCTCTGTTGCTGCTTAATTTTGTATTTCCAATTGTTATTCTTCCCTGCTCTTTCCTCACAAGATTTGATATCTATCTCGTAACATTTCTTACTTTCTCCCCAATCTCCTTTAATTACTCCAACACCATTTGGATGAGGGAATTTAATGCACTGATAAAAGGTAGATGCAACACCCAATATCCTGTGTAACCAAGGTCGACCAATCAAAGCGTTATATGGTGATTCAATATCAACAACACAGAATAAAATCTTGGAAATCATTCCTCTTAACGGAATTCTCATTGTGATCTCCCCTTTAGGCTTGTTGGCAGTTCCATTAAAACCATAGATTTTGTATGTCGATGGTATCAAATCTTCATCTTTCCCACCCATGGTTCTGTAGGTGTGGTAGAACAGGATATCTACGGAACTACCAGTATCAATTAGGATTCTGTCAATGGCCCAAGACTCTTCCATTTCATTATTGTTTTCTTTATTTTCTTCTTCTTCTTCTTCTTCTTCTTCTTCTTCTTCTTCTGCTTGTTCTGGTTTTATTTCCAACCTTACCACCAATGGGTTATCATGCATCTCGCCAGAGCTCGGTACTTCTTGTCTTTGTAAAAGAAAGGACTTGTTTCTGCCACTCTTCTAATGGCGAGATTCTCACAACATTCATTATTTCTTTTCCGTCCATATCTCTGGTGAAGACTCTACTTAAGACATTATCGTGGAAATCTTCGATGGTTCTGAAAGAATGCACAATAAAATTACAAAATAAATTCTTTTCTTTAGTTCCAACCTCTATAACAAAAGTTTCTGCTCCTTTTACATTCGTCATTCTGCGATCATCTGGTGGTGGTGGCAATTGTTGCAATTGTTGATTCCCTTTTAGAAAATGATTTAGCTTCCCCTGATCGATCATTCTTAAGATTATTCTTTTTACATTTCTGCAATTATTTATCGAATGCCCATGAAAATGATGATAAGGACAAAATTCTTGATTACGAGTGTTAGGATGTGGTTCCTTCCCCATGTTCCATGGCGAGGGTATATTTTCCATTAAAATGATAGCTTCCCAGATTTTTTATACACTAGCATTCAAGGGTGGCATCTTGATTAGAGCTGGAAATCAAGCCGAAACCCGCGGTTTAACCCGTGCCAGACCCGTACCCGGCCCGACTTGGTTATAAACAAGCCGGTTCGGGTTAGATAAATGGTGGCTCGTGGGAAAACGGGTTAACCTGTGCCCGTCCCGTGAACCCGCGGGTAATCCAGTTAACCCGTGTACAATAATAATTTTCACCGTTAGATTATCAAGGGTTAATCCTATCCCTACGTTTAAGGTATAAAAACATCAAAAACCCTAGCAGGAAGATATGTTTTCATTTCTTCATCCTCTTTCTTTTCTTTTTTCTCGCCACCGTCCTCTCCAGTGGCTGCACCTCCTCACCACCTCCATTATTTCTCCGACTATTGATTAAGTTTCAGCTGTTGCTGCTAAGTTTAATTTCTTGTTGATCGATTCGAGTTAATTGTCCGTCACACTTTTTTGGCCACTTTTTTTTATTTTTTTCTCCACCTCAATTTCTTCAAAATTGATCAAATCTTAATGGATTTGGATCAAACTTTCACCAGATTCTTCTAATTGACCAACAACCTCATCCCAATTTCACATCAATTTTTAATTTTCAGTAATGAATTCTATCAATTTCTACTTTACATTCATCACATCAAACTCAGATTTTTTGCCTTCACAATTTCTTAAAATTGAGATACAATTTTACATAATCATACAAATTGATTCCAAAATTAGATCAAACACAATTAAAAAAAACGAATTCCCTGCTCAAAGTTCTTCAAAATACCCATTAGATCGAATGGTATCGATCAATTTCAGCACTATCTTCATTAAAAAAAAAACACAGAGAATTTCATCAAGATCCCATCAAAATCACTTATAAATTCAACCATGAAAATCAAATAGTGAATAGAGACATGGGTTTTCTTAGAATGACTTAGCTTTTCAGAAAATGATGTTAAGGAAAAGAGATGGTAGTGGCTGTAAGGGAGGAGAAGGTTATAGGCTTACAGCTGCGGAAGAGAAGAAGAACATGAATAGAGAAAAAAATAGAGAGGCGAATGAGTAGTGTTGACTAGAGTTGCTTAGTTTTTAATGGTAAATGAATGGTATGGATTAAAGACATATTGTAAATGAATGGTATGGATGTAATGAGATGGGTTCGTTCATTTTTAATGGTCAAACAGTTACCGACTAAGTTGAAGAAATGACAACCCTAAACAAGTCGGGTAACCCGTGAACCCGCAAGTTTAACCCGTTACGGGCGCGGGTTGAAGAAATGACAACCCGTGAAGAATTTCAACCCGCGGGTTTTGACCCGTGTTAACCCGAACCCGTAACGGGCAAGCCCCGGATCTCCCGATTGCCATCTCTAATCTTGATCTCCTCCCATATGGTTCTCATGTTCCCCTGATTTCTGAAATTATTTTGCTTTTGTCCACCATAAGTTTCTTGGGGTTGGTCAAACCTTTGGATTTGACTATTTCCTCCACGATTGTAGTAATTCTTCTCTCTTTCAAATTCTTCTTGATCACAACTTCCCATAGCCACTAGCTTTTGTTTGTCATTATTCGCCACTTTCTCTGCTTGAACTTGCGAGGTGCTCGCCACGTTATTAATCATTTTGGGAAGAAAACTTCCATTAGCCACTACAGAACTGGTGTTTGCAATTGGGTATGACTCCATTTTGTTTTGTTTTTCTTCCAAAGCAATGTACTCTTCTTGTAGTTCTCTTAGTTCAATCATTGTGATGGTGTTTTTGATTCTGAAAACTTGTATGTAGAGCAAATTGGTCGCAAACATTACATTAATGAAGGATAAAATAAGATATCTTTCATCTACTCTTCCCGCCATCTCACTACCCATTGTCTTCCATCTTATGGTTAAATGTTTTAGACTCTCTCCAATTCTATGCTTTAATCCAAACACATCTTCGATACCTGGTCGTGAAGAGTTGTTGCTTATGTATACACCCAAAAATGTAGCTTGTAAGTGATCAAAAGAAGTAATAGTATTTTTTGGCAATCCCTCAAACCATTTTAGCGCCTCTCCAGTCAAGATGGATGCAAAGTATTTACATAAAACAACATCATGATTCTCCCACTGCAGCATACACCTAACATAAGCTTTAACATGTTGAATAGCACAAGTAGTCCCATTGAAAATACTGTTTAGTGCTAGTAAATTGCATTTTGGAGGAATTCCTCTTAGTTGTACTTCCCGTGTGAAGGGAGTTCTAGATTCTTCTTCGATTGCTTCATCAAGTTACCTTCTTCCACCTTCTCTTCTATTATTGATTATTCCTCTCATTTTTGCTAATTCCCTCAAAATTTGCTCATTTACAGCTGGGCTTTGTTCTATTGGTCTTTTTAACGCACTTTCTCTTCTTCTGCGATTTTCCTCTTCATTTCTTTCCGAAATTCGCAATTGATTTTGTCTCCTAATTTCTTCTCCACCAACTTCTTCATTTCTCGCCAATTCTCTTTGTTGTCTTTCTATCCTTCTCTGTATTCTGTCATACTATTTCTGAACATTGCCATTTTCGCGATTTTGTGTATGTCTCCTTTCTCGATTATCATAATTGTTTTTCCTTATTGCTTCTTGAAACTCCTGTTCTTCCATTTCTGCCCTCAGCCTTTCTTTCTCGCAAGCTAGGCGTGCCCGTTCAGCATAATGTCTCTTAATTTCATTCTCAATAATTCTTTGATTTCTGACATGCTCTCATTCATGTAATACTCTTCTACCTTCTTCGTGATTTTCTTCACCATCTTGATTACCTTCATTTCTTTGATTTTCAATATTTCGCCTTCCATTTAAAGTTTCTCCTTGTGGATCGTTACAATCATCATTTACTCTCTCCTCTCCCTGACGTTGTCCTCTATTTGGATTTTCAGTTTCTTCTTATACATTTTCTCCATTATATCTTGTGGGAGAATTTTGCCTTGGTATTTCTCTAAATGATCTTGAACTTGATCTAGTAGTACTTCTTGATCTTCTTCTTTGTAACCTTAAATTCTCCATTCTCAACTCATGATTTTGTCTTGTTAAATTTGCACGTTCCACCGCCTCTAACCTTCTTTCTTCCTATATTCTTTGCCCTAATTCCTCTGTTGTTTCATCTTCATCTTGATGAATCGACCCTTCTTCTACCTCCTGATTTCTTCCTACTCCACTTTCTTCTCTTACTTGTCGATTTGTTTCTTCTCCCGTTGAATCCGATCTCCATGTGTGTACGCTTATTCTATCATAATCCGCTCTTCCATTTTGTACCGATGTTGATTGGTTTGGTTGTTGAATTGGATTTTCCCTTTAATTCCTTGTTCTATTCCTCCTACTTCTCACCCTTGAAGATTCTCCTAATACACTTGTTTCTTCACCTGCAAGTCTTTTACTTCTTCTTACCGTCGTTAGTGGTTCTGATGTATTTCTTCTCCTTCTTCCAGCCATTTCTTCAATTTCTCCAAATCTTCAAATTGTAATTAGAGATTTTGAATCTTGATGTCCCCTTAGTCGGTGCCAAAATGTAGTAGCAGGATTTCCCACACTACACCCCTATTAAGATCTTATAGAAATCTAAGTGAAACTAGTTGAAGATTGAAGAATTAAACGACACTTTTTATTATTTAGATCTCAGAAATGTTTACAGAAAATATTCAAACTCAGAATTACAACTTTCTTTTCTGGAGTTTCTCTCTCCTCAAGATTTTCTCAACTCTAAAAAATACATCATCCTCATCTGGACTTACTTGATCCCTTTATATAGGAAATTACATAGTGGGTGACAGCTAAGTTTTCCCCTTCTTTCGGATATATTCTGCGATCTCATCGTGGTATTTGCAATACTAATCTTCGCCAATTTTTGTCATCCTCGTGAAACAACACTCTCATAACATGTCTCTTCAATCGTCAGTTATTATGAAGCTCACTTGTGAGGCTCGTCAAATGTTGCTGAAGAATCCTTACGATACTCTCGTGAACAATGTCATTTATATTTATAGGAATATTTGACCTTCTCGTGAAAGCGTTGTTCTTATTACGAGAATATCGTTGTGGCGATATTCTGGTACTACAGATATCTTATTTTATCTTTTATCAATGCAATGTTCGCTACCAATCTGTTGTACATACAAATTTTCAGAATCAAGAATACAATCACTATGACAGAGCTGCGGGAATTACAGGAGGAATACATTGATTTGGAGGAAAAACAAAATGAGATGGAATCATATCTAATCGCGAATACCTGCTCAGTAGCATCAAATGGGAGTTTACTTCCTAAAATGATTAACAATGTGGCGAGCAGCTCGCAAGCACAACAAGAGAAAGTAGAAATTGATAACTAGCAGAACTTGGTAGCTATGGGCAGTCGAGATAAAGAAGAATATGAAAGGGAGAAGAATTATTACAATCGCGGTGGAAATAGTAAGATTCAAAGGCTTGATCATCCACAAGAAACTTATGGTGGACAGAGGCAAAATAACTTTAGAGTGCAAGGAAATCAGAAGATAATATGGGAAGAAATTAAGATGCCACCTCTGAATGCTAGTATAGAAAAAATTTGGGAGGCTATTAGTTTGATGGAAAATATACCATCACCATGGAATATGGGCAATGAGCCACATCCTAATAATAGAAATCAAGAATTCTGTCTGCACCAACATTTTCATGGTCATTCAATAAATGATTGTAGGAATGTAAAGAGGATAATTTTGAGGTTGATTGATCAGGGAAAGCTAAATCATTTTTTAATAGGACATCCACAATCCCAGCGGTTACCACCCCCACCAGATAATCACAGAGTGAATACTGTCAAAGGAGCAGAAACATTCTTCATAGAAGTTGGAGCCAAAGCAAAGAATTTGTTCTGTAATTCCATCGTGCATTCGTACAAAACTATTGAGGATTTCCATGACAACATTTTAAGCAGAGTCTTCGCGAGAGATACAGATGGAAAAGAAGTAATGAATATTGCGAGAGCCTCACCATTAGAAGAATGGCAGAAACAGACTATTTCTTTCACTGCACAAGAGGTACCAGAGCCTGGCGAGTTGCACGATAATCCACTAGTAGTAAGGATGGAAATAAACCCAAAGCAAATAGGAGGAGAAGATGAAGAAAATGATAATAAGGATGAAGATTCTTGGGCCATTGATAGAGTTCTAATAGATACTGGTGATCGCTGTCGTATGCGTCAAAAATAAATTTACTTTCTTACTACTCAAAATATAAATATAGCAAGGGCAAGAAAGTATCGATCCCACAGAGAGGACTAGGTTGTCAAAAAAATTCGGTTTCCTATATAAAACACCGGGGGGTTTTCTGATTTTTAATAAAAGCAAACTAAAATAAAAGCAAGTAAAGAAAAATAAACGAATCAAATAGAAGAGATATTGGTTAAGGATTTAGTTTTCAATCACTAACATGCTCTTGTCATAATAACTAGAATTGATATTTAATCTCTCTTTTATCAATGGCCCTAGAATACCTTGATCGCAAGAATATCCCGCTAATGCCCTATTATCATCAACAAACACATTAAAAGATGCGAGTATGAATTCTATCTAAGAGAACAACCTAACGTGTAAAAGCACTAATCAAGTTTAATTCCCTAGATGCATTAAGTTCTATGAAATCAGGCCAATCAAAGCAATCGAACGTGTAAAAGCACTAATCCGATTTAACAAAGGTTATGGTTCACATATGATCATAAGAATATATCACAACAAATTATAATCATATTTATGCTACTTGCAATCAGGAATGATCACTTTTGCGTATAATAACCCTAATCTAGCAATAGATATGCATGTGAGTTCTACCAATTTGCAACTTGAGAAAACAAACATTCAATCATACATGGCGATATTTCTAGTGAATCATAATCGATAATATTGAGACAAAACTAATATATTGAACAAGGATTCATGTTATGTGAAATCAACTTTATCCATAACCAAAAGAAAACTAGGTACTCATGCTCATAACAAGAATAAAGAGGAGTTTCATGTTTCTAAACCTTAGCATACAAAAGTAGAAGATAAAAGATATCAATATTAGGTTAAAGTCTTCTCTTTTATATGTTTCTCAATTTCCGTAAAGGATACTCCTTCCAATATTAGGTCTTCTCAAAACCCATCTCCAAGTGGTCCACAAAGCCCATGTGTGAAAACCCGTATAAAATTTTGTCCCAAAATACGCTCGCCGGAAAACTGGGTTTTTGGCCGGAATATTGCCGCCGGTCACCTGAAAATTCGTATATGTCCATGGAATATTCCGTTTAGATTCTGTTATGTTTAACTGTTGACTAACTATCCTTAACAATTGACCGGGTCAAGGTCTGAGTGAGAATGAGTCAGAACCGAGTTAGCTGGCTAACTCGGTTGACTGGTTTAGGCCTAACCTGTTGCAATCATTGCACAGGCCTGAGCTGCTCTCCATCCATGATGGCCCTACTGCACACTTTATGCTTCACAACCAAGATGGCTGTTTTGCAACTCCATTTTATTGCAGTTGTAACTTCAAGACCTGGAACTTTAGTTCAGCTTTCCATCCAACACCATTCCATGGAAGCATAACATAACCATTATCTCCACCTCCAACCATTGCACAAAACCCTGCATTCTCAGTTTAGATCAGCTGCAACTCTTCCTTGGTTATCAACCAGCACACCCATCTTCAGTAGCATAATCAAATCCTTCTCATTCACCTGCCATCACTCCACCAGCCAACCATTGCACAAAACAGTCCAACCTTCAACTTCTGCAATTCCAGCTTATTCAACAAAATAGCACCAGAGCCACCACCTGCATCTGAACATCAATAGATGCAATACCTAACATTAATCTATTCAATTTTCAGTGTAACTTTCCTGCAACACAAGCACACAAGACCCAATTTCCATTCAACCATTCTGCCATAAATTTACAGCATCATCCTCAATCAAACCGATCCTTGTAGTGATCCAATGCCACCCATTATCTCTGTTACTCTCATTGCCAGTACCAGCTACCACCACGGTTGCAATTCTCAGTCACACCTGAGAACAAAAGAAACCCTTAAATCATACAGTCCATCTTCAACCTCTTACAGTGTTCTTGCTTAATTACAACACACGCCCATTCAATTTCAGTTCCAAATCCATGGCTGTAACTCTGAATTACCGCTTCAATCATCAGCATAATCCCAAACTCGAATTGCTCCAATTCATCACCCTGTCCATGTCAATCTCTATCAACAGCAATCGATTCCTTAATTCAATTCAATCTCTAACCTATAACAACAATTGTACCACCGATCCCTTCTTCTTTACTCTTTGTCTCAGCCACAACAAATAATTCTTCCATCTGCTTTTGATTTCAAATGAAACCCACAGATCCCCTTTTCCATTCGAACTCCCTGAGATATAGAAATTCATCCCAAATTCTCTCTGATTTCACCACGAGCTCATCAATCGTCATCGCTGCCTTCTTATTTCGATCTCAATCTCTCAATCTCAGCATCTATGATTCTTTTTCTTCCCTGTTCAAATCGAAATTCGTTAATTCAACACAGATCTCCTTTTGTTTCTTCTCAAACCCTAGACGACAGCAGCAACAATCACTCGTCGCCATCTCCTCTCCGTGAATTCGATTCCATGGCTACTGCGCAGCTTCTTTCTCTGAATTTCAGGTGATGGTAATGATTGAGAAGATAACACTTCCCGATTTAGGGTTGGGTAGGTAATAGACTAGAGTAGGATATATGCACCCCAGTCACGTTGATAAGGGTTACCCTTCTGGCATCCCACTTAACCTTGACTATCATGTCCGTAGTGTTCCTCCAAAAGAGTTGGCCCTTAACCTTGACCAGGCTCCGGATAGTGTTCTCCTATGAAATGACATTTTTGCCCTTTCAACTCAAATTGAATGATTACTTCTTCTTTTTCTCCGTATGTCTCCCGAGTACCTAATAACTCAAAAACACGCGTAAAATACATAATTTACACGAAAAATAACAAAGAAAGCATAAACTCTAGATAGTAAATACGGTGTATTCTACACCTATCAAATTCCCCCACACTTAGACTTTGCTAGTCCTCGAGCAAATCAAACAAAACAATTTTAAAACATAGCATAAATAGCAAGCCTTTAAACCCCTAGGTGTCCCTAGTGGACGAGTTATAGTATCGTGAGGGCTTACTAGAGATATACCCACAAAACCTACTCGAACTTCAAAGCGTTCTAGCGTCCCAAGCATCCAAAGAGCTATGAGGACATAGAGTTTCTGCATGCTAGTAATAAGAAGTTAGAAATACCAAAGAACATATTCATTCTTAAATCTTGAGTGAGAAATAACCACACCATAATGAGAGAACGCGTGTTTGAGAAACGATCAATAAGCATTTCGCCTCAACTTCTGCCTCACCAAAAAGGGTTTTATGAAATTGCACTCAAAAAGACAGCTTTTTTATGGGTCTCACATGTGTGCAGGTAGGAGTGAAGAGAGAATTCCTGTAACACGTTGAATGGTGGGAAGGATAACTTCCGAAATATTTTAAAAACCCACATCTTTTAACATTTTGAAAAACCATTTTTCTGATGATCTCTAAGAAAGGAAATCAACCACTATTATCGAGGATGAGATTACTTACTCACCTTCACATCCGATTTCCAATTATGATAGCACCACTCTCACGGAATCCAATAGAAACGTCTTTCGCTCCTTGTCTTTATCTTCTTAGTCTTCGGCTTCAACTATTGATGATAAATTCTTGACAATTTGTAACCTTTTTCCTTAAAATCCATGTCGCTTGAAACTTCATTATAGATTTTCCTTCCCCACGGCTTATTCAATAAATAAAAATAAAAACAAAACAATAATATATATTTCTCTTGTCTCATTGTTTTTTTTTTTGAACAAGAGAAACAAAATACAAAACAAAGTGAAAAATAAAACGAACCATGGCCATGGAAAAGTACTTTACCGCTTGATTCTTCACAACTTGTATCGTGTTGAAATCATAAACTTCAATAATTCTCACCTTTTACTTTTCTTTGATCTTGTAAATAAGTCTTCAACTTGGATATAAAATTCCGCTCATTATATTGTAAGTCTTCAACACATATGTAAAAATCTGCTCATTGTATGTTTCTTTACTTGAATATGAAATTTTCTCTTTTCTAGTCCCATTGTTGCTTGTAAACCTTGAACGTCTTCAACTTTCCTTGTAGATTTTGATGTCGCTCCTTGTTGATAATTGTTGTGTTTATATGGACCCATTGTTGTCGATAGAGAGAATGGTGCTAACTGCAAATCGAACTACAAGAAGGAGGCTTTCATCCATAGACGTCACCCTCATGATTGACAAAAATTAGCACTCAAGAGATCAAAAATAGTGTTGAAATTGGTGTGAAGTTGGGTAGCTCACCATTCTACCCGGAATTAACGTACGGTGACACACACTCAAAAGAAGCTCTTTAGTAATTGAAGAATTTCTGGTCGGTGCCTTGGTTGATATGAAAATGGGTAGTCTCCACTAATGATTGATCAGCAACTCTAATAATGCATTTCTCTCTGCTCCTAATTTTCATCACCGGCATGATTAAATCCATATTTTAACACTCCAATTCGTAAGAAATCCGAATATAGTTCCCTACCACTTCCAAGTTCAGTTGTGTCAGTCAGAAATATCTATGTAAACATACCTAGAAGTATGCTAGTGACTCTAAAATCTCTACAAGTTGAAGGTTTTATGCAATTTTTTTGAAAAATCAACTCAAAAAGGCTAAAAACTCTATATGCAAAACATCCAAACACTCCCCTACACTTAAAATTTACATTGTCCTCAATGTAATTGAATCCTCCTAGTAAAGTCAAGGTGGGAAATCCTAATATGATATGGAACAAGAAAAATAAATAAACGAAACAAAAAGAAAATAAAAAGAAAAAGGATAAGAGATACAAAACCGGTGGGTTGCCTCCCACTTAGCGCTTGTTTTAAAGTCGTTAGCCCAACTTGCAAGACGAATTCTCCATACACCAATAATCGGAAAAGTTGGGGATCCACCCATAGTACCTGTTTCGAAAACACTAGATTCACACAAATATTAGTAATATAAAACAAAAACGAAGCTATTAACCGATAAAAGTTTCCCCCATACTTATTCTTGTCCACACTTGGAAGTTCATAAAGAATATATGAGTCGGGTACTTCCACGGTTTCTTGTTCAAAACCTGCATAGTATGAGAATCAAGTATCTCTAATGGAGGAAATCGAGAAACAAAGTCATTTAACAATATTCTCGAAGCACATACATTCAAACCAATAAGAGGTAAAGGAGAAGAAACAATATGAAAAGGGTTAGACAAACCTATCACAATTTCTTGTATCATGGAATCCTCTTCATCCTTGAAAAACTCAAGTGAATTATTCACCTCTTGGATATCATGGTCCTCTATTAAACTTTGCAACCATTCTTCGTCCGTTTCTGCCTTAACCAAAGTCTCTACATCAACATCATCATTACAATCATTCACAAGTTCAATTGGGTCTTCCATAATATTGGTCATAACGGTCACATTCTCAACACACTCCTCTTCATTAGACTCAAACCATGTTGCAAAATTCTGAAAAACATTAGTTTCATCATACTCATGTACCTTTTGAATAGGTGCTTGATCATTATAAAGATCAAGAGTTGAGTCAACTACACTAATGTCATCAAATATCTCCAAAGGTTGGTCCTTTTCAACACAATCGTCATCGTCTTCATTTTTAGACTCACCATAATCAGAATCGTCGTCGGTTTCCCAACCTTTATCACAACGTCGTTTTAGTTCCATATGGATGGTCCTACTAATTTCATTGACAAGCTCTTCCGAGGCTCCACCATCTTCCAACTTGTATAATTTCTGTGTAAGTTTCCTGACGTTCACACGCTTACCACCGCTGGAAACAATAGGTTCTCTTTCCCATGACTATTCCCTTTGAATGGGTGAATGATTATAACTACGATCTGGAGTCGGGTAAGAAAAAGTGTTGTAAAAATTGGTTTGTGCGGCGTTCTCTCTATCACGGTCAAGTTGGTCTAGCCTTTGTTGCATGTCTTGTAATCCATTCAAAATCTGCATAAAACTAGAATAAAGCCAATTAGAAGTAGAATTATCCCACCTAGGTGCTTGACTTACATACCCACTACAAGGTTGTTGTTGGTATGTATGAAAAGCACCATAAGGTTCTATAGGATATGCATCATAGCCAATTAATTGGTTTTGATTGCATCCCAAAGATGGTGGGTAATTTTCATAGTGTTGAGGAGGTTGAAAATCATATCCATTGCTCCAATATGCTCCTTCCATAATAAGTACCTGAAACAAGAGTTCTCAAAACTATGTCAAAAACCAGAAAATAAGAAAAACTAAAAACAAAATAAAAAACAAAAATAAGAAACCAAAAACAAGTGACAACCGTTGCCTCCCCGGCAACGGCGCCAAAATTTGATCGCTGTCATATGCGTCAAAAATAAATTTACTTTCTTACTACTCAAAATATAAATATAGCAAGGGCAAGAAAGGATCGATCCCACAGAGAGGACTAGGTTGTCAAATTATTTCGGTTTCCTATATAAAACACCGGGGGGTTTTCTGATTTTTAATAAAAGTAAACTAAAATAAAAGCAAGTAAAGAAAAATAAACGAATCAAATAGAAGATATATTGGTTAAGGAATTCATTTTCAATCACTAACATGCTCTTGTCATAATAACTAGAATTGATATTTAATCTCTCTTTTATCAATGGCCCTAGAATACCTTGATCGCAAGAATATTCCGCTTCATCAACAAACACATTAAAAGATGCGAGTATGAATTCTATCTAAGAGAACAACCTAACGTGTAAAAGCACTAATCAAGTTTAATTCCCTAGATGCATTAAGTTCTACGAAATCAGTCCAATCAAAGCAATCGAACATGTAAAAGCACTAATCTGATTTAACAAAGGTTATGGTTCACATATGATCATAAGAATATATCACTACAAACTATAATCATATTTATGCTACTTGCAATCAGGAATGATCACTTTTGCGTATAATAACCCTAATCTAGCAATAGATATGCATGTGAGTTCTACCAATTTGCAACTTGAGAAAACAAACATTCAATCATACATGGCGATATTTCTAGTGAATCATAATCGATAATATTGAGACAAAACGAATATATTGAACAAGGATTCATGTTATGTGAAATCAACTTTATCCATAACCAAAAGAAAACTAGGTACTCATGCTCATAACAAGAATAAAGAGGAGTTTCATGTTTCTAAACCCTAGCATACAAAAGTAGAAGATAAAAGATATCAAGATTAGGTTAAAGTCTTCTCTTTTATATGTTTCTCAATTTCCATAAAGGATACTCCTTCCAATATTAGGTCTTCTCAAAACCCATCTCCAAGTGGTCCACCAAGCCCATGTGTGAAAACCCGTGTATAATTCTGTCCTAAAATACGCTCGCCGGAAAACTGGGTTTTTGACCGGAAATTGGCCGGAATATTGCCTCCGGTCACCTAAAAATTCGTCTCTGTCCATGGAATATTCCGTTTAGATTCTGTTATATTTAACTATTGACTAACAGTCCTTAACAGTTGACCAGGTTAAGGTCTGAGTGAGAACGAGTCAGAACTGAGTCAGCTGGCTAACTCGGTTGACTGGTTTAGGCCTAACCTGTTGCAATCATTGCACATGCCTGAGCTGCTTTCCAGTCATGATGGCCCTACTGCACACGTTGTGCTTCACAGCCAAGATGGATGTTTTGCAACTCCATTTTATTGCAACTGTAACTTCAAGACTTGGCACTTCAGTTCAGCTTTCCAGCCAACACCATTCCATGGCAGCACAGCATAACCATTATCTCCACCAAAAACCATACATTCTCAGTTTGGCTCAGCTGCAACTTTTCCTTGGTTATCAACCAGCACACCCATCTTCAGTAGTTTAATCAAATCCCTCTCATTCACTTGCCATCACTCCACCAGCAAACCATTGCACAAAACAGTCCAACCTTCAACTTCTGCAATTCCAGCTTCTTCAACAAAATAGCACCAGAACCAACACCTGCATCTGAACATCAACAGCTGCAATACATAACATTCATCTATTCAATTTTTAGTGTAACTTTCCTGCAACACAAGCACACAAGACCCAATTTCCATTCAACCATTCTGCCATAAATTTACAGCATCATCCTCAATCAAACCGATCCCTGTAGTGCTCCAATTCCACCCATTATCTCTGTTATTCTCATTGCCAGTACCAGCTACCACCACGGCTACAATTCTCAGTCACACCTGAGAGCAAAAGAAACCCTTAAATCATACAACCCATCTTCAACCTCTTACAGTGTTCTTGCTTAATTACAACACACGCCCATTCAATTTCAGTTCCTAATCCATGGCTGTAACTCTGAATTAGCGCTTCAATCATCAGCAGAAACCCAAACTCGAATTGCTCCAATTCATCACCATGTCCATCTCAATCTCTATCAACAGCAATCGATTCCTGAATTCAATTCAATCTTTAACCAATCACAACAATTGTACCACCGATCCCTTCTTCTTTACTCTTCGTCTCAGCCACAGAAAACAATTCTTCCATATGCTTTTGATTTCAAATGAAACCCACAGATCCCCTTTTCCATTCGAACTCCCTGAGATATAGAAATTCATCCCAAATTCTCTCTGATTTCACCACGAGCTCATCAATCATCATTGCTACCTTCTTATTTCGATCTCAATCTCAGCATCTCTGATTCTTTTTCTTCCCTGTTCAAATCGAAATTCGTTAATTCAACACAGATCCCCTTTTGTTTCTTCTCAAACCCTAAATGACAGCAGCAACAATCACTCGTCGCCATCTTCTCTCTGTGAATTCGATTCCATGGCTGCCGCGCAGCTTCTTTCTCTGAATTTCAGGTGATGGTAATGATTGAGAAGATAACACTTCTCGATTTAGGGTTGGGTAGGTAATAGACTAGAGTAGGATATATGCACCCCAGTCATGTTGATAAGGGTTACCCATCTGGCAGCCCCCTTAACCTTGACTATCATGTCCGTAGTGCTCCTCCAAAAGAGTTGGCCCTTAACCTTGACTAGGCTCCGGATAGTGTTCGCCCATGAAATGACCTTTTTTCCCTTTCAACTCAAATTGAATGGTTACTTCTTCTTTTTCTCCGTATGTCTCCCGAGTACCTAATAACTCAAAAACACGCGTAAAATACATAATTCACACGAAAAATAGCAAAGAAAGCATAAACTCTATATAGTAAATACGGTGTATTCTACACCTATCAACTGGTAGTTCAGTTGACATCTTATTCTATCATACTTATAGAACCATGGGTGGAAAAGATGAGGATTTGATACCATCAACTTATAAAATTTATGGATTTAATGGTACTGCCAATAAACCCAAAGGGGAAATTGCAATGCGGATTCCATTAAAGGGGATAACTTCCAAGATCTTGTTCTGTGTTGTTGACATTGAATCACCTTACAATGACCTGATTGGTCGACCTTGGATACATGGGATATTAGGTGTAGCATCTACTTTTCATCAGTGTATTAAATTTCCTCATCCTAATGGTATTGGAGTCATTAAGGGAGATTGGGGAGAAAGAAAGAAATGTTATGAGATTGATATAAAATCCTGCGAGGAAAGAGATGAGAAGAATAGCAATTGGAAGTACAACATCAAGCAACGACAGAGATGTGAAAGGTTGATGCTTGATACAATAGAGCGACGATAGGAAATTGATGGCGAGCGTCTCGCGGATAAAGAAAAATCAACAAAATGTAACAGAAAAGCAGAACCAGAAATGGATGAATTGTTTGAAGAAAATGTTTTGAAAAAATATTTTGAGATAAAATTGAAAAAGTGTACAAGAAAAGAGAAGTTTAGAATAAAGAAATCTTATCAAAGTTATAATACTCGCGAGAAATGCGATTAAAATTTCGCAGAGATTAAAAGAATGGGACAAACCTTTATGGCATACACCTTAGTTCGCGAGTACAATCTCGCAAAAGGCAAATGTAAGACCTAAAGTACGTCATATGAGGGGGAATCTCTCTACTTGACTCAGGGATAAGGTTATACCGCTGCTGGAACCTGAGTCATGCAGATGATGGGGTTAAAGAAAACCTATCCGGGAGAGAGACCTTGGATTTCCAGCTTTATAAGGTTATACCCTAGTTGGACGACCGATGATCTCTTCTAAGAAGTGCATAATATGACTAAGGCGCCGAGGTACACGGTTGAGCCAAGGGTGCTCGGGACTGACGAACCTACCCTGGCCATCCTTGGTAAGTCTTGGCTATGATGCACTTGGCCTGAAGAAAACCCCAATTAGGGTGCAGTTTTGTAACTATAAGCCATATAGGCATAAAGGATAAGAGGCTGCGAAAACAACTGGTTGCTGGTAAATCTGGATGGGAGGAGCTAGTCTTGTATGGCCGATGTGCCCTCCTTGAAGGGGCAACCAGAGGGAAGATAAGGGCGGCACCCTCCATTAGGGAGCTGATAAGTATCTAAAGACGGAAATGTCATGGGGCTTTATGATCGCAAGAACATTTAGGCCTGTCATATTGTCGCGTGACACAAATTATACAGAGGCAACAAGCCATAAGAGATATGTTTAGATGATATCAATGGGTTTTTACATGAAAGTGTAAAGACGTCCTGCGATTTCATCGCAAGACGGCAATGTCATGGGACTTTATTCTCGCAAGGGGATTTAGAACTGTCATATTATCACAGAAAATTCAAAGAAAAATGGATAAGGCAAGATCAATGGGTTTTTACATGCAAATGTAAGGACGTCCTGCGATTTTGTCGTCAATAGAAAATGTGGCAAAATAAGACCTTTAACTAGGAGGGCATAATAAGACCACAAGATTGAAAGATTGCGATAAGTGACGCATAAATTATGAGATTTGCGATATTCATCGCAGAAATTATTGAGGCAATATACATAGATTTTACAACTGATATCTCTACTCAATTTTTTCTTATTGCAGATGAATAATAGAGGCAAGTATGGGAATGCATATAATAATGAAATTATTATTCATCATCATAAGATAAAATTGCATAGATCTTATTATATGACACATTTATATATCATCATAAGATAAAATTGCATAGATCTTATTGGGCCGACCGACCGGAGGGCCCGAAGGGCCCGTAGGGAGGGAGTCCCTTTTATGGCCACTTTTTTGTTAAATGAAGAGTAACGTAAATGTTCAATTTCATAAAAAGATTGAGAAATAATATTCCTTGTAGATTCCCGTCACATTTGGTTACTTTTTCACTAGACAAGATTATCCCTCTCTTTTAGTCCAATTACTATAACTCTTTGTGTATCCTACTTTTTCAGGGGTATAATTGGAAAGCCAACTTTAATATAACATATATAAAAATCCGTTCCTTAGAATTTTACAAATTTTATCTCGTTAGAAAGGTTGTAAAAAAATATACGCAACGAGCACAAACAACAATATCAAATTTAAACTCCATCTTCAGATTCTTTTTCGGTCGGCCCTTCCACCGTGACAACGGTTGTACTAGTTATATGACGCATTTATATAGATAGTTAAAGGGGAATAGTTATGTTAATTGACTATGTTGCAAAAATAAATAAAATTGTTCACTAATTCATACAGATGGAGGCAAAGAAGTTTATACATCAAAGAAATTCAAAAGTTGGAGGAACTCGCAGAAAATGGGAGAAGCTTGCAGCAATATTACAAGAAAAAGGAGATAAATATACAAAAATTACAAGGAAGATAAAAAAAGAAAAGGAATTATTTAGATCCATCACTTTCTTCGTCAGATTTCTTTTCATCGCTAGATTCTTCTTCTTCATCGTTATCATTATTACCTTCATCTTCATCAGACTTCTCTTCCTCGCCAGATTTTTCTTTATTACCATCATTATTATCATCTTCATCTTCGCTAAATTCTTCAGCTTCGCTATCAGAGATAACAAGGTTTGGAGTTTTTGCTGGAAATTCTTTTGCAAGATCAAGATACTTAGAATGGGAAATTTCATGATCATCGCAGACCAATTTAATGGAATTATTGCGAACCTCAATAAGGGAAGTACTAAAATTCGCAGAAGTAATCCTCAACTTTTCTTTCAATCGTGAATACTTCTCATTGCGAGCGGAAAGGGTGCTCGCGAGTTGATTTTTCTCATCTTCAAGTTCTTCTATTCTTTCAAGACATCTATTTTCAGATCCTGCGAGTATATAACAACAAGTTGGAAATTTTATAAGGAAGAATAATAAAACAAGGAATCGATAAGGAGGAACGGTTAACAACCTTCTATTTCAGAAATCATGTCTTTAATTAAAGATGCTTATTCAACATAAAGACTAACATTTACACCTAAATCATTTCTGTCATTATCAAGAACCATCGCAGCCCAAGAAAATTCATCATCGCTAGTAATAAGAAGATGAGAGCGAACTTGAGTTTCCCTCGCAAGAAAATCTTTATTCTCGCAGATAAGTCTATCTCTTTCCATTTGAATACTAAGAAGAGTTTTATGGAAATCTTCTAGGGCTTTGGTGCCATTTTTAATTGCCTGATCTTTCTTGTCAATAAGATCACTATTCTTACTTCTTAATCTATTGATTTCTTCTTTTGAATCAAGAAAAAGGCGTTTAAACTTATTAGTTAAACTTAAATTGAATTTGTGCTCAATCTTTAAAAGATTAAGTTTGGATTTAAGTTCATCTATAGAGAGGGACCTAATTTGATCATCTAAGAAACTACTCAAAGAACTATTAAGGCGAGCAAGAAGGGTACTCTCATCTACAGGTTCAGGAAAAGATTGGAGGAATGTAGCCGTAAGACCATAAATATTTGCAAAAATGATTGCTTGAATAAGCTGCGATAGGGAAAGAAGGATTGAAATAAAAGGGAAGTAAAACATACCATAAAGTTGTTGGTTAGCATTGTCAAGATCAGAGATCTTTTTCTTATCAACTGAAGCTTCAGTATCCAAATGCTTATTTTTCTTGCGAAGCTCAACAACTTCAGCTTCTAACTTTTCTTTATCCTGGCGAAACTTAGCAGCTTTCTTTTCATAGTTAACACGTCTTTTATCCAAATCAGAGAAAACAGCAAAGGAAGCTCTTCCAACCTGCGAGAGATCAATATAAGTTAAGACTTGACAAAGAAATAAATACATAAATATGATGAAGAAATGGAAACATACCAAGATGCCAAGAGAATTCAAGAGACTGGGAGTCATTGATTGTGAGATTCCATGAAAAGAATCATTATCAACCAGAACGGGGGAATCACAAACTTTGGCGAGGGCCTGGGATATCCCATTAATAGATTCATCTCCATGATCATTTACAAAACTATTAGTAGCATCGCCAAAAAATTTAGATAGTTGAGCCATGGAAGACTCAGAAGAAGAAGAATCCATTATGGTAGGGAAGGCATTATCATCACCAAAATCATCACTTAAATTTTCTGGAATAGATTGAGGAGATGAAGAAGAAGAGGGTTAGGTTTTTCTTTTATTTAAGAGAGGATCGTCAGATTCCTCACTGCGATGGACAGTAGGCTTCCCTTTGGGAGGAGCAGTAGATTTACCCTTGCGATCAACTGTGGATTTCACCTTGGTACTCGCAGGTTTTATTGGTTCTAATTCTTCGATTTCCTGTGAACACAGATAAAGATAAGAAATAGGGGAAACAATATATTGTTAAAACTAATGAAAGGATATTTCTTACTTCATCTGTGAAAGATTTAAGAGCTAAGAGTGTTGGGTTTCCTAAAATCCTGGTAGCTGAGTTTCATCCTGTCAATCTGGAAAAGATTGAAGTAATTAGCGAAAATATAAAAACGTTGGGAAAATAGTGAATAATAATTATACAAAATATTGGAGAGAACATACCTCTTTAGTTCTTTCAGGCCAGTTGAAGACCCAAGTTTGATATTCTGAAAGATTCGCGGGTAATGCGCGAGAACCAGAAATATAAGAACCTTCAAGACATAATGGAAAAATGAACCATTTGTCATCACTGGAGTGGCGAGGGCCTTGATTAGTAGATGTATGCCAATCAATATCTAGCATGAGGACTTTGTCATCAGCGATCTTTTCTTTCTTCTGCAAACGGACACCCCAGCAAGTGATTTCCCTTTTCATAGGGATTATCTTGTAATTTTCAAAAAAGTTCTCCACAGTATAATTTGCAGAAACAATTGGAACATCTTTAAATTGAGGATTCTGAGCAGCTTCAGGGTAGCGAGATCCTTTACCAGCCCCGCGAAAAGCATATTCAAGCAGTAATCGAATACAATCTCCACCCAATTGATATACCGCTCGCAAGAACTTCTCGTGAGAAATTATTTCATAAAATAATGGAAGTTCCGGGTCATAGAGAGGAATGGGAAGACCAGCTTCAAGTTGACCTAGCGATACTATAACCTTCTCGCGAGAGAATTGATAATCAGTGAATAATTTGATGGAAAGATTGGATTTAGGGCCCTGATTTGGAATTGTAGACAGAGTAAAACCTTTGATTTTGAGTTTTCTTGCATCTCACCAAAAGAAACCAAATTTTTAGCACCAGCGGCAACCATTTTTAAGTATGGGAATGAAAGAAAAGGTTGGAAAATAAGAAAGAAATCACAGCGATAGCAGATGCGCAATTTATGGAAGAACAGTAAACTTGCAGAGAAGTTACAGAGAAGAGGAAGAAGAAAGTAAAAAGTGGAAAAAGGAAAAGTGAAGGTGGTATTTATAGAAGAAGAAATTTCTCGAAAAAATGAATGCAATTAATGCAAAGAAGGGATATGAACGGTCAGATCGCAGCGGTTAGAAAGGACGTGTCAAAGATTTATTGGAAAAAAGAATATGTGAAAATAGCTGGCGAAAGATACAGAAACGTGTCAAAACAAAGAATCATGTGAAAAGATGAGTCATTGCGGCATTTTAATTCTCATAGTCCTCTCTTCTTCGCAGAAAAGAATGAGAATAGGCAAGATGTAGGACAAGAATATCGCTACAACGATATTCTTTCGATATTAACAACACTTCTGCGGGGACATCGCGAGTATTTCAACAACATTTGACGAGTGTCGCAGAATTGCTTAAGGAATGACATAATAACTGATGAATAAAGAAACATGTAGAGAGCATATGATGACATGTGATGGTTATAAATCTGACGAGAAGGAAAGATATGATTGTCGCGATGAGATCGCAGTACAAATCCAAGATAAAAGGAAGACTTAGCTGTCATCCATTAGGTAACTACCCTATAAATAGAGACCCAATGTGTCCAGAAAAGGATGATGTATTTTTTAGAGTTGAAAGAGTCTTGAGGAGAGAGAAACTTCAAGAGAATAATTGTATTCTTGATTTCTTCCAATTCTGTATACATTTTTGAGGATTAAATGATAAAGTGTCGTTTTTAATCTTCAATTGTGAGTTGATTATAGCAAGATCTTAACACGGGTGTAGTGTGGGATTTCCTGCAACTACATTAACATAAAGGAATAATTGCATCGAGTAAAATTTCTAGCATGTATATGCATAGTATGTTTACAAACAACAAGTCTTTTGATGGAGAATTACATCTCTCCAGGCATCGACAGTCCAGTTAGGATGATAACACCCATTCACAAGGGACGGTTTTGATGTTTATGCATTTTAAGGATACTAGTTCAGTCAAATTATATGTATCGGCACACTAGAATCCTAACTCAACAAGCAATCTTATAATCTTCATAAAAGAAAACCAGATTTGATACTTATCTGATGCGTAGTTCCTCGGTTACAGCGAGAGAGTTCATAGTGATTGGAAATCCTTCAAATATCAATTGTTTGAATATATTTCCAAATATATTTTCCTTCTTGATTCTATGTACACACCCAAATATGCAGTTCATCCTTATTTGAATTAAGTTGATTGCGTGTAGAAATTTTAGAAAGAACCGCAAGCCTTCTGCTTTTTCTTCTTCTTCTTATACGAAATCCCAAAATATGTTCTCTAATAATATATGGGATTTCTTCTCTCTCCAATTTATGTACCAATACAACGATCATTTCTAGTTTTTCCCCTTAGCACCGCTAGAGGAAATAAAAACCCACATTTTGTTGTGTGTTTCTCGAGACTAAACATTTTCCATTCATGTAGTAACTTTTGATTTGCATGAATTTATAGACTTCTTTGAATCCATAAGAACTCGATCGCAATTGTCTCTGGCTATATATATGAAACCCAATATCCAAAGGCCCTAAACCCCAATTGTTTCCGACTCCATTGGTAAATAACGTTATAATATTGTTAGAAATATGGGTTAGGGATCAATACATCAATGGCTTGAGGGTGTGTAATCACTTTCCTTAAAACGTTATTTGCTCCCGCTCACTAAGAGTTTGTTGCAAGATCGAATGCAAACTGTTTCCCAGAATACATTCAAGCCTTTGCGTGACCGGCGATCAAGAACAATCGAAGGATTACCCTTGAACTCTAATTGGTATTACTACCCATTTAAGAAAAAGGGAGAAGAGTTTTAGAATACTGTGTGTCTTCTAATATCACTTGAACCCTTTTTAAAGATTGCAAAAGATACAAACATGTTTCTTCATAAACCCATATGAAAATCCATCAGTATACTCCAAATTTGGAACAATTATGACCTTTGAAATCTTATTTCAAATTTAAACGTCACTAACTAACTGATGCCTCTCCAAAACAATAACCAATTGATGCCTTTCCAAACAGTTACATAATACTTTTTCCCTCATTTCTCACAGGTATGTCAAGAACCCAAACCATATTTAATCTTCCCATTTGAATAATGATCAGATATTCAACATTGTTCTCTTTATCATAGTTTACCTGAGTTGTCGTTAAATGTTGACTAAGTATATTTGGAGGTGGTTTTTATTTCTTTTACGCCTAATATCTTGCGACATTTCCATTGAGTGAGGTTGAATAAAAATTAGTTGAGATTTTAATAGAAAAAAAAGGGAGAGGTTGAATTTTTTTTTTTTTTTTAATACGAAAAGAGATTTTATTGAAAAAATACAAGAGTTACATAGACAACTTATCATCTGTCAAAACTGACTCTAGCCAAGTTTGCCATACACCCATCCAATCTTCAACAACTGAAATTGAAAGGGCATGTTTGGCAAGGGCATCTGCTGTATTGTTTGCATCTCTATGAATTGAAGTACAAAACCAAAAATCAAAATCTTTCAAGTAGAACTGACAATCTTGTATAATATTATTGTGTAACCAAGAAACTGCTCCTGCTTTTCCATTAATGGCATTGACAACATTCTGGTTGTCTCCCTCCAGATGAATTCTCCTAAATCCTTTAGTTGCTGCCCATTTGATCCCTTCCAATGCTGCTAGTGCTTCTGCCTCCTATGAATCTAATGCTTTGATTGGTGCACTTCTATCTCCATTGGAAGAACCTGCATTATTTCTAGCTATTAGTCCCAGACCAGCATTATTGTTATATCTACAAAATGCAGCATCAAAATTGACTTTTATCACATCAGGATCTGGCTTTTTCCAGCTTCTTAAGGCAACATTATGGCTATTTCCATTCCCTGTATTTATCATTGATTGAGTTCTAAACCAATCATTCATATGAGAGTTCATATTCCTGATAATCAATGTACCATTCACTTGCAAATTTTCAAAAACAACATTGCATCTGTGTTTCCAAATTTCCCATATAATAAAGCAATACTTATTAAATTGATGAGTATTAGTGGGCCTAGCTTGCAAATTATTATCAAACCAAGAACAATCCACTGATAGATATCCTTTCCCTGCACAGTCAGCCAAAGACTTAGATCAACAGCTCTTAAAACATTTTCAGTAGTGGGGCATTCTAGAAACAAGTGCTGTAAAGATTCAACGGGGTCAGAACACAAGGGATAACATGAATCTAAGTTAGGATTATGTTTAGTAACCTTCTCTCTAACAGGCAAGCACTTCTATAAAATTTTCCATAAGAAATGTTGTATCTTAATGGGAAGGTTAGATTTCGATAAAGTTTTCCAATGGATAGGAGTTATCAGAGAAGATAACTCAGTAGTATCATTTAAGATAGCTCTATAGGCATATTTAACAGAGAAGGACCCATCTTTGGAAGGCTTACATCTAATTGTGTCCATACCATTGTGAGGAATTCTAATTCTAAGAATAGCATCAACACTATTACTGTCAAAGAGAGCTTGAAGAGTTTGAATCTTCCAAGTCTTAGTATCACTGTCAATAAGCTGAGAAACACTCTGCATATTAGTTGACACCAAATTAGATCTAGGAGGAGAATTCAGAGATGGTATCCATTTATCTTTCCATATTGAGATCATAGAGCCATCTCTTACTTCCCAGCAATAGTATTTCCTAATTGTTTTGATTCCTTCACAAATTCCTCTCCAAACCCAACTGCCATGTTCATTCACAGCATCCGTTAAAGGATTAAGATCAAGAAAATATTTATGTTTTAAGATAGATGAGCATTGAGAATAAGGATTTTCGGACATTCTCCAATCTAGCTTAGCTAGCAAGGATTGATTCAAGATATCAGACTGTCTAATGTTCAAACCTCCCAATTCTTTAGGCAAAGCTATTTTCTTCCACTTTTTAGGGTAATATCCTTTTCTGTTACCTTTTTTATTACACCAAAAATCTCTCTACACATCATCCATTTTATCAGTGATCTTTTTAGGCATTTTGAAAACAGACATATGATGGTTTGCAAGAGTGCCAAGAATAGATTGAATCAGGGTGGTCTTACCTGGATGGTTGAGAAAAATAGATTGCCAAGAAGCAAGCCTGTCAGTGAATCTATCAACAAGAGGAGCAAAGGATTCAATTTTACTCCTATGCAGCAAAAGAGGGACACCCAAATACTTATCTTGAAGAGAAATTCTTTGAATATTAAGGATATCAGCAATTTGATGTTTAATGTTATCCTGCACTTTACAGCTAAAAGCTAATCCAGATTTATCAAAGTTTACAGACTGACCAGAAAACTTACTAAATTGTTTAATGATTTTGGCCAAGGCAATAGCTTCAGTGGTTCTAGCTTTAGCAAAGACTAAGCAGTCATCTGCAAAAAAGAGGTGAGAAATAGAAGGACTGGTTTTGGAAACAGTAATAACATGAATATCTCCTTTTCTTTCAGCAGCATAGAGAGCTCTAGACAAAGATTCCATGCAAAGGATGAATAGGTATGGAGACAAGGGATCACCTTGTCTCAGACCTCTTTGAGGTTTAAAAACTTCACCAGGGGGAGCCATTAAGAAGGATAGAAGTAGTCACAGTAGAGATACATTGATGAATAAGAGCACACCAGTCATCAGAGAAGCCTAAACTTTTCATAGAATCAATCAAGAAACTCCATTCTACCCTATCAAAATCCTTAGACATGTCTAATTTAATAGCCATCCAACCATCCTGTTTTTTGGTTTTTTTCATAGTGTCAATTAGCTCATGCGCTATAACAATGTTATCAGTAATCATTCTACCAGATAGAAAAGCAGTCTGAGAAGGAGAAATTATCCTATTAAGATAAGGCTTTAATCTATTAGCAAGGAGTTTAGAGATCAATTTATAAGTGACATTACACAGACTAATAGGTCTAAAGTCAATTGGGCTAGTAAGACAAAAAAAAATTGGAATTAAAGTGATAAAATTATGGTTTATCTGCTTTAAGATATGCTTAGAATGGAAAAAAGACTGAACCATCTTAACAATATCATCATCACCTACAACATCCCACATCTGCTGATAAAATCCAGGAGGATACCCATCAGGGCCAGGAGTAGTCCAAGGTTGCATGCTAAAAATGATATTTTTGACTTCTATACTATTTGGAATTCTAGTAAGAGCATTATTATCAATATCATCAATGCAAGGAGAAATGGCAGCAAAATACTCAGAAGGAGAATCAGGGAAAGAAGTTCTACTCATATTAAAGAAATGTTTTTTAAGAGTGGCGGCTATGTCATTTCTATCAGTGACCCAAACATCCAAAGAATTTTTCAGAGTGTCAATATTAGTCCTTTTTTTCCTGAAATTAACTTTGTTATGAAAGTAAGCCGTGTTCCTATCCCCATTTCTTAGATCTTCATCCTTATTCCTTTGTTTCCATAAATCAGCTTGAGCATCAAGCCAATAGGTAAGTTTAACCTCAAGGTCTTCTAAGGATTCATTCTGATTCCCAGTACTATTGCCAGAATTGAGAGCTTCAATCTGGGCCTTAGTCTTGGATATCATGGTGTTTATATTTCCAAAACTATGGTGGTTCCAATTTCTCATGGCTTTTTTAGTATAATGCATACTTCTAGTCACTCTATATGCATTAGAACCAGGTTCAGAGATTTTCCAATTGCTTTTAATAATCTCTTTACAAGAGGGATCTTTAAGCCAAGTCCTATTCATTCTAAAGGGTTTATAAGTGTTATTATGAGCTCTGCCAGTAACAAGAAGAATATGACAGTGGTCACTAGCTAGGTGAATTAAATGAAAGCAGGTTGAGTTAGGAAAATAACTCATCCAACTTAGATTATAAAGAACTCTATCAAGTATCTCTAAGATCAGTTCATAACCAGATCTTCTATTAGACCAAGTAAAGGGGTTCCCCACAAAAGGACATACTATGCAAACCATTAGTGTTTAACATCCTATTAGAGTCATCTAAGATAGCCTGCGAAATTAAGTTACCCCCCTCTTTTTCATCCTGAGTGAGAACAAAGTTTAAATCACTATAACAATCCAAGGCAAATTTAGGTGACCAACAACACTACTCATATAGTTCCATTGAGTATTTCTCATAGAATCATCCAGAGCACCATAAATAAAAGAGAATAGAGAATGATTGGTTCTAGCATCGATTCTTATTGTGCAATTTATAATATTGAATTTGGATTCAAGAATTTTGATCTCCACTCCCTCCTTCCACATCAGACAAAGACCACCAGATAATCCTATTGGTTCAACTAGGAAAACATGAGGATATTTTAAATTTGAGACATAATTTGTCATTTTCTTAGCAATGTTTTTGGTTTCAATCAAGAATATGACATTTGGATCATTAGATCTCACAAGGTCTCTAAGATGATTCCTAGTGTTTTTATTACCAAAACCACACACATTCCAAGACAAGAATTTCATGCTTGCAAACAAATTGGCAGAAGAATTCAAAACCGAGAATTTAAAAATATGTAAAGGATTAAAGGTTTTTTTTACCTCATTTTCCCCACCAGTGATTCCATATTGTTTGTCCAACTGTATGGTCTGAGCCGTTGTTTGATTATCTGATTTACCATCAATGTTATTTGCATCACCATTCACTTTAGCAGTATTTGTATCTCCTTGATTATTTCCTCCAGATCTCTGTCTCTTTCCAAGCCTAGCTTGAGCTTCATCTGATATGGTCTCAGTTATGATATTGATAATCTTTCCATCCTTAGTAGGAATGAAAGTGTTTGTTTTGCCATTCCAACTAGTGTTCTGGTTAGGAGCTGTTGAAGCACTGGGTCTAGCAGTAATAACTTTCTTCAATCTTCCCACACCTCCAAATGGTAAAGGCTTATTATGAAGAGCTTCCAAATATTCAGCTGCTGCTTTACAAGCCCCCTTACAGTGATTGATGATATGCCATTTAGGGCAGAGTTTTCTAGGTTATTTTTCATAGAAAAACCTTACCCATTTTGTTACTCCAGAAGCAGTTACAGCAAGGACACCCCTTCTTAATGGTGTTAAGAGATCAATCTTGACATGAATTTTTACAGGAACCCCACCTACAGGAACAACATTCTTTGGTTCAATAGCTAAAACTTCTCCCATAAGTTTTCCCATTTCTGCTACTGCTTTCACATTCATATGTTCTGGTTGAAGATACTGGAGTTGAATCCAGTATGCTTGATGAGACCAGTCTAGATCTTGATGACTTAATCCATGAAAGTAATCATACAGGATAATCAGATGCCCATCTACATTCCAGGGTCCTTCTTCAATCACTTTGTCCACCATTTCTTTGTTTTTCAACTTGAAAATCATTACATTTGGATCTAGTTCAATGATTTGCACATCTTCTAATGGGAAAAAGTTCCAGGTGAATTGGATATTCTTTTCTAGGACTCCATAAGACATTCTTCCTTCAATGATAATTTTATCTATCAAACAATGATCCCAATCCTCAGTACCATCCACATTTGATAAATCACCCTGGTTGAGGATGATTGTGTCATCAGTAGCATTCAACTTTAAAGTTGCCTGCCTAAACCTTGCTGCTAAATCCACAACTTCAGTATTCTTATTGGTAGTAGTTGCTTCAGAAACTTGGTTCTCCGCCATTGTTTGGTAACAACTTTGATAATTCCAAATCTTTTTATTTTGGGATTGGTTGAATATATGATAAATATATATATCATTAGGGTTTCTGGAAATAGATTTCAATTGAAATCGCATGGAATACGGCATGAAGATAATTTTGGGATTGGTTGAAACAAAAAAGGAAAGTGTATAGCTGTAGATTGACCAAAGTAGAAGGGGGGTTTGAATTTTTCAAATTTGAAACGACAGTGTGATTCAGTGTAGGTGCAGCAATCTTGAGTTAAAATATTCATAGTTGGATCAGTGAGACAATACAATATCGAATCGGTCGAATAATAGGTTCTAACCATGGTGATGCAAGTAACATTGATATCAACAGGATAAATCGAAGCTTCCAAAAGCAATTGAACAACAGCAGCCAACGCTATTACCAAAACAGAAAACCAGGCCAACGCCATTATGAACAAACAATCTGTAACAACACAAGGGGAGAAGGATTAAGTTAGTTATCCATGAAGATTACCAAATGAGAAAAAACTTTTATTGTATGAAGATGAAAAGAAATTTTTAAGACCCAGAGAGGATGAAATCCTATAGTAAAATGTTGAACATAATTAGGATTGTTGATTGCAATAGATTTAGTAACATTCTGAATTTTGAAACTAAAAAGAACTACAAAATAAACAGACAAATTAAGAGGATCAGATTAAGTCATCATAAAGAATCAGAAACAAAAGAAGAATCAAACGAGGAAATCTGATAAAAATTAGAAGTTCATAGAATGAGGAAATTGAAGAAAACTGAGTTAACTAGGTGGTCGCCCGATTCACAGAGAAGAGAGAGCAATCAATTAAAGTGGGAATTAAGTGTTTTGGATGTT
Source organism: Papaver bracteatum (assembly GCA_023529315.1). Classification (NCBI taxonomy): domain Eukaryota; kingdom Viridiplantae; phylum Streptophyta; class Magnoliopsida; order Ranunculales; family Papaveraceae; genus Papaver; species Papaver bracteatum. Next base: position 3,775,738 of record JAJJWX010000256.1, read on the forward strand.
GTACACGAACAAGTTGAATAAAAATTAGAAGAGTTTAGAAATGAAGGAGTTCGGTTACTAGAGGAGAAAAGTAGCCATTTCTAATTCGACAATAATTGTAGTCTTAGATTGTGACGGTGGTTGTGGACTGAGACAATTTGTATTGCAACAGTAAAGTTTTTACCCACTGAGAAACCGGAAGTGCTACACATCCCGCGAGTTAAATCCCACGGGTTATGCCAAGTGAAAGAAAAATAGTGGTCCCCTGACCCGACGGTTTAACATGGGATGGGTTTAGGGTGGGACCCACCCCCTCTCTCACACTCGGGATGACCCTCGGGATTCAAACCCGTGGGATACAAATCATTTCCGGTTCGCGGAGAAACTTGGTTTGTCCGCCTGACCTATCAAATTAAACCATTCGTCCAAACTATTTGCCCACTTCTACCATTTGCTTGATGGAACATACTAGGATAATTAATAGGGGGAAAACCACTTTTATTAGATGGAAAGACGATTTTGGGGTGGATTAATAATAGATAATTAATAGGGGGAAAACCAATGTGCTAGTATATGATTATAATTCTCCCATGATGGAGTAAAAGACGATTAGTTCCGATACAATTTAAACATCAACACCAAAATATGAAGAAAAAAGTTGTTTGCCTTGATCTTGAGTATTGACCTGTGGCCGAGTAAGCAAACTAAATGGAATTGGAGATACGCAATTGAATCTGACCCACCATTCACTCACCTGTTCCTGCGGTAAAGATGCAACATCAGGTGGCATGTTCGCAATTGAAACTGTGACCGAGAAGTGTTTCATGGAAAGCCGTATATACAAGGTAGATAGATCAATACCTGAACATCGTAGAAAATATTTATAGGCCACTGGATATGAGGAGCAGATTGAATCTCTGCAAGAGTTGGCGCTCAAATTAGCAATTTCCTTGATCAATTTTGCATTCCCAAAGGGTGCACACGTTAATGGTGGTGAAGCTCCGGTTTTCTAATCAAAGAAAAAGCGAGATGGATAACTTATGTTTTTAAAGATTCAGCTACGAATAAATTCTTTCTTCACATTTTTGTGACAAATGGATGATTTTTGTAATCATTATCTTATGAAGATCTAATAATGAACAGTTCATTTTGCGCATGTAATCACGAAAAGAAGACATGTTTATGTCATGAGCAACTGCGGTAAAATTAGATTAAAACGAAGTCGACGAGAAAGAAGAAGAGGCTTGTCAACGTTTCTTCAGCCAACATAAGGGAGTTCCACCCCACCATAGGGAGACCTATAAATGATTATTGTCAGGGGAAAGTGTTTTCTAAATCCACCCAAATGCTGGCTTTGAGGTTTTCACTTTAATAAAAAAAAGTGGCCCTTCCCATAACAATTATCCATACTGGTGCCACATATTGAAAATCCTTTAAAATTACTGAGATGTCTTTAAGATAAAAAAACAACCGGTTCAGATTCCGTTCTCGATTCATAACTGTAGGCTGTTACTATTCAAAACAGCTCTAAATTCACATAAATTATCCCAACGCGATTTTTCACATAAATTATCCCAACGCGATTTCTTCTTCAAGATTCTTAAAACCGGAAAGAAAATGATGGCTACAACGTCAACTTCTTCTCCGTTTACTCCCAGTTACCTCCTTTCTTTAACTTCCTCAATCTCGAACTCAAGATATCCACTACCATTAACAACTCTCAGTTCATCTGTAAGTTAAATGAAGACGTAAACTTTCAATCTCAGTTACTCTCTCTTATCCTAAAACTTAATTCACTCCTTTTGTTTACTGTAAACCCTAATTTTGCTTTCATCATTTGAATATTTTCACAGATTTTTCGGTCTTCATCGCGTAAAAATAGTAGTCCAAAACTCTTTTGCTACTCACAATCAGCAATTTCCAGAAAAGGTGAGGGTTTTAGGTTCTTATTGGGGTTTCCCCTTTCATTCTTGCATTTGTTTTAAATTCCGTCATTTTGTGTTTGATTTCATTACAGGTACTTTTGATCCTGAGCTGCGTTCAGTGTTGGAACTTGCAACAGATTCCGAATTGTATGAAATTGAAAGTATACTTTTTGGTCCAAGGTCAGGGTTTTTCCCTATCTCTGGGTTTTTGGGTTTGGGATTTAGATGTTTATGTCTTCATTTAGTGTTTGGTGTGAAATTGCTTTTTCAATTTTGTTTTGCAGCTATTTTAGTCCGCTACTAAAATCAATAGAAAACAAAGGTAGTGCTGATTTTATCATGATTGAAGAGGACTTTGAAGAGAGAAACAATTTCATCGAGCTTCTTGAATCACGGTTTCTATATCTGGGAGCTGATGCTCGGTCTACATTAAGGTTTTACAGCTAATATCTTAATTAATGGAGTGCTAGTTTTTGCCCAATCTGTTTAGTGTTTCTTGGATATGTCATTTAAATTGAATTCACCTAAATATCAGGGCTGGTTTTGATGTTGTCAATTTCCATCCATCTTTGTTCAAAATTTATCCTCAGGGGTTGGAGGCCTTCTTATAGAGATATATTGCTAAGTGTGAGAAGGAAATTGAGTATTCCTTGTAACAGTAAACTGTCAACGGAAGACCTAGAGGTTGAGATTTTTCTTCATCTGTTGCAGGAGTACTCAAGGTAGTTTCGTCACTTAACTTTTGATCATCTTTGTGTAGATCTGTAGATTGATCTCTGAATGACAAGTAAAAATGAGATGTTGCTTTTGATTTATTTTACGCATGAGCATGTGAATTTTTATACAAGGGAGTTGTTATTGTTGGGATTGTTTGAATAAATTTAATTACAAGAATACAAGGTCCATGGAATAACAGTGGGATAAGGAAAAAGTGGTAGACCTGGTACGGGCCAAAAAGCATGAGCAAACACTCATTGGTAGTATAGTCCTTTTATGTGTTCATGGTAGATGGTACCTTCCTTCAAGGTTTACACTGATTGTTGTCTTATCACCTCATTTTGGCTGAAATGACATTCCTAAAGTATCCCAATGCCTATTTTATCTTGGAAACAAATGTCAAACTTAACAGTACTGGCAGGTTGAGGTCGCTAAGTTCTTTTACTACTAGTAAGGGGTTGCTTTATATCTGGTGATCCATAATATTGAGAAACACAAATTTTTTCCTATTAATTGAGATCTCTAATTACTTTAAACAGTGATGTAGCCTTACAGCATGGACTCAGTCAGTGGAAGGTGCAAGCGTTTGCTGCTTTGAAGATTGGGGCAGTGGAGCTGAAGTCAATGATTCTGAAGGTTCTAGTCATTGTAGAATAATATGTTTTTGCATTTGTTGGATCATTATTTGCATTTTGATAAAATTCAATCTCTTGTTTTAGGGAGGGGGCATGCTCACTTTGGCGAAAGTTTATCAACTGGTTGGACTTCATGAACATGATCTGCAGTTTCTCAACTTACAATAATTTTCTTGGTTTTGGTATAAATTTATCTGCCTTTGTGGTAGCTAGCAAGGAGATTGTCCGGAAAGATGCTATTTCAAGCTGCCAACTATCAAGTGAGGCACAAACTTATAAGGGAGGTAATGCTATTTGAGATCACGACTAGCTGTTCTAAAAATGTGAATTGAGCAATTAGTTCTGAACATAGAGTCTTCTTATTCGTTTTCTTTTTTATCCTTTAGCTTGCATTCTATGGGTCTCATTATCAGTCATACGTATAACACGACTTTTCGGAGTACGAAATCATTCCCAATCAAGGCCTGTTAGGTGATCCTATTGCCAGTGCACTGAATTTGTGCATCCCTTTCTGCAGATTTTTACATCACTACTAAATGTGTGCCATTGGTTCAGGGTGCACGCGTCTAATTTAGTAACTTAACCTATTAGCTCCATGATTTGTCGCATGACTACCTTAGTCATTTGGAACTTCCATTTGTCTGATCATTAATGAAGGTCTCAGGTTTAGGCCTGTAAATGTGCAGGAGGGACAAGACTGTATTATGGCTTTAGCTCACTCCATTGTCTGGGTCTAAGTCATTAGTTGATTTTCCAAACAAAGGTTCCAAACTTTTGCTTGTAAGAGATACCTTATAAATAAAGACGAATAAAAATCCCAGTGTAAGAGGAGTTGTTCTTCTCCTTTACGAATGCTGCTGTAGTTTTGGTTTATTGCTGTTCATATTTGTTTGCACTTGTTGGTTACAAGAAACTCAGAGGCAAATATTACTCGGTATTGAGTTATGTAGATATTTAGTACAGATTCTGCAGAACAAGTGCCCACTCAGTAGCTTAATTCTGATTGACCATCAACTGACCAGTTCTCTATTGATAACCATCCACACTTCAGATGTTATCCATCTTAAATCATCCACACTTCAGATGTTATCCATCTTAAATCAATATTCATGGCATGATTTTGCAAATCCTCTACTCTTCTGTACTGGGTTCATTCCTAGCCTGACTACGACGAACCTCTTCTCAATATGACTTAGTTACCCTAATTTAAATAATGATACAGGAATTTCTTTTATTTCTGTTCCTTACTTGATACATTTTCGATTGCCATCATTCAGTATCCTCTCATTCGATCGTCAACTGTTTTAAAACTTTATCTAGAAACTTTGTTCACAGTTTTACAATAATTTTCAACAATATTAGAGATGCAGTATGTAGAATGAGCTCGTATCTAAATCACACTTGTAGATGAGCTCCTTGGGGGATCCACTATTCTCTGTAGCATTTTTTCTGACCCCCTTAACTTGCTTGCATTGAATAATAATTAGAACAATTTCAATGTTGGTAGATCAGTTTACCAGAATGTTTTGGTTAAAAAGTTGCCGAGAGGATAGTTTGGCTATGCTTGCCGGGTCATGGGAGTTGTATGTGCATCAAAATAAGGTAACGGTTGCTCTAGTATAATAGCTTACCTCTTATTGTTATCCAGGGTGGAAAATTGGCTGCTATAAATCTGGAGTCCAGAGCTGCTTTGCTGGCAGCAGGACAGGTAATTTAATGATTCTGCAAATTTTATGGCAAATTTAATGAGTTTACTATTTATTCATGCAGATGCTTACAATTTATTTATGCACATACATTTACAGTTCAGCCACGGCCAAGATGTATGTATATGAAGCATATAAACGGAAAAGATTTCACATGCAATAGAAATCAATACTCAGTATTACAGTAGTAAATTATTTTCCGCAACATGTTAAAATATCTATTCAAGCTGCAATTAGATTCTTACCCAATGTCATGCTATTTGAGGAATTGACTCTGTTTAAGTGGTTCCCGAATTAGCTATAGGAGGTTAGCGATACATATATCCAGTTGTTCCCCATGCACACACTTTCCGCACTTTTTTTTCTTGGGAGATATTGGAATGAAGTAAACTATTCTTGCCGATCACCTTCTGATGTCAACTAAGATATGCCATGCATCATGTATATATATGCCTATACAAAGCCTTATCAGATGAAATTACATTCTTTAAGGGGGTAGCATGTCAACTTACTGAAGATGTGTCATGCATCATGTATATACAAAGCCTTACCAGATGAAATTACATGCTTGAAGTGGGGTAGCATCTCCTTGTAAGAGCTTACTTTTAAAATCAAGCCTTGGAAGTTACCTGTGACTTGAGTAGTTTTTCTACAAGTCACTCTCTTTCTCAAAGCAAGCAAAGGTTTAATCGCCGATGCTTGCCTTGTTTGACCTTTTTACTTATATAAGTACAGTTGTTTATATTTCATGTGAACCATAATGCACCAAGTTTAACTGTCTTTTAAGTGATGATATCTCATTACTGTTGTTTGGACAGGGGTTAGCTGGGGCTGCATCGAGGTATCTAGGGCTCAGAAGTATGATGATGTTACTTGGCCCAATGTACGTGTACCCCTTCTGCTATCATTTCCATTATAGAAAAACTGTTCAGAGATGGATCTATGCACTACACTTGGCAATAGCATACACAAATTAATTTGGCTGATAGGTAGTAGCAACACCAAGACATATATTACCTTTTGGTTTGGGTATCATTACTTTGAACTTGAAGACCTTTTAGCATCGTTTTTACTCTTCTTTAGGTTACTATACTAAAACTAGATTTACCCATTCTTTCATGCTCTACAAATTACCCTTGCTGATGGAAGTGATAACTCTTCATTTCATGCTCCAGTAGTATTTTGCTTCTCAGATACTGGTAGTTTTTGCTGTAGTATTATTACATAAGCTTTTCAGCATCAATATGTGAAATCTTGTGGACTTACTGGACTGGTCTTTAGCCATACCCAAGAACATAAAATGATTCAATGGTTTCGATGATGTGGGCCAAATCAGTGATGTCAGGTTCTATCTTGTACCAATCTACTTGTTCATTTGACGGCTTATAACCATAAACCTCTAAAACTTCATGTCTGCTTATAACCATAAATCTCATGTCAAAATCCTTCTCTAGCTGCAACAAACGATTGAGAAAATGGAAAAATGAAATAATCAAGACACCCTTATCTTATGTCAGCAAAAGTTACCCCAATATTCTTTTCACCATTCTTCTAATGCTTTCTGACCGTATAATCCAGTATGCATTTGAAATTGCTGTGTATTTATTGTCACATGCCCATAATTGAGTCGTTTTAAAATGTTATTTGAAGTGTACTATTCAATATTGTGAGGTTGTTTGAACCAGATGGGCTAAGTGGGAGGATTTAGTTGTCTTGTTAACCTCCTGACATGTTCCACAAGTCATTTGTGTACTTGAGGGTCGCGAACCCAATCAGCATGCGCCTAATTTTGCCAGGGAATGTGCATCAAATTTTGATATCAAAGCTGATGCAAGGATAGTTGCTTAATGGGTAACTAACGACTAGCAAGCTTAGCACGCGTAAGATATCATCGTGGTTTGAGGGACATGAAATGATTATGACGAGGAAAAGTATCTCCTTCGCTTGATCTAAAAAAGGATGGTTACCATTTCCTTAAACAGGGTTGTGCGTCAGATTTACAGTAAAGGGATGACCTTAAGTTCGACGTAACCATTCTAGCATCAAGTCATCTAAAGTCATCCTTTGTCTAAAGATTACCACTGGGATGATGTTTATTCATGAGTTCTTAATCGTCTTACATGCCTGACGTCTACTAGATTTTCCTGCATTAGCTTTTCCGTTCGCTTTTATTTTCTAGCAGATTGGTTTTCACCACTTTCACAACAAGCAAGAGAAGCAAAAAAATGAGAACAAGTTACCACTTAGACAAGCTACTACTATAATTGTATTATTGTACTGAAAGTTGTTCAAGCCTTCAATCTGAATGATTTTGCACGCCACAGCACCCTGGTCCGAGTCTAAAATAGATGACAGGTTCATCCAAAGCCATTGGGTGTTCGTTATTCTGACAAACTTGCAAGTTTGAACTCAGTTCCATGTGGTTTCTTAATGCAGGTTGTGGGGAACATTTTTGGCAGATGTTGTCATTCAAATGCTTGGAACAGATTATGCTAGAATTTTGCGAGCAATTTATGCATTTGCACAGGTATAGCTGGCGATTGTTTTCTGTAACCTTTATTGTGGTGTCTTCGTTCATCCAATAAACCTGTTTACTTTCTATTGTATATGCTGAAAAATAAATGCATCAACGAATATTGAACAGATCCGTGTCACACACACATATAAGTGGGAAACTGACAAGAATCGTTTCGCTTAGAATCTCTGAATGATTTTCCAGAATTCGTCTTGAACAGGACACTGGAGGCATTGCAAAGGTATTGTTTGTTGTTTCTTCCTAAGGCTCTGCGTTGATTTAAGTGGAAAGTAGAAGCTAATTACACTGGTAAACTGAATTCCATCACCTGATCACCGTGGTTGGTTATATTATGTCATGTAGCTGCTGTCCTGTGATTGGAACAGAATCATTAGATCAATGTGAGAAAGTTGTGCTGTATACAAATGTAATCTGCTTCAAGTAGGCTAAAATGTTAAGATTCAAGTTTGATCCAATGACATCGTTCATTTTTCTCTTATTAATTTCAAGAAGGAAAAAAAAAAATCTCAATAGCTGGGATTTGGAGGAAATGTAAACAGGGGTAAGATTCATTTGTTCTGTTTTTTTATTTTATTTTGAAGCATTCTGTGTTTTTCTTATTCCCCATGGACAACCTACAAAGCAGTAATCAGTAAGGGTGTCTGTTTCTTATTCTAAAGATAAACCATAATAGAGAATTACTGGAAAGAAAAAAGGAGCCTCATGTTACTCGTATATGAGACACAGCACCGACTGTCCTTGAGGGAAGCTTTTCCTAATGCACTTTACCCCTTCAAATTAAATCGTTGATCCCTTAAATAAGCAAACTTGTGGCTGTGATGATATTTAATGTGAACTATGTCTTCACAAGATATCCCATTTCAACCGTCTTCACGTCGGTCATTCATGTGGGGCGTGGGTTGCTTAAACTGAAAGATGCGTGCATGGTTGGTTATTTTGGTGATGCGTGAAGATGCCTGATGAATGTGTTAGATGTGCATGATTGACCTGACGTGTGTTAATGCCATGCTGGCTCACGATTCTTATGTTTATGCTCAAGGTTTGTGTTGGTGAGCGAATTTAGAGGCGGGAAACTTGATTTTAGGGTCACAAGTTTCAACCCTTGAAAGACCAATTTTGATATGGAATAAACTATATATAAAGGCCATCGAGATTCGAGACTATAAAGGCTATCGAGATTCGAGACTCGAGAGAACCATCCCTTCGCTTTTAATGGGGTTATTTAGGCGAACATTAGCACCAGTTCTTAATATTCTTATGTCTTCATTAGGTTTGGAGTCTACGGGGACTCTGCCTTTGCAGTGATGCATATCCCCTCTCTATTCTTGTCCGATGGTTTAAATACGATGTTTACGTTCTTGTATCAATGGTAAGTAAAGTTTTCGGATGATCTTCATATCCAGGAGCCTAACACGTATAGGAAATTTGCTCCTTCATAAGAACAAGCATTAATAAGATTTGCTTCTTCATAAGAACAAGCATCAATAACAAAAATAGATGCTTAATATTCAAAGAGGCGAAAACCACAAGACTCTTCCAATTTAAGCCAAGACAGGGTTTCACACAGGCTGAAACTCTTAAAAAAGTTTGTCGGAGCTCACAAACCTCTTTTTGACATTTGGACACCACATATAAGGAAGTACGCAATCTTCATACGGCTTTAGGTGGCTCCGTCTAAGTCAATTCTAAAATTTCTTTTATGCAATTATGGATGTAGAAAAAGGATATTGCATTGAACAAGAGGCAAAAGGAATATGTGAAACAGGGTATAAATATATTAGTATGCAATCCTCTTCATATAAGGGTCAAATAGTGGAATGGGCAAATGAGCACATCTGTCCCATTGCCACCCCACGGTCGGCTGAAAGGAGACGAGCACATCTGTCCATTTACATTACCCGCGGATGAGTAATGTAAATGTTCAAATTTGGGGTATATGCCCATTGTTAGAGCACTGCTCGGTTGAACCAATCAAGCGTTGGTATGTCAAGATTGGTTGTCATATTTAGTTCCAAAACCCGAGTCGTTATTATGTAAACTACAGTCAACTTCGAGAAGTTAGACTAGAAATGATATAAGTATTGTGCTCTAGTTAATCACAAAGATCTAAAGATGGATTGAAGACAACGAAGACATCTTCATTCAGCTTAAGGTTAGTAACTATGACTTGACTTGTTCCATATCTATCTTGTGTCTTTCAAATCTTTTATATTGAAAACATAACATGCGAAGTTATATTATTATGATCAAAGAGTTAAGGAATATAATACGAGGTTTCTTGCTTAACCCTTAAACTTTGTATATAAGACATCAACATAATCGTATGAATGCTATTGTGATTATGCATGGGTATGAGGTGAGGATTTCATCCTAGGAAACAATGTTTTTACATGTGTTTTAAGGAAGTAAGTTCATGATATGTGTTGTGAACCGAAAAGGAAATCGCCAGGCGTTATTGGGGCTGTTCTTCATTGCATATCTTATGAACAACCAATATGTGTGATTAGTATAACCGCTCATGACTTGGTTGTGTTCTTGGTAAAACTATTCACATGAGGCCTGACTTATGTATTGGTATGACTTTTATTAGTGAAACCGATCTTAAGTAATCACCAGGGGTATGATCGGGTGTGTGTGTGTCTGACCAAATTTGGGAGAGGGGAACCGATCCTAGTTAGAGGTGCAGTACATCACAAAGGGGAACCGATCCTTATATGAGGTGCAGCAAGGTTTATAAAAGAAAGAGGAACCGATCCTATGAACATGTGCAACACGTTTTTAGGCAAAGGGGAACCGATCCTATGGACATGTGCAACACATACAAGTTAGATACCAAATATATGTGGGGAACCGATCCTAGTACCTAGTCAGCCGAATTTTTGGTAAGCTAGTGTGACTATGCACAATACTCACATGGAGTTAGAACCGAAACTTGTTTTGGTAGAACCGTTACACCCATGGTTTGTGATTGAGTGTTACATGATCAATCACATAGTTCTTGAAAGTCAGATGAACCAATTCTAAACTTGTTTGGAAGTGTGGTAAATCGGTTTCAAGTGAGTAAGTATGAAAAAAGACTTGCAAGAGAAAGATGTCAACACACTTTGAACGCGCACATTAATGTGTATCTTTTATTGTTCAAAAACATTCCTTAACAACTAAGAAGGAAGTAAATCCCAAGATCGAATTTAAATAAGTTAAGAATCTTTTAATTAAGGTTTTTAATTATATATGGAAAATAAGAATTAGTAATGTGCATTTGCTAATTAAAGATTTTCCAAGGAGATTTCGATCATAAATTTGGACAGTGCATTCACAGGAATTATGAAAACCGAATCTGGGTTAATATGGAAATATCTTGAGAATATTTTCGGTTTTGGAAATTCCTTGGTGTCCAAACTTCCTTGTCTATAAATACTTTGAATTTGCATTTCTAGCAAACTAATCCTTTGTGATAGTAAACTTCCCGTGTTGTACTGTTACTGGTGAAGCCGCCTATTCGGAGAGGAAAGTTACCTAATTATGCGAAATCTATTACGGCCGCTCAGTTTAAAGTCTTCTTTGGGACTGAGAAGCTCTAGCGTGTACCATTGGTGGGAAACTAGAAGATTGCATTGTTATTTCAGTTTTCGATTATTGATTTGATTGACTAACGGTTGTTGAATCTTTGATTGCACCTTGTTTGTTTATTCTTGAGAACCTTTTCTTCTGATATAAGGCTCACTCAAACTAGATCAAAGATCAACGTTTCTACGGATCTAAGTCTTTCTAGATTCGTAAGATAGATTCATTGATTTTCCATTGTTAACAAACTCCGTTATGTGCGAAAAATCAATAAGGAATCAAGTTTGTTTTTGCAGATTGTTTACTTCGAAGATTAAATCGAAGATTGAAGATTTGAATAAGAAGTTGTTGCGAATCATTAAGAAGATATACTAGATCTACTCCTAAAGAGAACGTCTGTTCTGCTAGGATAATGGGTAACAAATATCTATTGATAACTTCGGTTCTGCTAGATATTATCAAATCAAGAATACTATTGAAGCCGAGTAACAAGGATTTTAGTTTACTTAGTATTGTCTACAAGAAGTTGCGGGTTTATTTTTTTGTAGCGTCTTAATTCAATTGAGTATTCAAAAATGGACTAGGTCCCGGGGTTTTTCTGTATTTACGGTTTCCTCGTTAACAAAATTCTGGTGTGTATGCTTTACTTTATTTCTGCATTATAATTGTTTTTATATTATAATTAAAGTAAATACACTTGTACGTTAATTAGGCATTTGATATTTATCTTATACGGTTTCGGTTATCAAGTGAACACTTTGTCATAGTATTGTCTCGATTCATATCAATAGACGATCACACAAAGTGTATTGGATTTCTCCACTTATTTGATATAATAATTCACATGTTAGGCCAGTCCGGACTAACCCTATTTCAAGTGGACATTGTGTTGAAATATTCCTTGAGTGATTGTTGCTCCAAGAGGTTTATACACAGTGGGTCTTGTATAGGTTGTGATCAAAATAAAAGTTTGTGGTGTATTTGGGGTACTCTCGTCTTTTCATTTGGTATCGGAGCAGGAAAACACGAAAAGATCTAACAATCTTTGTTTGGTGTGATACAACCTATAAAGTTGTGAATCAAATGATAATTGATTTGGTTAACGTACCTCCAGGGTTTGATGGCTCAAACTATCTATGGTGGAAAATGGCTATGCGGTATTTTCTTCAAGCTCATGAATTTAACACTTGGGTTTTAGTTATTGATGGGTATGTACACCCAAAAGTATTGGTCGACAACTCAACCACTGAGTTTAGACTAAAGGAATTGAAAGAATTTAGTAATGAAGAAAAATTGCTTTCGAAGCAAAATTCTTATGGATTAAACGCCATTATACATGTTGTAACTCAAGACCTCCATCATCATGTGACCAAGTGTAAAACATCGAAGGAGGCTTGGGATATTCTTAATATTGTATTTGAAGGGAATACCTCTGAAAAAGAAGCTAGGCTTCTAACCCTATCTTTTAGATGGGAAAATCTTGGTATGGATGAAGACGATACCTTTGATGAGTTTGATGAAAAACTTTCTGAAATAGTGAATGCCTCTTATGCTTTAGGAAAAACTATTTCAGATAAAGATAAAATTCTAAGGTCTTTACCACCAAGATACGAATCTAAAAAGCATGCCATCATGGAAGCTAATGATCTTTCCACACTATCTAGAAGCACTCTAGTTAGTAAATTAAAAATCTTTGACCTTGAATATCAATTCAAGAATGAAGTGGGTAATACCCTTAAAGATTTAACTAAGACTTGTTCTTCAGATACAAAAACTGAGAATTGCAGTGTTGATATGACTACACGAGAGTTTAGAAAGTTATTAAGACAAAAGAAAAATAATTTTTCTCCTTCTCAAAAAACACAAAAGTGTGTAGAGAATAAAGAACAAAATAATTCTGATAGCTCTAATTGTTCCGAGGTTCAAGAGAACAAAGCTTTCCATACAACTGTTGAATGCATACCTGGAAAGGATATTGAAGTAACTTTGGAGTAAAAAACACTTGAATGTGATAAACTCTGCAAAGAGAATGAAAATCTTAAAAGGGAACTTGATATTCTATATAAGGATATAAAACGTGTAAGTAATGGTGAGACTTATCTTGAAGTCTCGAAAAAATACAGAAAACAAAAAGGTGATGATCGAGAAGACCCAAATCCAAAGGCATTCGACTGTGATCTTCGTGAAGAGAATGAAAGATTGAAAAGGAACTTAATCAATTGGAGAACGATATTGAGATCATTGGTGCTAGTAATTATTCTGAATGCATGAGAATTTACAGAGAGCAGATCGAAGAAAGTCATGATCGAGAAAGGAAACTACATACGGAGCTGGAGAATCTAAAAAACACTAAGGTATGTAATTCTATCGAATATGAAATTTCTTTAGATTTTAAAGTTCAAATTGATAAACTTAAGGTTGATCTAGATGATGCTCTTGAAAAAATAAAAATGTTGGAGAAAGAGAATATGAGTTTAAAAACGAACTTGAAAAAGTTCGATAGTAGCACAAAATAACTTGACTCAATGCTGATGTCAAATAGAGTTCCTCGTGACACTCGAGGATTGGGCTACAAAGGTAAACAAACTTTGAATGCTAAACAGGAGACAAAGTTTGTAAATCCTAAAGACTCTGCTGAAGAAATTGCTTCAAAAGTTACTACAAAAGATTGCTCTTCCATAAAAGAAAAATATTTAGCACCTTCATGTTCAGCAAAAGATGGATTCCGTCAAACTCCAATGAAATAAAATCCAAAAAAAGGTAACACTAAACCCCATGGTTTGTATATTACTAAGCCATAGATGCACGTGTTTCCGAAAAATTGGCTGAACTCAATAATGCTAAATCAGGACATCATTGTCCTAAAAATGAACAAAAGAATTATTGTAATGATAGTTCAAAGTTTGCTTATCAGGGTTCTACAAAGTTTTCTCAGAATCGCTCAAACTACAAAAGGAGAGATAACTTTGTAAATACCAGATCTAATGTTCCAAATTGGAGAAAGGCTAACTCTCAAAGTTTTCAACATTTCAGTTACCCTAATGTTTCCTCAAGAGATTCATCTTGGATTTCAGGAAGAAATAATAGGAAAAACAAAGTTGCTTTAGCAAAACCCATTTCTAAATGGAGTCCAAAGTCTTCTCTAAAGACAACCAGGATGGTATCAAAAGATAGTCACAATGATGATACTCGAATGATAAGTTTCAATACTCATGACATTCAGAATATTGTGTTAAACGTTCTTGAACAAATGAATGTGTTTCCGTGTTGTCATTGTTATATGAGATAGGTCTCATAATCGGTTACCTTTTTATGATTTTGTGACTTTTGATTTAGCGGATTTCATATCTAACTTGTTGAGTTGCTTAATCAAATAATCATAAAAGGATTATGACAATTAATCCCATATGTGAGTCACGATTATACTATTATAAATTTATTTCTCATAAGTTGTGTATATAGTATACATATGAGTCTTTGGTATTAGCTTATTACTATTGGCACGTAATAGTTAAAACCTTTTCAACCTTTCTCTGGTAAAGGTTTCGTTTGCTGTTATCTTGTCTTTGCGAAAGGATGAGAAAAACAATGAGGAGATTAAGCGGATGTGAAATTTGAGGTAACAATCTTGTTAGTTAATTGTTTTCTTTTTTAAGAAAAGTATGAGTTTATATTATATATATTTGTTGCTTTTTCTTAACAAAATTTCGGTACAATTGATGTCGTGTGTGATTCAATTGGTTCCGGTTAAGTAAAACTATTGTTATCTTGCTTCGTTATGTAATATCAATTGTTTAGGCTTACAAAATTCGGTGCAATTGCGGTGCTTTTAATGTCTATGTTGTTTCAATTGCTTCCGGTTGAAGTGAATAATTATGCAAGTTGATTTATTTTGGTTTATACGAATTATTTATGGCTTAACGAAATAAAAAGTGTACGGGATGAGTTATTTAGTCCAATTCAATTCCAGATAAGAGAAACTAAGTTAATTCTTATCTTAGTTAGACTTATCGAAGTGAGGTTTCGGTTATTCAAGTCTAGCCGAATGCTTAAAAGAGAAAATGCTAGTTAACTAACCTAGTATTTGGCTTGTTTAAAATCTAAAGGTCTAAGTTATATGGGTAATTATAACCTGATGAGAAAAATGGAGTTTATCTTTATTTTGCTCTTATCGAATGAAGCGGTTGTATTTATACAATCAGTTCAGCAAAGGAACTAAGGTGCTTAGTTGATTTTTGGTTTACTAAACTAGTTGGGAAAATTTCTTCGGGCAATTATTTCCATGATGACATATCAAAACATAATTACTTTGTAGTTTCGGTTTTGATATTGGTTATCAAAAATGGTTGTAGGATCAGAATATCGCAAGAAGGACACATTTGAGAAGTTTAGCTAACAACACTTTGCGAGCGTCGCAGAATGATTTGAAGAATGACATAACAGATGACGATTACAGAAACATGAGAAAAGTGTGATGACTCTGTGATGTTTGTAGTGCTCGCGAAGATTGACAATAGAACTCTTGCGAGAATATCGCAAGTCATATCCTAACATAAAGGACAGATTAGCTGTAACCCACTATGTAAATCCCTATATAAGGAGGTGAATAAGCGTAAGGAAGAGAGAGATCTTTTTCGAGTGTTGAGCAAGTCATTAAGAGAGAGAAAGTTTTAAAGAGCGATTGTATTCTTGTTTTTTTCCATTTCTTGTAACATTTCTGTGAATCAATTAATAAAAGTGTTGTTCTTAATCTTTAAAAGATGTGTTGATTATTATGAATTCTTGTTAGGGGTGTAGTGTGGGATTTCCTGCTACTACATATTGGCGCTACAAACAGGGATTCTTCCCTTGTTTTTAGTATGAAAATTAATATTGTGATTTGAAAGAATTTGGAGTAGTTTGTAAGAGATTTCATATAATTTTCAACAATTCATTGAGGTTGAGAGATGGCTAGAAGAAGAAATGCTTCAAGACAACCAACAACTTTGAGAAGGAATAAGAGACTTGCTGGAGAAAGAAAATACGAAACTGGAGAACCATCAAGAATGAATACAAGGAATGATGGAGAAAATAAAATTCAAAAACCAATTCAGCATACACCAGCGCAAAATAGAACTATAGATTATGATAGAGTGAGTATACACACATGGCAGTCAGATTCAGCAAGTGAAGCGGAAGAGGAGCAGCAATTAAGAAACAATAGGCGAATAGGGGAAGATCAAGAAGTAGTTGGAGGAATAATTCATGGAAATGGAGAAGTAGAAGCATTAGAGGAATTGAGACAAATAATATACGAAGAAAGGAGAGTACAAGCAGAAGAACGTGCTAATTTGACAAGACAGAATCATGAATTGAGAATGGAGAATATGAGACTACAAAATAGAAGGTCAAGAATAACTACAAGATCAAGTTCAAGATCAATCAGAAGGGAAGAAATACGAAAATCATTTGTAGAAAATGTTGATGGAAATATTCGGGAGGAGGTGCAAAATTTAGATGAAGAACGTCGCGAAAATAGAGAAATGATTGAAGATCGATACATTCCACATGGTGAAATTCCACAAAACAGGCAGCGTCAGGAACGAAATAATCAAGGTGATGAAGAAAACAAAGAAGAAGGAAGAAGAATACTACATGGAAGAGAAAATCACAGAAATGAACAAATAATTGAAGAGGAAATTGAGAGACATTATGATGAACAAGCACGTTTAGCCTGCGAAAGGGAGAGATTGAGAGCATAAGTGGAGGAAAGAGAACTCCAGGAAGCAATACGTCAGAACAACCATGATAATCGAGAAAGAATACACGAGCAAAACTGCAACAATGGTAATATCAATGAGGAATATGGTAGAATACAAAGGAGAATCGAAAGACAACAAAGAGAGTTGATAAGGAGTGAGAAAAATCGCAGAGGAGAAAGTGAGAAATATAATGGTGTGCGAATTCATGAAAGAAATGAAAGAGAAAATCGCAGAAAAAGACAAGAAGAAAATGCCGGGGAAGGAAAACAAACTCTCACAGCACAAAACAGGCAAGAACGCAGGAGAAGAGAAGCAGAATTGAAGAGACCAATGGAACCAGCGTCCGGGGTAAATGAACAAATCTTAAGAGAACTGGCAGAAATGAGAGGAATGCTGAATAATAGGAGGGAAGGAGGTAGGAGACAATTGGATGAAGCCATAAAAGAAGCTGCGAAAACTCCGTTCTCACAAGAAGTACAATTAGGAGGAATACCGCCAAAATGCAGTTTGCCTGCGTTAACTAGCATCTTTGATGGAACAACTTATGCGATTCAACACATTAAAGCTTATGTGAGATGTATGTTACAGTGGGAGAATCATGATGCTGTGTTGTGCAAGTATTTTGCATCAAGTATAACAGGGGATGCGCTAAAATGGTTCGAGGGTCTACCCAGGAATACTATAACATCTTTCAACCATTTATAGACTACATTCTTAGGGGCATATATAACTAACAACTCCTCGCGACCAGGAATAGAAGATGTATTTGGATTAATGCAGAGAATTGGAGAAAGTTTGAAGCATCTAACCATAAAATGGAAGACAATGTGCAGTGAGATGGATGGACGTGTGGATGAGATATATCTCATTTTATCCTTCATCAATGCAATGTTCGCAACCAATCTACTATACATTCAAATTTTTAGAATCAAAAATACAATCACAATGACTGAATTACGGGAACTGCAAGAGGAGTACATTTATCTTGAAGAAAATCAGAATGAAATGGAATCATATCCTGTTGCGAATACAAGCTCATCAGCAGCGAATGCGAGTTTGCTACCAAAATTTATAAACACAGTTGCGAGCACTTCACAGGTCCAACAAGAAAATAAGAATGATAATCAACAGAAGTTGGTAGCTATGGGAAGCAGGGATCAAGAAAAATTCGAAAGAGAAAGAAATTTTTATAGTGGAGGAGGGAGCAATAAAATTCAAAGACTTGATCAGCCACAAGAAACATATGGAGGACAAAGACAAAATTATCAAAGAGGATCAGGAAGTCAAAGAATGACATGGGAGGAGATCAAGATGCCGCCTTTGAATACTAGTGTGGAAAAAATTTGGGAAGCAATAATTTTAATGGAGAATATACCATCACCCTGGAACATGGGAAAATAACCGCTTTCAAATAACAGGAGCCAAGAATTTTTCTCTTATCATCACTTTCATGGACATTCTACAAATAACTGCAGAAACATAAAGAGAATCATTCTTAGAATGATATACCAAGGAAAGTTAAATCATTTTCTAATGGGGGACCCTCGATCTCAACTCTTACCACCACCACCAGAAATTCCCAGAGTTAATGCGCCAAAAGGAGGAGAAACATTTGTCATAGAAGTTGGGGCGAAGGAAAAAAAATTGTTTTGTAACTCTATTGTACATTCATACAAAACAATTGAAGATTTCCATGACAATGTCCTAAGCAGAGTTTTCGCAAGAGATGTTGATGGGAGAGAAATAATGAATATTGCGAAAGCTTCGCCATTATAAGAGTGGAAAAAGCATACTATTTCTTTCACTGCACAAGAAGTACCTGAACCTTGCGAAATGCATGACAATCCATTGGTGGTGAGACTAGAGATAAATCCAAAACAAAGAGAAGATGAAGATGATGAGGCTGAAAATTCATGGGAAATTTGTAGGACCAGAATATCGCTACAACACTATTTCTGCGATATTAACAACATTTTTGCGAGCGTCACAGAAGATTCTTTAACAACATTTCGTGAGCGTCACAGAAGAATCCAAAAGAAGATGGCGATAGAAGAAATACAAAGAGAGTATGTTTATCCAGTGATGGTTATCAATTTTGCGAGAGAGAATATTATAGCAATCGCGATGAGATCGCAGGGTAAATTCGAAAAAGGAGGAAAACTTAGTTGTCATCCACTATGTAAAACCCTATATAAAGGGTTCGTTAGGTTCAGAAAAGGATGATGTTTTTTGGAGAGTTGATAAGGTTTTGAGGAGAGAGAAACTCTAGAAAGAAATTTGTACTTCTGAGTTCTTATATCTTTTGTAAAGAATTCTAAAATTAAAATAAGAAAAGTGTTGTTATTCATCTTCAAAATAATCCAATTTCCATAGATTCTTATCAAGGGTGTAGTGTAGGAATTCCTGCAACTACATTTTGGCGCTAGAAACAGGGAGAATCAAGCTAAGAAATCTCTAATTATAACTTGAAAATTTGAAGAAATTGTTAGAGTTGAAGAAATGGCTAGAAGAAGAAGAAATACATCAGAACCACCGACAACTGTGAGGAGAAGCAAAAGACTTGCAGGTGAGGGAACAAGTGAATTAGAAGAGTCTTTAAGGATAAGATCAGGAAGAAATAGAATAAGAAATGAAGCAGAAAGTTCAATTCAACAGCCGAATCAACAAGCACAAACACGAGATAGGAATGTGGATTATGATAGAGTGAGTGTGCATACTTGGAGGTCGGATTCGATGGAAGAAGCAGAAAATCGACAATTAAGAAATGAAGAAGGAGAAAGAAATCAATAAATAGTTGATGATTTGAGACAAAGAATACAGGAAGAAAAAATATTATAGGCAGAAGAGCGTGCGAATTTAACAAGACAAAATCATGAGCTAAGAATGGAGAATTTGAGGTTACAAAGAAGGAGATCAAGAAGTACTGTTAGATCAAATTCAAGATCATTCGGAGAAGAACCAAGGCAAAATTCCCCAATGAGAAATGTTAGAGAAGAAGTACAAAATTTAGATGGAGAACAACGTCATAGAGAAGAAGAGATAATTGGAGATCGCTATAATCCGCATGGCGAAGCATTGGATAATATACGTAACAATAGAAATCAAGGAGGAAGAAACAACCAAAATAAAGAAGAAAATCTAGAAGAAGGTAGGAGGATATTACATGGGCGAGAGAATCAAAGGAATCAAAGAATAATTGAAGAAGAAATTGAGAGACATTACGCCGAACAAGCATGCCTGTCTTGCGAGAGAGAAATATTAAGGTCAGAATTAGAAGAACAAGAATTCCGAGAGGCAGTACGACAAAATAACCATGAAAATAGAGAAAGGAGACGTACACAAAATCGCTACAATGATAATATTAAGGAGGAGTATGATAGAATACAGAGGAGATTAGAAAGGCAGCAAAGAGAAATGAGGAGAAATGAAGAAATTCGCAGAGAAGAAAGTAGACAGCTGTGACTTCAAGAGGAGGGTGAAAGAGAAAATCGCAGAGAAATACGGGATGACAATGAAGAAGAAGACACACAAAAT
Source organism: Papaver bracteatum (assembly GCA_023529315.1). Classification (NCBI taxonomy): domain Eukaryota; kingdom Viridiplantae; phylum Streptophyta; class Magnoliopsida; order Ranunculales; family Papaveraceae; genus Papaver; species Papaver bracteatum. The sequence goes on from JAJJWX010000256.1 coordinate 3,796,075, forward strand.
CTCGCAAGACAAGAAAGACAAGTGCACAGAAGAAGGGAAGCTGCATTAAAAAGTCCAATAGAGCAAAACTCAACTGAGAATGAGCAAATATTGAGAGAATTAGCAGAAATGCGAGGAATAATAAGCAATAGAAGAGAAGGAGGAAGAAGGCAGCTCGATGAAGCTATTGAAGAAGCTACGAGAACTCCATTTACTCAAGAAGTACAATTAAGAGGAATACCTCCAAAATGCAACTTACCAGCATTAACCAGCATCTTTGATGGGACTACTTGTGTTGTTCAACACGTCAAGGCTTATGTTAGATGTATGCTACAATGGGAAAACCATGATGATGTACTATGAAAATATTTTGCGTCTAGCTTAACTGGCGAGGCATTAAAATGGTTCGAGGGATTGCCAAAAAACACCATAACTTCTTTTGATCATTTAAAAGCTATATTTCTAGGATCTTACATTAGCAATAATTCATCGCGACCAGGTATTGAAGGTGTGTTTGGGTTAAAACAGAGGGTTGGTGAGAGTCTGAAACATTTAACCATAAGATGGAAGACAATGTACAGTGAGATGGCAGGAAGAGTTGACAAGAGATATCTTATCTTGTCTTTTATCAATGCAATGTTCGCGACCAATTTACTGTACATGAATTTTTTCAGAATCAAGAATACAATCACTATGACTGAACTACGAGAACTACAAGAAGAATACATTGCTTTGGAGGAGAAACAAAATGAGATGGAATCATATCCCATCGCGAACACCAATTCCGGAGCATCAAATGGGAGTTTACTTCCTAAAATGATAAACAATGTGGCGAGCAGCTCACAAGTGCAACAAGAGAAAGTAGAGACTGATAACCAGCAGAAGTTGGTAGCTATAGGCAGTAGAGATCAAGAAGAGTATGAAATGGAGAAGAATTACTACAATCGCGGTGGAAATAATAAGATTCAAAGGCTTGATCATCCGCAAGAAACTTATGGTGGACAGAGGCAAAACAATTTCAGAAGTCAAGGCAATTAGAAGATCATATGGGAAGAAATTAAGATGCCTCCTATCAATGCTAGTATAGAAAAAATTTGGGAAGCTATAATTTTAATGGAAAATATTCCATCTCCATGGAACATGGGAAAAGAACCACATCCTAATAATTACAGTCAAGAATTTTGTCCTTACCATCATTTTCATGGCCACACAGTAAATGACTGCATGAATGTAAAGAGAATAATTTTAAGGATGATTGAACAAGGAAAGCTAAATCACTTTTTAGTAGGACATCCATAATCTCAGCGATTGCCTCCAGCACCAGAAATTCACAGGGTAAATACTGTAAAAGGAGCCAAATCATTCGTAATAGAAGTTGGGGCTAAAGCAAAGAATTTGTTTTGTAATTCCATTGTACATTCACATAGAACAATAGAGGATTTCCATGATAATGTTCTAGGAAGAGTCTTCGCGAGAGACACAGATGGAAGAGAAATAATGAATATAGCGAGAGCCTCGCCATTAGAAGAATGGAAAAAGCAAACTATATCTTTTAGTGCACAAGAAGTACCAGAACCTGGCGAACAGCATGATAACCCGTTGGTAGTAAGATTAGAGATAAACCCAAAGCAAATAGAGGAATAATATGAAGAAAATGGTGATGAAAATGAAGATTCTTGGGCTATCAATAGAGTTCTAATAGACACAGGCAGCTCTGTTTACATACTATTTTATCATACCTATAAAACAATGGGTGGAAGAGACGAAGATCTAATTCCCCCAACATATAAAATATGTGGTTTTAATGGTACTTCCAATAAGCCAAAAGGGGAAATTGAGATGCGGATTCCCTTGAAAGGGATAACTTCCAAGATCTTGTTCTGTGTTGTTGACATTGAATCACCTTACAATGCCCTGATTGGTCGACCTTGGCTACACGGAATATTAGGTGTAGCATCTACTTTCCACCAGTATGTTAAATTTCCTCATTCTAATGGTGTTGGAGTAATTAAAGGAGATTGGGGAGAAAGCAAGAAGTGTTATGAAATTGATATGAAGTCTTGCGAAGAAAGAGATGAGAAGAATAGCAATTGGAAGAACAAAATCAAACAAAGACAGAGATGTGAAAGGTTAATGATTGATACAATAGAGCGACAAGAAGAAGTTTATGGCGAGCGTCTCGCAGATGAAGAAACAACAACAAAACGTAGCATAGAATAGTAAGTAGAGAGGTAAAATGATGAACTTTATAAGACTTAATGAATGATTTGTTCGAAGAATATGTAATTGAACAGGGTATTCTACTTGAAAGAATTACAAGATTTCACAAAAAGAAAGAAGATCAAAGTTGTGAAACTTTATCAGAGTTACAATACTCACGAGAAGCGCGAATAAAATTTCGCAGAGATTAATAGAATGGGACGAACCTTTATGGCGTGCACCTTAGTTCGCGAATAAAATTTCACAAGAGGCAAATATAAGACCTAATAGCGCGTCATAAGAGGGGGTATCTCTTGACATGATTCAGGGGTAAGGTTATACCGCTGCTGGATCCTAAATCATGCAGATGTTGGGGTTAAAGAAAACTTATCCGGGAGAGAGATCTTGGATTTCCAAATATATAAGGTTATACCCGGGTTGGACGACCGGGAATCTCTTCCAAGAAGTGAAAAGTATGACCAAGGCGCCGAGGTACACGGTTGAGCCAAGAGTGCCCGGGGCGTACGAAACTCCCTTGCCATTCTTGGTAAGTCTTGGCTATGATACACTTGGCCTGAAGAAAACCCCACTTAGGGTGCATTCTTGTAACTATAAGCCATATAGGCATAAAGGATAAGAGGCTGTGAAAACAGCTGGTTGCTGGTAAATCTGTATGGGAGGAGCTAGTCTTGTATGGCCGATGTGCCCTGCTTGAAGGGGCAACCGAGAGGAAGATAAGGGCGGCACCCTCCATTAGGGAGCTGATAAGTGTTTTAAGACGGCAATGTCATGGGGATTTAAGATCGCAAGAACATTTAGCCCTGTCATATTGTCGCGTGACGTAAATTATACAGAGGCAACAAGCCACAAGAGAAATGTTAAGATGAAATCAATGGGTTTTTACATGAAAGTGTAAAGACGTCCTGCGATTTCATCGCAAGACGGAAATGTCATGAGGCTTTGATCTCGCGAGGGAACTTAGACTTGTCATATTGTCACAATACAATCAAAAAATAAAGATAAGGCAAGATCAATGGGTCAATACATGCAAATGTAAAGACGTCCTGCGATTTTGTCGCAGAAAAAAGTGTGGTACAATAAGACCTTTAATTAGGAAGGCATAATAAGACCACAAGATTACTGCGATAATACTCGCAGATTTTATGAGAATTGCGATTTTACGCAGTTGTTGCTAGCGATAACATCGCCAACATTGAGGAAAATTTTATTTAAAGCTTATATCTAATCTCTATTCAATTTTTTCATATTGCAGATGAATAATAGAGGCAAGTATGGGAATGCATAAGAACGATGAAATTATTATTCATCCATCATATAAAATTGCATAGAGATTATTAAATGATATGTTTGCACAGATAATTAAAGGATATTAATTATATTGATTGATTAATTTGCAGAAAAAGAATTGTTTTCTAATTCATACAGATAGAAGCAAAAGAAGTTTACAGAATTGGAGAAACTCACAACAATGTTACAGAAAGAAGAAAATAAATATACAAAGAAGATAGAAGGAAGAAGAAGAACTAGCTAGATCCATCGCCATCCTCTTTATCAGACATCGCCAGATTTCTCCCTTTCATCATTATCATCACTATCTTCATTCTTATCAGATTCTTCTCCTCCACCAGATTTTTATCCTTCGTCATTATCATTATTATTTTCATCCTCGTTAGAATCCTCAGCTTCGCTATCAGAGATGTTAAGATTTGGTATTATTACGGGGATTTCCTTTGCAAGATTAGGATATATAGAAGGAGAAATTCCATGATCATTGCAGACCAACTTAACGAAATCATTACGAACAACAATGAGATATCTATTGAAATTCGCGGTAGTAATGTCAAACTGCTCTTTCAATCGTGAATATTTATTATTGCGAGAAGCAAGAGTATTTGCGAGCTGATTCTTCTCATTTTCAAGTTCCCCAATTCTTTCAAGATATCTTATTTCATCTCCTGCAAGAATATGACAACAAGTTAGAAATTTTGTAAAGAAGAATAATAAAAACAAGAAACTAGCAAGAAGAAGAACAACTAACAACCTTCTCTTTCAGAAATCATATCTCTAATTAAAGCCGATTGTTCAACTTGAAGGCTAACATTTACACCTAAATCATTCCTGGCATTGTCAAGAACCTTCGCAGCCCAAGAAAACTCATCATCGCTATTTATAAGGAGACGAGATCGAACTTGAGTTTCCCTCGCAAGAAGATCTTCATTCTCGCGAACAAGTTTATATCTTTCCATTTGAACGATAAGAAGAGTCTTATGGAAATTGGCTAGAGTCTTGGAACCATTTTTAATAGCAAGATCTTTCTCGTCAATAAGATAACTATTCCTCTTTCTTAATCTATTTATTTCTTTCTTTGAATCAAGATAAAAGCGCTTATATTTGTCAGTCAAACCTAAATTGAATCTGTGTTCAATTTTTAAGAGATTAAGTTTGGATCTTAGTTCATCTATGGAGAGGGATTTAATCTTATCATCTGAGAAATTTCTTAAAGAATTATTAAGGCAAGCAAGAAGAGTATTATCATCTACAGGTTCAGGGAAAGATTGAAAGAGTGTAGACTCGTCAGTAAGACCATAAATATCAGCAAGTTAAAAGTGGTTGCTTGAATAAGCCGCGATAGAGTAAGAAGAATTAAGAGAGAAGGGAAATCAGTCATACCATAGAGTTGTTGGTTAGCTCTATCAAGATCAGAGATCTTTTGCTTATCAACTGAATCTTCAGTCTCCAGCTGTTTATTCTTCTTGCGAAGCTCAATAACTTCAGATTCTAATTTTTCTTTATCCTGGCGAAATTTAGCAGCCTTCTTTTCAGAGTTGGCACGTATTTTATCTAAATCAGAAGCAACAGCAAAAGAAGCTCTTCCAAATTGCGAAAGAATAATATAAATTAAGATCTAGCGATGGAGAAAATATATAAACAAATTGAAGAAATGAAAACATACCAAGGTACCAAGAGAATTTAAGAGACTAGGAGTCAGCGATCATGAGACTCCTTGGAGAGAATCATTTTCCACCAGTATGGGAGCATCGCAGACACTGGCAAGAGCTTGGGATGTCTTGTTAATAACTTCATCCTCGTCATTACAAGTTATGCTGTGGGAAATATCGCTAAAAATTCTAGATAAATGGGCCATTGAAGAATCAGATGAAGAAGAGTTCTTTATAGAAGGGAATCTTCTATCATTATTATTAAAATCTTTATCATTATTATCTTTATCAAATTCAACATTTGGGTTTTCTGGAATGGGTTGAGGATTTGAAGAAGAAGAGGGTCGGGTTTTCATTTTCTTCAAAGGAGGATCGCCAGAATCTTCACCACAAGGGGAAGAAGGTTTCCCTTTGGGAGGAACAATAGATTTATCCTGATCGCCAGATTCTCCACCGTGAGGGGCATAAGATTTTCCTTTAGGAGGAACATCAGATTTATCCTTTGAATGCTTCTCCTTAGTTCTCATGGGTTTTATTGGCGCTAGTTCTTCAATTTCATGCGAGCACAGATGAAGATAAGAAATAGGGGCAACAATATATTGTTAAAATTTATGAAGAGATATTTCTTACTTCATCCGTGAGAGATTTAAGGGCTAAGAAAGTGTTGGGCTTCCTAAAGTTTTGATAACTGAGCTTCATTCTCTCAATCTGAAAAAGATAGAAGTCATTTAGCGAGAATGTAAAAACAGAAGGAGAGTAATGGATCATAAAGTAAAAAGATCAGAGGGATCATACCTCTTTAGTTTTTTCAGGCCAATTGAAGACCCAAGGTTGATATTCTGCAAGATTCGCGGGAAGTTCACGAGAACCAAAAATATAAGGACCTTCGAGACATAACGAAAAAATGAACCACTTATCATCGCTAGAATGGCGATGGCCTTAGTTGGTAGATGTATGCCAGTAAATATCCAGCATAAGAGCTTTGTCATCAGCGACCTTCTCTTTTTTCAAACGAACACCCCAGCAGGTGCTATCCCTCTTCATAGGGACTATTTTATAATTTATAAAGAAGTTATCCACAGTATAATCCGCAGAAACAATGAGGACATCTTTAAATTGTGGATTCTCCGCATCTTCAAGGTAGCGAGATCCTTTTCTAGCTCCGCGAGAGGCATATTCAAGCAGCAATTGGATACAATCTCCACCCAATTGATATATCGCTCGCGAAAACCTTTTGTCAGAAATTATTTGATAAAATAGCTGAAGTTCCGGGTCATAGAGAGGAATGGGAAGACCGGCTTCAAGTTGTCCTAGCGATACTATAATTTTCTCGCGAGAACATTGATCATAAATAAATAATTTAAGAGTAAGTTCAGATCTAGAATCCTGATTTGGAATTTTAGATAGAGTAAAACCTTTGCTTTTGAGCTTTCCTTGCATCTCACCAAAAGCAATCAAGTTTTTAGCACCAGGGATAACCATTTTTCAAGTATGGGAATGAAGAAAAGGGATTGAAAGATAAGAAAGAAATCACAGCGATAACAGAAGCGCAATTCGCGGAAGAACAATAAATTTGCAGAGAGGTTATGGAGAGAAAGAAGAAGAAAGTAAAAGAGAAAAAGAAAGGAATGAGATAAGTATTTATAGAAGAAGAAATTTCTCGAAAAAGATGAAGCAAATTAATGCAAAGAAAAGACGTGGGTGGTCAGATCGCAGTGGTTAGAAGGGACGTGTCAAAAATTTATTAGAAGAAAAAATACGTAAAAACAGCTGGCGAAGGACACAGAAACGTGTCAGAACAGAGAAGTATGAAAAGATAGGCAGTTATGGAATTCTAAAAGGTTCTCATGATCTTCTCTTCTTCGCAGAAAATACATGAGAAAAGGCAAGATGTAGGACCATAATATCGCTACAACACTATTTCTGCGATATTAACAACACTTTTGCGAGCGTCATAGAAGATTCTTTAACAACATTTCGCGAGCGTCACAGAAGAATCCAAAATAAGCTGACGATAGAAGAAATACAAAGAGAGTATGTTTATCCCGCGATGGTTATCAATTTTGCGAGAGAGAATATTATAGCAATCGCGATGAGATCGCAGGGTAAATTCGAAAAAGGAGGAAAACTTAGTTGTCATCCACTATGTAAAACCCTATATAAAGGGTTCGTTAGGTTCAGAAAAGGATGATGTTTTTTGGAGAGTTGATAAGGTTTTGAGGAGAGAGAAATTCTAGAAAGAAATTTGTACTTCTGAGTTCTTATATCTTTTGTAAAGAATTCTAAAATTAAAATAAGAAAAGTGTTGTTATTCATCTTCAAAATAATCCAATTTCCATAGATTCTTATCAAGGGTGTAGTGTAGGAATTCCTACAACTACAAAATTAATAGAGTTTTAATTGATATAGGAAGTTCTGTAGATATCCTGTTTTATCATACTTACAAGAAAATGGGAGGCAGAGATGAGGATCTAATACCTTTAACCTATAAAATTTATGGTTATAATGGCACTGCCAATAAACCTAAAGGGGAGATCACAATGCGAATTCCATTAAAGGGGATATCTTCCAAGATTCTATTCTATATTGTCGATGTAGAGTCGCCCTACAATTCCTTAATTGGTCGACCTTGGCTACATGGGATTTTAGGTGTGGCATCGACTTTCCACCAGTGCATTAAGTTTCCACATCCTATTGGCATTGGAGTAATAAAGGGAGATTGGGTAGAAGGAAAGAAGTGCTATGAAATTGATGTAGAACATTGCGAAGAAAGAGCTACGAAGAAGGGGAATTGGAAGTATAACATCAAAGAAATACAAAGAAGTGATAGATCGATGGTCAATTAAGTAGAACAAAGAAAAGAAGGAATGTTGCGAAGTCAGTTCTTGCTGAAAAAGACAAGCGGAGAAAATCTCGCAAAAGGTCAGAAAGTAACCAACAATCTCGCAGAGGCAGATAACAGTAAAGGTAAAAAAAAAAATTAACTATGAAGTGAAAGAAATATTGAGGAAAAGAAAAAAGATGTATAATTGGTTTGTTGCGAAAATTTCAAAAAATATATTTTTATTAATGATTAAAATGAAATGAGTGAATATAATAATTTTATGAAAATGGGGATGCGAGATTGCAGATATTAAACGCAGAATGAAAATGTGCGAAAATTTCTCAAGAAATGATCATTTAAGATCCAGAATGGGACGAACCTTTATGGCGTACACCCTAGTTCGCGAATAAAATTTCACAAGAGGCAAATGTAAGACCTAAAGTACGTCATAAAAGGGGGTATCTGTTACATGACTCAGAGATAAGGTTACACTGTTGCTGGAACCTGTGTCATGGACATTTGGGGTCAATGAAAGCCCATCCAGGAGAGACACCTTGGATTTTTCAAACTTGAGCATATGACTTGAGTTGGGAGACTAAGGTAATAAGAGATCTCCTAAGGGGTGCCGAGTATGACCAAGGCGCCGAGGTACACGGTTGAGCCAAGAGTGCCCGGGGCGTATGAAGCTACCCTGGACATTCTTGGAAAGTCTTGGCTATGATGCACTCGGCCCGAAGAAAACCCCACTTAGGGTGCAGTCTCGTAAACGTAAGCCATATAGGCAAAAGTGATAAGAGGTTGCGAACACAACTAGTTATTGTTAATACTGGATGGGAGGAGCTAGTCTTGTATGGCCGATATACGTATTATTGAAAGGGAAACCAGGGGGAAGATAAGGGCGACACCCTCCATTAGAGAGCTGATAAGTGTCTAAAGACGCAAATTTCATGAGACTTTTTACTCACGGGAGTATTAAGACTTGTCATATTTGTGCACCATTCCTGAAGAGGCAACAATACAAAAGAGAAGATAAGACAAGATCAAGGGGTCATTACATGCAAGTGTAGAGACGTCCTGCGATTTCGTCGCAAGACGGCAATGTCATGGGGCTTTAGTTTCGCAAGAAAATTTAGGCCTGTCATATTGTCGCCGCAAAAATACAAAAGAACAAAAAGTTAAGGCAAGATCAATGGATTTCTACATGAAAGTGTAGAGACGTCCTGAGATTTTGTCGCAAAAGAAAAAAGATGGCAAAATAAGACCTTTACTTAGGAAGGCAAAATAAGACCACATCAGAATATAATAAAGAATGCAATTTGATAATTTATAATTGCGAGATTATACAGAGATAATTGTGATTTTCTAACAATTTATGATTGCGAGATTATGCAGAGAAAATTGCGATTTTGTCGCAAATTATTTTATTAAACAGAGGCAGCTTGCTCAATCACTCATCTGAATACAAATAACAGAGGCAAGTATGAGAATGCATAGAATAAGTTAAGTGTTATTTGTTTTCACATGATAGATTTACGTATAAAAAGTTAATTGTATTTTGGATAGTCATATTGCAAGAGAAATTTTTTTTCTAACACAAGCAGGAAAGAACAAAAGAAATAGAGCTTGTATAGAAGACTAGAGAAATTTGCAGTGATAGATTACAAGTATATAAGAATGAAAGATCAAGAGCAGATATACAAGTTTTACAAAAAGTTGAACAAGAAAGCATAAGGAAGAGAAAACTATTTTTTGCTTAATTCTTCATTATCATCATCAAGTTCTTCACCAGAATTTTCTTCTCCATTAGATTCTTCATCAGACTTTTTCTCTTCATCTTCTTCAGACTCTGTCTCTTCATCAGCTTCACTATCAGAGATGACCAAATTAGGAATATTCTCTGGAAATTTATCAAGGAGACAAGGATACTTGGAGTGAGGAATCTTGTTGTCATCACAAATCCCTTTGATGGTGTCATTGCGGAAAAAAATTGCATCATTCCCAAAATTTGTAATAGTGATCTTCATTCGAGCCTTCAACCTTGAACACTTATCATTGCGAGAAGATAAATCTTTTGCGAGTTTAGCTTTTTCATTCTCAAGCTCTTCAATTCTTTTGCGATATCTCTCTTCAGCTTCTGCGAAAATATAACAATAAGTCAACAATCTGATAGTATTTTATGAAAAAGTAAATAACTAAAGGAAGAAGAACGATTAACAACCTTCTTTATTAGAAATCATATCTTTAATCAAGGCTGTTTGCTCATCTTGAAGACTTATATCTATACCTAAGTTATTTCTGGCATTATCAAGAATCTTCGCAGCCCAAGCAAATTCATCATCATTACTAATGAGAAGGCGGGAGCGAACTTGGTTTTCCCTCTCAACAAGAGCACTATTCTTGCAAATAAGTCTATCTCTTTCAATTTGAACTTCGAGAAGAGTTTTATGGAGTTCCGCTAAGGTTTGAGCACCTTGTCTAGATATACGATATTTTTCTTCTATGAGATTACTATTATTGGCTCCTAAACTATTGATTTCTTCTTTGGAGTTAAGATAGCGACGTTTAGACGTAATAGCTACACTCAAACTAGACCTATGGTCAATTTCTAAAAGACGAAGTTTGGATCTGAGGTAATTTATGGAAAGAGATTAAATCTTGTCATTTGAATAACTATTTAAGGAATTATTAAGGAGATCAAGAAGGGTATCCTCATTTATAGGTTTAGGAAAAGAGAGAGGAGTGTAGCCTCATCAGTAAGACCATAAATATCTGCAAAAATGGTTGCTTGAATAAGCTAAAACAATAGGATAAGAGAATTAAGAGAAAGAGGAAAACATTTTTACCATAAAGTTGCTGGTTGGCTTTCTCAAGATCAGATATCTTGTGTTTGTTGCTTGAAACATCAATTTCTAGCTATTTATTCTTCTTGCGAAGCTCAGCAATTTCAGCTTCCAATTCTCCATTATTCTTGCGAAGTTCAGCAGACTCAGATTTTAATTCTTCATTTTTATTGCGAAGATTTGTATTCCTCTTTTCAGAAGCTATACGTCTCTTCTCCAAATCTGAGGCAACAACGAAAGAAGCCCTTCCATCCTGTGAAGAAAAGGCAAAGGTAACCAAAATAAAAATAGATAAAACTTTAAGTATGGATAGGAAACGAAGAAATTAAAATATACCAGAGTGCTAAGTGAATTTAAGAGACTAGGAGTCACTAATCTTGAATCTCCACGAAGTGAATCATTGTCAACCAGTATAGGAGCATCACAGATTCTTGCGAGGGTCTGGCACATACTAGTAAAAGCATCATTCCCAATACCTTGCATAGTGTTAGCAAAAATGTCGGACAATTGATCCATGGAAGATTCAGGTTGAGAAGATTTTTTCGCAGAAGAGATATCGTCATTTTCACTATCATCATCATCATCATCATCATCATCATCATCATCATCATCATCATCATTATCATTGTCACTGGAACTTTTGCTATCTTGAGGAATTGAGGGAGAAGGAGATTTAACTCTTCGTTTCTTTAAAGGAGGAGCAGCAGAATTCTCCTTGCGAGGAGCACCTTTGCCTTTACCCTTGCTCTTCGTAACCTTGGAGGGTTCCTCTATCTCACCAATAGCCTTCAAGCACAAATAAAGATAAGAAATAGAGGCAACAATATATAATCAAGAATCTTAAAAGAATATTTCTTACTTCATCTGTGATTGATTGAAAAGATGATAAAGTACTAGCTTTCCCAAATTTCTTGTAGCTTTCTTTCAGCCTCTCAATCTGGTAATTTCGCAATTACGTGAAAATATTGGAGTGATTAGCGAGAAAATATGTAAGAGTATAAGAAAAATAATAATAATGATTCAAGCAAAAGATGGAAATGTACCTCTCCATCTTTTTCGGGCCAGTTGAATACCCAGGGTTGGAATTCTGCGAGATTCGCAGGTAAGACATGAGAACCAGAAATAAATGGACCCTTTAGAATTAAGGGGAAAACATACCACTTGTTATCATTAAAATGACACGGGGGAGAATTATCGCCAGGATTCCAATCAATGTCTTGCATGAGTAATTCGTCATCAGCAACATTATCTCTCTTATGTAAGCGAACACGTACTGTCTCTCTTCATAGGAATTACTTCATAATTCGCAAATAAGTTTTCTACAGTATATTTCGCAAGTATAATCGCAACTTCAACAAATTTAGGATTCTTAACTTCAGTGGGGTAAAGAGATTCCTTACCAGCACCGCGAGTGGCAAACTCGAGCATTAGACGAATGCAATCCCCACTTAATTGGTACACAGCTCGCGAGAACTTCGCATGAGAAAGAATTTCATAAAACAAGGGGAGCTCAGGATCATAGAGGGGAATGGGAAGACCAGCTTCAATCTGACCTAGCGAGACTATGATTTTTCCCTGATTGCAGGGATGATCAGAAAATAATTTGGCAGTAAGCTCAGATTTAGGGTTCTGACCGGGAATGCGAGATAGAATAAAACCTCTGTTTTGAAGTTTCTTTTGAGCTTTTTCAAAGGCAATCTCATTCTTACGACCGGCTGGAGGTATTTTTTAGTATGGGAATGGAGAAGAAAGTAAAAACTTGAAAAGAATAATAATCAAGAAAAATTATAATAGCAGGAGCGGAATTCGTGGAAGAACAATGAAGAAAGTTGCAGAAAAAATAAGAAAGAAAGTAAAAAAGAAGAGTAGAGAAGAATGAAAATAGTATATATAGAGCGAAGAATACTCGAGAAGATAAAAACATTTAATGCGAAGATTAGACATGAACGGTTGAAATACAACGGTTCAAAAGGACGTGTCAGAAGCTGGATGGAAGAGGGGATACGTGTAGTAAATTTGGCGAAGAATGCAGAATCGTGTCAGAATAGAAGAATATGGAAAGATGGGAGGTTGCGGCATTCTGAAGAAATAAGATTCTCATGATCTTTTCCCCTTCGCAGAGAAGATATGAGAAGAGGCAAGATGTAGGATTAGAATATCGCAAGAAGGACACATTTGCGAAGTTTATCTAACAACACTTTGCGAGCGTCGCAGGATGATTTAAAGAATGAAATAACAGATGACGATTGCAGAAACATGAGAAAAGTGTGATGACTCTGCGATGTTTGTAGTGGTCGCGAAGATTGAAAATAGAACTCTTGCGAGAATATCGCAAGTCAGATCCTAAAATAAAGGACAGATTAGCTGTAACCCACTATGTAAATCCCTATATAAGGAGGTGAATAAGCGTAAGGAAGAGAGCGATCTTTTTCGAGTGTTGAGCAAGTCATTAGGAGAGTGAAAGTTTTAAAGAGCGATTGTATTCTTGTTTTCTTCCATTTATTATAACATTTATGTGAATCAATTAATTAAAGTGTTGTTCTTAATATTTAAAAGATGTGTTGATTATTATGAATTCTTGTGAGGGGTGTAGTGTGGGATTTCCTGCTACTACAATGGTATGTGGAACCCTCGTGCTTGACTCAACAGGTTGCAAGTCTATTTTGAGATTTGTAAGATCCTTTTCGTGTTGTCATTTATTTTTTTCGTTTCGTTGTCATTTTTGTGACAAAAAGGGGTAAAAATATATGGAGTAAATAGGTGATGCTGGTATCAATTTTATATCGATTGGTGTCACTAGGGAAGAGGACAATGGTGCTTGAACGTTTATCTAACGAAAGAGGAAAAGCACAAACTAAGGGGTAGTAACATATCATATGATTGGTATAACAAAGACGCGTGGATTTAAAATCTACCTATCTCACCTTTAGGGGGAGTATGATCTTTGTTATTGTAATGTCAACATTGGAATTTATTTTTGAATATCTCCAGGTTTTTGTGCCATTGAAAAGTGAATTTAGCGCATGTAGAATGAGTTATGTTTGTAATTCGTTTATCTCCATATGTAATAGAGTTTTGTCACTAAATTGACAAAGGGGGAGATTGTTATAGCACTGCTCGGTTGAACCCACCAAGCGTTGGTATGTCAAGATTGGTTGTCATATTTAGTTCTAAAACTAGAGTCGCTATTATGTAAACTACAGCCAACTTCGATAGGTTAGACTAGAAATGATATAAGTATTGTGCTCCAGTTACTTACAAAGATATGAAGATGGATTGAAGACAACGAATGTAGGACCAGAATATCGCTACAACACTTCCCTGTGAAATTAACAACTCTTCCCAGCGAGCATCACCGCAAGATTTTTAACAACATTTTGCGAATGTCACAAAAGCAGTCAAAAGAGTGACGTAATAGCTGAAGATTGAAGAAAACATGAGAAAAGCATGTTTGTCCCGCGATGGTTACAGAGCTTGCGAGAATGAACATTATAACTATCGCGGTACAATCGCAGAACAAATCCGAAGTAAGAGGAAAACTTAGCTGTCATCCATTATGTAACTACCCTATAAATAGAGACCCAATATGTCTAGAAAAGGATGATGTATTTTTGAGAGTTGAGAAAATCTTGAGGAGAGATAAAATTCAAGAGAAAAGTTGTATTCTTGAATTCTTACATTTCCTGTAAATATTTCAGAAAATTTAATAATAAAGTGTCGTTCTTAATCTTCAAATTTGAGTTGGTTATTACAAATTCTTAACAAGGGTGTAGTGTAGGATTTCCTGAAACTACATTTTGGCGCCCGAAACAGAGAGAATCAAGCTAAAAAATCTCTAATTACAATTTGAAGATTTGAAGAAATTGTTAGAGTTGAAGAAATGGCTAGAAGAAGAAGAAATACATCAGAACCACCAACAACTGTGAGGAGGAGTAAAAGACTTGCAGGTGGAGAAACAAATGAATTGGGAGAATCTTCAAGGATAAGAACAAGAAGAAATAGAACAAGAACTGAAGGAGAAAATCAAATTCCACAACCTAATCAACAAACACCGATACAAGATAGAAATGTGGATTATGATAGAGTAAGTGTGCATACTTGGAGATCGGATTCGATCGAAGATGTAGAAGATCAACAATTAAGAGACGGAAGAAGAGAAGAAATAAATCAAGGAGTGGTTGAAGGATTAATTCATGGAAATGGCGAAGATGAAACAGAAGATGATCCAAGACAAAGAATACAAGAGGAAAGAAGATTAGAGGCGGAAGAACGTGCAAATTTAATAAAACAAAATCACGAGTTGAGAATGGAGAATTTGAGATTACAAAGTAGAAGATCAAGAAGTACTATTAGATCAAATTCAAGATCATTAAGAGAAGAATTAAGACGAAATTCCCCAATAAGAAATGTTAGAGGAAATATCCAAGAGGAAATGCAAAATCCAAATGAAGAGCAACGTCATAGAGAAGAAGAGGTAATAGAAAATCGCCATGATCCGCGTGGCGAAACTTTGGATAATAGACTTAACAATAGAAATCAAGTGGGAAGAAACAACCAAAATGATGAAGGAAATACAGAAGAAGGTAGGAGGATATTACATGGGCGAGAGATTCAAAGAAATCGAAGAATAATTGAGGATAAAATTGAGAGGCATTATGCTGAACAAACACGCTTAGCCTGCAAGAGAGAAAGATTAAGGGCAAAAGTAGAAGAACAAGAGTTTCAAGAGGTAGTATGACAGAATAACCCTGAAAATCGAGAAAGGATACGTACAAAAAATCGATATAATAATAATATTCAGGAAGAGTATGATAGAATACAGAGGAGAATAGAAATACAGCGAAGAGAAATGATAAGAAATGAGGAAATTCGCAGAGAAGAAAATAGACAGCATAATCAGCTGAGATTTCAAGAAGGAGGTGAAATAGAAAATCGCAGAGAAAGACAGGATGAAGATGAAGAAGAAGATGCACAAAATCTCGCAAGACAAGAACGTAGAAGAAGGGAAACTGCGTTAAAAAGACCAATGGAGCAAAATTCAGCTGAGAATGAGCAAATATTGAGAGAATTAGCAGAAATGCGAGGAATGATAAACAATAGAATAGAAGGAGGTAGAAGGCAACTTGATGAAGCTATTGAAGAAGCTGCGAGAACTCCATTCACTCAAGAAGTACAGTTAAGAGGGATACCTCCAAAGTGCAACTTACCAGCATTAACCAGCATTTTTGATGGAACTACCTGTGCCGTACAACATGTAAAGGCTTATGTTAGATGTATGATACAATGGGAAAACCATGATGCTGTATTATGCAAATATTTTGCATCCAGCTTAACCGGCGAGGCGCTAAAATGGTTTGAAGGATTGCCAAAAAATACTATAACTTCTTTTGATCATTTGCAAGCTACATTTCTGGGAGCATATATAAGCAACAATTCATCGCGGCCATGTATTGAAGATGTGTTTGGGTTAAAGCAGAGGGTTGACGAGAGTCTGAAACATTTAACCATAATATGGAAGACAATATGCAGCGAGATGGCTGGAAGAGTAGACGAGAGATATCTTATCTTGTCTTTTATCAATGCAATGTTCGCGACCAATCTGTTATACATACAAATTTTCAGAATCAAGAATACAATCACTATGACTGAGCTACGAGAACTACAAGAAGAATACATTGCTTTGGAGGAGAAACAAAATGAAATGGAATCATATCCAATCGCAAACACCAGCTCATTAGCGGCAAATGGAAGTTTACTTCCTAAAATAATTAACAATATGGAGAGCACCTCGCAGGCGCAACAAGAGAAAGTGGTAATTGATAATCAGCAGAAGTTAGTAGCGATGGGCAGTCGAGATCAAGAAGAGTATGAAAGGGATAAAAATCATTACAATCGCGGCGCGGAAAGAGTAAGATTCAAAGGCTTGATCAGCCGCAAGAAACCTATGGTGGACAAAGGCAAGATAACTTTAGGAGGCAAGGTAATCAGAAGATAGTATGGGAAGAAATCAAGATGCCACCCCTAAATGCTAGTATAGAAAAAGTTTAGGAAGATATCATTCTGATGGAAAATATACCATCCCCATGGAATATGGGAAAGGAGCCACATCCAAATAATTGGAGTCGAGAATTTTGTCCTTACCATCACTTTCATGGTCACACAATAAATGATTGAAGGAATGTAAAGAGAATAATTTTAAGAATGATTGACCAAGGAAAGCTAAACCACTTTTTAGTAGGACATCCACAATCTCAGCGATTGCCTCCAGCACCAGAAATTCATAGGGTAAATACTGTAAAAGGAGCAAAAATATTCATAATAGAAGTTGGGGCTAAAGCAAAAAATTTGTTTTATAATTCCATTGTACATTCACACAGAACTATTGATGATTTCCATGATAATGTTCTGAGCAGAGTCTTCGCGAGAGACACAGATGGAAGAGAGATAATGAATATTGTGAGAGCCTCACCATTAGAAGAATGGCAAAAACAAACTATATCTTTCACTGCATAAGAAATACCAGAGCCTGGCGAGCAGCATGATAACCCATTGGTGGTAAGGTTATAGATAAATCCAAAGCAAGTAGAAGAAGATGATGAACAAAATGATGATGAAAATGAAGATTCTTGGGCTATCAATAGAATTCTAATAGACACAGGAAGTTCAGTCGACATCTTATTCTATCATACCTACAAAACCATGGGTGGAAGAGACAAAGATCTAACACCATAAACATATAAAATCTATGGATTTAATGGGACAACTAACAAACCAAAAGGGGAAATTACAATGTGGATTCCATTAAAGGGAATATCTTCAAAGATCTTGTTCTATGTTGTGGACATTGAATCACCTTATAATGCCCTGATTGGTCGACCTTGGCTACATGGGATATTAGGTGTAGCATCTACTTTCCACCAGTGTATTAAATTTCCTCATCCTAATGGTGTTGGAGTTATTAAGGGAGATTTGGGAGAAAGCAAGAAATGTTATAAGATTGATATAAAATATTGCTAGGAAAGAGCTGAGAAGAATAGCAATTAGAAGTACAACATCAAGCAACGACAGAGATGTGAAAGATTGATGATTGATACAATAGAGCAGCGAGAGGAAGTTGATGACGAGCGTCTCGCAGATAAAGAAAAAAAAGCAAAACGTAACAGAAAATCAGAACCAGAAAATAGTAAGTAGAAAGGTAAAATGATGAAATTTAAAGAAGCTTACGCAGAATTTGTTTGAAGAAAATGCAATTGAAAAGAGTACTCTGTTTGAAAGAATTGCAAAATTTTACAAGAAGATCAAAGAAATGAAATTTTATCAGAGTTACAATACTCGTGAGAAGCGCGAATAAGATTTCGCAGAGGTTAATAGAATGGGACGAACCTTTATGGCGTGCACCTTAGTTCGCGGATACAATTTCGCAAGAGGCAAATGTAAGACCTAATAGTGCGTCATATAAGGGGGTATCTCTTTACATGACTCATGTAGGTACTGAATATCGCAAGATAATAATTCACGAGTATCTTAAAGATACGATGATAGAAGTAGCGCGGAGAAATATGAAGTTTTACGAGGATGGAATAATTGTGCGAGTATGAGTTACGATACTTCGCAAATCATATACAGCTATATAAGTTTTACTATAAATAGGAGTTCAAATGTAAAATTCGAGAGGTTCTTTTAGTGAGTGTTAGAAAATATCTTAGGAAAGAGAATAGAGAAAGTTGTAACTATTCTAGTTCCATTTAGATACTTCTTTGTAATCAATTGAGAAGATTAATAAGAAAATTGTTATTCGTCATCAAGAACTTCTTGAGTTTTTACTAATTCTACTGAGGGTGTAGTTGTAGGTTATTCTGCAACTACATAATTGGTGCTAGAAACAGGGGTTTGAAGAATTCCTGTACCAGAAAAATGACAAGAAGAAGAAACACATCAGAACCATTAACTGAAGTAAGAAGAAGTGTGAGACTCGCAGGAGGAGAAGTAAATATAACAGGAGAACCTAGTAGGAGAAGGAGTAATCGAAGAAATCAAGCTCAACAAATAAGAGATCATGATCAAGTGAGTATACACACTTGGAGAACTAATACACCAGAAGAAGAAGATAGAGAACCACAAATCATAGAAAATGGGAGGTTGATGGGAGGAACAATTCTTGAAAGAGAAAGGGAGATGTTAGAAACATTGAGACAAGGAATCCAAAAAGAACGAATGATCGAAGCTGAAGAACGTGCCAATTTAACAAGACAAAATCAAGAATTGAGGATGGAAAATGAGATGCTACAAAGAAGGAAATCTCAAAGTGTTGCAAGATCAAATGTTAGAACAGAAAGAGAAGGACAAAATTCACCGATAATCAATAATGAAAATAATATGCAAGAACAAGCGCAAAATCAAGGTGATGGAAATCAAGATAATCGTTTCATTTTAATACCAAACCACGAACAAAGCATGGAGAATTTACGAACAAGACCAAATCCTAGAGAAAACAATCATAATCGAGAGGAAGAACAACAACTTATGGAAAAAACTGAGAGAAACAAGCAATACATCAAAACAATCACGAGAATGGAGTAAGAAGGCATGAAGAGGCTCGTAACAAACAAAATGTTGAGTATGAAATAATTAAGAGAAGAATTGTAAATCAACAAACAGAAGTGGAGAGGAATGAACCAAGTTCTCTAATCAGAGTAAAAGCAAATCAAGAAGAAATAAATCACAGAAGAAGGAGAAATGAAGAAGAACAAATTCCTGATATTCGCATGAGAAGAATGAGAAGAATAGAAAGTGAAGAACAAGAATTCCAAGATGCTCTGCGACTGAAAAATTATGATAATTTAGAAAGAAGATATTTGCAAAATTATGCAAATGAAAACATTAGTGAAGAATATGATAGAATGCAAAGTATCGCAAGGGAGGAAGCGCAAGAACGTAGAAGAAGAGAAGCTGCATTAAAAAGACCAATGGATGAGAATTCTGAGGCAAATGCACGGATCTTTCGAGAATTAGCAGAAATGAGAGGGATGATAAACAATAGAAGAGGAGGAGATAGAAGGAAATTAGATGAAGCAATAGAGGAAGCTGCGAGGACTCCATTTGCTAGAGAAGTACAATTGGGAGGAATTCCACCAAAATGCAATTTGCCCACACTTACCAGTATCTTTGATGGGACTTCATGTGCTATTCATCACATTAAAGCATACATAAGATGCATGTTACAATGGGAGAATCATGATGCTGTGTTATGCAAGTACTTCGCATCGAGTTTAACAGGGGAAGCTTTAAAGTGGTTCGAAGGAATCCCTAAGAACACTATTACGTCATTTAGTCATTTGCAAGCAACTTTCCTTGGAGCATATATCACAAATCACTCTTCACGGCTTGGTATTGAAGATGTATTTGGTTTAAAACAAAGAGTGGGTGAAAGTTTGAAGCATTTGGTAAGACGATGGAAGACTATGTGCAGTGATATGGCAGGGCGTGGGGATGAGAGATACTTGATTCTGTCCTTCATAAATGCGATGTTCGCAACTGAACAATTATATGTTCAAATCTTCAGAAGAAAGAATTCCATAATGATGACAGAGTTACGAGAATTGCAAGAAGAATACATTACACTAGAGGAAAAGCAAAACAGTATGGAGTCATATCCAGTAGCAAACACTAGAAATCAAGAGGGAGGAGCAAATTTACTTCCCAAAATAATCAATGTAGTAGCAGGTACTTCGCAAACATCCTCACAAACTTCTTCGCAAATTTCAGAAGAGAAGAAAATCAATGATAGCCAGCCAAAAATGGTAGCAATGGGAAGTAGAGATCAAGAAGAGTATGATAGAGAGAAGAATTTCTATAATCGAATAGGAAATAACCAAATTCCAAGATTAGATCAACAACAAGAAAATTATGGGGGACAAAGGCAAAATTATTTTGGACAAGGGAACCAGAGACAAAATTATAACAACGGTCAAGGAGGTCAAAGAATGGTAAGGGAAGAGATAAAGTTTCCACCTTTGAATACAAGTGTAGAAAAGATATGGCAAGCAATTATCCTGGTAGAGAATATACCAACTCCATGGAACATGGGAAATGAACCACCAATGGGTCCAAGAAGTCATGAATTTTGTTCATATCATCATTTTCATGGACATTCTACAAATAATTGCCATAATATCAAGAGGATAATCTTGCGAATGATTGATCAAGGAAAGCTAAATCAATTTTTACTTAAGCAGACACAGTCGCAACAATTACCACAGGCTCCAGTCATAACTCGCAGGGAGAACACAACAAAATAAAAGGGAGAAGAAATCCTACATATAGAAGTGGGATCAAAAGCAAGGAATGTTTTCTGTAATTCCATTGTTCATTCATATAAAACCATAGAGGATTTTCATGATAATGTATTAAGCAGGGTATATGCGAGGGATGGTGAAGGAAAGGAAGTAATGAACATCGCAAAAATTTCACGACTTGAAGATTGTCAGAAACGTGAAATTTCTTTTGAAGCCACTGAAATTCCAGAAGGTTGTGAAGCACATGATAATCCATTGGTAGTAAAATTAACAATCTACATGAATATGGAAGAAAACGAAGATGATATGGAGGAAGAATCAGTTGGTCTTAATAGGATTTTGATTGATACGGGAAGTTCTGTCAATATCCTCTTCTATTCTGCTTACAAAACTATGGGGGGAAAAGATGCAGATTTAATACCTTCTACTTACAGAATTTATGGTTTTAATGGAACTGCCAACAAGCCCAAAGGATAAGTGAGCATGCGAATTCCATTAAGTGGAATGCGAACTGAAATTCTGTTCTGCGTTGTTGATGTTGAATCACCATATAATGCTTTGATAGGAAGACCATGGCTTCATGGAATTATAGGCGTAGCTTCTACTCTACATAAGTGCATAAAGTTTCCTCATATGAAGGGTATTGGAATTATCAAGGGTGATTGGGCTGAGGGAAAGAAATGTTACAATACAAAAGTAGAAGTTTGCGAAGGAAAAACTGCTGAGAAGGAAAATTAGAGAAAAAGAGCAAAGGCTGTGAAAAGAAGTGAAAATTTAATGGCAGATTATTAAGGAAAAAGAGAATAAAGTTACGATGATAATCATACAAGAAATTTACGATGATAATAAGGGATTGTGATTTGCGAAGAAAGAAGAAGGAAAATAATAAAACAAGAAGGTAATCAGTATGTTTGCTAGTGGAAATAAGGTATGTGGCAAAACAAAATTTTTATTCCGTGATAAATTTTACGAATATTGTTTGCTCGCAGGAAATTGGGAAAAGTTACGAATTTCAGAATTTATATTCCGATTAAAATTTCATTAATTTACGAATAAAAGACCGCAATCTGTGATCAGCCTCCAAAAAAGAAAGAGAGCCGCAGAAAATTTTATACAGGCAAACCTTTGTGGCGTACACCCTAGTTCGCGAAGCTATATTTCGTAAGAGGCAAAGTCCTAAAGTACGTCATTTAAGGGGGTACCTATAACGTGGCTAAGGGTAACCGGAACACCACCAAGGGCCCTTAGTACATGGTAAAAATTTAGGGGTACAACCCAATAATGGGGTACCTATCCGGGTTAGACACCTTGGATTCTCACCTAATCTAGCGACATTACGCAATATAAAATGCGGTGTAAGAGGATTTAGGTTGGGCGACTAAGGCATACTGTCTTTCCCAAGAAGTGCAGAAAACGATCAAGGCGCCGAGGTACACAGTTGAGTCAAGAGTGCCGGGTGAGTTTGAACCACATCTGCCATTTTTGACAAGTCTTAGCAAATGATGCACTTGGCCCAAAGATACCCCATAGGGTGCAACCTCGTAACTATAATCCCTATAGGCAAAAAGGATAAGAGGTTGCGATCAAAAGATGGTTGTTGGAAGAACCGGATGGGAAGAGCTAACCTTGTATGGTCGATGTACGCTTCCTTGAAGGGGCAATCAGGGGGAAGATAAAGGGCAGCACCCTCCATTAGGGAGCTGATACGTGCTATAAGACGCAAATGTCACGAGGCTTCTTGTTTGCGAAAACATAAAGGCTTGTCATATTTGTGCAACAAATTAAGTTCTGCGAGCCTTCTAAAAAAAAAAAAAAAAAAAAAAAAAAAAAAAGAAAGAAAGAAAAGAATAAAGAACTCGCAGAACATAATAAAGAAGTTAAGATGAGATCAATGGGTCACTGCATGAAAGTGTAGAGAGGTCCTGCGATTTCATCGCAAGACGGCAATGTCATGGGGCTTTATGTTCGCAAGAATATTTAGGCCTGTCATATTGTTGCAACACTTCCTGAAGAGGCTAAAATACTATACAAAGAAGTTAAGATGAGATCAATGGGTTTTTGCATGAAAGTGTAAGAACGTCCTGCGATTTCATCGCAAGAAGATAATGTCACGAGGTTGTATGTTCGCAAGAATGTTCAGACTTGTCATATTATCGCAAATACAAAAATTTACTACAAAAGAGGTGGCAAAATAAGACCTTTACTTAGGAAGGCATGATAAGACCACATAAATTAATGAAATTCATTGCATCAATATCATTGAAGAAATTATACAAGAATACACATTATGAAGATCTGAAAAGAAGACAACTTCGTCAATATCATTGAAGAAATTTTACAAGAATATACATTAAGAAGTTTTGAAGAGAAGACAGCTCTGTCAATATCATTGAAGAATTTTTACAAGAAGCCCTATCAAAGAAGATAACATCATTGAAGAATTTTCATGAAGACTTAACAAAAGATGCGATTTTGATAGTAATCAAATACAAATAAATTCATACTCGTAAAATGTTACGAGAATTAAATACTTCTTATACTTCTCCATATATTGAATATTTTTCTACAAATTCAATACTATTTATACTTCTTCTAGAGTATATCATATTTATTATAATTCTTCAACGGATATTTAATTTTGCGAAGGTTAAGTACTTATTATACTTCTTCATACAATTCTTATACTTCTTCATATATTGGGAAATTCTTCATGAATTGAATACTGCTAATACTTCTTCAAAAGATATTTTATACTTCTTATACTTCTTAAGGGTATTTCATATTTTATATACTTCATACTTCCTATACTTCAAGGGGAGATTTATTATTTGATTCGCAATATTCCACAAAAGGCAAAAGGCTTATACTTCTTATACTTCAAAGGAAGGACTTTTTATTCATAATCACAATAAGAAGGATATTCTAATACTTCCAGCGATAGTTGATCATTTGAAGAGCAATAATAAGGGGAAAGGGAATACTAAGCTAAGTATTTAAGATATATTATTTCTCTCCACATGATCAAGTTATGCGAATAAGGGAAACAAACATCAAAGAAAGATTAATTCAAAATTAAGCTTTGAAAAAGAAATTGTTGGATTGATTAAAAGTAAAATCAAGAAGAAAGTGTTGTATTGAAAAGAAACAGAACAGACATACAAAAAAGAGTGAAGTTACAGAACAGATATACAAAAAAGATTGAAGTTATTTGTCAGGCGATCTATTTCCATCAAAATGATCTTCTTCTTCAACTTCACTATCATCTTCAACTTCACTTTCAGAGATTTACAGATATGGAGTATCTTCAGGTTTTTCTTCAGAAAGGAGCGTATGGTACTTCTTGAGAGGAATTTCATTATCTTCGCAAATCTTGCAAGTCATCTTAGCTCGAAAACGCTTGACATATAAACTATGGTTATGCTGGGAAATTAGAAGCTGAGATCTCAAGTCAGAAATTTTCTTATTACGATTAGCAAGGATAGTTTCCAGATCATTATTCATCTTCGCATAATTTTCTGCAGCAAGGAGAGAAATTAAGGAATTGGTTAGCAAATTACGAAGGAAAAGTAACCAAAGTAATTACCATCGCAAAGAATTTACCTTCTAGTTGCTTTTTATCATTACGAAGAGAAGAATTTTCAAGCTTTAATTGATTATTCTCCTCAAGAAGATAAGAATTATCAATTGAGATGCTCGCAGATTGTGAATTATCTTCGTGACGGGATATTAATTCTGCGTTATCAATACTTAAATCCTCTACTTTCTGACGGAGATTTGAATTTTCAACCTCTAACTTCTTACAACGATTCAAAGTTTTCTTCTCAGCAATAGAATGACGTCTTTCCCAATCAGAAGCAGCTGCACAACTAACTCTTCCAAACTAAACAAGAAAAAAGGGGTTAGAAATCAACAAAATAAGGGAAATAAACAAGGAATAGAGAAGAAACTTACAATGCTACCTAAAGCATATAATGAAGCAGGAGATACGAATCTTGAAATTCCTTTGAGGGAGTTATTATCAATTATAGTAGGAACTTTACAAGCCTTCACAATAAGTTTGCGAGCATTCGCTGTAGGAGAATTTCCTAATCCACGAGAAGAATGGAGGAAAGCCTCAGAGATGCTAACCATTGCAGAGGCAAAAGTTTCTGGGATATTATAATCTTCATTTCCACCTTCATCAATATCATTATCATCATCTCCTTCGTCAGAAAGGGTATCAGAATTAGAACTAAAATTCTTCTCAGGAAATTTATCATCTTCATCACCAAGATCTTCCTCAATGTTCTCATTAGAAGAAATTACATTGGAATGAGATTTGGTTGAGAGTATCTTCTTTTTCCTCCTCTCGTAAACAACATCTTGAAGTTTTCTTTTTTCCTTTGCGAAGAGCATCATCTTGACTACCAGAATCTTGGGTAACCTTCGCAGAATGAAGAGTTTGTTGTCTTGCAGTAAGCCTTTTAGAAGAAGTAGAACTCTTATTTTCACTCGCAGCAATCTCAGGAAGAAGTGGAACCTGTAAATTCAAATAAGGATAAGAAACAGAGGAAACAATATATTGTTTAGAAAAATACAAGAGTGTTTATTACCTCATTTGAAATTAAAGGGTAACAAAAAGATAAGGAGATGGAAGTACATACATTTCTAAAAACCCAAGGTTGATAATAGCGGTTACGAAGGTTCGCAGGAAGTTCTATTATCCCAGAAATATAAGAACCCGATAATATTAAAGGGTACTTATACCAATCTTCATCATTAGAACGACGATGTGTCTTATTATTTCCTGAAGCATAATCAATATTGTGCATGAGAAGATCATCTGCCGCGATATTATATTTACGATGAAGACGAACACCCCAACGATTATCTTCTTTCTTCGCAGGAATTAGTGTGTAATTTTTGAAGAAACCCTCAACTGTATAATTCGCAGCAACAATTTCTATATTTTCAAATCCAGGTTTCCTAAGATCATCTGAATACAAAGATTTCCCAAAAGCGGCACGATTTGCGAATTCAACTAAGAGGCGAATACAATCACCAGTCAATTGGTAAATGGCACAAGAAAAATTTGGGTGGGAAATAATTTCATAGAATAGAGGAAAGTTAACATCATAAAGAGGAAGAGGAAGACCTGCGAGGATTTGACCTCGTGAGATTAAAATTTTCTGATCATACCAAACATAGTTGGTAAAGAGCTTCACACAGAGAGAAGATTTATTATCATAACCTTCAATCTCAGAGAGAATAAGGTCTCTATCATCAAGTTCCGCATTAATTTGTTCAATAGTTTTCTTCTTTGGTGCCATTGAATATAAGAGGGAAAATAGAAAGGAAAAAAGATAAAAGAGATTGCAGAGACAGAGGTGGTGAAGAAGATGAATAAGAGAATAAAAATCAAAAACAAAGGATAATATTTATAAGAGAATTTGATGAAGATAAAAACTCATTAATACGAGTAAGCGTGAACGGTTGAAAATAACGGTTACGAAGAAACGTGTCAAAAAGATAAGGGAAAAGTAAAAAGACGTGTTGCGAACTTGATGGATGGTAATAACTACACTAAATTTACGAGGATAGGGATTCTCATGACATTTATTCTTCGTAGAATTGACATGAGAAGAGGAAAGATGTAGGTACTGAATATCGCAAGATAATAGTTCACGAGTATCGTAAAGATACGATGGTAGAAGTAGCGCGGAGAAATATGAAGTTTTACGAGGATGGAATAATTGTGCGAGTATGAGTTACGATACTTCGCAACTCATATACAGCTGTATAAGTTTTACTATAAATAGGAGTTCAAATGTAAAATTCGAGAGGTTCTTTTAGTGAGTGTTAGAAAATATCTTAGGAAAGAGAATAGAGAAAATTGTAACTATTCTAGTTCCATTTAGATACTTCTTTGTAATCAATTGAGAAGATTAATAAGAAAAATTTTATTCGTCATCAAGAACTTCTTGAGTTTTTACTAATTCTACTAAGGGTGTAGTTGTAGGTTATTCTGCAACTACAACTCAGGGATAAGGTTATACCGCTTCTGGAACCTGAGTCATGCAGATTTTGGGGTTAAAGAAAACCTATCCAGGAGAGAGATCTTGAATTTCCAACTATATAAGGTTATACCCTGGTTGGACGACTGAGAATCTCTTCTAAGAAGTGCAAAGTATGACCAAGGCGCCGAGGTACACGGTTGATCCAGGAGTGCCCGGGGCGTACGAAACTCCCTTGCCATTCTTGGTAAGTCTTGGCTATGATGCACTTGGCCTGAAGAAAACCCCACTTAGGGTGCAATCTTGTAACTATAAGCCATATAGGCATAAAGGACAAGAGGCTGCGAAAACAACTGGTTGTTGGAAAATCTGGATGGGAGGTGCTAGTCTTGTATGGCCGATGTGCCCTCCTTGAAGGGTCAACCAGGGGAAAGATAATGGCGGCACCCTCCATTAGGGAGATGATAAGTGTCTTAAGACGGCAATGTCATGGGGCTTTATGATCGCAAGAACATTTAGGCATGTCATATTGTCGCGTGAAGAAAATTATACAGAGGAAACAAGCCAAAATAGAAAAGTTAAGATGAGATCAATGGGTTTTTACATGAAAGTGTAAAGACGTCCTGCGATTTCATCGCAAGACGGCAATGTCATAAGGTTTAATTCTTGCAAGAGAGTTTATACTTATCATATTGTCGCAGAGATGTTGAAAAAATATTGATAAGATAATATCGATGGGTCAATACATGCAAATGTAAAGACATCCTGCGATTTTGTCGCAGAAAGAAAAAATGTGGCAAAATAAGACCTTTAATTAGGAAGGCATAATAAATAAGATTACTGCGATAATGCTTGCAGCATTTATGAGATTTGCGATTTTACGCATAGATCATAAAGTTATGCAATTATTGCTAGCGATAACATTGCTGATATTGAGGCAAATTTAATTTTATTTACAACTAATATCTAATCTCTACTCAATTTTTTCATATTGCATATGAATAATAGTGGCAAGTATGGGAATGCATAGAATGATGAAATTATTATTCATCCATCATATGATAAAATTGCATAGATATTATTAAATGATACATTTACACAGATAATTAAAGGATAATAATTGTGTTGATTGATTATGTTGCAGAAAAAGAATTATTTTCTAATTCGAACAGATAAAAGCAAAATAAATTTGCACATCAAGTTGGAGAAACTCGCAGCAATATTACGAGAAGCAGAAAATAAATGTACAAAATTTACAAGGAAGAAAAAGAGAAGAAACAGAATTAAGTAGATCCATCACCACCTTCATTAGATTTCTCTTCTTCTTCAGATTTCTTTTCATCGCCAGATTCTTCTTCTTCATCGTTATCATCATTACCTTCATCTTCATCAAACTTCTCTTCCTCGCCAGATTTTTCTTTATTACCATTATTATTGTCATCTTCATCTTCGCTAGATTCCTCAGCTTCGCTATTAGAGATAACTAGATTTGGGGAATCAACTGGAATTACCTTTGCGAGATCGGGATATGTAGAATGAAGAATACCATGATCATCACAGACTAGTTTAATGGCGTTATTAAGAACACGGATAAGGGCGTTACCAAAATTCGAAGCATTAATTCTCAATTTTTCCTTCAATCTAGAATACTTTTAATCGCGAAAAGATAGATTTCTAGCGAGTTGGCTTTTCTCTTCTTCTCGCTCATCAAATCTTTTACGATAGTTCTTTTCGGATGCTGCGAGCAAATAATAACAAAGTTAATACATATAAGGATGATTCAATCAGGAAATAAATTAGTGAAATCATAAGAGTGATAAACTTCTCTTTCAGAAATCATGTCTTTAATTAAAGATGCTTGATCAGCATGAAGACTAACATCTACACCTAAATTATTCCTCGAATTATCAAGAACCATCGCAGCCAAAGAAAATTCATCATCGCTATTAATAAGAAGACGAGAGCGAACTTGAGTTTCCCTCACAAGAAGACCTTCCTTCTCGCGGATAAGCCCATCCCTTTCAATTTGAACTTCAAGAATGGTCTTATGGAAATTTTCTAAGGTTTCATCTCCTTGTCTAGATATACGGTCTTTGTCTTTTGAGAGATCTTTGTTTTTGGCCTTTAAAGTTTTAATCTCAACTTTAGAATTATGATAAAGTTGTTTGAGTCTGTGAGTTATATCTAAACAAGATCTGTAGTCAATTTCTAAGAGGCGAAACTTAGATCTGAGTTCATCTAGAAGAGCATCATTGTCTATTGGTTCAGGAAAAGAGCGAATGGTTAAAGCCTCATCAGTAAGACCATAAACGTCTGCGAGAATGATAAATCAAGTAAGAAGGAATAGTGAAACATAAAATTATGAAGGAAAAGAAGAAGGTTATCATACCTAAGAGTTGTTTGTTAGCAATATCAAGATTGGATACTTTGAGTGATTGTTGAGAAAGATTGTTCTCGAGTTCTTTATTCTTCTCGCGAAGATTGGCAAGTTCAACTTCCATTTGTTCATTCTTCTCGCGAATATTAGTGAATTCAGATTTTAGTTCTTCATTTTTTTGGCAAAGAACAACATTCTTTTGTTGAGTAAATGCATGCCTTTTGTCCAAATCAGAGGCAACGGCAAAGGAAGCTCTTCCAACCTACGAAATAATAATATAAGTTAAGACCTGGCGATGGAATAAATACATAAACAGGTTGAAGAAATGAAAATATACCAGGGTACCAAGATAATTTAAGAGACTGGGAGACAGCGATCTTGAGATTCCTTGTAGAGAATCATTATCTACCAATATGGGAGCATCGCATACTTTGGCGAGAGCCTGGGATGTCTTATTAAGAACTTTATCTTCATAATTATTAGTGATACCATGAGTAATATCTCCAAAAATCTTGGATAATTGAGCCATTGAAGACTCAGAAGAGGAAGAATCTTTCATGAAAGAAATATCATTATCATCATCATTGTTGTCCTTATCAAAATCAACACTTAAATTTTCTGGAATAGGTTGAGGAGTTGAAGAAGAAGGGAGTTGGGTTTTTCTTCTCTTTAAGGGAGGATCGTCAAATTCTTAACTGCGAGGAGTAGCAGGCTTCCCTTTGGGAGGGGCATTGGATTTCCCCTTGCGATCAACTGTAGATTTCACATTGGTTCTTGCAGGCTTTATTGGTTCTAATTCTTCGATTTCCTGTGAACACAAATAAAGATAAGAAATAGGGGCTACAATATATTGTTAAAACTAATGAAAGGATATTTCTTACTTCATCTGTGAAAGATTTAAGAGCTAAGAAAGTGTTGGGTTTCCTAAAAGCCTGATAGCTGAGTTTCATCCTGTCAATCTAGAAAAGATTGAAATAATTAGAAAAAATATAAAAATGTGGGGAAGATAGTGAATAATAATTATACAAAAGATCGGAGAGAACATACCTTTTTAGTTCTTTCAGGCCAGTTGAAGACCCAAGGTTGACATTCTGAAAGATTCACGGGTAATGCGCGAGAACCAGAAATATAAGAACCTTCAAGATATAACGGAAAAATGAACCACTTGTCATCACTGGAGTGGCGAGGGCCTTGATTAGTAGATGTATGACAATCAATGTCTATCATAATAGCTTTATCATCAACCATCTTTTCTTTCTTCAAGCGAACACCCCAGCAAGTGCTATCCCTCTTCATAGGGACTATTTTGTAATTTTCAAAAAAATTATCCATATTATAATATGAAGAGACAATGGGAACATCCTTAAATTGAGGATTCTTCGCAGCTTCAGGATAGCAAGATCCTTTATCAGCACCGCGAGAAGCATATTCAAGCATCAATCGAATACAATCTCCACCCAATTGATATATCGCTCGCGAGAATATCTCGTCAGAAATTATTTCATAGAATAATGGAAGTTCCGGATCATAGAGAGGAATTGAAAGACCATCTTCAAGTTGACCTAGCGATACTATAACCTTCTCGCGAGAGCATTGATAATCAGTGAATAATTTGAGAGAAAGTTCGGATTTAGGGTTCTGATTTGGAATTGTAGACAGAGTAAAACCTTTGATTTTGAGTTTTTTTTGTATCTCACCAAAAGAAACCAAATTTTTAACACCAGCGGCAACCATTTTTAAGTATGGGAATGAAAGAGAAAGTTGGAAAATAAGAAAGAAATCACAGCGATAGCAGATGCGCAATCTGCGGAAGAACAGTAAACTTGCAGAGAAATTACGAAGAAGAAAGAAAAAGAAAGTAAAAAGAGAAAAAGAAAAGAATAAAATGAGTATTTATAGAAGAAAAAGTTTCTCGAGAAGATGAATGCAATAAATGCAAAGAAGAGACATGAACGACCAGATCGCAGCGGTTAGAAAAGACATGTCAAATATTTATTGGAAGAAAGAATGCATGAAAACAGTTGGCGAAGAATACAAAAACATGTCATAACAGAGATCAATGTGAAAAGATAAGTAGTTGCGGCATTTAGTTCTCATGATCTTCTCTTCTTCGCGGAAAAGACATGAGAAGAGGCAAGATGTAGGACCAGAATATCGCTACAACACTTCCCTGCGAAATTAACAAAACTTCCCAGCGAGCATCACCGCAAGATTTTTAACAACATTTTGCGAATGTCACAAAAGCAGTCAAAAGAGTGACGTAATAGCTGACGATTGAAGAAAACATGAGAAAAGCATGTTTGTCCCACGATGGTTACAGAGCTTGCGAGAATGAACATTATAACTATCGCGGTACAATCGCAGAACAAATCTGAAGTAAGAGGAAAACTTAGCTGTCATCCATTATGTAACTACCCTATAAATAGAGACCCAATATGTCCAGAAAAGGATGATGTATTTTTGAGAGTTGAGAAAATCTTGAGGAAAGAGAAACTTCAAGAGAAAAGTTATATTCTTGAATTCTTACATTTCCTGTAAACATTTCTGAAAATCAAATAATAAAGTGTCGTTCTTAATCTTCAAATTTGAGTTGGTTATTACAAATTCTTAGCAAGGGTGTAGTGTAGGATTTCCTGTAACTACAACGAATACATCTTCCTTTAGCTTGAGGTTAGCAACTATGACTTGAATTGTTCCATATCTATCTTGTGTCTTTCAAATCTTTTATATTGAAAACATAACACGCGAAGTTATATTATTATGATCAAAGAGTTAAGGAATATAATATGAGGTTTCTTTCTTAACCCTTAAACTTTGTATATAAGACATAAACATAATCGTATGAATGCTATTGTGATTATGTATGTGCATGAGGTGAGGATTTCATCCTAGGAAACAATGTTTTTACATGTGTTTTAAGGAAGTAAGTTCATGATATATGTTGTGAACCGAAAAGGAAATCGCCAGGCATTATTGGGGCTGTTCTTCATTGCATATCTTATGAACGACCAATATGTGTGATGTAAGGACCCTTAAGCTCGTCAAATCTATTAGGCTTGTCAAGAGACGTATTAGCCGATAATAACTCGATTAGTTTAACACAAAGGTTAATTAATAGGAATTAATCTAATAACAATTCAGATACGAAATTGGTATCTTTGGATATATCTCGAAAAGTTATACGAAATGGACTGCGCGCACGCGTCATTCGGACATTTGGTGAAGAAGATTTATTAAGTTATTTTCAGAGGGTAAAATAGTAATTTTAGATATTATCCTTTTGGCCGCACGTGTCGAGCGAGTGGGTGTCTCGAAAAATCTGGTCGGACTTATCCCCAGACCGCTCGAGAAGAATTCATTTCTTCTCGTTCTTCTTCTTTCTTCTTTCTTCCTTCTCGTTATTCTTCTTTCTTCTTCTCTTTTCTTTCTTCTCCTGTTCTCCTTCTTAGGAAAGTTTGATAGATCAAATGAGAGGCTTTGTGATCATTAGAAGATGGAGAGTGTTATGGGATAATTTATGGTGATGGCGCAGTTATCTTGAGATGATTCATACTCGAGAAAATAGATGATTTAGAGAAGATTAAGTTAGGGTTTCCGTGATGAACTTGAATTACGACTAGTGATGAATAATAAGAAATAAGGAGTGGGTTTAGTCGATTGAGAAAAGGGTTAAAGTTTAATTAAAGTTATGAAGTTGTCTTGATGTTAGATTGAAGATTTGGGGTTCATGATAAGAACTCAGAGAAGTTGTAGAAGATGAAATCGATTATTAGGGGATTGAATTAAAGGATGGATTTGTTTAATTGAGGCTTCTGAATAAATTAGGGTTTGTTCTTGTTCTTCCTCCCAAAACAAATTAGGTCTTCGGAGGATTCGATTTAGCGTATTAGCAATTCAAGGGATACTGATTCTTGGGTAAGACTCCAATATCGTTTAAGTTTTATGTTTCAGTTTAAATTGTTTAGATTATCGAATTTCTATGTTTGTGATTGAGACTGAAGTTGAGTTATATGATTGTATGGGTAGGTGAGAGTGTTCTTGCTGGCAAGAATCGATTTTGATGTTAATATGAAAATATGATTGAAGTTGCAGGGAATATAAAGTGATGTTGAATTATAAATGTGTCGTGTTAAGAACTGGACATGATTGTGTTGTTGGAATTGAACTGCGGGATGGTTGTGTTGTGATTGGTGTGGAAGTTAAGGTGTGGAGAAGCTTGAAGTTCATGAGAATGATGTTATTGAATTTAAAGATTGTAGGGTTGTTGTTCAAGTTATGGTTATTGAGTTTGGAGTAGTTCAGCTGAGATGATGTTGTCTGAGTAATTGAATATATAGGGTATTGTGATTTGGTTTGGAGGTGAACTATAATGGGTGCAAATGAGGATTTTGTTAGATATGAGTGATTGAGTTGAAATAAGTCTGGTGGTAGATGTATGTAAACTAGGTGAAGGTTGAGCAACCACAGAGGATTATGACTTATGTTTAAGACATAAGATGGGTTTGCTATAAATGATGTTAATGTTGCAGTTAAGAGTTGAGATGACTGTAAAACTGAAATTACTGGTGGACTTTAGTAAGTATAATGATTTTACAGTTGAGGGTGAAGTTGGGTGTGTTTGAGTTGAGATGATCTGAGTGTTGCTTAAAGCTGCAATACAGGTAGACATAATCTTTATTTGTATTTGAAAATTGATGTTTATTTTATAATGATTTACTTGATGCAATAAATATATTGAAGTTGAATTGGAGTTAGAGTCGCAGCTGTGTGAGTAGTTTGGCCTGTACAATAGCTCATGCCAGTGTTCTATCACCAGTCAGATGTCTGACTTTAGCTGACTTAGTCTATTTGACTGAGTCGAATCAGTTTGACTCACTAGACCTCAGTTAATGACCACTTGACTCATTTGACCTTGGAATTTGAAAGTTGACCTGACCTTTAGATGTTGACCGTCAGTTGACCCGTGGACTGTTAGTGACCGTTAATTGACCAGTTTAGATCAGACCTTGGATTAATAGACTCGTTTAGTGGACCTGGGCATATAATCATTAGATAAAATTGTATGATTCTTGTATGAGCCATTTTGGCTAGATTCTTAGAGTTTTGTGTGATTAACAATTAGTCTATATTAACAACGATCGATTCAAGGATGAACCAGTGGATCATGGATCTCAAGGTAGGCGAGGCTTGTCATCAAAAGAGGTGGGAATTAATTAAGGAACTCTCTTGTATTCATTATTGTTTTACAAATCAATCTTTGTGTTGTGAAATTCATGCATATCATTGTGTGCTTGGTGTGGTATGAGATGTGTGCCGACAAAAATATCAGTATTCTATGGCTAGGGCGATACACCGCAATATTACCTAATGAGTGTGGTTAGCACGAATATTATTCTTCCCTTATATCCAGTATTATAATGAGTGCGGTTAGCACAAATATTACCTAATGAGTGCGGTTAGCACGAATATTACTCTGTAGGAGCGGAATATCACAACAAATGATAACTTACGAAATTGTGGAGAGAAAAGACATCTTGCGAGCAAAGAACATTTTGCGAGCAAAGGAAATCACGAGGAAAGCAAAAGAAGTTCGCGAAGTGAAGTTACAAAGCTTCGCAAGATAATTCTCAAATCCGAAATGGCGGGACAACACAACTGTCATATTTTGTAAGATCATATAAATAGTCATTTAGGCATAAGAAGTAGGGGAGATCTTTTAGTAAGAGAGGATAATTTTAGGAGGAGAGAGAAAAATGTTAGGAGAGATTTATTTTCTTTATCATCTTCTTCCCCAAAAATTCTAGAGCTCCAAATATTCATTAATGGAGTCTCAATTGTAAAATCATGTAATCACATACAATCACTAGTGAAGCACCGTGGATGTAGATCACATTGATCGAACCACGTAAAAATCTTTGTGTCTCTTTATAATTTTAGTACCTTAATTCTTAGTTTCATATCAAATTAATTAGGTTTAGGAATCATTTTAATGGATTCTTATGAGGGTGTAGTTGTGAGATAATCCGCAACTACATAATTGGCGCTAGAAACAGGGACCTGATCTTGTTGGTTCAAGAAAGTTTAGGAAAAAACAGTAATGAAGTTTGGGAAAAATTCTACTGGATCTATAAATTTTGTGAGAAAGTTTCAATGGAAAAATTATGTCGAACATAGACAGCAGTTCAAGAAAGAAAAAACACAAGATGAAGATACACAAGCTAAGTCAAAAAGGACGAATCTCAATATCAGAAGGATTCGCATTAGCTATGAGTTGCAAAAGGACAAAATCTCTTTTCCTTTACTTAATTTTATGTTATTTATTGCCTTTGATCTAGGAAAGTTAACTTAAACTTGTGTATATTTTACTCGTTTGATTTGTTAGATTGCAGGAGAACGAAGACACATAACAACCTTAAAGCTTCCTTTGCAAATATCTTTGCGAAGGAGAAATATATCATCAAAGGGAGATAGCTCATTTTGGCAAGACAGGGAGAAATATATGATCAAAGGGAGAAATATATCATCAAGGCTTCCTCTTATGAGCAAGAAATGTACTAAATTACCTCATTATGCACCATCAGGAGGAATGATTGACAAGAAATAAAGCTTGCGAAAGAAAATCATCTTGACGATATTTCTTCTTGCTACGGCCAACAGTCAACAGTTTATGTACACCCGTCAACATGCATTACAAATGGGATCCATATTATATATGGCGTCTAAGCGCGAGAAAACTTGTCAGAATATTGATCACATGCTACGATTTGTCAATTAATCAGAGCTTACGAGGATAGAGTGATGCTTATTGACCTACCGCCGGTGAGGGGAGAAGCAAAGCTTCAGTAAGAAGTATTAGTCAATCTTCTATAAGGGAGAATTATTTGATAGCTGTGTACAATATCTAAGCGGTTTGAAATTTAAAGTTTTGGTAAGTTCGTACTTCTGGTGATTGAGAAAT
This sequence comes from Papaver bracteatum, assembly GCA_023529315.1. Classification (NCBI taxonomy): domain Eukaryota; kingdom Viridiplantae; phylum Streptophyta; class Magnoliopsida; order Ranunculales; family Papaveraceae; genus Papaver; species Papaver bracteatum. Next base: position 3,832,500 of record JAJJWX010000256.1, read on the forward strand.
GGACATCCCTCTCAATCACCAGCTTGCCTACTCCTTCCGGTCAGTTTCCTATTCTAATAACAACATCATCATCACAAACCGAAACCCGACTATAACCAAATTGTTATCATCATCGTCAGCTTCCAAGCTCTTTCCAACTCGAGTTCTATCCATTCTCCATCTCCATTGACAGTAACTAACTCCTTCATCACTGATCATTGACCATCAAGAATCATCATTCGCCTTCTCTACCATTCACATCATTCCTTCCAGCAGAGAACCATAGCTGCACGCGAGATACTCATCACAATATATGTTCAGAATTCATCAAGCTTCGAACAACGGTTTAAGTTCTATCCCCACTTACTACTAAGAAAAATTTACTTGAAGAGGAAGGGTCATCAGTTCGCAAGAATCAGAAGTTGCAAAGATAATAGTTCATTCGAAGCTAAAACAACCTACGAAAATGAAAAAAAGGAAGGAAATACAAAAATGAAGTTAAATATGCTCAGCAACTAGACATACTACCCAATACCAATGGCTATACATGAACAACATAACTAAAGGGGAAGTGTTCTTATCATCTCTTTCTGATCACTATCATAATATATGTTCAGAATTCATCAAGCTTCGAACAACGGTTTAATTTCTATCCCCACTTACTACTAAGAACAATTTACTTGAAGAGGAAGGGTCATCAGTTCGCAAGAATCAGAAGTTGCGAAGATAATAGTTCATTCGAAGCTAAACCAACCTACGAAAATGAAAAAAAGGAAGGAAATAAAAAAATGAAGTTAAATATGCTCATCAACTAGACTTACTACCCAATACCAATGGCTATACATGAACAACATAACTAAAGGGGAAGTGTTCTTATCATCTCTTTCTGATCACTAAAAATATGACTTAAGCAAATTTGAAAATTTATATTACCGTTTATAACTTCGTGGTTTCATTGAAGTAGATTAAAATCACTAGCCATATTTCATTTAATCATTTACAACTTGATAATATTGAGTCTTCTTAATTGTTTAAATACTTGAGATGCAGATACATTAGCTTGGCCCAGAAACTCTATTGAGTATCGAGTACTATAAGAATTGCGAAGCTTTGCAAAACCTCACCCAAATCATTTCTTCGTGGAATAGAATAGCAGAAGAAGGAAAGATGTGATGATTTCATTCACTTCGCAAATAACAGATCAGCGGAATGAGGGCTGCTTTGTAAATTTAATATAGTCATTAACGTACTCAAATAACAAAGAAACCTTCATCAAATAACCAGTGTGAGGAATAAAAGTAGTTGTACAATTGCGAATAAAGTTTGAGAAGCAGGCCAAGATTGTTAATAACGACAAAAAATATTTGACAACACCAGCTCATAAAATCAATAACAGGGAGTGAAGAAAATAAGGGAGAATTTCAGAGATGAAGCTGCAAGGGAAAAATGAAACAAAGAAGACTAGTCTGCGAAGTATACTTAAGAAACATCGTACATACGTTTCTGCGAAGTTACTAGTTTCTACGAAGAAGAAAAACCAGGAAAGAAAGAAGTTACCATTCCTGCGAGGAGGGGAGGAAGCGATAACAAGAATCTGACACACAGTGAGTGAATACACACTGTTCAAGTTGAGCCTGACGTGATCTCAATGTCTTTTGTTCCAATTACTTCTCTTCTGAATGAAGTACCTGGGTGTGGATTCTTGAGCCATGCGATCAACCTTTATCTGCGATATAAACAGCCTATTGAAGAACTCCATCAGTTTTTGGAATTTCAACTTCCACGACAATGGGCATCAGTGTTCAGTGAGCTTCCTCTTGGGCCACAACAGAAGCAGCAAAGCACCTCATCTTTACAATTCAGCTTCATTATCAGCTCGCAAAACTCGAAGTTAAACCAACCTGTAAAGATGAAGGAAGGGCGAAGTAGAATACGCTCTTTGGTCTTAAATTGCTATGGGAGAATCTCTCACTTATACAGACGAAAGCAACCTTACTTATGAACGAAGGAGGGGACCTAATACTGTTTACGAACAATGCATGCATTTTTATTTACGAACATATATACTTCGCAAATACTGTTTGACTCAACAACGCATCAATATCAACAATTACAAGAGGATAAGTTAAGAGAATTTTATCTTTTTACACAAACAGAAGCTAGTGCAGATGGTTTGAGGTGAAGAGAACAAGCAATGTGACGCAAGTTCGAGTCTCCCCATTCGCAAATTTTTTTTTTGCACTTCGCAAATGTTTGCCATGCGAATATTCGCAACACCAACACTTCTACTCTTTGCACTTCGCAAATATTTACCTTGCGAACCTTCGCAGCATAAATTTATATCGTAAATATTTCCTTCGCAGATGTTAACTTCGTACAAATGTTTACTTCGCAGATATTCGTCTACTTCGTGTAAATCATTACTTCGCAGACATTCGTTTACTTCATTCAAAGATTTATTTCGCAAGATTTTTGGATATTTCGCAAGAAGAGAGTGGGAGATTATTTCACAAGAAATGGCAAATCGTATACTTCGCAAGAGAGAACAACAAGCCAAAAAAGGTAAGTACCATTTCCTTGAATACTTTATTTACAGAAGACAAAAGACTTTTGATTTTATTTACCAAAAACGATATACTCGTAATATTTCAAAAATTTCTAAGATTTCAAAACATTTCAAAGATTTTTTAGATTGGTGAAAAATGATACAATCGCAAGATTAAAAAATGAATTTATCACAAAAATTTAAAGATCTCAAAATTTTTCAAAGATTTCAAAATTACAAAAACAGAGAAAATTAAATTCCTGTATTTCTATAGAAAATTTTTGATTGAAAGACGTGATATGAATACTCACAACTATATTTCCTCTTATACTAAACATTCTATGAAAACATTCAACATTTTATGTACATGAAAAATTTATGATGAATTTTTACGAATAAAAGAATTTGGATTCTACTTATAAAAGGCGAAAAAATACCGCCAGAAATTTATTGCGATTAACTTTCATTGAAGAGAGAAGCAAAAATTTATTTGCGAACAAAAGACCGCAATCTGTGATCAGCCTCCAAAAAAGAAAGAGAGCCGCAGAAAATTTTATACAGGCAAACCTTTGTGGCGTACACCCTAGTTCGCGAAGCTATATTTCGTAAGAGGCAAAGTCCTAAAGTACGTCATTTAAGGGGGTACCTATAAACGTGGCTAAGGGTAACCGGAACACCACCAAGGACCCTTAGTACATGGTAAAAATTTAGGGGTACAACCCAATAATGGGGTACCTATCCGGGTTAGACACCTTGGATTCTCACCTAATCTAGCGACATTACGCAATATAAAATGTGGTGTAAGAGGATTTAGGTTGGGCGACTAAGGCATACTGTCTTTCCCAAGAAGTGCAGAAAACGATCAAGGCGCCGAGGTACACGGTTGAGTCAAGAGTTCCGGGTGAGGTTGAACCACATCTGCCATTTTTGACAAGTCTTGGCAAATGATGCACTTGGCCCAAAGATACCCCATAGGGTGCAACCTCGTAACTATAAGCCCTATGGGCAAAAATGATAAGAGGTTGCGATCAAAATCTGGTTGTTGGCAGAACCGGATGAGAAGAGCTAACCTTGTATGGTCGATGTACGCTTCCTTGAAGGGGAAACCAGGGGGGAAATAAAGGGCAGCACCCTCCATTAGGGAGCTGATACGTGCTATAAGACGCAAATGTCACGAGGCTTCTTGTTTGCGAAAACATAAAGGCTTGTCATATTTGTGCAACAAATGAAGTTCTGCGAGCATTCTAAAAAAAAAAAAAAAGAGAGAAGGAAAACATACAAAAAGAACTCGCAGAATAAAGAAGTTAAGATGAGATCAATGGGTTATTACATGAAAGTGTAAAAACGTCCTGCGATTTCATCGCAAGACGATAATGTCACGAGGTTGTATGTTCGCAAGAATGTTCAGACTTGTCATATTATCGCAAATACAAAAATTTACTACAAAAGAGGTGGCAAAATAAGACCTTTACTTAGGAAGGCATGATAAGACCACAACAATTAATGAAATTCATTACATCAAAATCATTGAAGAAATTATACAAGAATATACATTATGAAGATCTGAAAAGAAGACAGCTTCGTCAAGATCATTGAATAATTTTTACAAGAAGATATATCATGAAGTTCTGACAAAGAAGACAATCCCATCAAGATCATTGAAGAATTTTTACAAGAAGATATATCATGAAGTCCTAACAAAGAAGACAATCCCATCAATATCATTGAAGTATTCTTACACGAATATATATCACGAAGTCATACCAGAAGAGGCGATTTCATTCGCGAAAATACACAAGTAAACTTGCGAAGATGATTATATAAATAAAGGCAATTCAAAGATATATTAATTTTACCGCAGCAAAATGAGATAAGTAACACAAACATTAGCTATGCATTGTAATAGATAAGTATTCACATCATACAAGTATCATACTTGCATCATATTTTCATCATACAAGCATCATATTCGCATCATTCAAGCATCATATTTGCATCATAAAAGCATTGCATAAGCATTTCATGGCATAAGCATCGCATACACATTTCATAACATAATCATTACATAAATATTATATTCGCACAAGTATGTTATAAAATTTTACAGGAAAATACCGCGAAAGTTCGCAGAAAAATTCATAATTCGCAGGACTATTCATAATTCGCAACAGTATATTCGCAGCACTATTCACAACACTATTCGCAGCACTATTCAGAAGTTCAGAAATTCGCAGAAAAACTTAGAAATTCGCAGAAATATTCAGAAGATAACATGGTTACCACTTGAGGCAGAGGCAACATAACAATAGAGACGCAATTTAATTATTCAACATTTTCTCAAGAATTCTCCTTCATAGATAAAGAACAGAGGCAACTATGGATATCCAAGAAAATATTTTGTGTTCTTTATCTTCTCAGCAGGAACTCTTACCAAAAATGGAATAATAATTTCACATGAACAGAGGCAATATTTATCACTATCATCAAGGATACTTCATACTTCTTATATATTTCGAGGATTGAGTACTTCTTATACTTCTTCAAGGATATTTTATATTTCTTATACTTCATACTTCTTCAAGATACTTCGCACACTTCATACTTCGCAAGATGATACTTCTAATTACTTTTTAAAGCTTCAGAACTTCGCAAAATAATAGAGGCAAGTATATACTTTTTGAGTTTGATATTCTTTCGCTCGTTCCTTCATCAACAAAGATCAAAGACTACTACAACAACAGATTTTTTCTTAAAGATCGCTCTTCAAGCAATATTCAAGAAAAAAGAGGCAAGATGTAGGAGCGTAATATCACAACAAATGATAACTTACGAAATTGTGGAGAGAAAAGACATCTTGCGAGCAAAGAACATTTTGCGAGCAAAGGAAATCACGAGGAAAGCAAAAGAAGTTCGCGAAGTGAAGTTACGAAGCTTCGCAAGATAATTCTCAAATCCGAAATGGCGGGACAACACAACTGTCATATTTTGTAAGATCATATAAATAGTCATTTAGGCATAAGAAGTAGGGGAGATCTTTTAGTAAGAGAGGATAATTTTAGGAGGAGAGAGAAAAATGTTAGGAGAGATTTATTTTCTTTATCATCTTCTTCCCCAAAAATTCTAGAGCTCCAAATATTCATTAATAGAGTCTCAATTGTAAAATCATGTAATCACATACAATCACTAGTGAAGCACCGTGGATGTAGATCACATTGATCGAACCACGTAAAAATCTTTGTGTCTCTTTATAATTTTAGTAACTTAATTCTTAGTTTCATATCAAGTTAATTAGGTTTAGGAATCATTTTAATGGATTCTTATGAGGGTGTAGTTGTGAGATAATCCGCAACTACATACTCTTCCATTATGTTCGGAAACACACATCTCATACATGGATGTTCACTGTTATTTATGAATGTCTATGAAGAAGTTTCTACTTTATGTTTCATTGTCTTTCCTTGTATTACATACTTTCGATAAAACCTACATTGTCTTTGAATCATATTAATGATTACTTGAAATCTAGTTGTTATTCCTACTAGGCACCCCTTTTAGGGATGATGTTCTCACCCATTCCCACTTTCAGTTTCAAAGACAGATCATATTTGCGCAACGAAAGCTTCAAGAGTTGATTTCGTTAGTTGATTAACTTTTACTATGTTATTATGTTACTTATTGTATTTGCAAACCAAATGACTATTGTATATGTATCATTTGAGAGGAGTTATTGTATGTATATATTTATGAGCGGGGTAGTTTTGGGTTAAGTTTTGTAGCAGATTTCTTAATTGATTGTTTAAGTGAATGTTTAGTTTTTAGTGCCTCTTATTTAGTTAATCACTTGGATTAATTAGCTACTAGCTTAGGTGGCGCTACATGTGATCAATATAACCGCTCATGACTTGGTTATGTTCTTGGTAAAACTATTCACATGAGGCCTGACTTATGTATTGGTATGACTTTTATTAGTGAAACCGATCTTAAGTAATCACATGGGGTATGATCGGGTTTGTCTGACCAAATTTGGGAGAGAGGAACCGATCCTAGTAAGAGGTGCAGTACATCACAAAGGGGAACCGATCCTTGTATGAGGTGCAACAAGGTTTATAGAAGAAAGGGGAACCGATCCTACGAACATGTGCAACACGTTTTTAGACAAAGGGGAACCGATCCTATGGACATGTGCAACACATACAAGTTAGATATCAAATATATGTGGGGAACCGATCCTAGTACCTAGTCAACCGAATTTTGGTAAGCTAGTATGACTATGCACAATACTCACATGGAGGTAGAACCGAAACCTGCTTTGGTAGAACCGTTAAACCCATGGTTTGTGATTGAGTGTTACTTGATCAATCACACAGTTTTTGAAAGTCAGATGAACCAATTCTAAACTTGTTTGGAAGTGTGGTAAATCGGTTTCAAGTGAGTAAGTATGAAAAAGGACTTGCAAGAGAAAGATGTCGATACACTTTGAACACGCGCATTAATGTGTATCTTTTATTGTTCAAAGATACTCCTTAACAGCTAAGAAGGAAGTAAATCCCAAGATCGAATTTAAATAAGTTAAGAATCTTTTAATTAAGGTTTTTAATTATATATGGAAAATAAGAATTAGTAATGTGCATTTGCTAATTAAAGATTTTCCAAGGAGATTTCGATCATAAATTTGGACAGTGCATTCACAGGAATTATGAAAACCGAATCTGGGTTAATATGGAATCTTGAGAATATTTTCGGTTTTGGAAATTCCTTGGTGTCCAAAATTTCTTATCTATAAATACTTTGAGTTTGTATTTCTAGCAAAATAATCCTTCGTGACAGTAAACTTCCTCTGTTATACTGTTACTGGTAAAGCCGCCTATTCGGAGAGGAGAGTAACCTAACTAGGCGAAATCTATTATGGCTGCTCAGTTTAAAGTCTTCTTTGGGATTGAGAAGCTTTAGCGTGTACCGTTGGTGGGAAACTATAAGATTTCATTGTTATTTCAGTTTTCGATTATTGATTTGATTGACTAACGATTGTTGAATCTTTGATTGCACCTAGTTTATTTATTCTGGAGAACCTTCTCTTCTGATATAAGGCTCACTCAAACTAGATCAAAGATCAACGTTTCTACGGATCTAAGTCTTTCTAGATCCGTAAGATAGATTCATTGATTTGCCATTGTTAACAAACTCCGTTCTGTGTGACAAATCAATAATGAATCAAGTTTGTTTTTGCAGATTGTTACTTTGAAGATTAAATCGAAGATTGAAGATTTGAAGAAGAAGTTGTTGTGAATCATTAAGAAGATATACTAGATCTACTTCTAAAGAGAACGCCTGTTCTGCTAGGATATTGGGTAAAAAATATCTATTAAGAACTTCGGTTCTGGTAGATATTATCAAATCAAGAATACTGCTGAAGCTGAGTAACTAGGATTTTAGTTTACTTAGTATTGTCTACACGAAGTTGTAGGTTTATTTTTTGTAGCGTCTTAATTCAATTAAGTATTCAAAACTGGACTAGGTCCCGTGGTTTTTCTGCAATTGCGGTTTCCTCATTAACAAAATTCTAGTGTGTATGCTTTACTTTATTTCCGCATTATAATTGTTTTTATATTATAATTAAATTAAATACACTTGTACGTTAACTAGGCACTTGATATTTATCTTATAAGGTTTCGGTTATCAAGTGAAAACTTTGTCGTAGTATTGTCTCGATTCATATCCATAGATGATCACACAAGGTGTATTGGATTTCTCCACTTATCTAATATAATAATTCACGTGTTAGGCCAGTCCGGACTAACCCTATTTCAGGTGGACATTATGTTGAAATATTCCTTGAGTGATTGTTGCTCCAAGAGGTTTATACACAGCGGGTCTTGTATAGGTTGTGAAAAAAATAAAATATTGTGGTGTATTTGGGTACCCTCGTCTTTTCACCCATCCCGTCTCAGATTGATTGAGTCTTAACAAGAGACGAGCGGCTCAAACTGGGACGATCGTCCTAGCCTAGGTTGAGACTCGGCTCATGTTGAGGCGTTGCTCGTCTCAATATGAGACGGTCGTTCCCATTTGATATGATAACGTTTATCATCTCATTTCCTATAAGTTCAATCAACTTCAACTCCAACACCATTTTTAGCCAAAATTTCCTACAATTTCTCTTCAATTTATAGCTAATCTCACTCTAATAAATACCAATACCTCCTAAAGTTCTTGCTCCTAAATATACTCAAGAAGATGATTTATCTATTTGTTGAGCTTTTGATTTTAGAACAAGAAAAATTATTTATGGTCATCAAAATATGTCAGTTAATTGTCTATGAGAGAATATCTTAGTAACATTGGCAGCAGAAACGGGAAACCCGAGAGGTTATGATGCTCATTCCTTATCGGCTTGTTTTCAAGTAATAAGTCACTATGTCAAACAGTTCCTGGTAATGCAGCATAACCGCCATATACGTAGCGTTGGAAGTGAAACTGAATTGATACAAAAAACTCTAGCAACATGACAGTTATCTAACGCCAAATCTTTTGCTTACGAAGCTTGTTTCAACATTCTTAAATAGCTCCACGGGTTCAACCCTTTTTGCTACCTAGATACTCCACCACCAGGCCATTGAATGAGGATGTTAATGAACGAGTTTTATAATTTATTTTTAATTGAATGATAGATTAATTTGAATCCAATGTAGTTTGCTATAATCAATGTAGATTTGAGAGCTCTAACCCAATGTAGTTTGCTCCAATTTAATACAATTTACTTTAAAATAAGAAAGTTCAAATTAATTACGATAGTAATCATGCAAATACAAAGAAATTTTGATTGATAAAGTAAACATAAAATACTTGGGACACGAAATTAAAACATAAAACTAAAATGGCACGACAATGATTTAATCAGTTCCTACACTTAATCAGTTCACTCCGCCAAAAAACAACTAAGACGTTTTTAGATGTGCTTTATGTATGTGTCTTTTTTTGTAGGAGTGTATAACTCCATGAAAGTCTTGCAACCACGCTTTGATCATCCACTAATTCTCTGTGAGAAATGTTTGTATTCATGATCTTCATCTTCACAGTGCTCACAATGTATTAACTTCTTTAAATTTTTTTTTTTAAGTTTCAAGTTTTTGCATAGTTCTGCTAACTTATCTTCTTTTTCTTTTTAACCTTCATAGCATCATCTAGCATATGTAGTTCCTTTGGACAATTTGGATCTTGGAATTGCAAATACCTGAGCTTTTACGGTTGCGATTCAATGACCATTCTGATACGTGAACAACCTTTTTATAGACACTTAGAATACATCCAATGGAATTGCATCAGCCTGTGATTATTCATGAAACATAATGGACAAACTTCTTTTCCTTCCACACATAATATTTTCCTTCCTTTGGATTTGGAATACATGGTTTTAGTTGAGAATGCTTTCGGTAGGTTGTGTTTAGAAGATCAATTGTATGCTTTTCTATAATAAAAAATATATTTTTTATTATATAGCCGTTAAAAATATTGTCATTATATAGCCGTTAATTTCCAAAAATATTTATGTTATAAACATAGTCGTTAATTAAAAATGGATATTTAACTTTTAAATTCTAAATATTATCTAGTTAATTAATATTAGTGCCTCATTGATTACCAGATATAAATGTAGTTGCAGGATTTCCCACACTACACCCTTGTTAAGATCTTGCTATAATCAACTTACAAAAAACGACACTTTATTATTTTCTTCTCAGAAATGTTTACAGAATGTAGTTGCAGGAAATCCTACAACTACACCCTCAGTAGAATTCATAAACTTTAAGAAGTTCTTGATGAAAAATGACAATTTACTGATTGATATTCTCAACTGATTACAAAGAAGTATGTTAATGGAACTTAGAACAGTTACAACTTTCTCTGTTCTCTCTCCTAAGACTTTTTCTAATACTCACTTAAAGAACCCCTCCAATTTAACATTTGAACTACTATATATAGTGAAATCTATACAACTGTATATAGCTTGCGAAGTATCGCGACTTCTATTCGTAAATTTATTCTATATTCGTAATCTTTTCACACTTTTCCCGTGTTTCTTCTATTATCGCATTATCTTGCGACACTTTTCTCTTGTATTTGTTACTATATTCGTAACCTAATATCTTGCGATTTTCTGTCCCTATATCTTGCCTCTTCTCATGTCATTTCTGCGAAGAAGTAATGATCGTGAGAATATAACCGTTACTTATTCTTTTCGGAATTCGAACACGTCTTTTATAACCGTCTTTTCCTAATTATTCCCTTATAAATACTCCTTTTATTCCCTTCCTTATCTTTTTTACCTTCTCTTTTTACTTCTGCAACTTCATCTTCTTCTCACATCACATCTTCGGTTATCGCCTTCTCTTCATGTTAATCCCATCATGAGTTCTCCGAGGTAATTTTCTTTTATCTCTCGCATCTTTCACTTGTTTATCTCTTTTATTTCTGTTTAATCCATTGTTTGACTTTGATTTCTTTCAGCGAAACTGCTCCTCAGGTGAAATCTTCAACTAGAAGCTCAAACCCTAGCTTTCGAAGAAGAAAATCCGAGAATCAAAAGGTAGTTAAAATACTCTGTCTTCCTTCTGAAACAATATATTTTTGCCTCAGTTTTTAATCTACATTTTGATTCGTAGGTCGGTGAAGAATCCAACCTTACCAAGAGATCTTGTATTATCAAATCCAAGCCATCAATTTCAATCAGTGATTTCCTTCCTGTGATTGATAAAGAATTTTCCTCTCCCCCTCGTGAAAGCACTTCTTCGCAAACTCCTGTCTCTACTCCATTACCCAGTTTTCAGTCTCCTACCCCTGTCAATTTATCAACACTTCTTCAAGATCAACCTTCGCAAACTACCTTCTCAACCCCTTCTCTTGAAAAACCCATTTTAGATCCTAATCCTTTGAGTGTTGTTGCTCCAAGAAATTTACAACTTTCTTTTACTCCTTCGAATCCTTCTCCCCTTCCTCAAGAAGTTCGAGATGGAATTTATTCAGCTTTCTAGATGTTATCTGATGTTTTGAGTAATACTGCGAAGTCTTCAAATGTTTGCTCGCAGTCTGAATTTTGCGAAATGCTCAACAACTTCATAATTCCTGATGCTTCTATTTTACATCAAGCCCTGGAAAAAGAAGTTGAATTGCTTCGCCAAACTTAGGAGTCTTTGAAAGCGAAGTGTGAGAATCTTCGTAAAGAGAATCATCAGCTTCAAAATGATTCTCTAGATTGTGCAATCCTTCATAAGAGGAATGATGCATTAAAAGGTATTACTATTATCTTTATATTTTCTCCTTTTGTTTGTTTCTATTTCTCGCATTCTTGAAACACCCATTAAAACCCATTCCCCTTTATAGAATCGATCCAGGAATGTAGAAAATTGGTACTTCATCATGAATCAGATGCAGAAAAATCTCAAGCCAAGCATGAAAGTCTTTTGAACCAATTTTCCCATTTATCTAGTCTTCATTCATGTGCTCTTGATAATTTAGATGACCTTTTCCAAGATAATACCCAACTAATTTACGATCAAAAATTTTTGAACGATGAAATATCTAAGCTCACTTCTTCTTTAACTAAAGCCGATTTAAGAATAGAAACCCTATTAGAAGAGAATGAAACCTTATCAGAAGAAAGATGTTCGTATTTGAATATAATGGTCGTTTCTTCACAACAATTGAATATTCTTCAGAGTAAATGTTGCGATCAAGAAAATCTTCTTTATTTGTTAAAAGGTGAACTTGAGGAATTAAAGAAGTCTTCAGATGCAAAGAGAAGTTCTTTTGCTGCCGAGAAGAAATCCCTTCTTAATAAGAATATAATATTGAGCACTAAGAGGAATAAACTTAAAGAAGATTATTCCCAACTAGAAAACCTTAATACAAAACTTGCGAAGAATAACAAATTTCTTCTTTCCAAAGATCAAAATCTTCAATCCAGACTTGAAGGATTAGTTGGTGATGGTTTTGATAAAGCTATGGATCAGATGAAGAATTGTTGTCTATCTTTAGCTCAATTTCTTACTTCACAAAGAGAAGGTAGTCATCAAAATTTGACTGCCTTTGATATACCTTTACATTTTGTTATATTCGCAGAATTGATTCTTTGAATTTTATTTCACTCACAGAATCTGAGAACAATCTTCGCAATGCTAAAGCTGGATTGGAGACCACCTGTTCTGAGCTTCGCAAGAAGGACGATTTTCTTTCTACTCGTTTGATCAATTCTCGTGATCGCGCTAATCGGAGATTCAACCATCTTGCTTATGCCAAAGATATTGAAGATATTAACCATCAGAAAGCTCTACTTCGTGAAAGTCATCTGAAAGCTCAAGTCTTCGTAAACAACATTCTCTTATCAAGATCCTTGTCTCCAGTGAAAGTTGAACCTCTGGAAATATCTGATGATGAAGTTGCTCGTGATCCTGATAGTGACTTTGATTACGAGAGTGATGATGAAGGACTTGATGGTGAAAAAGAATCTATCCCTCAAGGAGAATCTCCTGTTGAAGACTCTTCAGAGGGTAATGTTTCGCAAGAATTGAACACTGCTGATGATCCTACTCATCTTAAAGATCCAGCACAAAGTGTTGATGGAGAGCACTAAGCATGATAAACTTCTTTTCCAAAGTTATCGTTAATCCTCTTGTTTTTCTTTCTTTTGAACTCTTTCTCTTGGTTACTGTTGGTTCTCTTTTTACAAACTATTCTGCTTACTGTTTATGTTCCTTAAGAAGTATATTTTATATTTTGCGATAATGAATTGACCTTTCTCTAATTGAATACTTTCTTGATTTGCATAAATTGAATAAATTGATCATATGAAGAGAAATAACATATCTTAAAGACTTAGCTTAGTATTCCCTTTCCCCTTATTATTGATCTTCAGGTGATCAATTGTTGTTGTAAGTATTAGAATATCTGCCTCCGTTTAAGTTGCGAAGTTTCAGGTTGTTGCGAAGTAAATAAGAAATCTCCCCCTTGAAGTATAAGAAGTATGAAACCTCCTTGAAGAATTATGAAACATCCTTGAAGAAGTATGAAAATTATGAAACATCCTTGAAGAAGTATAAGAATTATGAAACACCCTTGAAGAAGTATAAGAATTATGAAACACCCTTGAAGAAGTATGAAAATTATGAGACATCCTTGAAGAAGTATAAGAAGTATTCAATCCTTGAAGAATTTAATGAGTATGAAATATCCGTCCTTGATTGCGAATAAAATTGCCTTTTTTGGTAGGAATTCTTGATACATATTCTTGTTGAGAATATAAAGAATATCCAATGACATTGACGGAATTGACTTCATTAGTTTCTGTGGTCTTATCATGCCTTCCTAAGTAAAGGTCTTACTTTGCCACCTCTTTTGCGATAAAGTCGCACGACGTTGGTGCACTCGCATGCCTCAACCCCTTGACTTTATCTTAACAATATTTTTGTGTTTGCGATAATATGACAAGTTTGAATATACTTGTGAATATACAACCTTGTGACATTATCGTCTTGCGATGAAATCGCAGGACGTTATCACACTTTAATGTAATAACCCATTGATCTCATCTTAAGTTCTTTGTATTTAATTCTGTGAGTATATATATATATATATAATATATATATATATATATAATATATATATATATATTATTTTATTTTTTACTCGCAGAAATACGATTGTTGCACAAATATGACAAGCCTTTATGTTCTTGCGAACAAAAAGCCTCGTGACATTTGCTTCTTAAAGCACGTATCAGCTCCCTAATGGAGGGTGATGCCCTTTATCTTCCCCTTGGTTGCCCCTTCAAGGAAGCGTACATCGACCATACAAGGTTAGCTCTTCCCATCCGGTTTTTCCAACAACCAGCTTTTGTTCGCAACCTCTTATCCTTTTTTTCCTATAGGGCTTATAGTTACGAGGTTGCACCCTATGGGGTATCTTTGGGCCAAGTGCATCATTTGCCAAGACTTGTCAAGAATGGCAGATATGCTTCAAACCCATCCGGCACTCTTGAATCAACCGTGTACCTCGGCGCCTTGATCGTTTTTTTCACTTCTTGGGAAAGACAGTATGCCTTAGTCTCCCAACCTAAATCATGTTACATCGCAAGATTAGGTTGAGAATCCAAGGTGTATTACCAGGATAGGTACCCCCGTTTTTGGGTTATGTATCCAGTAATTTCCATGTACTCAAGTTTCGTGGTGGTGTTCTGTTTCCCCTGAGCCATGCTTATAGGTACCCCCTTAAATGACGTACTTTAGGACTTTGCCTCTTGCGAAATGTTGCTTCGTGAACTAGGGTGTATGTCACAAAGGTTTGCCTGTGTAAAATTTCTGCGTATTTCTTTATTTTTTGAAAGCTGATCACAGTTTGCGGCTTTCTTTTATGAAAGCTGATCGCAAATAAATTTTTGCGTCTTTCTTTAATGAAAGATGATCGCAATAAGAATTTTAAAATTTATAATTTTGGTAGTTTCTGTAGGAGCAAATGATATTCGCAAAATTATCATGAGTTTTATGGATAATACCTTTTTAAATACAATCTATTCCAGGGTCAACCAAGTCTTAAACCCATGTCTTTCCCTTCTGGATCCATCAGCCGATAAGCTCCACTTCCCACAACCTCTTTAATGACATATGGTCCATCCCATTTTGGTGCTAGTTTTCCTCCATTTTCTTTCTGGTAGGGAGGTGTTTCTCGCATGACCAAATCACCTGGTTGATACTCACATTCAATAACTCTCTTGTTATACTCTCGAGCTAATCTTTCCTGATAAATTTTCATTTGTCGCAACACCTTTTCCATTTTTTCTTCCAAATCATCCAGTTCACTTAATATCACCCCTGCACTTAAATTTCTTTCCCAAGCTTCTTTCTTTGTTGTCGGAATTACAACCTCTGTTGGAAATACTGCTTCTACTCCATATGTTAAACAGTAAGGAGATATTCCAGTTGCCTCCATTCTAGTTGTATTGTATGCCCAGACTGCACTAGGCACTTGCTCGCACCACCTTCTGAGATGTCCTTCTAATTTCTTTTTGATTGTATCTGCGATTGTTTTATTTGTTGCCTCTGCCTGTCCATTAGCTTGTGGATATAATGGAGTTGATTTCCCACATTTTATCCTAAAAGCATTGAGTAACATCTCTATATTCTGCCCTTCAAATTGTTTCCCATTGTCGGATACTAATTGTGCTGGAACTCCATATCTACAAATGATATTCTCAAATATGAATGTAAAAACATCCTTATCGCGAATATGTGGTACTGCTTTTACTTCTGCGAGCTTCGTAAAATAATCTGTTGCGACTATTAAGTATCTTCTCTGCCCAGATCCAGGTAAAAATGGGCCAACAATGTCCAATCCCCATTTCCCGAAAGGCCAGCAACTTGTTGAAGAGGTTAATGGTGCCCCTGGTGCATGAGTTCTTTTCCCATGTCGTTGACATTCTTTGCATCATCTCACCAACAATTTTGCGTCTGTGTGCATATAAGGCCAATAATATCCTTGTATTTTTGCTCTATAACCTAGAGATCTTCCCTCACTATGATTACCAGCTTCTCCTCCATGTAACATCTTCAATATTTTTTCTCCTTCTTCATGAGTTAAACATCTGAGAGGTGGTCCACTGAAAGATTTTCTGTATAAAATTCCTTCTCGTAACTCATAATTTGTTACATGACTCTTTAATTTATGTGCTTCTAGTCTGTTCCTGGGTATTTCCCCTTTTGCGAGATATGTATGAATGTCCTTTCTCCAATCTGTGAAATCTTCTGCGATGTCGTCTGGTAGTTCCCTTTATACTTCCATCGCAACTGCTTCCTCAATTTCTTCTTCTTTATTCACTGATGGATGTTGAATTGTCTGGATTTTGATATTTCTTGTATTAGGGTTTGTCATCATACTTGGAATGAATGCAAAAGCATCTGCGAGTCGATTATATTTTCTTGTTATATGCCTCCATTTTAATTTTGGTATCTTCGTAGATAATTCATCAACGAGTTTCTTGTATTTATTCAAAGAAGACTCATTTGTGGTATATTCCCCTTTAATTTGACAAATTACCAGCTGAGAATCACTTGTTATTCTTATATTTTCGAGCTTCTTTTCTATTGCGATCTTCAATGCATGCACTACAACTTTGTACTATGTTTCATTGTTCGTGGATGCAAATTCTAATCTGAATGAGAATGTTATTCTTTATCCTTCTGGTGAAATCAACACAACTCCTACTCCATTCCACTCACTGTTGGATGATCCGTCTACTAAAATTTCCCATCTATTTGGTTCTGTTAATAGGTCTTTTGGATTCCCAAATTCTTCTTCAATATCCATCATTTATTCTACTGCCTCATCTTCTTCCAAAGGAAATTCTGCCAAGAAATCTACGATAACCTGTGACTTTTGCGATGATAACACTTAGTACTTTAACTTATAATGGTTTACTTGTGCATTCCACCTTTCTATTCTTCTTGATCTTTTTGTGTTCTTTATGACTGACTCAATCGGGAATTTGGTTACCACTTTTATCACATGCGCTTGAAAGTATATTCACAACTTAAATGATGCATAAACCAGGGCTAAGATTAACTTCTCCATTTTAGAATAATTTCTCTCTGCTGTGTTAAAAGTTTTACTGATGTAGTAAATGGGCCTTTCTATTCCTGCATCTGTTCGAAATAGAACTGCACTTAAAGCATATTGAGTTGTTGTGAGGTATACCAATAATTCTTCATGTTTCTCTGGTTTTTGTAGTATGGATGTATTCGCAAGATATTCTTTAATTCCTTGAAAAGATTTTTCACACTCATCAGTCCACTTAAATTTTTCTCCCTTCTTAAGTATGTTGAAGAAATGTTTGCACTTATCTGACATTCGCGAAATAAATCTTCCAAGTGAATCCAAGAGTCCATTTAGCTTTTGCACTTCTTTTACCGTTACAGGTGTTGGCATGTCACGAATTGATTGTACTTTTTCTGGATCGACTTGTATTCCCTCCTTTGATACTATGTATCCCAAAAAATTTCCTGACGTAACTCCAATTACACATTTTTCAGGATTCAATTTGATGTTGAATTTTCTCATTTGCTCAAATATTTCCTTCAAATCTTGCACATGATCTTTGGCCTCTTTACTTTTTATCAGCATATCATCTACATACACCTCTAAGGTTTTATGTATCCACTTTGCGAACACCTTTTCGACCATTCGTTGATATATAGCACCCGCATTTCGCAGACCAAATGGCATCTTCACATAACAATATAAACCCCTTGGAGCGAAAAAGGCAGTATGTTCTTGGTCTTCTTCTGCGAGTGATATTTGATTGTACCCTTTATATTCATCGAGTGAAGTGACTCTATCATGACCCGCAGCTGATTCCACCATTTGTGGTATGTCTGGCAATGAAAAACTGTCTTTGGGACAGGCTTTGTTTAGATCAGTGAAATCTATACAAATTCTTATCCCTTTATTCTTCTTCGGAACAATGACCATATTCGCAATCCATTCTGGGTATTTTGCTTCTCTTATGATTCCTGCATCCAGCATCTTTTGTAATTCTTCTTCTATTTGTGCATGATAATTTTGCGAGATCTTTCTTATTCTTTGTTTGAATGGTCTTACGCTTTTATCTATGTTCAATCTATGACACGCCACTGATGAATCAATTCCTGGTATTTCATCTACACTTCCTACGAATATATCTCGTAAGAGATCAATAGTTCTTTTCTCTTCTTCTTCGTTCATATTAGTTCCAATTCGCAAGATTAAAGGTTCCTCTTCAATTCCAATATTTATTTCTTTGGTTGGTTCTGCTGCAACGTAACTAGGATTTTTCTCTCCCATAGGTGTTGGTTCTTTGATTACTTTCATTGGTTCTCCTTCTTTTTCTGGGATCTCACTTGGTATTCCTTTTCCCTCTCTTTCTCTTATTGTATACACTCTGAACTCCTCTTCCTTTTTCGCTTCTTTCGCAAGTTTTCTACGAAATTGTTTCTTTCTTGCTCTCCCTCCACACTGTTTTACTTCAATCTGATAACAAAATTTTTCACTATCAAGATCCCCTTTTATTTCTTATATTCCGCTTGGTGTAGGAAACTTAATTGATTGATGTAATGTCGAAGCAACAACTTTAATCGCATTAATCCATGGTCTTCCCATAAGCATATTATATGGATATTCCATATCTACCACACATAAAACTATGTGTGTTTCGATTTCTCCCAGCGGTTCTCGTAACATTATTTCCCTTTTGGATTTTGTTGTAGATTTTCCCAATCCATGGATAAGACATTCTGAATTTGTGATCTCTTCATCTTTAACCCCATCCCTTTAAGTGCATGATAGAATATAATATCAACAGAACTCCCTGTATCAATCAAAACTCGGTTTAATTTCCATTTTTCTATAGATTTTGTAGTTTTCTTTTCTTCTCGCATGATCGGAATTGTGACTACTAATGGTGAAGTGTGGTTAAAGTCTTCATTTGGGATTTCTTCTACTGAAAATGTGATTTTCTGCTTTTCCCATTCTTTCAAAGTTGTTATTTTCTCCACTTCCATGATCTTTCTTCCTCTATAATCTCGTTTGTGTATCCTTCCCTTCAAGTTGTTATGAAATTCATCAATCATTATCTTTATGATCATATTACATTCTTCTCTTTTGCAATCTTCATCTACTGACTCCATTTTGATTTTCAAATTTTCAAAATCCTTTCAAATTTCTGCTATATCAATCTTCAGGTCCATGTTTCTAGCGCCAATTATGTAGTTGTAGGAAATCCTACAACTACACCCTCAGTAGAATTCATAAACTTTAAGAAGTTCTTGATGAAAAATGACAATTTACTGATTGATATTCTCAACTGATTACAAAGAAGTATGTTAATGGAACTTAGAACAGTTACAACTTTCTCTGTTCTCTCTCCTAAGACTTTTTTCTAATACTCACTTAAAGAACCCCTCCAATTTAACATTTGAACTACTGTATATAGTGAAATCTATACAACAGTATATAGCTTGCGAAGTATCGCGACTTCTATTCGTAAATTTATTCTATATTCGTAATCTTTTCACACTTTTCCCGTGTTTCTTCTATTATCGCATTATCTTGCGACACTTTTCTCTTGTATTTGTTACTATATTCGTAACCCAATATCTTGCGATATTCTGTCCCTACACAGAAATGGAAGAATTCAAGATTATAATTATTCTCTTGAAGTTTCTCTCTCCTCAAGACTTTTTTAACTCTCAAAAATACATCATCCTTTTCTGGACACATTGGGTCTATAGTTATAGGGTAGTTATATAGTGGATGACAGCTAAGTTTTCCCCTTATTTTGGGTTGATTCTGCGATTTTACTGCGATTAGTTACAATGTTAAATCTCGCAAGTTTTGTAACCATCGCAAAACAAACATGCTTTTCTCAAGTTTCCTTCAATCGTCAGTTATTACGTCACTCTTTTGAAGGATTTTGTGACACTCGTGAAGTGTAGTCGAAGATCTTGAGGTGATGCTCGCTGTGAAGTGTTGTTAATCTCGAAGAGAATAGATGTAGCGATATTTTGGTCCTACATCTTGCCTCTTCTCATGTCTTTTCTGCGAAGAATGGAAGATCATGAGAAATTTAAAATGCCGCAACTACTTATCTCTTCATTATTTTGGGTTGATTCTGCGATTGTACTGCGATTAGTTACAATGTTAAATCTCGCAAGTTTTGTAACCATCGCAAAACAAACATGCTTTTCTCAAGTTTTCTTCAATCGTTAGTTATTACGTCACTCTTTTGAAGGATTTTGTGACACTCGTGAAGTGTAGTCGAAGATCATGCGGTGATGCTCGCTGTGAAGTGTTGTTAATCTCGCAGAGAATAGATGTAGCGATATTATGGTCATACATCTTGCCTCTTCTCATGTCTTTTCTGCGAAGAAGGGAAGATCATGAGAAATTTAAAATGCCGCAACTACTTATCTCTTCATTAGTCTTTCTTCTGACATGTTTCTGTATCCTTCACCAGCTGGTTTTCACATATTCTCTCTTCTAATGAATTTACGACACGTCCTCTCTAACCGCTGCGATCTGACTGTTCATGTCTTTTCTTAACATTTATTGCATTCACCTTCTTCGAGAAATTTCTTCTTCTATAAATACTTCTTTCATTCTTTTCTTTTCCTCTTTTACTTTTTTCTTCTTTCTCTCTGTAATTTCTCTGCAAGTTTACTGTTTTTCCGTAAATTGCACGTCTGTTATCGCTGTGATTCTTCTCTTATTTTCCAACCTTCTCTTTCATTCCCATACTCAAAAATGGTGGCCGCTGGTGCTAAAAATTTGATTGCTTTTGGTAAGATGCAAGGAAAACTCAAAAGCAAAGGTTTCACTTTGTCTACAATTCCAAATCAGAGCCCTAAATCCGAACTTTCTCTCAGATTATTCACTGATTATCAATGCTCTTGCGAGAAAATTATAGTATCGCTAGGTCAACTTGAAGAAAATAATGGTGGTATAGTGGTAAGTATTCCCGCCTGTCACACGGGTGACCCGGGTTCGATCCCCGGCAACGGCGCCAAATTTTGACAAGGCGTCGAACTTCGCAAAAATAATATTTCTCTACTGTTTACACTAGAAAGTAGTATAATGTAAGCAGGATCGTCCCAAGGGAGGTGTGCATTCTAAATTGTTATGCAAATACTCTTAGCAAAGATGATTTTGTTGTAGAAAATCTGAAAATTATAAAATGTATTCAAATATGAGATGGAAATGATTAAAGGTTCATTCTAGACCACGGAATACAAACCAAATTGATATATAGCCAATTTCTTTGCATTATCATGTTACTAACAACCCTAGAATAATTAGTACGCTCAACTATTCCGTTACTATCTCCTAAGCTCACCGGATACGGAAGCGCTCGACTACCGGTTCCTACTTGCCAAGTTTCCTAGAGGTACGCTTACTAGGTGTGACTTAAACAAATGCTCTAATTTCTGTGAGATAAGGTTGCTCCTAGTGATGAACTCAAAAGCATGAATCACCTACTAGTGTTGATTTCTACATATGGATACTTAACAAAGTCCCATCATCAATACCCACATATTGCTACTTGTGTTTACCTTCTCTAGACAATTACGGGTCGAAGAAAATCTAAACTAGCAAATAGATTAAGAATTAGTGATTCAATTTCGAACTTAAACCCTTAATAACAAATAATCCATAGACAATATTAGAATAGTAGAAAATCAAACAATAACATAGACAAATGCTAGAGAACAAGTTATTTCATATCAAATATAGATTCATATTTCGGGCTTCGAAATCGCCTTTAATCAAAGAGAGTTTTATCTACTCATAATAATGGAGTTCATCATCAAATATATTAAATGAACTAATGAAGATAAAAATAAAAGAATAGCAAACCCTAGTTCCAGCTCTCTGCAAAACTCCCAGTAGAATAGAAAAATACGTGATAAACAAAGTTGTAGAAGTCCTCCCATTTTGTAGCCTTTTTTTCCTTCTAAAACTAGGTCACATCCTCAAAAGTCCAAGTCCAATATATCCACCAAGCCCATGTGTGAGAAATATGTCTCTGGAATTTTGGGTCCAAAAATGGCCACCGGAATTGCTGACGTCATCACCGGATCCGTCCACCGGCGCCGGAATCCGGTCGCCGGAAAATTTCTCCGATCGCTTGAACCATTAGAAGACGTCACCAGGCAAGTGCACACTCCCAGCAGCTCAACTCCATTTCTCTGTAATTCAAACATTCACAAAATACCATTTAAACCAATTCCTTATTCTTGCGAAAACGTACCCAAAAGCGCGACTCGTAGCTCCCATATCCGGCCTCTAACTCTTCCATTTGACTCATACCCCCTTAATAATTCAGTGAAACATTATGATACCCACTTTCGGTTCCAAAATCCGGCAACCGTAAGTATGCTCACTGGCTCGCCATTCTCACTGCATTTTCGCAGTGTTCACTGCTGTTCACAGCTGCAATTCTTCTTTACTTTATCTCAACTTATCCATCACCTGTTCAGCTTCATCTAGCTTGCTCCACCTCTCACAGTTCAGTCACCAACATCTCCTTTTAAACACCTCCACTTATGCTTCAGTTGCTGCATCTTATTCTGCCATCGAACCTTGGCATTAACATCAGTTCCTGCAACCTCCAAGTTGTTGCAACCAGCCCTTGCATAACCTTATATGGCAGTAACTTCATATATTCTACAACTTCTCCACCAATGCTACAACAGAACATCCATTGAACTCCAATACCTTCACTGGAATTCTTGCATCTTGGTAACCCCAGCTGTGTACACCATCAGTACCAACAAAAGTGCATAAACACTACTGCTCTTCCAACTTTTCTTGCTACAGATGCACCTGCAACTTCAATTCACCATCTGTTTTAATTCAACACCAAGCACAACTCATTCCACCACTGCCATACTCCCAGCCAAGTCAACTGAGACAACCTTCCCTGAATTGAATACACACACAGCACAATAGCATCTCTTACTCAACCCTGCCAGTGCACATCAACTCATTTCCAGTTCTCACAGACATCATCTTCAATCATTCAGTTCTTCCATTGCAGACAAACATCAAACCAAACTCAATTTAGTTTAACCCATCTTCAATCAACTCCAACACAGCTCAACTACTGTATCAATCTCCTCCATCGACTTGAATCAGAACCATCCCATCTCAACACCAGAAGTACAAACTAAATTTGCCTGCAACCCACCCGCCGAGCACAATGGACTCCTCAAGATCTTCAATTAAACCTATCCAGAACATTAACTCCACCATCCATATCGAGCAACAACTTCTCTTATTCGATCAATGGCTGTCAACAGCAGTAGCAACCATCCTGACCTATAACTATTCCCTGTAGTTCTATTGATAACTCAATGCCACCATTTCACTCCCTAGACCTTCACCAATCTTCTATAAATCGAACTCTTGAAACTCCACCAGATGCAGGCTATTTCGGAACCAAATCAACCTGCAACTTCTCATAAACATTCTCCATTCAATCCCATGATCAACAACAACATCATTATTTTCTCTGGAAACTTAGTCTTCACACTCTACCATCTGTTTATCATGAACCCAAACTCAGCCTGTAATCTTCACAGCGAACAGACCCCCATTTCCTTCTCTGGGTTGTCTTAACAGAGCTGTTAATCTCAGATCGACACACATCTCGATCTCCACTCTAGTGTCACTGAATTTCTGTATCTTGATTCTAAATTCCATGGCCGCCATCTCAGTTCTTGATTTCAGGTGGAGAAAAAGCATTAGAGATAATGAGACACTCAATTTTAGGGTCTTGTGTAGGAATGGGAAGGTACTATACCCACTATGGTGAAGCATATTGGGGGTACCTTGAATGATTTAAGGCACCCATAACTTTGATAAAGGACAACTAAATGGTAACCCGTTTGTTGACTTGGCTCGATCCCCATGTCTCTCACCCGCGCCTTGATCTTTTTGCTCTTATTCGCTCCAGATTTTGCCCAATGTAGCCGTCTTTTACTTCTCATATTCACTTCTTATCTTCAATGAGAGTCATCACTAAAGTTGTCGTGCTTTTCAGACAGAAAATTTGCATCACTAAAGTCGACATACTTTTCAGACATAGATGAAGAAATAAAAGCAAATTGTGAGAAATAATCCGCCTCCAAAAGCATTCGCACATAAGATGAGATTTTTGCGCCATTTCTTCTTCTTTTGCTCCAAATGACTCCAAAGTACCTAAACACTCAAAAGCAAACATAAGATACATAATTTGCAAGAAAACTAGCAGAGAAAGCATAAACAATAGATAAATATATAGATGTTTTAGACACCTATCAATTATCCCCCACACTTAGAATTTGCTAGTCCTCGAGCAAATCAAACAAAATAATTCTAAAAGATACATACAACTTTTTCTCGTCGAGGTTACAGTTACTCTAAGCATGAATAACAGGCCTTTGAACCCCTAGGTGTCCCTAGTGGACGAGTTTTAGTCTCGTGAAGGTTTACAAGAGGTCTGCCTACAAAACCTATATTTCCAACTCCGTATATTTGTAACAAATCAATGAACGAATCCAAAATGACTACAGGAGGAGATACCTTGCGTAAATTCAGTTCATATATAAGTGCATAAAGTTTTTCTTAGAAAGTCGAACAAACCACAATACTCGGAATCTGACTAACCACAATCACAATGAAAAGATTAAGAAGATGAATATAGATCTATATGTTGGCGAATGTTCACAAGTGATCGATGTATCCCATATCTGTCTGAAGGTCACCGCCAAGATGAACCTATGCATCATATTAGATTGATCTACTGGTCTGAATTCTAGTGTCAACACACTGGAAAATACAAGGGAACCAGTGGTCAACAAACTTATTTCTACATCAACTCACTGGCATATACAAGGGAACCAGGAGTGACTTTATTCAACAATAATAATATCTTTTCTTTTCTTCTTTTTCACAATTTTTTTTTTCTTTTTTTTTTAGACGGCATGATTAGATCTTTTGGATCCAAGCGCATGCTTATTGTCAGCAAGTACGTGATAGTTTCCTTGGATCCTGCATTCCACGCTTGTTTAGGCGATGGAGACATGGACTACGTTTCACACATACTGCTATTCCCAAGTGTCATTTTTATTCCGTTTGGTCTAATTGGTCGGTTTTTTTTTTTTTTTTTTTTTTTTTTAGTAACTCAATCACTCTATTCCAAAACACTTAGAGAACAATAGATAAATATGGAAAAATAAAAAATAGAATGCGATATGGTGATATTCCGAGATATGGTAACAACTAACATATAATTTATAATTAATGATCTATGTTCGTCTTTGTTAATTAATGGGTTCCTCAACTCCTACAATCACAATGGTTCCATACACTAATGGTTTCATCCTAAAGGCATAAATTTCTAGATTTCGGAGTTCAAAAAGCACAATTTTTTCTTTGTTTTTCTATTTTTCTGATTTTTTCTGATTTTTTCTGATTTTTTTTCCTAAAGGCATAAAACAAACTATACAAACATCTAAATGCTCCCCCACACTTAAACTTTACATTGTCCTCAATGTAAAATTGAATCATCCAAAGAAAGTTCAAGGTGGGAAATTCCGCAAATGATATGCAAAAACAAAGAAAAATAAAAGATAAAATGCTGAAAAATAAAAAGATAAAGGTAAAGATACATAACCGGTGGGTTGCCTCCCACTTAGCGCTTGGTTTAACGTCGTCAGCCCGACGTTCAACTCCAATTACTCCTCCAGAGGGAGTGGATCACTCAATGTGATCATATCCTGATTCTCCGTCACAAACTGCTCGTAGTATGGTTTCAAGCGATGGCCGTTAACCTTGGAAATCAGCCCTGTTTTGGGACTAGTAATCTCAACTGCACCATGCGCAAACACATTAGTAACAACAAATGGTCCAAACCATCTGGACCTAAGTTTACCCGGAAACAATTTAAGACGAGAATGGAATAAAAGTACTTTCTGCCCTACTTCAAAACTCTTTCGGGAATACATCTTATCATGGAAAGCTTTGGTATTTTCTTTATAAATGCGTGAACTTTCATATGTATCATTTCGTATCTCTTCTAACTTATTGAGTTGAAGTTTCCTAAGTTCACCAGCTGCATCTAATTCCATATTACATACCTTGATAGCCCAATAAGCTTTGTGTTCAAGTTCGACGGGAAGATGGCAAGGTTTGCCATAGACAAGCCTAAAAGGAGACATACCGATGGGTGTCTTATAAGCTGTCCTATACGCCCACAAAGCGTCATTGAGTCTATAACTCCAATCCTTCCTTATAATGTTCACCGTCTCCTCTAAGATGGAATTAATCTCCCGGTTGGAAATTTCAGCTTGTCCACTCGTTTGTGGATCATACGGTGTGCCAACTTTATGAGAAATGTTATACTTCTTTAGAAGAGCGTGAAAGGATCTCTTGAAGTGCGAGCCTCCATCACTAATCACCACTCGAGGTGTTCCAAACCTAGAAAAGATATGTTCCTTCACAAACTCACAAACAAGATGAGAATCATTGGTGGGAGTGGCTTTAGCTTCCACCCACTTAGAAACATAATCTACAGCAAGAAGTATAAAAAATTTCCCATTGGAATTCACAAAATGCCCCATAAAGTCTATACCCCAAACATCAAAAATCTCAACAACGAGAATTGGTGTTTGCGGCATTTGGTTTCTAGCACCAAGGTTTCCTGTCCTTTGGCACCTATCACAAGCCTTGAAAAATAAATATGCATCCTTAAACAATGTAGGCCAATAAAAACCACTTTCGAGAACCTTGAGGGTTGTCCTCTTGGCTCCGAAATGTCCACCACAAGCATATGAGTGATAAAAATTCAGAATTGATTGGAACTCGGATTCAAGTACGCACCTGCAGATCATTTGATCGGAGAAATGCTTCCACAAATAAGTTTCATCCCATATATATTGCTTGGAAATCTTCTTTAGATTGTGTTTTTGGAATGTAGACATGGAACTAGGTACTTGTCCCATCACAAAGAATTTAACAATATCAGCGTACTATGGAGTTGTGCCACCAACCGCAAAGAGTTGCTCATCCGGGAAGCTATCATGCAAATGAATCGCTTCTTCGGACACAACCAATCTTCTTAGATGATCTGCTACGGTATTCTCATTGCCATTCTTGTCCTTGATTTGCATGTTGAACTCTTGAAGAAGGAGTATCCACCTTATGAGCCTTGGCTTAGCATCCTTCTTTGTTAGCAAGTATCGAAGTGCAGCATGGTCGGATAAAAAAACCACCTTTGTACCCACTAAATAGGATCTAAACTTCTCAAGTGCAAACACTATAGCCAAGAGCTACTTTTCAGTTGTGGAGTAGTTGATTTGTGCTCCGTTGAGAGTTCTTGAAGCATAATAAATGACATATGGAACTTTACCATCTCGCTGTCCCAACACGGCTCCAACGGCGTAATCACTTGCATCGCACATCAACTCAAATGGCTTGCTCCAGTCGGGTGGTTTGATAATTGGTGCGGTAGTTAACAACTCTTTCAAGGTATCAAAAGATTCCTTGCACTCCTTGTCACAATCAAATGCCACATCTTTTTGCAAAAGTCTACACAGGGGCATTGCAATCTTGGACAAATCCTTGATGAATATCCTATAAAATCCTGCATGACCAAGAAAATAGCGAACCTCCCTCACATTTGTGGGGTATTGTAAGTTCTGAATCAAATCTATCTTAGCTTTGTCAACTTCTAACCCTTTAGAAGATACAACATGGCCTAGCACAATCCCATGAGTGACCATAAAGTGACATTTTTCCCAATTAAGCACAAGATTAGTTTCAACGCATCATTTAAGAATAAGTGCAAGGTTATCTAAGCATTTGTCAAAAGAATCACCATACACACTAAAATCATCCACAAACACTTCTATGATGCTTTCCACATAATCTGAGAATATGCTTACCATACAACGTTGAAAAGTGGATGGAGCATTGCACAAGCCAAATGGCATATGTTTATACGCAAAAGTGCCAAAAGGACAAGTAAACATCGTCTTTTCTTGATCTTCCGGAGCTATTACAAGCTGGTTATAACCTGAAAAACCATCAAGGAAGAAATAGTAAGCACGTCTAGCCAACCTTTCAAGCATTTGATCAATGAATGGTAAAGGGAAATGATCCTTTCGGGTGGTAGAGTTGAGCTTTCGGTAGTCAATGAAAACTCTCCAACCGATCTGGATTCTAGTTGGAACCAAGTCATTGTCTTCATTTTTCACCACCGTGATTCCGGACTTCTTTTGAACGACTTGAATCGGGCTCACCCATTTGCTATCGGATATGGGATAGATAATACCGGCATCCAACAACTTCAGGATTTCTTTCTTGACTACTTCCATCATTGGAGGGTTCAAGCGACATTGAACTTCTCTTGTTGGTTTTGCCCCCTCCTCAAGAAGTATTCGGTGCATACATGTGGAAGGACTGATTCCTTTGATGTCAGCAATGGTCCATCCAATGGAAGATTTGTGATCTCTTAGCACTCAAACAAGCTTCTCCTCTTGCACCTCGGTGAGTTTGTTGGCAATGATCACCGGTAACTCTTCATTGTCACCTAAATATACGTATTTAAGGTGATCCGGAAGAGTTTTCAACTCAAGGATAGGTGCCTGCACAATCGAGGGTAAAAGTTTCTCATTAGTAAGCGGCAAAGAAACATAAGACGCATTATACTTAGGTGGAACTTCTTGTAATGAGTTAAGAGATAAAACATCCTCTTTAAGCTCATCACAAATAGACAATTCACTTTCAATGTCTTTGTATTTCCCATAACCTAAACCTTCGACTATGGTGTTTTCTAAAGAATCATCACTATTCAATTTAAATATCTTTTGATCTAGAGAATCAATAATATCAATAGAAAAACATGAATGCACATCACTAGGATATCTCATAGCCTCAAAGATATTGAAACTTATGATCTCATCATCAAATTCCATAGTTAAAGCTCCTTTGAAAACATCTATCTTGGTTCTTGCGGTTCTCATGAATGGTCTACCCAACAAAAAGGGGGTAGTCGATGGTGAATCCTCATCCATTATGTCAAGAACATAGAAATCAGCTGGAAATATGAGTTGATTAACCTTCACCAAAACATCTTCAATAACCCCTTTCGGGTAAGAATTAGACTTATCAGCAAGTTGTATAACAATACCGGTATTTTTAAGAGGTCCAAGATTCAATGATTCATAAACGGAGGCAGGCATAACATTAATGGATGCTCCTAAATCTATCATAGCGCGCTCAAACCTTACTTTACCAATAGTACATGGTATAGTGAAACTACCGGGATCTTTCAACTTAGGTGGGAGTTTCTTTTGAAGATATGCCGAAGCATTTTCCCCCCACACTCATCACTTCATTACCGGTCAATTTGTGCTTGTTAGTGCACAATTCCTTCAAGAACTTTGCCCAGCGCGGAACTTGCCTTATCGCCTCGATGAGTGGAATGTTCACTTCAATCTTTTTAAAAATTTCCAAAAGCTCTTGGTACAATGTCTCCCTGTTCGACTTTGCAAACCTGCTAGGAAAAGGAGGAGTAGTAACATGAGTAGAAACATGAGTTTTAGAGTTAGAATTTGTTACCGGGTCAGCCTTTTTAGGGGCTGTTTCACCCTCTTCTCTCTCCAAATCAGGTTCATGGAACACCGGTGATGTTTCCGGTTTCTCTACTTGCTTCCCACTCCGTAGATCAATAACATTAGCATTCTCCTTGTGATTTACTGTTTGCGAAGGAAGTTTTCCCTCGGCTTGTGCTTCCAATTTGCTCACTGCAGTAGCTAATTGACCTATTTGTGTTCGGATGTCTTTCATATCCATCTCTGACTTTTGCTTATCTTGCACCATTGTGTTGAGAATGAGATTCAACTTGTCATCTATACTCGTGCCTTGAGTTTCTTGACGTGGCTTTTTCAAAATGTAGGTACTGAATATCGCAAGATAATAGTTCACGAGTATCATAATAAATAAAGGAAAAAAGAGTTATAAAATGATACGATGATAGAAGTAGCGCGGAGAAATATGAAGTTTTGCGAGGATGGAATAATTTTGTGAGTATGAGTTGCGATACTTCGAAATTCATATACATCTGTATAAGTTTTACTATAAATAGGAGTTCAAATGTAAAATTCGAGAGGTTCTTTTAGTGAGTGTAAGAAATTATCTTAGGAAAGAGAATAGAAGAAGTTGTAACTATTCTAGTTCCATTTTGATAATTCTATGTAATCAACTAAGAGAATTAATAAGAAAGTTATCATTCACCATCAAGAACTTCTTGAGTTTTTACTAATTCTATTGAGGGTGTAGTTGTAGGTTATTCTGCAACTACATAATTGGCGCTAGAAACAGGGACTTGAGAATTGTGGTAGCCTAAATTTGAGGGAATTGTGGAAAATTTGAAGATCAAATGAAGTCAGTAGATGGAGATTCCAAAAAAGAAGAATGTAATATGATCACAAAGACAATG
Organism: Papaver bracteatum; assembly: GCA_023529315.1. Classification (NCBI taxonomy): domain Eukaryota; kingdom Viridiplantae; phylum Streptophyta; class Magnoliopsida; order Ranunculales; family Papaveraceae; genus Papaver; species Papaver bracteatum. The sequence goes on from JAJJWX010000256.1 coordinate 3,863,084, forward strand.
ATTGATGAATTTCATAGTAATATGAAGGGAAAAATATACAAGCGAGATTGTAGAGGAAGAAAGATCATGGAGGAAGAAAAGATAACAACTTTAGAAGAATGGGAAAAGCATAAAATCCAAATGAAGACTTGAACCACACTTCACCATTGGTGATCACAATGCCGATCATGCTAGAAGATAAGAAAGCTGTAGAAAAATGGAAATTAAACCGAATTTTGGTTGATACATGGAGTTCTGTTAATATCATATTCTATCATGCACTTAAGGGGATGGGAATTAAAGATGAAGAAATCACAAATTCAAAATGTCTTATTCATGGATTAGGAAAATCTACAACAAAATCTAAAGGGGAAATCGCGCTGCGAATATTACTAGGAGAAATCGAAACACATGTAATCTTGTGTGTGATAGATATGGAATCTCCATATAACATGCTGATAGGAAGGCCGTGGATTCATGCGATCAAAGCTGTTGCTTCAACATTACATCAGAGAATCAAATTTCCTACACCAAATGGAATACAAGAAATAAAAGGAGATCTTGATAGTGCAAAATTTTGTTATCAAATTGAAGTAACGCAATGCGGAGGAAGAGCAAGAAAGAAACATCTTCGTAGGAAACTTGCGAAGGAAACAAGAAAGGAAGAAGAATTCCGAGTGTATACAATAAGAGCAAAGGAAGGGAGAGGTATACCAAATGAGATTCCAGAAAAAGAAGGGGAACCAGCAAAAATAATCAAAGAACCAACACCTATGGGGGAGCAAAGTCCAAGATATGTTGCAGCTGAACCAACTAAAGAAATAAATATTGGAAGTAAAGAGGAGCCTTTATTCTTGCGAATTGGAACTAAGATGGATGAAGAAGAAGAAAAAAGAACTATTTATCTTTTACGAGAATATAAAGATATCTTCGCAGGAAGTGTAGATGAGATACCAGGAATTGATCCATCAGTGGCGTGTCATAGATTGAACATAGATAAAAATGTAAGACCATTCAAACAAAGAATAAGGAAGATATCACAAAATTATCATGTACAGATAGAAGAATAATTACAAAAGATGTTGGATGCAGGGATCATAAGGGAAGCAAAATATCCAGAATGGATTGCGAATATGGTCATTGTTCCGAAAAAGAATAAAGGAATAAGAATTTGCATAGATTTCACTGATCTAAACAAGGCATGTCCCAAAGACAGTTTTCCATTACCAGATATACCACAAATGGTGGAATCAGCTGCAGGTCATGATAGAGTCACTTCACTTGATGGATACAAAGGGTATAATCAAATATCACTCGCAGAAGAAGATCAAGAACATACTTCCTTTTTTGCTCCAAGGGGTTTGTATTGTTATGTGAAGATGCCATTTGGTTTGCGGAATGCGGGTGCTACATATCAACGTATGGTTGAAAAAGTGTTCGCGAAATGGATACATAAAACTTTGGAGGTATATGTAGATGATATGTTGATAAAAAGCAAGGAAGCTAAAGATCATGTGCAAGATTTGAAGGAAATATTTGAGCAAATGAGAAAGTTCAACATCAAATTAAATCCTGAGAAATGTATAATTGGGGTTTCATCTGGAAAGTTCTTGGGATACATAGTATCAAAGGAGGGAATACAAGTTGATCCAGAAAAGGTCCAAGCAGTTCGTGACATGCCAACACCTGCAACGGTAAAAGAAGTACAAAAGCTAAATGGACTCTTGGCTTCACTTGGAAGATTTATTTCGCGAATGTCAGATAAGTGCAAGCATTTTTTCAACATACTTAAAAAGGGAGCAAAATTCAAGTGGACTGATGAATGTGAAAAAGCTTTTCAAGGAATCAAAGAATACCTCGCAAATACATCTATACTACAGAAACCAGAGAGAGACGAAGAATTATTGGTATACCTCGCAACAACTCCATATGCTCTAAGTGCAGTTCTGTTGCGAGCAGATGCAGGAGTAGAAAGGCCCATTTACTACATTAGTAAAACCTTTAATGCAGCAGAGAAGAATTATTCTAAAATGGAGAAGTTAATCTTAGCCCTGGTTTATGCATCATTCAAGTTACGAATATACTTTCAAGCACATGTGATAAAAGTGGTAACCAAAGTCCCAATTGAATCAATCATGAAGAACACAAAAAGGTCAGGAAGAATAGAAAGGTGGAATGCACAAGTAAACCATTACAAGATAAAATACGAAGTATTGTCATCGCAAAAATCACAAGTCGTCGCAGATTTTTTGGCAGAATTTCCTTTGGAAGAAGATGAAGCAGTAGAGGAAATGATGGATGTTGAAGAAGAATTTGGAAATCCAAAAGACTTGTTAACAGAACCGGATAGATGGGAAATTCTAGTGGATGGATCATCCAATAGTGAGGGAAATGGAATTGGAGTCGTGTTGATTTCACCAGAAGGAGAAAGAACAGCATTCTCATTCAGACTAGAATTTGCATCCACGAACAATGAAACAGAGTACGAAGATGTAGTGCATGCATTAAAGATCGCAATAGAAAAGAAGCTTGAAAGTATAAGGATAACAAGTGATTCGCAGTTAGTGATTTGTCAAATTAAAGGGGAATATACCACAAATGAATCTTCTTTGAAGAAATACAAGAAACTCGTTGAAGAATTATCTGCGAAGATACCAAAATTAAAATGGAGACATATATCTAGAAAATATAACCGTCTCGCAGATGCTTTTGCATTTATTCCAAGCATGATGACAAATCCAAATACAAGAAATATCCAAATACAGACAATTCAACACCCATCAGTGGACAAAGAGAAAGAAATTGAGGAAGCTGTTGCGATGGAAGTAGAAAGAGAGTTATCAAACAACATCGCAGATTGGAGAAAATAAATTCATGCATATCTCGCAACAGGAGAAATATCCAGGAACAGACTAGAAGCACATAAATTAAAGAGTCGTGCAACAAACTATGAGTTGCGAGAAGGAATTTTATATAGAAAATATTTCAATGGACCACCTCTCAGGTGCTTAACTCGCGAAGAAGGAGAAAATATATTGAAGATGTTACATGGAGGAGAAGCTGGCAATCATAGTGGGGGAAGATCTCTAGCATATAGAGCAAAGATACAAGGATATTACTGGCCTTATATGCATAAATACGCAAAATTGTTCGTACGAAGATGCAAGGAATGTCAACGACATGGTAAAAGAATTCATGCACCAGGGGCCACATTAACTTCTTCAACAAGATGCTGGCCTTTTGGTAAATGGGGGTTGGATATTGTTGGACCATTTATACCTGGATCTGGACAAAGGCGATACTTGATAGTTGCAACAGATTATTTCACGAAGCTCGCAGAAGTAAAAGCAGTACAACATATTCGTGATAAAGATGTTTTTACATTCATATTTGAGAACCTCATTTGCAGGTACGGGGTTCCATCACAACTAGTATCTGATAATGGAAAACAATTTGAGGGGAAGAACATAGAGATGTTACTCAGTGCTTTTAGGATAAAATGTGGGAAGTCAACCCCGTTATATCCACAAGCTAATGGACAGGCAGAAGCAACAAATAAAACAATCGCAGATACAATCAAAAAGAAATTAGAAGGACATCTCAAAGGGTGGTGCGAGCAAGTACCTAGCGCAGTTTGGGCATACAATACAACTAGAAGAGAAGCAACTGGAATGTCTCCTTATTGTCTAACATATGGAGTAGAAGCAGTATTACCCACAGAGGTTGTAATTCCGACAACAAAGAAAGAAGCTTGGGAAAGAAATTTAAGTGCGGGAGTAATATTAAGTGAATTGGATGATTTGGAAGAAAAAAGAGAAAAGGTGTTGCACCATATGAAGATTTATCAGGAACGATTAGCTCGAGAATACAACAAGAGAGTCATTGAACGTGAATATAAACCAGGTGATTTGGTCATGCGAGAAACACCTCGATATCAAAAAGAAAATGGAGGAAAATTAGCACCAAAATGGGATGGACCATATGTTATTAAAGAAGTTGTAGGAAGCGGAGCTTATCGGCTGATGGATCAGAAGGGAGAGACATGGGTTTGAGGCTTGGTAGACCTTGGAACAGACTATATTTGAAAAGGTATTATCCATAAAACTCATGAAATTTTTTACGAATATTGTTTGCTCGCAGGAAATTGGGAAAAGTTACGAGTTTCAAAATTTATATTGCGATTAAACTTTCATTAATTTGCGAATAAAAGACCGCAATCTGTGATCAGCCTCCAAAAAAGAAAGAGAGCCGCAGAAAATTTTATACAGGCAAACCTTTGTGGCGTACACCCTAGTTCGCGAAGCTATATTTCGTAAGAGGCAAAGTCCTAAAGTACGTCATTTAAGGGGGTACCTATAAACGTTGCTAAGGGTAACCGGAACACCACCAAGGGCCCTTAGTACATGGTAAAAATTTAGGGGTACAACCCAATAATGGGGTACCTATCCGGGTTAGACACCTTGGATTCTCACCTAATCTAGCGACATTACGCAATATAAAATGCGGTGTAAGAGGATTTAGGTTGGGCGACTAAGGCATACTGTCTTTCCCAAGAAGTGCAGAAAACGATCAAGGCGCCGAGGTACACGGTTGAGTCAAGAGTGCCGGGTGAGGTTGAACCACATCTGCCATTTTTGACAAGTCTTGGCAAATGATGCACTTGGCCCAAAGATACCCCATAGGGTGCAACCTCGTAACTATAAGCCCTATAGGCAAAAAGGATAAGAGGTTGCGATCAAAAGCTGGTTGTTGGCAGAACCGGATGGGAAGAGCTAACCTTGTATGGTCGATGTACGCTTCCTTGAAGTGGCAACCAGGGGGAAGATAAAGGGCAGCACCCTCCATTAGGGAGCTGATACGTGCTATAAGACGCAAATGTCACGAGGCTTCTTGTTTGCGAAAACATAAAGGCTTGTCATATTTGTGCAACAAATGAAATTCTGCGAGCATTCTAAAAAAGAAAAAAAGAAAAAAAGAAAAAAAAGAAAGGAAAACATACAAAAAGAACTCGCAGAATGAAACAAAGAAGTTAAGATGAGATCAATGGGTTATTACATGAAAGTGTAAAAATGTCCTGCGATTTCATCGCAAGACGATAATGTCACGAGGTTGTATGTTCGCAAGAATGTTCAGACTTGTCATATTATCGCAAATACAAAAAGTTACTACAAAAGAGGTGGCAAAATAAGACCTTTACTTAGGAAGGCATGATAAGACCACAAAAATTAATGAAATTCATTGCATCAACATCATTGAAGAAATTATACAAGAATATACATTATGAAGATCTGAAAAGAAGACAACTTCGTCAATATCATTGAAGAAATTTTACAAGAATATACATCAAGAAGTTTTGAAGAGAAGACAGCTCTGTCAATATCATTGAAGAATTTTTACAAGAAGTCCTATCAAAGAAGACAACATCATTGAAGAATTTTAACGAAGACTTAACAAAGATGCGATTTTGATAGCAATCAAATACAGATAAGTTCATATTCGTAAAAGTTTACGAGAATTACATACTTCTTATACTTCTCCATATATTGAATATTTCTCCAAAAGTTGAATACTTTTTATAATTCTTCAAGAATATCTCATATTTATTATACTTCTTCAACGGATATTTCATTTGGTGAAGGTTAAATAATCATTATACTTCGTCATATGTTACGTAATTATTCACAGATTGAATACTTCTTATATTTTTTCATTTGGTGAATTGAGTACTTCTAATACTTCTTATATCTCTTCATTTGGTGGATCGAGTACTTCTAATACTTCTTATATCTCTTCATTTGACGGATTTAATACTTCTAATACTTCTTCAAAGGTATTGTATATGTAGTATACTTATTAAGGATATTTCATATATTTTATTTCTTATACTTAAAAGGGAGGATTTCTTATTTACAATTGTAACAAGTTGAAACTTCGTAAGATAAACTGAGGCAGATATTTTAATACTTCAAACAATGTTTAATCATTTAAAGAGAAATAATAGGGGAAAAAGGAGATACTAAGCTTTATCTGTGAGTTATATATTATTTATCTTCATATGATCAAATGGGGCAAATTTAATTAAAGAAAGGTTAAATTATCTTCGCAAAATATCATATATACTTCTTAAGAAAGGATAAATCATCTTCGCAAAATATCAGATGTACTTCTTAAAAAACAGAATTGTTCGCAAAAAGAAAACCAACAGTAACTAAGGGAAGGAATTCAAAAGAAAGGAGGACAGGAGAGTCAATGATAAATTGAAAAAAAAAGAATGTTATCATGCTTCATCAACACTCTGTGCTGGATCTTTAAGATGAGTAGGGTCATTAGCAGCCATTGACTTTTGCGAGATATCATCCTTTGAAGAATATGCAATAGGAACATCTCCTTGAGGAATAGATTCTTTCTCATCATCAAGATCTTCATCATCACTCTCATAATCAAAATCACTATCAGGCTCACGAGCAACTTCATCGTCAGATATTTTCAGAGGAGTAATTTTCACAGGAGGCAAGGCTCTTGATAAGAGAATGTTATTCGTAAAGACTTGAGCTTTTAGGTGACTTTCACGAAGTATAGCCTTTTGATGATTGGTATCTTCGATATCTTTGGAATAAGCAAGATAATTGAATCTCCGAGTAGCACGATCACGAGAGTTGATTAAGCGGGTAGAAAGCAAAGCATTTTTCTTACGAAGCTCGGAACAGGAGGCTTCTAATCCAGCTTTTGCATTACGAAGGTTGTTCTCAGATTCTGCAAATAAAACAAAATTCAAAGAATAAAATTTGCGAGTATAACGAAATTTAAAGATATACCAGAGGCAGTCAAATTTTAATGACTACCTTCTCTTTGCGAAGTAAGAGATTGAGTTAAAGATAGACAACAGTTCTTCATCTGATTCATCGCATTATCAAAACCATCACCAACTAATCCTTTAAGTCGAGATTGAAGCTTTTGATCTTTAGAAAGGAGAAAATTTTTATCCTTCGCAAGTTTGGCATTAAGACTTTTTAATGACGAATAATCTTCTTCAAGTTGATTCTTCTTAGCACTCAAGACTATATTCTTATTAATAAGATAATTCTTCTCAATAACAAAAGAATTTCTTTCAGCATCTGAAGACTTCTTTAATTCCTAAAGTTCACCTTTCAACAGAGAAAGAAGATTTTCTTGATCGCAACATTTATTCTGAAGAGTCTTTAATTCTTGCGAAGAAACAATCATTGTATTCAAAAACGAACATTTCTCTTCTGATAAGGTTTTGTTCTCTTCTAATAAGGTTTCTATTCTCAAATTATCTTTAGTTAAGGAAGAAAAAAGTTGAGATATATCATCATTCAAAATTTTTTGATCATATATTAGTTGAGTATTCTCTTGAAAAAGAGCGTCAGAGTTGTCAAGAGCACACGAGTAAAGATTAGATAAATGGGATAATTGGTTTGAGAGGCTTTCATGCTTGGTTCGATATTCTGTTGCATCTGATTCATGGTGAAGTACCAATCTTCTACATTTCTGGATGGATTCTATAAAGGGGAATGGGTTTTAATGGATGTTTCAAGCATATGAAGAATATAAGTAAATAAAAGGGAAAAAATGAAGATAGTAATCATACCTTTCAATTCATCATTTCTTTTGCGAAGAATCGCACAGTCGAGAGAATTATTTTGAAGATGATAATTTTCTTTACGGAGATCCTCGCATTCTGCTTGAGAAGATTTCAAAGATTGGCGAAGAAATTCAATTTCTTTTTTCCAAGGATTGACGTGAAGAAGAAATGTCTGGATTGACGAAATTATTTAGAACTTCGCAAAACTCATATTGCGAACGAACATTAGTAGACTTCGCAGTATTGGTCAAAACCTCAGATAACATTCGGAAAGTTGAATAAATTCCATCTCGAATTTCCTGAGGAAGAGGATAAGAATTTGAAGGAATAAGAGCAAGCTGCAAATTGTCTGGAGAAATAGCACTCAAAGGATTTGGGGACAAGATAGGTTTTTCAAGAGAAGAAGTTGAAGAAATATTTTGTAAGGGTTGATCTTGAAGAAATGTTGATAAATTGACACTGATCGGAGATTGAAAGGTAGGTAATGGAGTAGAGGCAGGAGTGTGTGAAGAAGCATTTTCACTAGGAGTAGAGGAAAATTCCTTATCAACTTCAGGAAGGAAATCATCAATCGGAATTAATGGTGTGGGTTTAGTTATTCGAGATCTCTTACCAGGGTTTGGTTTTTCTCCAACCTGCGAATCAAAATGTAGATTAAAAACTGAGGCAACAATATATTGTTCAGAAAATAAGGCAAAGTATTTTAACTACCTTTTGATTCTCAGATTTTCTTCTTCGTGGATTAGGACTTGAATTTTTTAGTTGAGGTTTCATCTGAGGAGTTATTTTGCTGAAATAAACCAAAATCAGATAACAAATTATACAGAAATTAAAGAGGAGAACAAATGAAATGCGCGGAGATAGAAGGAAATTACCTTGGAGAACTCATGAAGATATAATAGAAGAAAAAATTGCAGAGAAAACAGTAATAGAGAGTATGAGCAGAAGATAAAATTGCAGAAGTAAGAAGAAGAAAAGGAAGAGAATTTAAAGGAGTTATATAAGGGAATAACTAGAAAAGAACGGTTACAAAAGACGTGTCCAAATTCTAAAAGACTAAGTAACGGTTATGTTCTCACGATCATTTCTTCTTCGTAGAATTGACATGAGAAGAGGCAAGATGTAGGTACTGAATATCGCAAGATAATAGTTCACGAGTATCATAATAAATAAAGGAGAAAAGAGTTATAAAATGATACGATGATAGAAGTAGCGCGGATAAATATGAAGTTTTTCGAGGATGGAATAATTTTGCGAGTATGAGTTGCGATACTTCGCAATTCATATACAGCTGTATAAGTTTTACTATAAATAGGAGTTCAAATGTAAAATTCGAGAGGTTCTTTTAGTGAGTGTAAGAAATTATCTTAGGAAAGAGAATAGAAGAAGTTGTAACTATTCTAGTTCCATTTTTATAATTCTATGTAATCAACTAAGAGAATTAATAAGAAAGTTATCATTCACCATCAAGAACTTCTTGAGTTTTTACTAATTCTATTGAGGGTGTAGTTGTAGGTTATTCTGCAACTACACAAGAAATGGTACCCACCTTGTTGATTAAAAGTAGGATTGGGAGCTGCAGCTTGCTTATTGGCGTAGCTGAAATTGGGATGATCTCGCCAACCCGGATTGTATGTGCTAGAGTACGGATCATACCTCGACCTTTGATGATTTTGGTACATGACATTTTCTTGTTCAACATCTTCGGTATATGATGATGATGGTATGACAGCCGCTGCTATTTGATGCATCATCCTCTCCATGTTGCCCATCCTCTGTTCCAAGTGTGAAGAATGTCCAACTTCATTCACCTTCCTTACCGCTGATTCATCTCTAGTGAAGAATTGTTGTGTATTTGCAGCCATGTTCTCCAACAAACTTGTAGCTTCCGCAATGGTTTTGTTGGTAAGTGAACCACCACTTGCGGCATCAATCAAATGTCTCTCAGTAGAAAGCAACCCTTCATAGAAATATTGAATCACAAGTTGATCGATTATTTGGTGGTGTGGACAGCTAGCTAAAAGATTCTTGTAGCGCTCCCAATACTCATAAAGAGTCTCTCCCGATATTTGCCTAATACCACAAATCTCTTTGCGAATCACAGCTGCTTTTGATGATGGAAAATACTTCTCAAGGAACAATTTCTTCATCCCATTCCATGTGGTTATGCTTCCAGCGGGTAAGCAAAAGAACCACTCTCCTGTAGAATCTAAAATGGAAAAAGGAAATGCTGTCATCATAGCCATATCCGCATCTGCAGTTGCTTGCTTCATACTAGTTACAACATGATGAAAATGTTGTAAGTGACGATTAGGATCTTCTCCCGCTAAACCTATGAATTTGGGCAGCAAGTTAATCAATTGCGGCTTCAACTCAATATTTCCATTCAGCTGAATACATAAAGGCTGCTGATCTAGGTTTGGAGAAGTGAGCTCCTTTAGTGTTCTTGGAGCAGGTGGTCGAGCTCCCATTGTGTTGTCTTCCTCTTGGTCCGAGTCCGAGAATTCACTTGGTGTAGAACTAGGAGGAAGTGGAGTATTGACTGCTCGAATGAAATCTCTAAGTAAAGTGCCCGAACGAAGACGTATACCAATAGGACTTGGTCTGCCCTCTCCACGCATTCACCAAAGAAATCGTACCTGAAAATCATATTCTTAAAGATTGAATAAGTAAACTGAAATTGTAACCAAAAGCAAAAATAAAAACTAAGAATAAACAATAACAACTAAACTCGCCAGTGCCTCCCCGGCAACGGCGCCAATTTTGACGAGGCGTCGAACTTCGCAAAAATAATATTTCTCTACTGTTTACACTAGAAAGTAGTATAATATAAGAAGGATCGTCCCAAGGGAGGTGTGAAGTCTAAATTTTTATGCAAATACTCTTAGCAAAAATGATTTTGTTGTAGAAAATATGAAAATTGTAAAATGTATTCAAATATGAGATGGAAATGATTAAAGGTTCATTCTAGACCACGGAATACAAGCCAAATTGATATATAGCCAAGTTCTTTGCATTATCATGTTACTAACAACCCTAGAATAATTAGTACGCTCAACAATTCCGTTACTATCTCCTAAGCTCACCGGATACGGAAGCGCTCGACTACCGGTTCCTACTTGCCAAGTTTCCTAGAGGTACGCTTACTAGGTGTGACTTAAACAAATGCTCTAAGTTCTGTGAGATAAGGTTGATCCTAGTGATGAACTCAAAAGAATGAATCACCTACTAGTGTTGATTTCTACATATGGATACTTAACAAAGTCCCATCATCAATACCCACATATTGCTACTTGTTTTTATCTTCTCTAGAAAATTACGGGTCGAAGAAAATCTAAACTAGCAAATAGATTAAGAATTAGTGATTCAATTTCGAACTTAAACCCTTAACAAATAATCCATAGACAATATTAGAATAGTAGAAAATCAAACAATAACATAGACAAATGCTAGAGAACAAGTTATTTCATATCAAATATAGATTCATATTTCGGGATTCGAAATCGCCCTTAATCAAAGAGAGTTTTAGATACTCATAATAATGGAGTTCATCATCAAATATATTAAATGAACTGATGAAGATAAAAATAAAAGAATAGCAAACCCTAGTTCCAGCTCTCTGCAAAACTCCCAGTAGAATAGAAAAATACGTGATAAACAAAGTTGTAGAAGTCCTCCCTTTTTGTAGCCTTTTTTTCCTTCTAAAACTAGGTCACATCCTCAAAAGTCCAAGTCCAATATATCCACCAAGCCCATGTGTGAGAAATATGTCTCTGGAATTTTGGGTCCAAAAATGCCCACCGGAATTGCTGACGTCATCACCGGATCCGTCCACCGGCGCCGGAAAATTTCTCCGATCGCTTGAACCATTGGAATACATCACCAGGAAAGTGCACACTCCCAGCAGCTCAACTCTATTTCTCTGTAATTCAAACATTCACAAAATACCATCTAAACCAATTCCTTGTTCTTGCAAAAACGTACCCAAAAGCGTGACTCGTAGCTCCCATATCCGGCCTCTAACTCTTCCATTCGACTCATACCCCATTCATGATTCAGTGAAACATTATGATACCCACTTTCGGTTCCAAAATCCGGCAACCGGATGTATGCTCACTAGCTCGCCATTATCACTGCATTTTCGCAGTGTTCACTGCTGTTCACAGCTGCAATTCTTCTTTACTTTATCTCAACTTATCCATCACCTGTTCAGCTTCATCTAGCCTGCTCCACCTCTCACAGTTCAGTCACCAACATCTCCTTTTAATCACCTCCACTTATGCTTCAGTTGCTGCATCTTATTCTGCCATTGAACCTTGGCAGTAACATCAGTTCCTGCAACCTCCAAGCTGTTGCAACCATCCCTTGCATAACCTTCTATGGCAGTAACTTCATACATTATACAACTTCTCCACCAATGCTACAGAAGCACAGCCATTAAACTCCAATACCTTCACTGGAATTCTTGCATCTTGGTAACCCCAGCTGTGTACACCATCAGTACCAACAAAAGTGCATAAACACTACTGCTCTTCTAACTTTTATTGCTACAGATGCACCTGCAACTTCAATTCACCATCTGTTTTAATTCAACACCAAGCACAACTCATTCCACCACTGCCATACTCCCATCCAAGTCAACTGAGACCACAGTTGCAACCTTCCCTGAATTGAATACACACACAGCACAATAGCATCTCTTACTTAACCCTGCCAGTGCACATCAACTCATTTCCAGTTCTCACAGACATCATCTTCAATCATTCAGTTCTTCCATTGCAGACAAACATCAAACCAAACTCAATTTAGTTTAACCCATCTTCAATCAACTCCAACACAGCTCAACTACTGTATCAATCTCCTCCATCGACTTGAATCAGAACCATCCCATCTCAACACCAGAAGTACAAACTAAATCTGCCTGCAACCCACCCGCCGAGAACAATGGACTCCTCAATATCTTCAATTAAACCTATCCAGAACATTAACTCCACCATCCATATCGAGCAACAACTTCTCTTATTCGATCAATGGTTGTCAACAGCAGCAGCAACCATCCTGACCTATAACTATTCCCTGCAGTTCCATTGATAACTCAATGCCACCATTTCACTCCATAGACCTTCACCAATCTTCTATAACTCGAACTCTTGAAACTCCACCAGATGCAGGCTATTTAGGAACCAAATCAACCTGCAACTTCTCATAAACATTCTCCATTCAATCCCATGATCAACAACAGCATCATTATTTTCTCTGGAAACTTAGTCTTCACACTCTACCATCTGTTTATCATGAACCCCAACTTAGCCTGTAATCTTCACAGCGAACAGACCCCCATTTCCTTCTCTGGGTTGTCTTAACTGATCTGTTAATCTCAGCTCGACACACATCTCGATCTCCACTCTAGTGTCACTGAATTTCTGCATCTTGATTCTAAATTCCATGGCCGTCATCTCAGTTCTTGATTTTAGGTGGAGAAAAAGCAGTAAAGATAATGAGACACTCAATTTTAGGGTCTTGTGTAGGAATGGGAAGGTACTATACCCACTCTGGTGAAGCATATTGGGGGTACCTTAAATGATTCAAGGCACCCATAACTTTTATAAAGGACAACTAAATGGTAACTCGTTTGTTGACTTGGCTCGATCCCCATGTCTCTCACCCGCGCCTTGATCTTTTTGCTCTTATTCGCTCCAGATTTTGCCCAATGTACCCGTCTTTTACTTCTCATATTCACTTCTTCTCTTCAATGAGAGTCATCACTAAAGTTGTCGTGCTTTTCAGACAGAAAAGTTGCATCACTAAAGTCGACATAATTTTCAGACATAGATGAAGAAATAAAAGGAAATTGTGAGAATTAATCCGCCTCCAAAAGCATTCGCACATGAGATGATATTTTTGCGCCATTTCTTCTTATTTTGCTCCAAATGACTCCAAAGTACCTAAACACTCAAAAGAAAACATAAGATACATAATTTACAAGAAAACTAGCAGAGAAAGCATAAACAATAGATAAATATATAGGTGTTTTAGACACCTATCAATTATTCATTGATTATCAATGCTCTTGCGAGAAAATTATAGTATCGCTAGGTCAACTTGAAGCTGGTCTTCCCATTCCTCTCTATGATCCAGAACTTCCACTATTCTATGAAATAATTTATGACGAGAGATTCTCGCGAGTGATATATCAATTGGGTAGAGATTGTATTCGATTGCCGCTTGAAAATGCTTCTCGCTGTGATGACAAAGGATCTCGCTACCCTGAAGCTGCGAAGAATCCTCAATTTAAAGATGTTCCCATTGTCTCTGCAGATTATATACTATGGACAACTTCTTTGAAAATTATAAAATAGTCCCTATGAAGAGGGATATCACTTTCTGGGGTGTTCACTTGAAAAAAGAAAAGATCGCTGATGATAAACCTCTTATGCTGGACATTTATTGGCATACATCTACTAACCAAGGCCCTCGTCATTCCAGCAATGACAAGTGGTTCATTTTTCCTTTATATCTTGAGGGTCCTTATATTTCTGGTTCTTGCGCATTACCAGCGAATCTTTCAGAATATCAACCTTGGGTTTTCAACTGGCCTGAAAGAACTAAAGAGGTATGTTTTCTCCGATCTTTAGTATAATCATTATTCACTATCTTCCCCACGTTTTTATATTTTCGCTAATTACTTCAATCTTTTCCAGATTGACAGAATGAAACTCATCTATCAGGCTTTGAGGAAACCCATCACTTTCTTAGCTCTTAAATCCTTCATAGATGAAGTAAAAAATATTGTTTTATTAGCTTTAACAATATATTGTATCCCCTATTTCTTATCTTTATCTGTGTTCACAGGAGATTGAAGAACTAGAACCAATAAAACCCGCGAGAACTAAGGAGAAATCTTTAAAGGATAAATCTACTGTTCCTCCCAAAGGGAAGTCTTCTGCCCCTCGCGGTGAAGAATCTGGCGATCAGGATAAATATACTATTCCTCCCAAAGGGAAGTATTCTGCCCCTCGCGGTGAAGAATCTGGCGATCCTCCTTTGAAGAAAAGGAAAACCCGACCTTCTTCTTCTTCAACTCCTCAACCCATTCCATAAAATCCAAGTGTTGATTTTGACAAAGACAATAATGATGAGGATTTTAACAATAATGATAACTGCTTCCCTTCTATTAAGAATTCTTCTTCTTTTGATTCTTCAATGGCTCATTTATCTAAAATTTTGGCAAGAATATATTTGGTATCCCAAATGAGTATGGAGATGAAGCTATTAATGAAATATCCCAGTCCCTCGCCAAAGTCTGCGATGCTCCCATATTAGCTGACAGTGATTCCCTTCGAGGGGTTTCAAGATCGCTGACTCCAAGTCTCTTAGATTCACTTGGCAGTCTGGTATGCTTCTATTTGTTTATCCTTTTTATGTATCTATTGATATTTTTGCCACATTTTGACTTATATATTTCTATCGCAGGTTGGAAGAGCTATTTTTGATGTTGCTTCTGATTTAGACAATAGGCTTATCATTTATGAAAAGAAAACTGTTAATCTTCGCCAAAATAAAGAAAAACTAGAATTTGAAGTTGCTGAGCTTCGCAGGAGAAATAAGCAGCTAGAGACCGAAGCTTCAGTTAACAAGCAAAAAATCTCTGATCTTGATAAAGCTAATCAACAACTCTATGGTATGATTTATTTCTTTTCTCTTTTAATTCTTCTCACCCTATCGCAGCTTATTCAAGCAACCATTTTTGCAGATATTTATGGTCTTAATGACGAGGCTACATTCTTCCAATCCTTCCTTGAACCTGTAAATGATAATACCCTTCTTGCTTGCCTTAATAATTCCTTAAGTAACTTCTCAGACGATAGGATTAGATCTCTCTCTATTGATGAACTTAAATCCAAACTTAATCTCTTAAAAATTAAACATATGTTCAATTTAAATTTAACCAACAAGTTTAAGAACCTTTATCTTAGTTCAAAGGAAGAAGTGAATAGATTAAGAAAAAGGAATAGTGATCTTATTGATGAGAAGGATCTTGCTGTTAAAAATGGCTCCAAGACCCTAGCAAACTTTCATAAAACTCTTCATAATATTCAAACGGAAAGAGATAAACTTATCCGTGAGAATGAAGATCTTCTTGCGAGGGAAACTCAAGTTCGATCTCGTCTCCTTATTAATAGAGATGATGAGTTTGCTTGGGCTGCGAATATTCTTGATAACCCCAGAACTAATTTAGGTGTAGATGTTAGTCTTCATGTTGATCAAGCGGCTTTAATTAAAGATATGATTTCTGAAAGAGAAGGTTATCACTCTTATGATTTTCCTGAATTATTTCCTAATTGAATCATCCTTATATGTATTAACTTTGTTATCATTTGCTCGCAGCATCCGAAATGAATTGTCGTAAAAGATTTGATGAGTTAGAAAAACATAAAAGCTAACTCGCTGGAAATCTAGTATTCTAGATTGAAGGAAAAATTGAAAATCTTATCTTCAAATTTTAGTAATGCCCTTTTCCGTGTTTGTAATGACGTTGTTAAACTAGTCTGTGATGATCATGGTATTCCTCATTCTACATACCCGGATCTTGCAAAGGAAATTCCAGTTGATTCCCCAAATTTAGTTATCTCTGATAGCGAAGCTGAGGAGTCTAGCGAAGATAATAATGATGAAGAATTATCTGGCGATGAAGAGAAATCTGACGTAGATGGAGATAATAATGATAATGATGAAGAAGAGAAATCTGGTAATGAAGAGAAATCTGAAAAAGTAAAGAGCTCTGATGAAGGTGGTGATGGATCTACTTAGTCTTATTTCTTCTCTTTTTCTTCGTTGTAAATTTTGTACATTTATTTCTTGCTTCTCGTAACATCGCTGCGGGCTTCTCTAACTTGATGTGTAAACTTATTTTGCTTTTATCTGCATGAATTAGAAAACAATTCTTTGCAACATAATCAATCAATCATAATTATTATCCTTTAATTATTTGTATAAATGTATCATCTATGCAATTTTATCATGTGATGGATGAATAATAATTTCATCATTCTATGCATTCCCATACTTTCCTCTATTATTCATCTGCAATATGAAAAAATTGAGTAGAGATTAGATATTAGTTGTGAATCAAATTAATTTTTCCTCAATATCGGCGATGTTATTGCTAGCAACAATTGCATAACTTTATAATCTATGCGTAAATAGCAAATCCCATAAATTCTGCGAGCATTATCGCATAATATTATGGTCTTATTATGCCTTCCTAATTAAAGGTCTTATTTTGCCACATTTTTTCTTTCTGCGACAAAATCGCAAGACGTCTTTACATTTGCATGTATTGACCCATTGATCTTGTCTTATCAATATTTTTTCAACATCTCTGCGACAATATGATAAGTATAAAATCTCTTGCAAGAATTAAACCTTATGACATTGCCGTCTTGCGATGAAATCGCAGGACGTCTTTACACTTGTTAAATGTAAAAACCCATTGATCTCATCTTAACTTTTCTCTTTTGGCTTGTTGCCTTTGTATAACTTTCGTCACGCGATAATATGACAGGCCTAAATGTTCTTTCGATCATAAAGCCCCATGACATTGCCGTCTTTAGACACTTATCAGCTCCCTAATGGAGGGTGTCGCCCTTATCTCCCCCATGGTTGCCCCTTCAAGGAGGGCACATCGTCCATACAAGACTAGATCCTCCCATCCAGATTTGCCAACAACAAACTATTTTCGCAGCCTCTTGTCCTTTATGCCTATATGGATTATAGTTACAAGACTGCACCCTAAGTGGGGTTTTCTTCAGGCCAAGTGCATCATAGCCAAGACTTACCAAGAATGGCCAGGGTAGTTTCGTACGCCCCGGGCACCCTTGGATCAACCGTGTACCTCGGCGCCTTGGTCATACTTTGCACTTCTTAGAAGAGATTCTCAGTCGTCCAACCAGGGTATAACCTTATATAGTTGGAAATCCAAGATCTCTCTCCTAGATAGGTTTTATTTAAACCTAACATCTTCATGACTCATTTTCCAGCAGCGGTATAACCTTATCACTGAGTCATGTAAAGAGATACCCCCTTATATGATGCACTATTAGGTCTTACATTTGCCTCTTGCGAAATTGTATCCGCGAACTAAGGTGCACACCATAAAGGTTCGTCCCATTCTATTAATCTCTGCGAAATTTTATTCGCGTTTCTCGCGAGTATTGTAACTCTGATAAAATTTTATTTCTTTGATTTTCTTGTAAAATTTTGTAATTCTTTCAAATAGAGTACTCTTTTCAATTGCATTTTCTTCAAACAAATTCTGCGTAAGCTTCCTTAAATTTTATCATTTTACCTTTCTACTTACTATCTTCTGGTTCTGCTTTTCTGTTACGTTTTGATATTTTTTCTTTATCTGCGAGCTGCTCGTCATTATCTTCCTCTCGCTGATCTATCGAATCAATCATCAATCTTTCACATCTCTGTCATTGCTTGATGTTGTACTTCCAATTGCTCTTCTTCTCAGATATTTCCTCGCAAGATTTTATATCAATCTCATAACATTTCTTGCTTTCTCCCCAATCTCCCTTAATAACACCAACACCATTAGGATGAGGAAATTTAACACACTGGTGGAAAATAGATGCTACACCTAATATCCCATGTAGCCAAGGTCGACCAATCAGGGCATTGTAAGGTGATTCAATGTCAACAACACAGAACAAGATCTTGGAAGTTATCCCTTTCAATGGAATCCACATTTCAGTTTCCCCTTTGGGTTTATTGGCAGTACCATTAAAACCACAGATTTTATATGTTGATGGAATTAGATCTTCGTCTCTTCCACCGGTAATATTAGAGATAGATCCAAAACAAGTAGAAGAAGAAGATGGAGAAAATAATGATAAAAATGAAGATTCTTGGGCCATTAACAGAGTTCTCATAGATACTGGGAGTTCAGTTAACATTTTATTCTATCATACCTACAGAACCATGGGTGGAAAAGATGAGGATTTGATACCATCAACATAAAATTTATGGCTTTAATGGAACAGCTAACAAACCAAAAGGGGAAATTGCAATGCGGATTCCATTAAAGGGGATATCTTCAAAGATCTTGTTATATGTTGTGGACATTGAATCACCTTACAATGCCCTGATTGGTCGACCTTGGCTACATGGTATATTAGGTGTAGCATCTACTTTTCACCAGTATATTAAATTTCCTCATTCTAATGGTGTTGGAGTCATTAAGGGAGATTGGGGAGAAAGCAACAAATGTTATGAGATTGATATAAAATCTGGCAAGGAAAGAGCTGAGAAGAATAGCAATTGGAAGTACAACATCAAGCAATGACAGAGATGTGAAAGGTTGATGATTGATACAATAGAGAGGAGAGAGGAAGTTGATGGTAAGCGTCTCGCGGATAAAGAAAAAATAACAAAAAGTAACAGAAAAGCAGAACCAGAAAATAGTAAGTAGAAAGGTAATTGGATTTTAAGAAATTTATGGATGAATTGTTTGAAGAAAGTGTTTTGAAGAAATATTGTATGTAAAAGATGAAATTGAAAAAGTGTACAAGAAAAGAGAAGATCAGAATAAAGAAATTTTATTAGAGTTCTGATACTCGCAAGAAACGCGAATAAAATTTTGCAGAGATTAAAAGAATTTGACAAACCTTTATGGCGTACACCTTAGTTCGCGAGTACAATCTTGCAAGAGGCAAATGTAAGACCTAATAGTGCATCATATAAGGTGGTATCTCTTTACATGACTCATGGATAAGGTTATACCGCTGCTGGAACCTGAGTTATGAAGAGGAAGAAAACCTATCCAGGAGAGAGATCTTGGATTTCCAACTATATAAGGTTATACCCTGGTTGGACGACCGAGAATCTCTTCTAAGGAGTGCAAAGTATGACCAAGGCGCCGAGGTACACGGTTGAGTCAAGGGTGCCCGGGGCGTACGAAACTACCCTGGCCATCCTTGGCAAGTCTTGGCTATGATGCACTCGGCCCGAAGAAAACCCCACTTAGGGTGAAGTCTTGTAACTATAAGCCATATAGGCATAAAGGACAAGAGGCTGCGAAAACAACTGGTTGTTGGAAAATCTGGATGGGAGGAGCTACTCTTGTATGGCCAATGTGCCCTCCTTGAAGGGGAAACCAGAGGGAATATAAGGGCGGCACCCTCCATTAGGGAGCTGATAAGTGTCTAAAGACGGCAATGTCATGGGGCTTTATGATCGCAAGAACATTTAGGCCTGTCATATTGTCGCGTGATGAAAATTATACAGAGGCAACAAGCCAAAAGAGAAAAGTTAAGATGAGATCAATGGGTTTTTACATGAAAGTGTAAAGGCGTCCTGCGATTTCATCGCAAGACGGCAATGTCATAAGGTTTAGTTCTCGCAAGGGAGTTTAAACTTATCATATTGTCGCAGAGAAATTGAATTTTTTTGGATAAGACAAGATCAAAGGGTTTTTACATGCAAATGTTAAAACATCTTGCGATTTTGTCGCAGACACAAAAAGTTTGGAAAAATAAGACCTTTAACTAGGAAGGAAAAATAAGACCAACAGAATAATCTCAAACATTAACTATTACATTTAAGAATGCAGGAAATATTTGTTCATCACAGGAGTATTGGAAGAAAATATCGCAGCAATATTCATTACATCGCAGATCTATTCCTAATATTACAAGAAATATAGACGCATAACTTACACAAGGAAGATTCAGAAAATAATTCATCATTACAAGAAAGATAATGAAGGGCAGTAGGGGAGTGGATAAATAAAATGTCATTATCTTCCTTGAGAATATTCAAAATAGCAGGAGTAAAAGTTGAATTCTAAAGTTGCAAAAAGTTACATTGCTCGCAGGAAAGAGGAAAGAAAAGAAAACAAAAGAAAAACTTAAGCCTCAACGTTGGTCTCGCCAGATTCATTATTGCCAGAATTATCAGCTTCACCAACATTCTTCTCCTTGCGAGTTTCTCCTTCTTTTAATTCTTCATCATCGATTGCTTTACCACCAGTAGTTACTTCTTTGGGGGGACTTCTTTCTTCTTCACCATCTTCCTGATAAATATATTCTTCAACACTCGGAAACTCTAAATCCTTATCCATGGGAAGAGGAACTTCATCATTATCAACTTTTAGAGGAGGAATAGATATAGGAGGAAGAGAGTGGGAAGTCAGAATATCGTTCACAAGAACTTCAGCACTAAGGTGAACCTTGCGAAGGAAACCTCTGTCACGATTTCTAATCTCCATATTCTTGAAGTATTCAAGATAATCATATCTTCTCTCCGCTTGGTCGCGGGATTTGACAAGATCACAAGAAAGAACCCTATTTTCATTACGAGATTTATCCAATTTATTAGTCAGATCAGAAATGGTAGAGTGAAGATTTCTTTCAGATTCTGCGAGTAACAAAAATAACAAGAAAATATTCAAATGAAGATCTCGCAAGGAATATAACATAGAAATTTAACAGAAAACCAGCAAGTGAGGCAGTCAAATGACTACCTTCTTTTTGTGAAGTTAAATTTTGGATTAGTAAACAACAATTCTCCCATTGATTCATGGCATCGTCAAACTTATCCCCAACTATACCCTTCAGGCGAGATTTTATGTTTTCTTCTTTGGAATGGAGATATGAATTTTCTTTTGCCAATAAAGAATAAGATTCTTCTAATTGGGAATATTGTTCTTAAAGTTTGTAGGCCTTTAAACTAAGAGTTAATCTCTCCTTCATAAGTTTATCCATCTCAGTGGCAGATGATTCAGTTACTTCCTTGAGTTTATCCTTAAGAGAACGCAGAGATTGCTCTTGATTGTCACATATTATTTGGAGATTACTCAATTGTTGCGAGGAAATCGCCATCAAGCTTGAAAATGTGTATTTTTCTTGAGATAAAGTTCTATTTTCATCTGATAAAGATTTCGTCGCCAAATTAGCTTTGATTAACAAGTATGAGAGGCGAGTAATCTCGCTATTTAATAAATGTTGGCTCTGTGATAATTGATTATTCTCATTAGTGAGATTATCTATTTAATCAACTGAATACATGTAGAGATTATTTAGTCTATTAAACTGATCCATCCAAGAATCTTTTTCAGCATGAGCTTCTTTAGCGATAGATTCAAATTTAAGTCTTTCAATGAATCGACTCTGATTCAAAACTAAATATACAAGCCAAGAATTTAAGAAAGAAACTTAATTACAGAGAAGAAGAAAAATTATTAGAACAGAAAAGCAAAAAGACAGAGGAAGGAAAATTATACCTTTCAGCTCACTATTTCTCCTGCTAAGATTCTCGCAATCAAGTGAATAGTTGTGAAGCTTGTGATTCAGAGTAACGCATTCTGAAGTTTTGGCTTGAAGGTATCTCTTTAGAGCTTCAATTTCATTATCTATAGACGCTCGTGAAGCAGTACAGTCAGAGCCAAAATACTTAAGTAAAGTCTCACAAACCTCATATTTGAAGGGATCAGTAGAAGATTTCCTAGCATCATCTAAAATGTTAGATAAGACTTTGAAGGCAGCGTCGATTCCTACTGATGCTTCATTAGATGAAGGAAGAGATGCAGAATGTGAAGTAGTAATAATGGCGAGATGGATATATGGATTATTTGCGATGGTTGTATTATCAGAAGGAAGAGTTTCTGGAAAAGTAATAGTTGAAGGCAATAAAGGACTAGAAGGAGTTTCAGTCACAGCTATTTTAGGAGTTTGGTTTGTCAAAAACTCAGTAGGGATGGGGGTATTGACAGCAAGGTTCTCGCAAATAGAAGAAGAAGGATTCAATTGCGAAGGTGTGGGAATAACTCTCGCAGATGTCAGCTGGGGGATAATGATATCAGCCTCAAGAGTTTTAAATTGGTTGGATCTTTTGTGAGGTCTAGCGATATTCTCGTCATTCTGCGAATAATAACTTAGATAAGAAACAGAGGCAACAATATTGTTATTAAGGAATATAATGTGTTTCTTACTACCTTATTAATCGCAGAACTCTTCTTCGTCTTTTTAGTCGGCCTCTTGCGAGGATTAGGGTTTTGAATTACAGACTGGGCATTAGGAGTAGGTCCACTGAAGAGAAAACATAATATGAGAATTATGAAGAATCAAATAAATAAGATTGGAAGATATGAGTAAAAATTGGTTCAAACAAATATCATAATTGAAAAACATACCTTGATGACTCCATTAGAACAGTAGCAGGAGAATATGAAGAAGGAGAAAAGTTGCAGACGGAAAACAAAACAAACAGATGAAGAAGATAGAAAAGTAAAAGAAGAAAATTAGTTTTATAACCTAATCCTACCTTTTATATGAAAAAGGGGATGACCTGTTGGTTAGAGACGTGTCGGTAAACATAATAATTTACAACACGTGTAGGCGGTTAAGCTAAAATAACGGAGCCATGTTGAGAAGAAAATATGGAAAGAAAAGAAGCTGCGAGCAATATGAAGAGTTGAAGATTCTCATATCCTCTCCACTTTGCGAAGAAGACATGAGAAGAGGCAAGATGTAGGACCAGAATATCGCTACAATGGTATTCCAGCGAATAACAACATTTCTGCGAGAACGTCGCGGGTTCTGTAACAACGCTTGGCGAGTGTCACAGAATAGGATAAGGAATGACGTAATGGCTGACGATTGAAGAAAAATGAAAAGAGAATGTTTATCCTACGATGGTCACAAAGCTTGCAAGAAAGAACATTATAGCTATCGCGATACAATTGCAGAGTAAATCCAAAAGAAAAGGAAGACTTAGCTGTCATCCACTATATAAATTCCTATATAAAGGGTTCCACTAGATTCAGAGAAGGATGATGTATTTTTTGAGAGTTTAGAAAGTCTTGAGGAGAGAGAAACTACAAGAGAAAAGTTGTATTCTTGAGTTCTTAAATTTCTTGTAAACGTTTCTGAGAATCATATAATAAAGTGTTGTACTTAATCTTCAAATTTGGGTTGATTATTGTAGATTCTTAACAAGGGTGTAGTGTAGGATTTCCTGCAACTACAATCTTTCTTGTAATGGTCAATTTTTTCCTGCATTCTTCCTTTGCGAATTGTGTTGCGATATTTATCGCGAAATTATGGATGACGTTGCGATATGATGAATATGATGAATAACCCTGTTGCGTGATTCTGAATAACATTTCTGAAAAATTTCGAAGGATTCTGAGAAATATTTCCTGCATTCTTAAAAGAAAATAGTTAATGTTTGGGATTATTCTGTTGGTCTTATCTTGCCTTCCTAGTTAAAGGTCTTACTTTGCCAATTTTTCTGTCTGCGACAAAACCGCAGGACGTCTTTACATTTGTATGCAAAAACCCATTGATCTTGCCTTATCTGTATTTTGTCAATTTTTCTGCGACAACATGATAAGTCTAAGTTCCCTTACAAGAACAAAGCCTCATGACATTTCTGTCTTGCGATGAAATCGCAGGACGTCTTTATACTTTCATATAAAAACCATTGATATCATCTTAACTTTCTCTTATGGATTCTTTCCTCTGTATAATATTTGTCACGCGACAATATGACAGGCCTAAATGCTCTTGCGAGCATAAAGCCCCATGACATTGCCGTCTTTAGACATTTATCAGCTCCCTGATGGAGGGTGCCGCCCTTATCTCCCCCCTGGTTTCCCCTTCAAGGAGGGCACATCGGCCATACAAGACTATCTCCTCCCATCCAGATTTACCAACAACCATCTATTTTCGCAGCCTCTTGTCCTTTATGCCTATATGGCTTATAGTTACAATAGTACACCCTAAGTGGGGTTTTCTTCGGGCCAAGTGAATCATAGCCAAGACTTAACAAGAATGTCCAGGGTAGGTTCGTCCGTCCCGGGCATCCTTGGCTCAACCGTGTACCTCGGCGCCTTGGTCATACTCTGCAATCCTTAGAAGAGACCCTCGGTCGTCCAACCAGGGTATAACCTTATATAGTTGGAAATCCAAGGTACCTCTCCCGGATAGTTTTTGTTTAACCCCAACATCTTCATGACTCAGGTTCCAGTAGCGGTATAACCTTATCCCTGAGTTACGCAAAGATATACCCCCTAATATGACGTACTTTAGGTCTTACATTTTCCTCTTGCGAAATTGTATTCGCGAACTAGGGTGTACGCCATAAAGGTTCGTCTAGTTCTTTGTTTCTTTTGCGTATATCAGAATCTTTCATTCTTTATGTAATCTTGAATAATCTTGCGAATAAACTCGCCACTGAAAAAATTTGTTTTGTCCATTTTTTATTAAAATTTTGTTACTAATAATATCTTTTTAAAAATAATTTGTTCCATGGCCTACCAAGGCTTTGACCAACATCTCTGCCCTCTGGGTCTACCAGCCTATATGCCCCTGTTCCAACTATCTCTTTAATGATATACGGTCCATCCCATTTTCTCGCCAACTTTCCACCACGTTCTCGCTGGTACTCTGGTGTTTCTCGCAAAACTAAATCGCCTGGTTGAAACTCACGTTTCTTAACTCGTTTGTTGTAGGAATATCAACTTCTGTTGGTAGCACTGCTTCAACACCATATGTTAAACAAAAAGGTGACATCCTAGTTTCCTCTCTCCTGGTTGTGTTGTAAGCCCAGACTGCATTATGTACCTGTTCACACCATGCTCTATGGTACCCTTCTAATTTCTTTTTCAAGATGTCAGCGATTGTTTTATTAGTTGCTTCAGCCTGACCATTAGCTTGTGGGTATAAAGGAGTAGATTTTCCACATCTTATCTTAAATGCATTGAGTAGCAATTCTATGTTTTTTCCTTCAAATTGTTTTCCATTATCAGAAACCAACTGTGCTGGGATTCCAAATCTGCAGATGATATTTTCAAAGATAAATGTAAATATATCCTTATCGCGAATGTGTTGTACTGCTTTTACTTTTTCCCATTTTGTGAAGTAATCTGTTGCGATAATTAAATATCTCTTCTACCCTGAACCAGGCACAAAGGGTCCTACAATATCTAAGCCCCATTTTCCAAAAGGCCACACACTTTTTAAAGATGATAATGGTGCCCCTAGTGCATGTATCCTCTTTCCATATTGCTGGAAATCTTCACAACGTTTTGATAATTGTTTTGCATCTTCATGTATATATGGCCAATAATAGCCTTGAATTTTTGTTCTATAAGCCAAAGATCTTCCTCCGCTATGATTACCAGCATCACCACTATACAACATTTTTAATATTTTTTCTCCTTCTTCCCGTTTCAAACATCTAATTAATGGCCCATTAAAAGATTTTCG
The DNA here is from genome assembly GCA_023529315.1 of Papaver bracteatum. Taxonomy (NCBI): domain Eukaryota; kingdom Viridiplantae; phylum Streptophyta; class Magnoliopsida; order Ranunculales; family Papaveraceae; genus Papaver; species Papaver bracteatum. The sequence continues at coordinate 3,888,944 of JAJJWX010000256.1, forward strand.
ATACAATACCCTATTCCTTAATTCATAATTTGTTGCACGGCTTTTTAATTTGTGCGCCACCAATCTATTTCTTGGTGTTTCTCATGTCGCCAAGTATGCGTGAAGTTCTGCTCTCCAATCTGCGATAATATCCCTGGCTGATTCTTCTGTGCCATTTTATATTAACATTACATCCGCATTTTCTTCTTATTCTTTATTAGTTGAAGGTGATACAAGTGTCTGAATTCTTATGCATCTCGCAGCTGGGTTTGTCATCATACTTGATATGAACGCAAAAGCATCTGGGAGTCAATTATCTTTTCTTGATATATGTCTCCATTTTATTTTTGGAATTCTCGCAGACAATTCTTCAACAAGTTTCTTGTATTTCTTCAGAGATGGTTCATTTGTTGTGTATTCTCCTTTTATCTGGAGAATAACCAATTGCGAGTCACTGGTAATCCTTGCGTTCTCCAACTTCATATGTACGGCGAACTTTAGAGCATGCACCATAACTTCATATTCTGTCTCATTATTAGTGGATGTGAAATCCAAACGAAATGAGAAAGCCATTTTTTTATTCTTCTAGCGAGACAAAGACCACTCCAATTCCATTTCCTTCCCCATTTGATGATCCAGCCACCAATATTTCCCACATGTTCGGTTCCATTAATAGATCTTTTGGATCTCCATGTTCTTCTTCTATGTCCATTATTTCTTCCACATCTCCATCATCTTCTAGAGGGAATTCTGCTAAAAAATCTGTCACAACTTGTGATTTTGGTGAGGATAGGACTTCATATTTGATTTCAAAGTGCCCTACTTGTGCATTCTATCTCTCAACTCTGCCTGATCTTTTTGAGTTCTTCATTACTGATTCAATGGGTACCTTTGTTAACACCTTTATTTTATGTGCTTGAAAATATATGCGAATTTTAAAGGTTGCATAAACCAATGCCAGAATTAGCTTCTCAATTTTTCAATAATTTTTCTCTGCAGAATTAAACGTTTTGTTGATGTAGAAAATTGGTTTTTCTACCCCTGCATCTATTCGCAATAACATTTTGCTTAAGGCATGCGATGTTGTCGCAAGATAAATCAATAATTCTTCTCCCGGCTCCGCTTTCTGTAAAATAGATATGTTCATTATATAGTCTTTAATTCCTTGAAAAGCATTCTCGCATTCAGCTGTCCACTTGAATTTTGTACCCTTCCTGAGTATATTGAAAAAATGCTTGCATTTATCTGAAGATCACGAGATAAATCTTCCTAGCGATGCTAAGAGCCCATTCAACTTCTGTACATCTTTCACTGTTGCTGGCGTTAGCATATCACGAATTGCATGTACTTTCTCTGGATTAACTTGAATTCCTTCTTTTGATACAATATAACCTAAAAATTTCCCTGATGCTACTCTGAAAATGCATTTCTCAGGATTCACCTTGATGTTAAACAGTCGCATTTGATCAAAAATCTCCTTCAAATCTTGTACATGGTTCTTAGATTCTTTACTCTTTATTAACATGTCATCTACGTATACCTCTAATGTTTTGTGTATCAACTTTGCGAATACCTTCTCCACCATTCTTTGATACGTTGCACCAGCACTTCATAACCCAAATGGCATTTTTTTGTAACAATATGATCCTCTTGGAGCAAAAAATGCAGTGTGCTCTTGATCTTCTTCAGCAAGAGGGATCTGATTATATCCTTTATACCCATCCAATGAAGATATTCTATCATTTCCTGCTGCTGACTCAACCATTTGAGGAATATCTGGTAATGGAAAGCTATATTTAGGACAAGCTTTGTTTAAGTCAGTAAAATCTATGCAAATTATTATCCCTTTATTCTTCTTTGGAACCACTACCATATTTGCAATCCACTCCGGGTATTTTGCTTGCCTTATAATTCCCGCATCGAGCATCTTCTGTAATTCTTCTTCTATCTTTGAGTGATAAGTTGTCGCGATTTTCCTTATCCTTTTTTTGAATGGTCTCACATCTTTTTTAATCTCTAACTTATGACATGCAACTGATGGATCTATTCCAGGCATTTCATCCATACTCCACGCGAAAATATCCTTATATTCTCGCAAGAGGTTTATGGTTTGTTCTTCTTCATCTGCACCCATCTTAATTCCAATTTTCAGCATTTTAGGTTCTTCTTCACTTCCAACATTTATTTCCTTTGTTGGTTCTGCTACGGTGTAGCTGGCCTCAGGTTCTCCCATTGGCGTTGGTATTTCTATGATTCTTGCGGGCTCATCTTCTTGCGAGATCTCGCTGGGTATTCCTTTTCCTTCTTTTTCTCCTATTATGTAAATTTTAAATTCTTCTTCCTTCTTTGCCTCTTTTGCCAATTTTCTGCGAGCTTTTCACAATTTTGGACGCTCTTCATAGTTTCTCACTTCAATTCGATAACACAGTTCCGCGAGATCAGTATCTCCCTTAATTTCTCCAATTCCACCAGTGTGACAGCCCGGATTTTCGGACTTCCAGCGGACACGGATTCGACCTTGTGGGTCGGGTCGGGTCCATCTAGCAAGTCCAAATTTCCGAACCGCCACTCATGTAGGACCAGATTTTTCGTTTAAAAACAATTTGAAAAGTAAAAATGAAATCTTACATTCAAACTCAACTAAATTTTAGACGAGATGTAATATTACTTTTTAAAATTACAAAAGAAAATGTAAAATACTAATTACAAATCTAAAGTATAAAGTTGAAACAAAACAACATCTCGATAAAATCCAAAACGCAATACCCAAATCCCCGTGATGCAAAATAATTTCTTTTACGGCTAATCTTTCTTCATTCTCTGTGGAAAGGGAGGAAAAAGGGGTGAGCAAACCACAGCCCAATAGGAAGTTTCAAAAAATAATAGAGTGCACGGAAAACAAACAAATGCAGCAGATACGATAATTAAAATCATGCATAAAAATTTGCAATAATACTTACGATGTTCTCAGCCACAACTAATCAACATTTTCTTACTCGCAAAAATACTTATGCTATTCTCAGCCACAAATAATCAACACTTTCTTACTCAAAATCTTCAATCTAAAATTCTAGATTCTTAATCTAATTGTCAGAGTTATTCCGGTAAACAAACCATACTGTTCCCCGAACAGTCTTCCTGTGGTAGCCACCAGTGGTGGGATGCCATAAAGGCCTGACATTTCAGCAACAAACATATATATTAATTCTTAATCTATTTGTCAGAGTTATTCCGGTAAACAAACCATTACTGTTCCCCGAACAGTCTTCCCAGGGTTGCCACCAGTGGTGGGATGCCATAAAGGCCTGACATTTCAGCAGCAGACAGATACATATTTTCCTATAACTCATTTCATACTCAAACACAAATCTGGCATATCGAAAATAAACAACGAAAATTGTACACTCAACTGGCCCTGGTATGTACCAGTCATACACTAACCTGATCGTTCTAATAAATTTACATGAAACTCATATAAACACATAGTATGGTGTACAAAAATTTCAGATCAAGATAGCGGTCGGATTCTGTAAAATGTGACATACAACAGGCCTGGTCTGGGTAGAAATCTGTAGGCGCAGTCAACAATGTAAGAGATTATGCAGTACTTCTATATGTCGGATCCCTATGAAATTTTTATAGAATATTGAAAATATACTAAATCAACACATATCAAAAATTCAGCAAGTTCTAACGGTTAGATTACGAGATACAAGGTCTCAAACAGACCTGTTCGGAGTTTAATCCCTGCAGAAATATAGTCAATTCGGAGGGTTGATTCAGGGTCTTAACATAGTCCGATCATTCTAAAATTTTGACCTAACATTCCAGGAATATACAATTACAACATATCAAAAATTGGCTGCAAACTAACGGTTGAATTGTTAATTAACAATAATACTATGTTATAACAAAACTAGGGTTTCCAAGAACACACACATGTTTAAGGTTTACCACATAAATATCTATGAACAACCAAAGTAATTTAGAAGCTAATCAATATATAGAACTCACCAATAAATCAACTTATTCAAAGAAAATAACATAATAAATTTTAAAACAAACATCACGATTATTAGCTTGAAAATCAAAAAGAAACCAATATAATTTTAATACTAAAATAGGTTTTAGTTTTGATATTAGGTAGGAACCCCCTACCTCAATAGTAAATCCAAAATCTTTGTATCAACACGCTTCCCAATAAATCAATGGAGTAGTATCTTTTTTTTTTTTTTTTTTTGTAGAAAGTTGGAGAAAATCGGAGAGAAAGAGAGAGGTAGAGAAAAGAAAGAAGGCTAGGTTTTTCTTTTAGGTTTTCTTTTTAGAAAATATATATTAAATATATATAGTTATCCTAGTAATAAATGCAAAGAAGAGAGAAGAGGGGAAGAATTTTGACCAAGCACTTTTTTTTTTGTTTTCTAATACGTATCATATAAAAATTTAAGACATTTTTTATTTACTAACTCAAATATTGATAAGGGACAATTTATAAAGAAAATCTTTATTTCCAACCATTACAGAGATATGAGCTAACCTTTTTAATGATTACTTTAATTTATTTATGAACACTCAAATTCACAAATACGCACCCAACACTACACATACTATGATAGTGACACCAAAAATAGCGAATATATATATATATATATATACACCCCAAAATGCACACATTCACCACAATTAAAAATCATTTTTATATTTTATTTTATTTGACAATCATAAATATAACTAAAGCTAAATATTTATTCTTTATAAATTAAGTTTTAAATCACAATCCAAACAAAATATTACGAATGGGTTTTTTTTTACGCGCCAGAATCATATTAAGAAAATTACGGGGTGTTACACTATTAACCTCTTAAAAAGAATTTCGTCCCGAAATTCATGAACCAAAAATACCGGGCATTACAACCAGGCATAGGAAATTTAATGCATTGATGTAATGTTGATGCAACAGCTTTGATTGCATGTATCCATGGTCTCCCCAATTTCATGTTATATGGTGCTTCCATATCCACCACACATAATGTTACTTGTGTTTCAATATCTCATAGCGGAATGCGTACCATTATTTCTCCTTTAGGTTTTGTTACAGATTTTCCAAAACCATGAATGTGATAATTTGAACAAGACATCTTTTCATCCTTATATCCCATCTTCTTAAATGTGTGATAGAATATAATATCTACAGAACTTCTGCATCTACCAAAGTTCTATTCACAGTCCATTTTTCTGCAGATCTTGTTGATTTCTTCTCCTTCACTCGCATAGTAGATACCGTGATAACCAATGAAGATGTATGATCCAAATTTTATTTTGGTATTTCTGCTGCTTTGAATGTGATTTCTTGCTTTTCCCAATCTCTCAGAGGTGATATTTTTTCCACTTTCATAATTCTTTTTCCTTCAAAATCTCGTTTATGAATCTTTCGTCTAATATCTTCATGGAATTGGTTAATCATTGTTTTTGTTATCATATTGCACTCCAACTTCCTGTAATCCTCATTTGCTCCAATGTTTTCTTCATCTGCTTCACCAATTTGTTCAATCATGTTCTTAAATTGAATATTGATCTTTTATCTTGCTTTTTCCTATAATTTTCAACTTTCGATCCCTGTTTCGGGCGCCAAAATGTAGTTGCAGGAAATCCTACACTACAACCTTAATAAGATCTTACAATGATGAACACATATTTGTGTGATTAAAATGACACTTTATTATTTGATTCTCATAAATATTTACAAGTAAAGGAAGAAGATCAAGAATACAACCGCTCTCTTGAACTTTCTCTCTCTTCAAGACTTTCTCAACACTCAAAAAATACATCACCATCTCTCTGTATATATTGGGTCTCTTTATATAGGGTAGTTACATAATGGATGACAGCTAAGCTGTCCTTTAATTTCGGATCTGGCTTGCGATATTCTCGCGGTAGTTATAATCTCAATTCTCTCAAGTGTTCTAACCATCGCAAAACGATCATGCTCTTCTCGTGTTCCTTCAATCGTCAGCTATTACGTCATTCTTTGGATCACTCTTTAAGTTATTTTTATGACGCTCGCAAAGTGTTGTTGAAGAGATCGCGGTGATGGTCGCAGGAGTGTTGTTAATCTCGCAAGAATACTGTTATGGCGATATTCTGGTCCTACAATAGTGATATGATAGATGAAAAGGACCGTATTTCTCTCCAAGATGCTCAAGCTTTAGTAGATTCCCATAAGACTCTTCTCGATGTTCAAATTGAAAATGATAGGCTTATCTGCGAGAATAATACTCTTGTTGAAAGAGAAAACCAAGTTCGCTCCCGCCTTCTCATTAGTAATGATGATGAGTTTGCTTGGGCAGCGAAGATTCTTGATAACGCCAGAAATAATTTAGGTGTAGATGTTAGTCTTCAAGATGAGAATTCTACCTTGATTAAGGATATGATCTTTGAAAGAGAAGGTGGTTATTCTTATTTTTCCACTAATCCATTTATTAACTGAATCTCCACTATTTTATTAATAGGTTGTCATTTGTTCGCAACATCTGAAGGAAATTTTCGTCAAAGATGTAGTTGCAGGAATTCCCACACTACACCATATTCAAGAATTTACCAATATTTATGACACAATTTGAAGATTAAGGATCTTTTTTATTAATATGATCTTAAAAAAATTACAGAAATCAAGAACACAGAACACTTAATAAGATTTTCTCTCTCCTAAAAACTTTCTTAGCACTCAAAATTTCATCCCCCTCTCTGGAACTATTCATTTTCTTTATATAGGCATTTACATAGTGGATTACAGCTCATGACAGCTCATTTACAATTAAGATTCCCTTTAATTTCGGATCTAGGTTCTTGCGATAAATCGCAGTTAGCACCGCCTTATTCATTCGCAAGTTTTATTGGTTCATCGCAGAAATGTCACACTTTACTCATGTTTCTGTCGTTTTCATCTGATATGTCATTCCTAATGTCACTTTGAGACATGTCGCAGAATATCATTGATGCGTCGCAGAACTGTTGTTTATTTCGCAAGAATAGTGTTGTGACAATATTCTGATCCTACATCTTGCCTATTCTCATATCTTTTCTGCGAAGGAGATAAAGATCATGAGAATTTAAGTTTCTTGATTTGTCGTAACTTTTTTTCCTTTCGCGCTTCCTTAATTTTGACACGTTTCTACTTCCATCACTTGATATTCTACACGTGTTTCTTCTCTCATTTATTCCTCATAACGTCTTTTTTCAACCGTTGAATTCTGACCATTCATGTCTTTTCTTCATTGAATGCATTGATGTTCCCAAGAATCTTTTCCTCTTATAAATATCTCCTTCGCTGATCCCTCCTCTTCTTTTTACTCTCTCTTTTTATTTTCTCTCTGCAACTCTACTATTCTTCATCTTCTTCCGCAAATTCCGGATCTTATTATCGTTTTAATTTCGTTTTTTTATTCTTCTTAATCTTAATAATCATTCCCATTAAAAAATGGCACCTGCTAAGAAATTAGGTCAACCCACTTTCCAAAAACACCATCAGAAACTCAAAGCTTTAGGTTTCACACTTTCTGAGATCCCTGGTCAGACCTCAGACTCTGATCTCTCCATTGATTTAGTTTCCAGATTTCCTTCTTCCAATGAGAAAATCCTTATTTCGCTAGTTCAACTAGAAGCTGGTCTTCCTATCCCTCTTTATAACCCAGATCTTCCTCTTTTTTATGAAATTATTTCTCACAATAAAATTTCACGAGCAATCTACCAATTAAGCGGTGATTGTATTCGTCTCATTCTCGAGTATGCCTTTCGTGGAGATGGTAAAGGATCTCGCTATCTTGAATCTGTGAAACATCCTGATTTTAAAGATATCCCAATTATTCCAGCGAAATATACCGTGGAGAATTTCTTTGCGAATTATCAAGTGATTCCCATGAAGAAAGATAGCGCGTGCTGGGCGGTCCGCTTGAATAGGAATAAAAAGGTAGCGAAGGATAAACTTCTTATGCAAGATATAGACTATCATTCAAGTAAAAACCATGGTCCACGCTTCTCAAAAGATGACAAATGGTGCAGATTTCCTCTCCTCCTTGAAGGCCCATATATTTCTGGAATTCTTGACCTACCTGCGAATCCTGCGAGTTTTGCGGCGTATCGTCCTTGGGTTTTTAATTGGTTTGAAAGGAACTCTGAGGTATATCTCGCAAAATATATCATTGTTCGCAGATTTGGATAAATGTATTATTCTTACTAATTATTGAAATATCTTTTATCAGATTGAAAGAATGAAGCTTAGCTATGTCAACACTGGGAATCCCAATCTCCTACAAATTTTGAAAACCTTCACAGATGAAGTAAGAAACAATCTTCTATAATCTTTTAACAATATATTGTTGCCCCTGTTTCTTATCTTTATGTGTGATTATTTTCAAGGAAATTCCATTTGTCGCGGTGGTTGAAGCCAAAGATAAAGGCAAAAGAATATCAACTTCAAATGAAAGTTCCGGTGCTTCTCCTCACCGCAATAAAAATCAAACTACCGACGGTCCTCCAAAGAAGATAAGAAAAACTCAACCACATCCTTCTGATAATTCTCAACTCAAAGAGACTTTTACTATCACTGAAGAGGGAAATCTTAAAAAAGATAGTGGAATTAATAATGATTCCTCAGTAGGCACTTCAATACATATTTCTTCCGCAATAATTAGGTCTGCGATGGGTCTTTCTCAACCTGAGACTCCAATGGATCAATTGTCAAACATTTTTAGAAACCCCTTACACGGTGTTGGAGAGGATGATATTACTCGTACTTGCGACTATCTCTCAAAGATCTGCGACGCTTCAATCTTGACTAATAATAAATATCTTAAAGGAGTCTCAAGATTTATTAACCCAGGTTTTCTTCATGCGTTAGCTTCGCTAGTATGCCCCTTTCCTTCATTTTTCTTGCAGTAAACTTTACATTTGTCATGAATATCAAAGATTTTTTACTTATCTTACTTATTTTCTCTTTTCTTTCACAAACTGCAAGAGATTCTTTTTCTGTTGCTTCAGAATTAGAAAATAGATTATCATCATCGCAGAAAAGGCTTATTGATTCACAATCTGAATCTGCAAAACTTCTCGAGAAAAATAAGCAATATGAAGCTGAAATCTCCATTCTTCGCGAAAAATGTAAGAAGTTGGAAGTAGCTGGGAATACTGAGCTTCTTAATAAAAAAAATCACTTGAAGTAGAAATTCAAGTTCTTCAACAGAAGTTAATTGATAAGGAGAAATTCTGCAAACAAGTTATTGGTATAAGTCTCCCCTTTTTTTTTTTTTTTTATAGCTTATTTGGGCAACCATTTTGCAGATGCTTATAATCTTACTGATGAAGCCATCATTCTTTATTATTTTGATGAACCCATAGATGAAACTACTCTTCTTGAGCGTCTTAATGATGCTTTAAATAATTATTCAGATGAAAAAAATTAATACTTTGTCCATTGATGAACTTAAATATCATATCTCCCTTATGAGAATGGATTATAGATCTGTCTTGAGCACATCCAATAGTTTAAAGACTTGCAGAGATGAATTGAGAGAGAAAATCAAAGTCTTAAAAGCTAAGAAGAGTGAACTTGAGAAGGATAAAGAACGTATTACTCTTCAAGGCGCTGAAGCTCTATCAAAATTTCGCAATACCCTAATTGATACTGAACTTGAGAGAGATAGACTTAAGGATGAAAACATTAAACTTCTTACAAGAGAGAAACAAATCCGTTACCATCTTCTCATTCAAAGTGATGATGAATTCGCATGGGCTGCGACAATTCTCGATAATGCTAGGAAAAACTTAGCGATAGATGTCAGTCTTCATACCGAGCAAGCAACACTGATACAAGAAATGATCCATGAAAGAGAAGGTTATTTATTGCTCCTCTAATATCTTTGTATTTCTTGTAGATTTCCTACCAGTTTCTAATTTGTTGTTATATCGTCGCAGAATCTGAAGGAAGATATTCCAAAAGGATAACAGAACTTGAAGAAGAAAAAAGTGATCTTGCGAAAAATCTTGCTTCCCGTAATGATAAAATCTTTAGACTGCGAGAGAAAATAAAGATATCCAACTCCAATTTGCGTAGTAATCTTCTCACCGTTCGCAATAATGCTATTGAGAAAGTTTGTAAAGATAATGATCTTCCTCTTAGTCTATATCCTTGTCTTCTGGATAATATCCCACCATTCGAAGTACCGATTATTTTCGACGGTGGTGATATAGATGAAAATGAAAGTGAAGATGAAGAAGGAACTAATGATGAAGATAATGAAGACGAAGATGAAGATAATGATGAAGATAAATCTCAATAGTTTTTTTTTCTTTTTGATCTTCTCTTGTATTTCTCTCTTTCTTTTTTGCAATAATTATCTGCGAAAAATTGTAATATTCTTTCTACAAATTATTTGTAGCTCCTGATGTCTTTCAATGTATAAATTCTTTTTTGCTTATATCTGTCTGTTATTTATATGAATTTATCATATAATGATGAATAACAATTTTTACCATTCTATGCATCATTCCCATACCTTCCTCTTGTTATTAATCTGCAAAATATGATAAATAAATTATTGCAAATATTTCTGCGAAAAATCTGTTATATGATTCGCAGATATAATCTCTCTTGTGGTCTTATTTATCCTTCCTAGTTAAAGGTATTATTATGCCACTTTTATGCGACAAGATTGCAGGACATCCTTAATAATATCCATTGATCTTGCCTTATCATTTAATTTTAATCTCTTCGGCAATATGATAAATCTAAGCCTTCTTGTGAGATTAATCTCTCTTTGTTTTTTAAGACTTATGACATTGTCGTCTTTTCGATGAAATCGCAGGACGTCTTTGCGATTTATATCCTCTTATTATTGATTTCATTTATCTCATCTTTTGATCTTATCGCAAAAACCCATTGATCTCATCTTAACATTTCTCTTTAGGCTTTTTGGCCAGTCACGCGGCAATATGACGGGCCTAAATATTCTTGCGAATATAAAGTCCCATGACATTGTTGTCTGTGTCACGCGACAATATGACGGGCCTAAATATTCTTGCGATGATAAAGTCCCATGACATTGCCATCTTTTTTGATACACAGCTCCCTAATGGAGGGTATCGCCCTTATCTCTCCCCCCGGTTGCCCCTTCAAGGATTATACATCGGCCATACAAGACTAGCACTTTCCCATCCGGTTCTTCCAACAACCAGTTGTTTTCACAGCCTTGTCCTTTATGCCTTATATGGCTTATAGTTACAAGACTGCACCCTAAGTGGGGTTTTATTTGGGCCGAACACATCGTAAGCCAAGACTTGCCGTGGATGTCCAGGGTAGGTTCATCCATCCCGGGCACCCACAGCTCAACCGTGTACCTCGGCGCCTTGATCATACTTTGCATTCCTTAGGAGAAACTCTCGGGCGCCCAACCAGGGTATAACCTTATATAGTTTGGAATCCAAGTTATCTCTCCCGGATGGATTTTCTATTATCCCAAATCTCCATGACTAGGTTCCAGCAGCGGTATAGCCTTTCCCATAGCCATGCAAAGAGATACCCCCCTTATGACGCACTTTAAGGACATTGCCTCTTACGGAATAGAATCCGCGAACTAAGGTGTACGCCATAAAATTTCGTCCCATTCTTATATATTTTTAGGCGATTTGCGCCCATCTTATGCATTTGTATTAAAAATTCTTATATGATTCGAAATCATCATCTTTTTCTTTTAATAGAAAAATTCTTATTTTTAAGCAAAGTTTTTCTTTTAATATTCTGTGTGCACATTTTTTGTTGTTCTTGTTTTTCGATTGTTCGCAACATGATATTGTTGCACTTCTTTTCTTCTGTGACGAATGATTATTCGTAATTTCTTGATACTTGATTTATCGCAACACCTTATACTTGTTTGTTCTCCTGCGAAGAATGAAGATTTCAACTTTTTTCCATATTCGCATGATTAATCACCATTGATTCTTTTGGGACAAACTATTCTTGTAATATATCCTTTCCCCGCAACTCTATATTGTCCACCATCAATTTTTCAGCTCTCTGAGTTTGCCTCCTGTTATGTTGCCAATTAAGATTTCGGGCATTTCTTTCTTCGCAGGTATTAATGTCAACTTCATAACACTTTTTACCTTCAAACCAATCACCTTTAATTATCCCAATACTATGAGGATGTGGAAACTTTATGCATTTATGATAAGTTAATGCTATGCCCAAGATCCCATGGAGCCATGGTCTTCCAATTAAGGCATTGTAAGGAGATCCTATATCCACTACGCAAAACTTGATTTTTGAAGATATCTTGTTCAACGGAATTTCCATAGTAATTTCTCCTTTTGGATTATTTGCAGTGCCATCAAAACCATAGATCTTGTAAGTTGAAGGGATTAACTCGTCATCTCTTCCACCCATTGTGCGATAAGTATGATAAAATAAAATGTCTACCGACCTACCAGTGTCAATTAAAATTTTATCTATTGCCCAAGAATCACTTGCTGCGCCACCATCATCTTCTTCTCCTTCTTCTCTGTATTTTGGATTTATCTCTAACTTCACCACCAATGGGTTGTCATGCATTTTCCCGGCTCTAGTATCTCTTTCCGCGATAAAAGAAACAACTTGTTTTTGCCATTCTTCTAACGGAGTAATCTTCGCAATATTCATCACCTCTCTTCCCTCTATATCCCTTGCAAATACTCTGCTTAGCACATTTTCATGGAAATCCTCTATCGTTTTTTGCGAATGTACAATTGAATTTCAAAATAGATTCTTTGTTGTAGCTCCTACTTCAATGACAAATGTTTCGGCTTCTTTTGCAACATTGACTCTGTGAATTTCTGGTGCTTGCGGCAATTGCTGCGGTTGTAAGTATCTTGCTAGAAAATGATTTAATTTCCCCTGTTCAATCATTCGCAAAATAATTCTTTTTACATTTCTACAATTATGCACAGAATGACCATGAAAATGATGGTAAGGACAAAATTCTTGATTTTGGTTGTTGGGATGTGGTTCTTTCCCCATGTTCCAGGGTGAGGGTATATTCTCCATCAAAATAATCGCTTCCCAAATCTTGTCTATACCGGTATTTAAAGGTGGAAATTTGATGTCTTCCCACATATTCCTCTGACCTCTTTGCTCTCTTGAATAATTCTGCCTCTGTCCACCATAAGTCTCTGCGGTTGATCAAACCTTGGGACCTTATTATTGTTATTGCGATTATAAAAATTTCTCTCCTTTTCCAATTCCTCCCGATCTCTACTCCCCATTGCTACTATCTTATGTTGATTATCGGTCTCCATTTTCTCTCGCGGATTTTGGGAAGTACTTGCTATTTGTATTAATCATCCTTGGTAACAAACTTCCCTTTCTTTGCGGCTAAATTTGTGCTGCGAGAATTGGATAAGACTCCATCTCATTTTGTTTTTCCTCCAAAGCGATATATTCTTCCTGCAAATTCTCGCAGATTCTGTCATGGTGATTGTGTTTTTAACTCGAAGACTGGATGTATAATAGATTCGTCGCAAACATAGCATTTATGAAGGACAAAATGAGATATCTTTCATCTACTCTTCCTGCCATTTCACTACACATTGTCCTCCATCTTATCGTTAAGTGCTTTAAACTCTCACCAACTCTCTGTTTCAATCCAAACACATCTTCAATTCCAGGTCGCGTAAAGTTATTGCTGATGTATGCTCCTAAGAAAGTAGTTTGCAAGTGCATGAACGAAGTTATTGTATTTTTGGGAAGACTTTCGAACCACTTCAGTGCTTCGCCAGTTAAACTTGACGCAAAATATTTGCACAAAACGACATCATGGTTCTCCCATTGTAGCATACATCGGATATAAGCTTTGATATGTTGGACAGCACACGTAGTCCCATCAAATATCTTGGTCAACATAGGTAAATTGCATTTTGGAGGTATCCCTCCTAATTGTACCTCTTGAGTAAATGGAGTTTTCAGCTTCTTCAATTGCCTCATCAAGTTGTCTTCTTCCTCCTTCTCTTCTTGTTATTTATCATTCCTCTCATTTCGCTAATTCGCAAGATTTGTTCATTCCTATCAGAATTTTGCTCCATTGGCCTTTTCAACGCAGCCTCTCTTCGTCTGCATTCATGCCTTTCTTGTCTTGCGATGTTTCGCGCTTCTTCTCTAACATCTTGGTTTTGCCTTCTTCTGCGATTTTCTTCTTCTTGCAAGTTAATTTGTCTTTCATTCTCTTTTCCGCGAATTTCCTCATCCCTTACTGTTTCTCTTCGTTGCCTTTCTATGTCTCTGCGAATTCTCTCATAATCCTCATTGAGATTATCATTATTACGATTTTGTGTACGTCGTCGTTCTCAATTATCATGATTATTCTGACGCAACGCTTTTTGAATTTCTTGTTCTTATACTTCTGCTCGCAATCTCTCTCTTTCTCCCGCTAAATGTACTTGCTCAATATAATGCCTCTCAATATCATCTTCGATCATTCTGCGATTTCTTCGAATCTCTTCATCATGTAACATTCTCCTTCTCTCTTCTTGATTTTCTCCTTCGTCCTGATTATGTCTAATGTCTAAAGTTTCACCGCGTGGAATATAACGATCATTTATCAAATTCTGGCCAATATTTTGTATATGGACATTTTGTCTTGTTTCTTCTCTATATGATCTTGAATTTGATCTCATGCTGCTTCTCGATCTTCTGTTTTGCAACCTCAAATTTTCCATTATTAATTCATGATTTTTCCTTGTAAGATTGGCACGTTCTTCTGCCTCTAATCTTCTTTCTTCCTGTATCCTTTGTCTCAAATCATCTACTTCTTCATGCTCTTCATGAATTAGTCCTCCATCCATTTCTTGATTTCTTTCCTCTTCTTGATTTTCCGCTTCTTCTATCGAATCCGACCTCCAAGTATGCACACTTACTCTATCATAATCCACATTTCTATCTTGTGCTCGTGTTTGTTGATTCAGTGGTTGGATTGAATTTTCTGGTCCATTTCTCACTCTACTTCTTCCTGATCTGATCCTTAAAGATCCTTCCAATTCAATTGTTCCTTGTTGTAATTCTTTTACTTCTTCTCACTGTTGTTGGTGGTTCTGATGTATTTCTTATCCTTCTAGCCATTTCTTCAATTCTAATAATTTCTTCAAATATTCAAGCTGTAATTTGAAATTTCTCAAATTGATTCTCCCTGTTTCTGGGCGCCAAAATGTAGTTGCAGGAATTCCCACACTACACCCTATTCAAGAATTTATCAATATTTATGACACAATTTGAAGATTAAGGATCTTTTTTATTAATATGATCTTAAAAGAATTAAAGAAATCAAGAACACAGAACACTTAATAAGATTTTCTCTCTCCTAAAAACTTTCTTAGCACTCAAAAATTCATCCCCCTCTCTGGAACTATTCGTTTTCTTTATATAGGCATTTACATAGTGGATTACAGATCATGACAGCTCATTTACTGACTAAGATTCCCTTTAATTTCGGATCTAGGTTCTTGCGATAAATCGCAGTTAGCACCGCCTTATTCATTCGCAAGTTTTATTAGTTCGTCGCAGAAATGTCACACTTTACTCATGTTTCTGTCGTTTTTATCTGATATGTCATTCCTAATGTCACTTTGAGACATGTCGCAGAATATCATTGACGCGTCGCAGAACTGTTGTTTATTTCGCAAGAATATTGTTGTGACAATATTCTGATCCTACAAAAGAGTTGCAAGCAGAAAAAGGACAACTCACAAAACTTCTGTCTTCTCGCAATGAGAAATGTTCCAAGTTCAAGAAGCAGCTACAGATTACCCTGGAAAATTTTCGTAATGTTCTTATTGGTGTTCACAATGATTCCATTAAGATGGTCTGTAATGACCATAAAATTCCTCATTCTGCATATCCTTATCTCGCGGATGAAATACCAGAGAACGTTCCTAATCTTGTCATCTCTGACAGTGAAGCTGAAGAGTCTGAAGAAGATGAAGAATATAATGAAGATGGAGATGAAGGGGGGAAATCTGATGAAGATAATGAAGGATATAAATAGTTTTATCTCCTTTTTTAATCTCTTTGTAATATTTGTACATTTATCTCTTTCTCCTTGTAACATATTGCTGCGAACTTCTCCAGTTTCTAAAGTTCCTTGGTATATAGATTTCTTTTGTTTCTATCTGCATACATTAGAAAACAATTCCTTTTTGCGATATGGTTAATCAATATGATTATTAATTTTTAACTATCTGCGTAAATTTGTCATATAATGATGAATAACAATTTTATCATCATGTTCAATCCTATACTTGCATCTGTTATTCATCTGCAATATGAGAGATTGAGCAGAGATTACTTTCTGAATAAGATCAGTTTTTAAATTTTGGCCATAATCTCGCAGCCGTTTCTTGCTCTCTTGTGTGGTCTTATTCTGCCTTCCTAGTTAAAGGTCTTATTTTGCCACGTTTTGTTTTGGCGACATTATCGCAGGACGTCCTTATATTCGCATATAAAAACCCATTGATCTTGCCTTATCCTCATTTTATCAATTTGTCGCGACAATATGACAGGCCTAAGTTTTCTTGCGAAAACAAAGCCCCATGACATTGTCGTCTTGCGATGAAATCGCAGGACGTCTTTACACTTTCATGTAAAAACCTATTGATCCCATCTTATCTTTTTTCTCATGGCTTTTTGCCTATGTATAATTGTTGCACAAATATGACAAGCCTAAATATTCTTTCGAACATAAATCCTCATGAAATTTGCGTCTTAAGATACTTATCAGCTCCCTAATGGAGGGTGCCACCCTTATATCCCCCCTGGTTGCCCCTTCAAGGAGGCGTACATCGGCCATACAAGACTAGGTCCTCCCATCCGGGTTTACCAACAACCAGTCATTTTCGCAGCCTCTTATCCTTTTTGCCTACATGGCTTATAGTTACGAGACTGCACCCTTAAGTGGGGTTTTCTTCGGGATGAGTGCATCATAGCCAAGACTTGCCAAGAATGGCCAGAGTAGTTACATACACCCCGAGCACCCTTGGATCAACCGTGTACCTCGGTACCTTGATCATACTTTGCACTCCTTAGGAGAGACCCTCGGTCGTCCAACTGTTAATATATATATATATATAGTTGGAAATCCAAGGTACCTCTCTTGTATGGGCTTTCATTGACCCTAAATCTCCATGACTCAGGTTCCAGCAGCGGTATAACCTTATCCTTGATCCATGCAAAGAGATACCCCCTTATATGACGTACTTTAGGTCTTACGTTTTCCTCTTGCGAAATTTTATCCACGAACTAGGGTGTACGCCATAAAGGTTCGTCCCATTCTATCATGTCATTATTCTCTGATTTTCTCATTTTGCATTTCAGCTCTTGTATGATTTTTCAATTTCATCTTTTTCATTAAGTCAAAATATACTTTTGTAAAATTTTCTCCAACAAATCATTCATACATCTCTTATATTTTACGATCTAGAAATTTTACCTTTACTATTTTCTGCTTCTGCTTTTTTGTTGCGCTTTGCTACATTTTCTCCATCTGTGATACGCTCGCCATCTACTGGTTTCAGCACATGTTGACTTCACATCATTCCTTCTTCTCGCCGTTCAACTGTATCAACCATCAACTTTTCACTTCTTTGCTTTTGTTTGATGTTATACTTCCAATTTTTGTTCTTCGCAACCCTTTCCTCGCAAGATTCCATATCAATTTCATATCACTTTTTTTCATCAATCCAATCTCCTTTTATAACTCCAATACCGCTGGGATGAGGAAACTTAATGCACTGGTGGAAGGTTGACGCTACACCTAGAATCCCATGCAGCCAAGGTCGGCCAATCAAGGCATTGTAAGGAGATTCAACATCGACAACATAAAATAGAATATTAAAAGATATCCCCTTCAATGGAATTCACATAGTGATTTCCCATCTAGCTTTATTGGCAGTACCATTAAAACCATAGATTCTATAGGTTGAAGGTATTAGATCCTCATCTCTGCCTCCTATTGTTTTATAAGTGTGATAGAACATGATATCTACAGAACTCCCCGTATCAATTAAAACTGTGTTGATTGCCCATGAGTCTTCGGCCTCATCATCCTCATCTTCCTCTCCATCTTCTCTTTGTTTTGTACTTATCTCTAGTTTTACCACTAATGGATTGTCATGCATCTCGCCAGGCTCAGGTACTTCTTGTGCAGTGAAATAAATTGTCTTCTTTTGCCATTCTTCTAATGGCGAAGATTTATCAATATTCATTATCTCCCTTCCATCCGCATATCTCGCGAAAACTCTGCTTAGAACATTGCCGTGGAAATCTTCTATAGTTTTGTATGAATGTATGATGGAGTTACAAGATAGATTCTTCTCTTTTGCTTCAACTTCTATCACAAACGTTTCTCCTCCCTTTGTTGTATTCACTCTGCGAATTTCTGGGGCTGGGGGTAGTTGCTGAGACTGTGGATGTCCTATTAGAAAATGGTTTAATTTTCCCTGATCTATGATCCTCAAGATGATTCTTTTTACATTCATGCATTCATTTGTTGAGTGACCATGAAAATGATGATAGGAGAAAAATTCTAGACTTCGATTATTTGGGTGTGGCACTTTTCCCATATTCCAGGGTACATGTATGTCCTCCATCAAAATTATAGCCTCCCAAATTTTCTTTATGCTAGCATTTAGAGGTGGCATCTTAATTTCTTCCCATATTATCTTATGACTTCCTTGCCCTTTATAATAATTTTGTCTCTGACCACCATAAGTCTCTTGCGGCTGATCAAGACTCTGAATCTTATTATTTCCACCTTGATTGAAAAAATATCTTTCCCTTTCGAACTCTTCTTGATTTATGCTTCCCATAGCTACTAATTTCGGTTGTCCATCATCCATACTCTTTTCTTGCTTCACCTGCGAAGTGCTCGCTACTATATTTATTAACCTGGGAAGTAGACTTGCGTTTGCTGCAATTGAGCTAGTATTCGAAATAGTGTATGATTCCATCTCATTTTGTTTCTCCTCCAAAGCAATATATTCTTCTTGCAATTCTCGTAGCTCTGTCATTGTGATGGTATTTCTTGATTCTGAAGATTTGTACGTATAACAGATTAGTTGCGAACATTGCATTAATGAATGATAATATGAGATATCTCTCATCCACGCGGCCTGGAATTTCGCTGCACATTGTTTTCCACCTTATGGTTAGATGTCTTAAGCTTTCACCAACCCTTTTCTTTAATACACATACATCTTCAATGCCAGATCGCGGAGAATTGTTACTTATATATGCTCCCAAAAATGTAGTCTGCAAATGATTGAAAGAAGTTATAGTGTTCTTAGGTAAACCTTCGAACCATTTTAGATACTCTCCTGTTAAGATGGATGTGAAATATTTGCATAATACAGCATCATGGTTTTCCCATTGTAGCATACACCTAACATAAGCTTTGACATGTTGAATAGCGCAAGTAGTTCCATCAAAGATACTGGTTAACGTTGGAAAATTGCATTTTGGGGGTATTCCTCCTAATCGTACTTCTTGGGCGAATGGAGTTTTCGCAGCTTCTTCAATGGCCTCATCAAGTTGCCTTCTGCCTCCCTCTATTCTGTTATTTAACATTCCCCTCATTTCTGCTAACTCTCTCAAGATCTGTTCATTCCCAGCTGAATTTTTCTCCATTGGTCTTTTCAGTGCATCTTCCCTTCTTCTGTGTTCATGTCTTTCTTGCCTTGCGAGATTTTGTGCTTCTTCTTTAACATCGTCATTCTGCCTTCTCCCGCGATTTTCTTCTTCACCTCTTTCTTGAATTCGCAAATGGTTATGCCTTCCATTTTCTCTTCTGCGATTTTCTTCATTTCTCACCGTTTCTCTTCGCTGTCTTTCTATTCTCTTTTGTATTCTATCATATTCCTCATTGATATTATCATTGTTGCGATTTCTTGCACGTCTTCTTTCTCAATTGTCATGATTATTCTGACGTATTGCTTCTTGAAGCTCTTGTTCTTCCACTTCTGCTCTCAATCTTTCTCTTTCGAAAGCTATACGTGCTTGTTCAGCATAATGTCTCTCAATTTCATCCTCAATTATTGTTTGGTTTCTTTGAATTTCTCGCTCATGTAATATTCTCCTACCTTCTTCTCGATTTTCTTCACCATCTTGGTTATTTCCACCCTCATGATTTATATTATCACGCCTATCATCCAAAGTTTCACTACGTGGAATGTAGCGATCATTAATCATCTATTATTCTCCATAATGTTGCTCTTCATTTGGATTTTGCATTTCCTCTAGAATATTTTCACCAGCATTTCTCACAGGGGAATTTCGCCTTGATTCTTCTCTAAATGATCTTGAACTTCACCTTGTAGTACTTCTTGATCTCCTATTTTGTAATCTCAAATTCTCCATTCTTAACTCATGATTTTGTCTTGTTAAATTCGCGCGTTCTTCCGCCTCTAACCTCCTTTCCTCTTGTATTCTTTGTCTTAAAGCCTCTACTGTTTCATTTTCGTCATCTCCATGAATTAATCCTCCAACCGCTTCTTGATCTCTTCCCTCTCGCCTTCAATTTCTTAACTGTCGATTTTCTGCTTATTCTATTGAATTTGATAGCCAAGTATGCATGCTCACTCTGTCATAATCTACAGTTCTATTTTGTATCGGTGTTTGCTGATTTGGTTGTTGAACTTGATTTTCTCCATTATTCCTTGTTTTGTTGCTCCTTGTTCTTAATCTTGAAGATTCTCCTATTTCATTCGTCTCTTCTCCAGCAAGTCTTCTACTCCTCCTTATGGTTGTTGGTTATTCTGATGTATTTCTTCTTCTAGCCATTCCTTCAATTTTGATGTATTATTGCAAATCACGTAAAAATGTTCTCCAATTTCTTCAAATTCTTACAAATCACAATTTCAATTTTTGCTTAGAAATATCCCTGTTTCTAGCGCCATCATGTAGTTGCAGGAATTCCTACACTACACTCCTCACAAGAATTCATAATAATCAACACATATTTGAAGATTAAGAACAACACTTTTATTGATTAATTCTCAGAAATATTACAAGAAATGGA
Organism: Papaver bracteatum; assembly: GCA_023529315.1. Lineage (NCBI taxonomy): Eukaryota > Viridiplantae > Streptophyta > Magnoliopsida > Ranunculales > Papaveraceae > Papaver > Papaver bracteatum. Next base: position 3,910,009 of record JAJJWX010000256.1, read on the forward strand.
AGAAAAAAAGAATACAACCGCTCTCTTAAACTTTTTCTCTCCTCAAAACTTTCTCAACACTCTAAAATTGAACTCTCCCTTCCTAAATCTGTTAGTTCTCTTTATATAGGGTAATTACATATTGGATGACAGCTAAGTTGTCCTTTTATTTCAGATCTGACTCGCGATAGTCTCGCAGCAGTTATAATGTTAATTCTCGCAGATGCTATAATCTTCGCAGGATTGTCATGCTCTTCTCGTGTTTTAGTTACCGTCATCTGCTACGTTATTCTTTGAGTCCCTCTACGACACTCGCAGCGTGTTGTTGAAGAGATCGCAGAAATGTTGTTTATAAATTTCGTAAGAGTATTGTTGTGGCGATATTCTGATCCTACACCAGGTATCATAAAATTTAAAGACCCATGCAGATTTAGATATTGGAGAATCTAAATATTTACGTAATGGGGCAATGATCTGATCCTACTGCTACTAAGTGTGATAGGGAAGCATTTGGGAATTGGGAGTGCCATTCAGAATTGATCACATCCTTATCTAATCTTTCCTGGATGTTTTGGTTTCCTTCTCTATGATTATCCCAAGTGTAGTCATTACCAATATAGCCTAAGTCATATAGTCCTGATCTTTCTAGGATTTTTGCATAGCATTCACTATTATATTTGTTAAAAGGTAATCCTCCTAATTAATCAGATTGATTGAAAATCATGTTGAAATCTCCCATTACAATCCAAGGCATCATTTTATGAGACACTTGTTTACTAATTTCTTCTAAAAAATCCCTAGCTATGTGTCTATTTGTTGGATAGGGACTGCCATAAAAACATGTTAAGATCCATTTTTTGGTATCAAAGGAGGTTTTGACAATGATATTAATCATATTAATATTCCATTGCACAATATCAAAATGGAATCCATCTATCCAGGCTACAACTAATCGTCATGCAGAACCTATAGGATCAACTATGTGGTAATTAGGGAAGGAGGAAACTAGTTTTTTCACAAGAGTTCTTTGATTTTTAGTTTCTGATAGAAATAGGATTTCTGGTTTTTCTTTATTAAGAAGATTAGTCAGGTGATTTTGTGTTAAGGGGTTCCTACATCCTTGCACATTCCAGGCAAGAATTTTCATGATGCTAAGAAAAGATATGTCTAAAAAAATTAAAATGCTATTAAGATCAATTCAAGTGGAATCAATCAAGCATTCAAAATAAATTTAAGCTAATGTAATCAGATATGTAAACAAATTAAGATACTTTTAAATGAATTGAATATGATGAAAGAAGAGTACATGTGTCTCATATTGTTGCGTTAAGAGGACTGATTCCGGGAAAGGAATTGGATGATAAGTACTTAAACTTGATGGATTATCCTCGATATTTGACCCATATTGGTTAATAGTAAACATTTTCCATCTTGTGAGGGAAAAGAACAAAGTTTCTCGGAAGAAGAAGAAGAAAATCAGATACAGAAATTTTGAAAGCAGATTTTGGCTGGGTTAATGGTGTTTGAAAAGATGATACAATGCAAATATATGATCAGATAAAAAAGGCGAGCTGATTGGAGAGCTCAAAGGTAAAGCAGGTTCAATTAGGGATTCTAGAGAATTTCTTCCCAAAGCAGGAGAAGAGAAGGATAGTTTTATGTTAACCCCAATTGAATTCTCATTGATTGACCTAATTTGAGAACTAGTGACTTGAACCGGAATAGCCAAATCCTATTCCGAACCTGCATCAAGGATAGCAATAACACCCGAGTATGATTCCGCTATGACTCGGAACGTTTCCGAGTTAGCAGATCAGAACGAATCATCAGAAGAAGAAACTAATGGTATATAGTTCTCCGGCAGGTTAAACGGGAAGGTACGTTTACCAAGAACAGAAGCAAATGCCAGCGGCATGTCTTCATCAGAAGACCCTGTTTCAGTAATGACAAAAGGTCTTAAAACTTTATAAGAATTCAAAGGATGAGGTTGAGTTCTAGTTATGATTGCATGCCTATCACATTGCAAAGAAGGTTCTTCATCCACGTAAGTTCTGAAGATGTCATGAAATGTTTCTCTTACTCCAGGCTGATTTAAGCAGTCTTGTACCGGGACAGGTACACAGGTATGATCAAAATTGTCTTTAGGATTCCAAACTTATACTAAGACACCATTTAACCAATTCATATCATCACATGGGTGAGGAGAATCCACTGTGATATCATAAATGTCTTCAAGAGGTCTACCATGAAGCACAACACAGTTACCTACTTTATGTCCTAAATGCAGACAATAAGAGCATAACTTTGATGGTAAGTTAATGAAGTTGAAATAAATGGAAGTGACAGGGTACCACCCTACTTTAATTAACAGATGATGCATAAGAGGTTCTCAATATTTATCCAAATAAGAACTCTAGGCTTGTAATCAGGTGTCTCAGATCCTCTACATATTCAAGAAACCTGTCCTACCTTACTTGCTATTAAACCTAGCATCTATTCACTACGATGTTCATGGTGAGCGTCGTTTACTCAACAAAATAAAAAGATATTTCCCACTAATTAAATATAATATAGCGGTAGTAAGGATCGTTCCCACGAAGAGTAATGCAATTGTTATGTTATCTAAATCGGCGAAAATATAAAAGAAGGATAAAAAAGGAAAATAAGATAAAGATATTGAAGAAATCCTTCGCCGCTACTAACTGTTAACTCAACATTGTACCCGTTTATCTCATGTTAGAATCAATTGTCACCAATCGTAGGAAAGCAGGTGCGCTTAGCTATCCCCAAAACTCCTTGCATCACCGGATACGGAAGCGCTCGACTACCAGATTCTATTCAAAAGAACCACCTTGAGGTACGCTTACAATATGTAATTCCCAGAATGCATTAAGATTTGTGAATTTAGGTTTTATCCCAGCAGTTAAACTCTCGGTACGCTCGGTCCACTTACTGGTGTTGTCTTTACTCGCAATTGCTACACAGAATCCCTCCACAAGGTCTTGCGATTTCTACTTGTGTAGGAGATGAGAGACAATTACGGATCGACTCAACTCTCTACTAGCATTAGAATGATTAATAGACTAATGAAGTTGCCCACCCAAACCAATCTAGAATCAATCATGAACCTTTGATATAGTAAAAACAATCCACAATGAATCAATTTAAAACTTGAAACAAACTTGTAAATAATTGAGCTTCACAATTAGAACTTTGAATTCATCCTTACAATAAAAAGAATATAAAAGAAAGAGTTCTCCCCCTAAGAGGGAGAAAAACGGTGAAAATAAGATATATCAAATTATATCTAAGCTTCCCTATATATAGAGTTTTGTAACCTATTCTTTAAGAAAACTAGGAAACCTAATAAAAATAGGAAAGTGCACCTCCTTAAGATTGTATCCCGTGCATCAAACCCCGTACCAAAGTAAATTGCCAAACTCTGGCAAACTTTCCAAAGTCACGTCCAAGACTGCTCAAAGTGAGCCACGGAAAAGGCTGGTCACCAAAGTCGTCAAAATCCCAAACAAAGCCTAGCCCATTTTTCGTTATTGGCTTGTCAGTTTTGCGGAACTGACAGCCATTTTTAATCCATCTTTCCTTCGGACTCGTATTCCCGTGAATTCTCTTTACTCCCTGTTATTGTATACGATAGGGAAAATACCACCACCTGTGTTTTGCTACGACCAGAAAAACTCCACCGTAAGCCGCCCTGCCTTTTCGTACGGTTGGAACCTTACCGTAGAAAATCTTTGAACTCCAAAATATTTTACTTATCGACTTATCTGACAGACTCAAATCCTAGGCTTGCTGCTCCATCGACTACCATCAACACCTCCATCTCTGCCAAGATCGCCAGCACGTTCTCTTCACTGCCATGACAGACTCGAGTTCTTCTCTATTTCTTGGCTGCAAGTCTCCAACCATTGCAAATAACTCATCACAACCATGCATTCCATCATCTCTTGTGGTTGTCATGCAGCCTCTATCATCCGACTTCTTCCATCAACCACCAGCATCGACCATTACAGCCAAGCTCCCAATCCATGATGAACTTCATCATTCCCTGTATAGCTTGTCACTACTGCCATGATTACTCGAGTATTCATCATCTCTGCAACCCTTTAATCTTCATCACTGGTTACTCATCTCATGTATCACAGGCTGCAGCTCTCATCTTTTGTCCACCAACGTCATCATATCTTCATCCTCGAGTCTCAACTCCCAATCACATTTCTCATGGAAAAAGCCCATCGACAGCCAACTCTAATGATCACCATTATCCCATAAATCCATCAGTGGCTATCTCCTTCTGTCACTGCCAGCAACTATTGCTCTATGTACCTCGACAACTCTCAAGCTCCTTACAGCCACTTCATCTCGCTGGCATCATCTTCCCTTCTCTCTGTTGATGTTTTACTCACAATTTCTCCCATTTTGAATGCGCCTGCCAAGAGTAACCAGGCTTCTAACTGGTTTAAACTGTTGCTCTTAATGGGCTTATCTCCTGCACGTCTCCATATAGCCCAATAGATCATAACTGTTTATTCCAGACATCTAACTCTCTTTATCTGCAGAGGCACCACCAATGTCTTGTGGCCTTCAAATTAGTGAGTTCATTGACATGAGCTTCTAGCATCCGATACGCCTACGCGACTTCCCGTAGTAGATTTCATGCAGTGATAATTCTGCCTCTTTCATGGCCTATTGGACGATTTCTTGTTCTTTTCGGGAATAAGCTCCAAAATTCCCATAAAATATAAAAGAAAGATAATAATACACTTTCGCAAGAAAACTAGCTAAGAAAGCATAACCAATCAATATTTAGAGAGGTGTTTTTAGACACCTATTAGTTCACCTTTAAGATTTGAGATAGAAGCCCATATTGGAATTTCTTTAACTAAATTCGTAGAGATATTCATTCCTTGAGAAGTTATTATAGCTGCAAGTACATTGCCAAAAGAATATCATGGTTCATTAGATGATATCCAGATAAAGTCTTCTTTGTTTCTAAAAGAAAGATTTTAGGATCTACTTCCCTAATTTGGAAAACTATCTGATTCCCCCAAATTTATTTATTTCCCCCTAACTTCCCAATTGTTTGTACCCTATATAAATAGTGTACGTGCGTGCCGCACAAGCTATTTGGAACAAGAAGAATACGGTTTATTGTGGAAACCGGTGGGTCTATGGAGACCCACATGGCTTATTGTGGAAGCCTGGTACGGTTTATTGTGGAAACCGGTGGGTCTATTGTGGAGACCCACATGGCTTATTGTGGAAGCCTGGTACGGTTTATTTTGGAAACCGGTGGGTCTATTATGGAGACCCACATGGCTTATTGTGGAAGCCTGATACGGTTTATTATGGAAAATTAGATTTCTCCCTGCGAAGAATGAAAACTTTTAATGAAATCTTCTTATTTTTGTTCTTACGAAATGTAAATCTCTAATCAACAGAAAATCTCAGAATTTGACATTTTTAGAAATTCATTAAACAAATTTGTAAAACAAAGTTTGGTTACTACAAATTCGTACCAAAAACATTTTTAGATTCAAGACTTCCACAATAAATCAAATTTTTATAAAAAGCAAAGTTTAGATTTTATGTTTTGAAATTCCCAAATCTGAAAAATGAAACAAAGAATAAGAAAAGTGAGAGGAAATTTTTCCTTTTTGATGATTTGTTGACACAATTTTGCTGATATTTTCTTCATTCGCCACTTAACATATCTCCTTCTCTCTATTTGTTGTATAATCATGATCTTTTCGTCGTAGCTTTCCATATTTGATCTTGAAACTTTTAGATCCAGTGACATCTAATTCTAACGATATCCAATTTCTTTGAATCTTCTTCAATTCGTCCCTGTTTCTAGCGCCAAAATGTAGTTGCAGGTTTTCCCACAACACACCCCTTGTAATATCTTAATAATAATCTCTTGATCTAAACTAATTTGATATTGAAAGTATGATTAAAATTCTAAAAAATGTAAATAGACACGGATTTTTACATGGTTCGATCAATTTGATTTACATCCATGATTCTCTACTATGATTGTTAAAATTTACATTTGATTTTACATTTGATAATCTCCATTAATGGAGTTCTAAATCTAGCTTTGGGGAAGAAGATGATAAAGAAAAATACATTTTCTCTCTAAAAATCTCTCTGCAAAATATCTCTCTCTCCTAAAATTTTCTCCCTCCTCAAGACACTCAACTCTAAAAAAATACATCATTCTTTCCTGAATCTATTGGATCTCTATTTATAGGGAACCACATAATGGGTGACAACTAAGTTGTCCTCTAAATTCGGATATCATTCGCGATATTATCGCAGTAGCTATAATATTCCTTCTCGCAAGCATTGTAATCATCGCCAGTTAATCATGTTCTTTTTGTGTTTCTTCCATCGTCAACTGTTACGTCATTATTTTGTGACACTCGCAAAGTGTTGTTGGAGAATTCGTTGTGACGCTCGCAGAAATGTCGTTAATCTCTCGTGAATATAATTGTGGCGATATTCTGGTCCTACAAAAAGATTAACCCAATTTCTAAAGGATATAGGCATGTTCTTTATAGACTGGAAAAATGATATAAAAATGGATTCAATCTACATGCATTATAACATTAGTCTAACATGATAACAATATGGTTTTTGAACCTAAAAAGTCTAAACACCAAAGCCATGAGCAACTACATCTTCATATTGCAGACAGATCTAAAAATAAAACAACCCCCACATCTTTTGAATGTGTCAAGGCTGTAAGCAATTCATTCTACCTAAAAATTAAGCTTGAACCCACCTCTATACAGACAAGAACAACATCAAACACATACAAGTAAATCGAAAAATTCAGAAAAAAATACAAAGAGAACAACATTAATAATCCCATTATAGGAACTAATAATACATTGACAATTCCTGTACCATTGTCGCACACGAGTGGTTGAATATCCTCTGCATCTGCCATTTTTTATTGCTTGCTTCCAAAAAGCAAGAAAAACCAAAACAATGATGAGAAGAAATGAAAGAAGATAACGATTTAACAAATTTTTTCATATATAAAGTAGTGGTAGGCTAAATCTCTATGTACTGCCAGTTCGTATACAAATGATAATAAAAAAAATATCAAGATTATCATTGGGCTGACACAATCTATCCATTAGTATTCCATACACATTAATAAAATCATATTCACCAATTTCCTTTACCAAAACAAAATGTGAAACTAAGACATCTGACAGTTTAAGATCCTAAAAACAAATTCAAAACCTTCATAAATATTGGATGAAACAAGAATCTCAACGTATTCTTACTAAAACCAATTTCTCAACAACAAAGGAATCTATGGTCACTATACTTCGATAAACACTAGTGTCATTTACTTGTTAAATGCAATCAATTCAAAATTATGCACACAATTTCAGATACATAGATTCCAATGCGTAAAGAAAAGAGAAATTTATATCCACAACTCTCCAAATTCTCAATAGCCTATAAATGCAATTCATTTGACAGACAAAATTAACTCATTCAACACATTCTATCAGATAGAAAACAAAATTTATCTCGAGAAAAGTTCTAAGTATCCGTATCACTGTCACAACCATGTATAAAATTGAAATTAATCCCAAAATCCATCGAAGGAAATGAGCTCACACAAGCTTTGGATCAACATTATAACAACCCATTAAAAATATACAAATCCACAAACGGAAAACTCGCAATGTCAATCTCATAAAACACCAGATATTAACCTAGAAACCATGATGGGAATCACAATCACCCCCATGAGAATCGTGAAACAAATACGGGTTAAATCCGTATTTGAGAATTTGAAGATGTTTTCCTCACCTAAAAGACTCAAAACAAAAAAGCAAACAAACTATCAGTTATGGTTAAAAATCAAAATAGAAATATGTTATGTTCAAAATTAGATTTCGGGGTTTTGTTTCTTACACTAGGAGAAGAGATCTTCTACCCACTTGATGAGTTCTCTTGTAAGGAAAATAGAAAATGTCCAAATGGGAACACCTTACTGCAAAAACGAGAAAATATAGAGAAATGAAATCGTTAATAATACTAAAAGCTTATCAAATTCATGAAAGAAGAATAAAATTGATACTACCTTGATGATTTCCGAAGCAAAACATCTAAATCTAGGGTTACAAAGTTTCCTATCAATTTCTGCTGATAGATGGATTTTAATTTCAAGATAGAGGTTAGGATGAAGCTTCGATTTTTAAAAGTGAGTTTCGATCGGTGAACTGAGAAACAATACAAATTTTTATTGTATGGTTCTTGTGGGTTTCATTGATTGATGGTGACGAAAGAAGAGAAGATAAGGTTTGGAATTTTTGGCGAAGAAGAAGAAGGGGATCTCGAGTATATCTCTGTGAGAAAGAAAGAGATGGAATAAATCTAATATAAAACTGGATCCATAGAAACTAGTTCCTTCCACAGTCCTAATTAGATTCCACGTGGAAGATATTTCAATTTCCTAAATTACCCCTTAAAATGAAGTCTTCCGCTGAAGCTCGGTTTATTTTCCAAACAAAAACATCTTCCATGGGAAGCCAAGTCTATAAAGAAATCCTTTGGAAGTCGTTTTTATAAAACTCAAGCAGACTTAATAATCCCATTTTCCACTAGTGGTATTGGTTCATTAGAATACGGACCATCACTGCCATTACAATCCAGAAGTGTCCACCTTGATGACTCATCTCCTTCTCCGTGCTTAGTCCATACCGCATAATTTTGAATGAATCCAGAAGAATATAAATGATACTTAACTTTACTTTCCTTGTGCGCGTAGAGGTTGAGACATTTCACACATGGACATAGAAACTTAACTTTGCCCTTGTCGTATGGTTTCCATTTCCCATTCGCAATATCCTGTTGGTATGTATGCGTAGCAAACTTTATAAATGCATCGACTCCGTCTTGATAACGCGGTTTGGTTCTATCGGTATACATCCAAGATTTATCCATTACTCTAGGATCCATTATGAATTTTTAGATACCTGGACGGAGAAAAAACTTGTGAACATCTTGTGAAAATGCTATTTTGGTCCGAATAAAACTACGAAATATCATTGCAAAGAGTAATACGTACACAAAGAGTAATCACAAATCACAATGTGATTTCAGTTATCATATATGAATCATACAAATAATCAGAGGTTAGCTACCTACATACAGTTGCATGTGAAGACAATATTTACCCTATTATGACCATTAGAGTTACAATCTCAGTTCTGAAAAGAATTACTTACACGGTCGATCTGATTATTCCGCAAAGAAAAACTGACTGGGGAATATATGGTTTATCCAGGAGATGAATCAGATGATCAAAGTAAACCACTTGTTTCGTTTTCTAGGGGGGGTTAGAAGATTTAAGAGTAGAAACATGAAATGATTTAAGACGAGAGAGATGAACACAGAGGGTAAATGGAAATTTGGCAATATTTTTACTAATAAATAATTTGGCAAAATATTTAAGTGTATATAGTAAATAATTTGGTAAAATAGGAAGGTAAAGATCCTTCAATTTGCATGCTGCACGTTCTATGTTAAGAATTTTCTCAGTCAAATCTTGTTATCCTGCTGCATAGTTTTCTGCTTTGACGGCTCTAAAAGACCGGAGTGCGATGCGACTAAAAAGCGGAGTACGTGTTGCTGCATTTGTTATAACGGTACTAAAGTAAAAAACTAACTTTGTAAAAAGTGGAGTACGTGTTGGTACAGTTTAAAAATAAAATCATAAGAACTGGAAGAAGCTATGGCCCTAATTAGAATTAAGTGAACTAAAACACATTACTCTAATTATGTGTTCTGTCCAATTAGAATTAATATTAACCAAAGCTTGATTCATCCAATTAACATAGTAAGTTTGATCATTGATGGATTTTATTAAAGTCTCACAATCTGATTCATAAATAACATAATTAAAGTCCTTAGAGGGTGCCAGCGTAACAGCTGCCATCATAGCCTTACATTCCCGCTCCTCAGCTTCAACTCCTATCTTCATTCCTCCATTGAAGCATTGTCCTTGCACCCGAAAGCAGCTACCTGCACAATTCCTCACTATTAGCCCCATTCCACCTTGTAATGAATTGAACTTAAAGAAGCATCAAAATGTAGAAGAAACAAGATTAGTTCCAGGAGACACAAGTTTATTAATGCCATCTATTGACATTGTCCTATTTGGAGTTATATTCTGAAAAATCTTTGAACATCAAATAATCCAAACTGATGCTTAAAAACAAAAAATTGTCCAAACTGAAACCATTAGTAATTTATTAATCTCATGTCTAGTAATTCCTGCACCAAAGGTAATATTGATATTTAAAACCAACCAAATAGATCTAGAATAACCACATTCAAGGAATAGGTGATTACTGGATTCCACAAGATGATTACACAAACTGCAATGCAATGAAGTAAACGATTGCAATGCCAAATAAGAGTATGAAGTCTGATTCACCCACCATTGAGTTCTGGTGGTACTCCGTAGCTGGTGGTACTCCGAAAATATGAATATTATGAAGTAAATGATTTCATTAAATGTGAATACTTCCCCCTTTTCCTCTGAGTAGCGCGCTTTCACGGCTTCGTGCTACAAAAATAACAAACAAACTTATTTGTTACATATAAGTTAAAAAAAAGTATTGTGCCGAATAAACCATAAAGATACGTACAAGTTGTAGAGGGGACAAGCTATGGTGGCTTGCATGCGATATCCGGTGTTTGATTTTAAAAAACCCAGTTGCCACATCTAGGATGATGTTGTGCCTATCCTCGATTTTTGGAACACTTCTTCTTTTCGGGTTCCCATAATCTTGGCTAAATTTGTTATGTATCTTCGCCAAAAAGGTCTTGGCCAAGGAGCGATATACAACTCGATTTTCGGCTTCCCATGCTTTGGTGATTGCCAAATCTTCTGCGTTCCATTTGTTGTATGTGGAGGTAGGGAATAAGTAGGTTCTCTAATACAATACAAGTGGAGTGCAAATGGTATTGAGTTTGAAAATTTTGTTACTATAAAACTACGACACTTAGATTCACTAATTTATTACCCCAGCCATACATATATGAAAAGATAACCCAAATTAGTGATCTCACTTACAGAAAAAGAGACATCCAAGATTTTCAAGGAGGATGGGCAGGGTAATTGTAATGGAATAAAAGCAAAAAAAAAAACATCAAACATCTCAAACTTATCAGAAAAGATAATAGAGAGCCTCTCCCAAAACACTATACTAGAAAGCAGAAGAAATGGTTATGAATGAGATAAATGAACAACATATTTGAACAAAAAAGAAAAGCCAAGGAAAACATCAAGCACGAGACTAAAAACCAACAGATAAAGATCTGCAATCAACTCTTGACTAATGGTTGTACCAGCAGACTGATACATCAAACTCCTAGCCTAGGTTCAGAATCAGCAAACCAACTAAATTATCAACCTCAACCCAAATTTCACCACCACAATTAGTCTGCAACAATTTAAATAAGGAATTGGACATTGAACATGTCAGATTCTTAAATATTTAAGGAATTCCTTGGGAATGTTGACCAATAGTTTTCATCAAATTATCCTCTATCTAGCACCAAAAGGAGATGAGCGAACTATAAATTCATATGCTTGAACCAGCTAACAGAAAACATTAGACAAAACCATGAACAAGTTATACCGACGACAAACGAAATTACATGACACAAATAAGGTCGTGAATATGACTGAATTCCAACAGATATGATATACTTTAGCTGCCATTTGGACAAAGATCAGAAGTGATCAATTATCTTCCCAGCCTAAATCCATAAAAAAACCACTAGTAACAAAATTTAACTCAACCTAAACCAAATTCCACAATTCCCATCACAAAATTAATACTGTCTAAAAAAAATCAATAAGGAAATCATAAGGAAACGTGATCATCCATGTGAACCCAAATCCAAAATTACAATCTTGTTATTAGAATTTATCAGAGAATGCTCTAGATGAACTCTCTCTAAATTGGTTTATGATCATAAAAAAATGAAATACCTGAACAAAACAAAAGAAACCCTAACAATATCAATGTGCTTTCACAATTTCCATCACAGATAAGATATAGAATCCCAACCAAGATCATAAAAACTCCTAAAATTGACAGAACCCTAGGTTTACAGAATATAGTAGAAAACGGTTTTAGTTTAAGGAAATGTATATACCTGAAACCAGTGCCGGTCCTGCATTTTTTGTGGCCTAAAGAAAAAAATAATAATTGTGGCCTCCTATTAATCAAAATAAACTATACATGGGCCTCTTCTATGTCCAATTTTTGGGAACTAAGAAATTATGTTGGAATTGGAACTAAGAAATTGTGTTGGAAATGTAAGGATTGCGGAAGGCAAGTTATGTGCTGAATTAGCTAAGGTCTAGAAGATAAACACAATGCAAGGTTGTCAGTAGTCACTATGTAATTACCTTCACTATTTAATGATTATGTGCTTAATATCTATCTAGTCTGTAGTTGCAGGAAAACCTACACTACACCCTTGATAAGAATTTATAGTAATTAACACATATTTGAAGATTAAAAACAACACTTTCTTATTTGATTCTCAGAAATGTTTACAAGAAATAGAAGAAATCAAGAATACAACCGCTCTCTTTCTCTCTCTTCAAGACTTTCTCAACTCTCAAAAATACATCATCATCTCTCTGAATCTACTGGGTCTCTTTATATAGGGTAGTTATATAGTGGATGGCAGCTAAGCTGTCCTTTAATTTAGGATCTGACTTGCGATACTATCGCAGTGGTTATAATGTCAATTCTCGCAAGCGTTGTAACCATCGCAGGACAATCATGATCTTCTCGTGTTTCTTCATTCGTCAGCTATTACGTCACTCTTTAAATTATCTTGTGATACTCGCAAAGTGTTGTTGAAGAACTCGCGGTGGTGTTCGCAGAAGTATTGTTAATCTCGCAAGAGTAATATCATGGCGATATTCTGGTCCTACATCTTGCCTCTTCTCATGTCTTTTATGCGAAGGAGGAAAGATCATGAGAAATAAAATGCCGCAGCTATTCATCGTTTAATCTTCTATGATCAACAAAACTCCGTCAATTAAGTGTTACCGCCTACACATGTCGAATATTCCTCTTTTTACCGGTTAATCTTTTATTACCCGGTTACCATCCTTCTGTCTATAAAAGAGAGAACCTATCAAAGAAATATTTTTTCTTCTTTTACTTTTTCGTCTTCTTCACCTCTTCATTCTCTGCAAATTTTTTCTACCTGCAACTTTCTTCTTCTGCAAATTCACCTGCTGCTGCTTCAATGGAATCTCCAAGGTATGTGTTCTTCTGACGTTATTAAACTCGATTTTGCTTGTCTAAATCATATTCATTCATCTTATTTGATCTTTTTTGCTTGATTCTATATAACTCCCATATTATGTTTTCTTTTCAGTGGAACTACATCCAATACCCAGTTTGTCAACCAAAACCCTAATCTTCTCGAAGATTCTCAACAAAAACTCACTGAAAAGAAAAGGAAGTCTGCGAGTCATAAGGTAGGAAGAAACATTTGTTTTCTTAATAACAATATTGTTTCCTCTGTTTCTTATCTATATTATTACTCGTAGGGTGATGAAAATGCTGTTAAACCTCGCAAGAAATATCGCAAAGCCAAGGCTCTTGAGATTGATATTACTATTCCCAAATTTTCATCTTCAAAATATGTTTCTACTACTTCGCAGATGGAACCTCCATCATCTATTTGCGAGAATATCATTATCAATACCCCCAATGCCATTAATCCTCCAATGAATGAGACTCCCAAAACTGTTATGAACAAAGCTTCTTCCTCTCCTATTTTACTTCCAACCGTTACTTTTCCAGACAATCCACCTTCTGGTGATGCAACCATCGCAAATGACTCAGATCTCCAACTCGCCATCATTACCACTTCACCCACTGCACCTCTTCCCTAATCTAAAGAAGCATCAGTAGGGGTTGATGCTTCTTTTAAAGTTTTGTCTGACATTTTAGATGATGCCAGGAAATCTTCTACTGAACCTTTCAAATATGATGTCTGTGAGACTTTAATCAAATATTTTGTTTCTAATCGAATTGCTTCGCGAGCATCTTTAGAAAATGAATTTGAAGCTCTAAAGAGAAGTCTCCAAGCCAAAACTTCAGAATGTGATATTCTTGACCACAAGCTTTGCAACTCTTTACTAGATTGCGAAAATATTCGCGATAAAAACAAGGAGTTAAAAGGTATAGTTCTTCTGTCTCTGCCTCTAATTTTTCTGTTCTAGTAGATTTTCATTTTTTCTGTACTCAATTTCCAATTAAATATTTGGTTTTCCTATTTAGGTTTAAATCAGAAACGATTAATGAAGATATTTTAATTTGAGTCTGTCGCTGAAGAAGCCCGTGTTGAGAGAGATTCTTGGATGGATCAATATAATAGATTAGATAATCTTTACACATACTCGATCGATCAAATAGATAATCTTACCAATGAGAACGATCAATTAGCGCAAAGGAAAAATCTATTAAGTAGCGAAGTTAGTCGCCTCTCATATTTGTTAAACCAAGCTAACTTGGCGATGGAATCTTTATCAGATGAAAATAAAACTTTGTATTAGGAGAAACGTAGCTTTTTAAACAAGATGGCAATCTCCTCGCAAAAAATAAATATTCTTCAGAAAGTGTGTAACGACCAAGAACAATCTCTTCGTTCATTAAAATACGAACTCAAGGAAGTAACTGAATCTTCTGCCGCTGAGAAAGATAAACTTATCAAAGGAAGGTTAACTCTAAGTTTAAAGGCCAGTAAACTCCAAGATCAATATTCTCAATTAGAAGAATCTTACTCCGTATTAGCAAAAGAAAATACTTATCTCCTCTCCAAAGAAGAAATTATAAAATCTCGCCTGAAGGGTATAGTTGGAGATAATTTTGATGATGCCATGAACCAATGGGATGATTGTTTCTTAACGCTAATTCAAAACTTAACTTCTCAAAAAGAAGGTAGTCATTTTGACTGCCTTAATTGTTAATTTTTCTATTTAATTTCTCTGCTATATTTCTTGCGAGATTTTCATATGAATATTTTCTTGCCAATTTATGTTTCTCGCAGAATATGAAAAAAGCCTTCATTCTACCATTTCTGATTTGACTAAAAAACTGGCTAAAGTTCGCAAAGAAAACGGAGTGCTCACCGCCAATCTTGTTCAATCTCGCGATCGTGCAGATAGGAGATATGACTACCTTGAATACTTCAAAAATATGGATATTAGAAATCGTGATAAAGGTTTCCTTCGCAAGGTTCATCTTAGTGGTGAAGTTCTTGTGAATGACATTATGATATCCCAGTCTCTCCCTCTTGTATCCGTTAAGCCTATAAAAGTAGATGATGATGAAATTCCTCTTCCCATTGATGATAATCTAATCTATTCAAGTGGTCAAGAAGATGTCTCTCAAGAAGACCCAACAGAGGAAGAAAAAAGTCCTTCTAAAGAAGTAGCTACTGGTGGTGAAGCAATTACTGGTTAAAAGTTAGATGAAGAAGAAACTCAAGATGATCGTGACGCGAAGAATATTGAGAAGGAGAATGAAGCTGGCGAGACTAATGGCGAGACCAATATTGAAGCTTGAGTTTTGTTTTTGTTTTCTTTTTCCTCCTCTTTCTTGCGAGCAATGTATCTTTATGCAACTTTAGAATTCAATTTTATTTCTGTTATTTTGAATATTCTCAAGGAAGATAATGATATTTTATTTATCAACTTCCATACTTGCCCCTCATTATCTTTCTTGTGATGAACAAATCTTTCCTGCATTCTTAAAAGAAAATAGTTAATGTTTGGGATTATTCTGTTGGTCTTATTTTGCCTTCCTAATTAAAGGTCTTATTTTGCCAATTTTTTGTGTCTGCGACAAAATCGCAGGATGTCTTTACATTTGCATGTAAAAACCCGTTGATCTTGACTTATCCATATTTTGTCAATTTCTCTGCGAAAATATGACAAGTCTAAGCTACCTTGCGAGAACAAAGCCTTATGACATTGCCGTCTTGTGATGAAATCGCAGGATGTCTTTACACTTTCATGTAAAAACCCATTGATCTCATCTTAACCTTTTCTCATGGCTTGTTGCCTCTGTATAATATTTGTCACGCGATAATATGACAGGACTAAATGTTCTTGCGATCATAAATCCCCATGACATTGCCGTATTTAGACACTTATCATCTCCCTAAAGAAGGGTGCCGCCCTTATCTCCCCCCTGGTTGCCCCTTCAAGAAGGGAACATCGGCCATACAAGACTAGCTCCTCCCATCCGGTCTTAACAACAAACAGCTGTTTTTGCAGCCTCTTGTCCTTTATGCCTATATGGCTTATAGTTACAAGACTGCACCCTAAGTGGGGTTTTCTTCGGGCTGAGTGCATCATAGCCAATACTTGCCAAGAATGGCCAAGGTAGTTTCGTACGTCCCGGGCACCCTTGGCTCAACCGTGTACCTCGGCGCCTTGGTCATACTTTACACTCCTTAGAAGAGACCCTCGGTCGTCCAACCATGGTATAATCTTATACAGTTGGAAATCCAAGGTACCTCCTCCGGATAGGTTTTCTTTAACCCCAACATCTCCATGACTCAGGTTCCAGAAGTGGTATAACCTTATCCCTGATCCATGCAAAGAGATACCCCCTTATATAACGCACTTTAGGTCTTATATTTGACTCTTGCGAAATTTTATTCGCGAACTAGGGTGTACGCCATAAAGGTTCGTCCCATTCTTATGTCTCTGGGAAATTTTATTCACGTTTCTTGCGATATTTTCGCGTTTCTTATTTGCTCTATCATTTGAAGAATCTCGCAGTTGTGATAGAGAAAGAAAAATTTATTATCCGTTTCATCATATAACATACTAGCATCTCGCAGAATTTGTTATTGATAATATCTTTTCAAATATAACCTATTCCATGGTCTATCGAGTCTTTGACCAACATCTCTACCTTCTGGATCCATTAATTTGTATGCCCCAGTTCTAACTATCTCTTTAATGATATATGGTCCATCCTATTTTCTCACTAGCTTTCCACCATTTTCTCGCTGATACACTGGTGTTTTTCGCAACACTAAATTACCTGGTTGGAACTCACGTATTTTGACACGTTTGTTATACTCGCGAGCTAATATCCGCTGATAATTTTCCATATGTTGTAGGGATTTTTCTCTCTTCTCTTCTAACTCATCAAGTTTATTTAGAATCATACGTACACTAAGATTCTTCTCCCAAACTTCTCTTTTTGTTGTAGGAATATCAACTTATGTTGGGAACACAGATTCAACCCCATATGTCAAACAAAAAGGTGACATTCCGGTAGCTTCCCGTCTAGTAGTATTGTAATCCCATATTGCATTATGTACTTGTTCGCACCATGCCCTGTGGTGTCCTTATAATTTCTTCTTTAGTATATCTGCAATTGTCTTATTTGTTGCCTCTGCCTGTCCGTTGGCCTATGGATATAGTGGTGTTTATTTTCCACATTTAATCTTAAATGCATTAAGTAACAATTTGATATTCTGTCCTTCAAACTGTTTTCTATTATCAGATACCAACTGTGCAGGAATCCCAAATCTGCAAATTATATTTTCATTTATGAATGTAAAAATGTCTTTATCGCGGATGTGTTGCACTGCTTTTAATTCTCCCCATTTTGTAAAATAATCTGTAGCGATAATTAAATATCTTCTTTGTCCAGATCCCGGTACAAATAGTCCCACAATATCCAACCCCCATTTTCCAAAATGCCACACACTGGTTGAGGATGATAATGGTGCCCCTGGTGCATGTATTTTCTTTCCATATCGCTGACAATATTCACATCATTTTGAAAGTTTCTTCGCGTCCTCATGCATGTATGGCCAATAATAACCTTGCATATTTTTTCTGTATGCCAAAGATATTCCCCCACTGTGATTACCAGCGTCTCCACTATGCAACATCTTTAACACCATCATAAATATGATGCGGGGGTGGCGAATGTGACTGGAATGTCTTATTATGAAAATTAAAAGATATTATCTGAATATTGTCATAAAAATAATGATTTATCCAAAAAATTCAACCATGTGCGTACACATCTGAATCCCAAAAAGTAAAAGGAAAATATCTGATGTTCATCCATCCCCTGTTGTTGCCTAGAGTGTGTACGTCCACATCGTCCACTTGAATTCGAACTACTTTGTATTCACCGGTATGTTGAAAATAGCCGAACCCCCTACGACGAATCATGGATCCCAACTAATATGTGGCGTTGGTGTTGGATCGCATATTTGTGGAAGATGGAGGTGCTCACCCGTTGTTGGATTCATAATATAGATAGGATCTTGTATGCCGTGGTGTGAAACATAAAAACATACCAGACCATTACAAGATCCAACGATTGGGTGTGGAATGTTTTCATCATAAGATCAGATAATATTCCAGGTACCATTGTTTCCAAATAACAACTGATAGAAATCTCCCATCATCGTGTAGTAATCTTCCTCCTAAATTTGTTCCCTGTAGAAGAGTTGCGTAACTTTTTATTCTGTCACTTTTTGAGTGAAACCAAAAAGGAGTCCAATTCTTTTGTCTGCAAGGACAGAATTACACTATTTGCATACACATTTGCTTGCCAAAATACCTTCTGTACTTGGGAGGAGGTGTAGTATCTCGGGAGTTAAATCCGGCAACATTTCCATTACTATTACTAGTAATTTTTTTTTTAATGTAGAAGTATTTAGGATTTCGTTTTTGTTGAATGCTTATATAGACATCCAATGGATGCAATATGTGTCCCCACACAACACACCTGTTGGAATTTTCACATCTTTTGGTGTTTCAAAATCTATTCGGTTAATGTGAAGCGTAATATGAAAGGGTGCGAACCGTTACACTGTTTGGGCAATGGTCGCATCCTTAATCAGCATGCCTTATTTAAAAATCCATGATCCAAACAATAAACGGATATTTTCACGTGTTTGTGTGAGATTTATTCCAGTTTATCAACATTTTATTTATGTGTCCATTGCAAATTTAAAAATTAGGGTTATGACCATAGTATATTAATCTTTTAAAGAAAAAAAATGATCCCAATATATATTGCTATTGCCAATCATATATAGCTGTAATTTATGGTGTTGACCAATATACAAAAGCCAAAAGAGAATTTGGGCATGGTTATAGCGCTTGGCTGGACGGAATTGTTGCGCATGGCTTTGAGTAGGTGTGAATTACCGAGGGAATTACACCAAAAATAGAAAAAAATTCAGAGAAGATTAGGCATGGCGAATAATGGAGAGAGATACTTCAGATACCTATAGATTTGGCAAGAGTGTATCCAAGGCATGCACATTAGCGAAGAGTACATGATTATGATCTACTATAAGATAAAGCATATACTCCATGTACTCAATCAACATGGTTGTGTTTACGCAATTTTTTCGTGCTATTTTTTCGTATTAGATATTCATACTATATACTAAAATCAATGTGGTGTTGTACGCGTATATGAGAATATATTTATTAATATGGAAACTGTTATATTTTGTTATATGGAAACTGTTATCTTTTATGTGGAATACAACTAAATTAGGTAATTGGAGATAAACCTAAAAAAATTTAGTGTTTTCCTAATACATATATATATATATATATTATTAATTAAAGAGGTCGTACAAACTACACTAGCATAAAAGATAGATTGATATATTAGACGAAGAAAATGAGTTCCAATAAGAACAATACCGAGAGCATTAAAACAATTCCAAGGATAGTAATGGCTGTCCCTACAAATCTAAGGATCACCATAGCTATTGATGGCATGTGTAAGGTTCCTGGCATTCCCCTGTTAGCTGAAGTTCAATCTCATGTTGACAATCTTACTCTTCCTGCGTCTACTTCTATTGAAATGGATAGCGTCTATGCTCCCATTCCTTCGAATGAGCCTGTTGGTGAAACTGTATCTGGCACACCAGAAATACCCAGGGAGACACCTCTAGAAGAAAAGTTACTTGAAGTTCTAGCACAGCCTGCTAACCCTGCAACACGAGTACCAGATGTGATGGTTTTAGTTGAGAAGATTATCAAAGAAACTTTCGAATAATGTGGTTTTTTTTTTTTAATATTGAGGATGTTGGTATTATTTTGCTTCGTTTAGTTTTAGAATGAATAATATAAAAATATTGGTTCTTTAATATATGCTCGTGTTCAAATTCTTTGCTTGATATTTGTTTGTTAATCAATCAATTTTCATTATCTTAACTCATCGAGTCAACTCGGTTTTCCATAATATACCTTATATAAACATAATCCTTTATGACAATTATCATATTTTAATTTTAATTTAGGCACAACCAAAATGGAAGAAATATAACATTAATTTATGGAAAGACTGGACCACAGGGGATCTTGGCACCAATGCCAAATTTGGGTGAAGCCAAACCAATGTGACAGACATTTTAGAAACAAAAAATAATCTTCTCTATATTATTTGGCAAGACAGAAGAAGAGGAGTACTGAAGAGATCTATCTTTTCTTTTGCATGTACCCAAAAAGGCCGCACAAGATACTCATTATGGCTACTGTCACATGCCCATTTATTGCAGGACCGTAACAGCTACCTATATCTTCTTCTTTTTCATGCGCACAAAAAATAAGGGACTCATTGTGATTATGTATAATTAGTGGAAGTGAAATATGAGAAACTGAGGTGTAATGATGATTGACAAAAGCTACTTAGGTAGTCAAAGGTGTGAGAAGCATATAGTCAGGTTGTTTTCTTTCTCTGCTTTATATCTTGTTACCAAAAAAAGTAAATTAAAAAAATATAAGTGTGAGAAGACTATACCAACTTTTTATTGTTTTTGATAAGACCAAAAATTATTAGATCTTGTGGGGTATACAATACTGACTCATACTTTTCTTTTAGTCACACATAACAATAAGTCCTAAAGTACAACTACCATAGGAATATACCCTTAAATCCAAAAATCAATCATAGGAATATTCCATATATATACTCCTAGTATTTAGTGATGCGGCTGGTATTTAGGACATGGTCCCACTATAATATTCTACACAAATTGTTAAAGTAGAAATGATCAAAGATCAAAAAATATCACTGCAAACTAAAGTATTTATTATTGTACTAGCTAATTCCTTTGTTACTAGTACCTTGGATATAGTAGTATCTTTTCTTTACTACTGAGTCAACTACATTGCACTATTTTACTCCCAATTCACATATTCTTAAAAGAAAAATAATAAATAATAAATATATAGTACTAGCTAGTGCCTTGGAAGATCATAAATGCTTTTTGGTGCAATGTTTTTGATTAAAATCCCAATTCATATTCTTAGAAGCAATTCTAGCTAGCTCTTACAATTAAAATTGTATTAAAAGAACCGAGATCAGTTATTTTTTAAAATACTGGCCGACAATATAGGATTTTATCATGAATATCCGATAATATCGTATTATTGGTCGTATCGGACCGATCAACCGATAATATTGGCAAGGATGTTTGGGGATGTTAGGTTATCAGGTGAAACTAGTTTATTTGATTGGTTAGCATTATGAATTCATGAACGACTATGATTGGCTTCGTCGACAAGACTCGATGTCACTCTTGGAGTAGTTTCTAAATCAATTATTATTTATTTCGATGTCACAATCTTAGCAAGAATTTTTCATCCAAATCCAAGTTTCCGGGGAGTATTTCCACCAAGACAAATTTCTTAATGGTAATTTTCCATTTTTACCGATGTCACTCTTGGACGAGCTTCTAAACCAATTTTTATTTATTTCCATGTCATGATCTTAGCAATAATTTTTCGTCCAAATCTAAGTTTCTGGGGAGTATTTCCACCGAGACAAATTTGCTTCATGGTAATTTTTCATTTTTATCGATGTCACTCTTGGAGGAGCTTATAAACCAAATTTCATTTATTTCCATGTCATGATCTTAGCAAGAAGTTTTTGTCCAAATCTAAGTTTACGCGGAGTAACTCCACCAAGATAAATTGATTGATGGTAATTTTTCATTTTTACCGATGTCACTCTTGGACGAGCTTCTAAACCAATTTTTATTTATTTCCATGTCATGATCTTAGCAAGAATTTTTCTTCCAAATCTAAGTTTCCGGGGAGTATTTCTACCGAGACAAATTGCTTCATGGTAATTTTCCATTTTTACCGATGTCATTCTTGGACGAGCTTCTAAACCAATTTTTATTTATTTCCATGTCATGATCTTAGCAAGAATTTTTCTTCCAAATCTAAGTTTCCGGGGAGTATTTCCACCGAGAAAAAATACTTCATGGTAATTTTCCATTTTTACCGATGTCACTCTTGGACGAGCTTCTAAACCAATTTTTATTTATTTCCATGTCATGATCTAAGCAAGAATTTTTCTTCAAAATCTAAGTTTCCGGGGAGTATTTCCACCGAGACAAATTGCTTCAATTTCCCATTTTTAGTGATGTCACTCTTGGACGAGCTTCTAAACCAATTTTTATTTATTTCCATGTCATGATCTAAGCAAGAATTTTTCTTCAAAATCTAAGTTTCCGGGGAGTATTTCCACCGAGACAAATTGCGTAATGGTAATTTTCCATTTTTACCGATGTCACTCTTGGACGAGCTTCTAAACCAATTTATATTTCGATGTCATGATCTTAGCAAGTATTTATCATCCAAATATAAATTTACGGGGAGTATCTCCACCCAGATAAATTCCTTGATGTTAATTTTCCATCCATTTTTTTAATATTAGTATTTTTTATTTATTTTCCAAAGCCGCATACTTTTTCACTAGCCAAGTTTGTACGTGGCTAAGCTAGAGGTAAAGTGAAAACGTGTGTCACGGTATAAAACACGAGCAAGGAAGGGAGACTGGCCACAATACCCCTTTTTCTTTTCCAAGTCTCTCTCTAAACCAGGGTTTCAGTATCAAAAACTGAAAGTCTTAGTATCAAACCTAACAAAATGACTGTTTTTCTAGTAACTTCCTTCCGATTTCTTCTTCTTGATGAAGACAAAGAGATTGTTGGTTATTTTGGTTTGGAGGTTGTTCCTTGTTTTGGAGATGTTGATGATTATGATGTTGTTGACGATGAAGAAGAG
Source organism: Papaver bracteatum (assembly GCA_023529315.1). Classification (NCBI taxonomy): domain Eukaryota; kingdom Viridiplantae; phylum Streptophyta; class Magnoliopsida; order Ranunculales; family Papaveraceae; genus Papaver; species Papaver bracteatum. The sequence goes on from JAJJWX010000256.1 coordinate 3,933,170, forward strand.
GAGGACGATGAAGAGGATGATGAGTATGATTTTGAGGATGATGATGATGAGGAGGAGGAGGATGAGAATGAGGATGATAGTGATGATTTAGATGATCCAGAACACTTATTTTGGTTTGAGCCAGCGCTTGGTGATGAAGATGAAGACGATGATGTTGATGATGACGATGATGATTGGCCATACAAAGATGTAGTTACGATTGTCGACAGCAGCCGTGAAGAATAAGGGGATTCTAAATGATCTAGTCCTCTGTTTTCATGGTTCTGCTATGCAAGAATGGTATTCAATCACATCTTGATCCATCATCTTTTATTTGGTTATATGTATAATTATGTCTTTCTTAGTTTTTTTTTTGTTTTTGTGTTATTAGTGTAATCTTATGTTTTTTTTTTGGATGTTTAATTTGTCTGTTGTTAAATATTCTTGGAAGTATAGTTTTTGCGAATGTTTAATATTTACGGATGCAATATTTTCTTTAGATTCTAAGTGCATATGTTGTTTAATTTCTGTCCATTGTTCATATGTTGGATTATCAATATTTTGACAAAACAGAATGAACGAGTAACGTGTTTAAGGGGGCTTGGTGTAGAGATTTGGATGTTAGGGTTAACCATGATTTTGTTGTGGCTTTGCTGTTAATGTGATAGGATCATGAATATGATAGGGACTGTATATTGAGTCTTGTATCAGAGTTGAAAAAAATATCCAAATTTTTCATAAATTGCAATGCCAAATATGACAAACTTTACAAAAAAAAAATCAGAATTGAGAGCACAATGGAACAGTAGGCCTAGGACGGCTACATAATTGTGCTTACACGTTGATAAAATTAGCATACTAAATATAATGTAAAAAACTTGAATTTAGTCAATGCCGAGTGCTCAACCATAAATTCGTTTGTCTTGGTGGCTTCCCCTTTTCTTATTCATTAAAATAATTATCCAAATGTTCACGATAGCTTTTCTCAAATGCATCCCAAGAAGCAAAACCCTTAGGAGGAGGATCATTTTATTATTATGAACTAATTCCCATTCTTCATCGACAAAATCTTCTAGTATATCACCAATGCTTTCCACAAAGTCATCCCATGAAGCAAAGCCCTTCGGAGGAGGAGGATGATTATTAATAAGACCATTGGCAGGAACAACGCATTTCTCATTAGAACTCATCCTCTCAATTCTTTATTTCTTTTACTTATGAACGAGGTATCTAGTTTCTTATTTCTAGGATCCAAATCTAGGTAAATATAGTGTTTTTCTTCTTCTTTTTCTATACATATCTAGTATGTAAATCTAAATATAGTGGGTGGGTTATGTTTACCATGAATATAACAAACGAAAATCAAGGTGATATATGGAAATACTGCATTTAGGATTGTAGGATTAGACTACTAATTGTCACTCCTAATTAGACGCCTATAATCTTTCCATAACCCTTAAGATATCTCTAAATATCCGGACACGTTAAGCATGCATGTCAACACTTGTTAAAATTAAAATTTTACCTTCCTTATTTAACAAACTACTCCTTCCTTATTGAATTTCAGTCGCTACTACAATCATAATTGAATTTTTGCAAAATTCATAGACACCAACACTTGTTGATCATGCACGGTTTACCAGGGTTTACGCGTTTTTCATAAAGCCAGCACCTGTTAACAGGCATTATGTGACGCTAGTGTATTGCAATATCTTGAACTGCAACATGGTTTGGCTCATGTCTCATGCCATATCTCAAGTCCCTGACCAACAATTAAAATAAAAAAATGGTCAAACAAAATAGGTCAATAAACAAAACAAAATCAGCACATTTGTGTATATTTATTGAATGGTACAATTTATTATTATGGTGATTATAAAGTATGAACATCTCTATGTTTCAGATTTTAGGTTTATTTTTATGTTGCTGTGAATTGTACCCTGATTTGAGAATATTTTGGTGATTATGAACACCTCAATTGCATGCTTTATGAACATCTCAGATTGTAGATTCAGACTGTAGGTGATTTAAGATTATGAACATCTTTTGGTGATGATGAACATCTCAGATTGTAGATTAAGACTAGGTGTGTATATGCCTCTCCATCAAGTGAATTAGACTGGATAGGGAATAATGCTTATTTTGTTTCAATATACCACGGTTGAAATCACAAAGAGAAACCGAAAAAAGACAATTGCAATTTCATTAACCACATTTATAAACACTATCACCATTACAGATCAGACCACTAATTACTAAGTAGTTCCATTTACAATCAAACCATAAGAAAAAGAACTAGACACACTACCAATTCCAGTTCGACTTACACCTGAACAACCAACTCCGATACCGTCGGATAAGCAAAATTCCCATAACCTCCATAACAAGTACGAGCAAAATACCTACCACTACTACTACCGAGTTTCATCTTTGTCAACACAAAAACAACACCTTTACAAGATCAAACCTTCTTCCGAAATAAAAACCCAAAAAAAAAAAACTTACCATGCATTAGAAGATGTATCATATATTACAGAAGACTAGACCTCTCCTTCAGTTCCAACCGTACCAACAACTACAAGCATTAGGAAAATCTTTGTGAATCTTCACGTAGATGATCTGAAGACTTCAAGGAATGCAATCCTCCTAAGTCTTCCTCAGAATATTTTCCCAATGCTCTTCAGATGATCACCACTGATCATCATCATCGTCGGTGTTAAAGACCTCTTCTTCATAAGTGAAGTCTACGCTGCTATCAGTGCTGGTAGAAGCTGCAGGACCATAACCTCCATCCTCATCATCTTCTTCATCTTCATCATATTCAGATCCTTCATTTTCTTCTTGATGAACCTCTGCTTCAATAGGATTTCCATCTACATCCATCCCTGGTATATCCTCACCGTATGAATCCACGTTCAGGGGTTCAGACATGGTAAGAGCAAATATCCTGGGTTGGGCTTTCTCTGCCAAATAGAGTAGATACATTTCTGCATCATCTCTCTCCTTCCTTTGTCTCTCTCTAGCCTATGTTTTTGGATCATTAGATCCCTCACTGCTGCTATCATCCTCATCAAGTTTTACTGCTTCTCCCCCTTCTTCATCACTTTCATTTTCTGTGGCACTTATTGTCTTAATCCAACGACCTTCATATCTCTCTAGCATTTCTCCCTTCTTCCTTGCACATCTTGTCTCATATTTTATGATCCAAAACTGGTACTCTTCTTCATTCTCAATCCTTTGCCTATCAAATTCTTTTTGTCCCCTATTTTCTTCTTCCTGAATCCTCTTATTTGGAATTTCTTGTTCTAAATAAGAAATCAATCTCTCAGCCTCTTCACTTGTTAATGCATGAGTTGCTTGTTTTGCATTTTCTAATGCTGATGATTGATTTTCAACAACAACAGGTTGGTTTGTCAGCCATCTCTTAATCTTCTTCTCTCTGCAATTTTTTTTTTTTTTGATTAAAGAGTAATTGCATATCAGTTTCTTATCCTTTTGTAGAGTGGTTAGATTAACCATAAATGTCCATTTATGGCGCATGGTTAAACTTCTTGTCCCTTGGAAGACCACGCCTCATCAGTGTCAAGAGTCAAGACACAATTTTTCAAAATAAATCATTATTAGCCGTCTCATCTCTTAATTGCACACAACGTTATCTTTAAGAGTAAAACAAGGCGGTTTCCTAATTTGAAGGCCATAACTGTAGCATTATGGTTCACCAGGGTTCACAAGTTTGGCTCAAGTACCTGACCTATGGGTGGGACTTGGGTTGGTTGGGCGGGTTAGATGGCTTACTCTAAATAGATAATAATGGCTCATGATTCATGAGATAAATATAATATATATTTTCATTATTAGATTTGAAGATAATATCTAAAATTACTCTAAATAGATGATAATGTCAATTATAAAAAAAATAGTTTTATATAGCTATATCATTGTTCTTTGGGTTGGGTGGGTTGCTTGGGCTAGAAACATTTGTACCGATGCTTGCCCAAATTTAACTCGGGTTTATAAAATTTATGACCAATATTTCCCAAAGTTTTGAAATACATTGCCCATGTTCTCCTAACGATCGGGTTGGGTGGGTTAACCCAACCCCTAGTTAGTAATTCTCTGAATCATTCCTGAATGATTTGCGAATGTATCCGAACTGACCGAATCCGAATGATACTTCTGAAATATTTGAACTCCAAACCTAGTTCCCGGATTATATGGATCTCACGAATGATTCGTGAACGTATCCAAACTGACCGTATCCGAATGATATTTCCGAACTAGAAATCCCATAGGTAACTCTCTCACCAGAGTTCTGTTGATTGGGTTTTGTTTGATTTTGTATATACTTTATATTTAAATACAATTATTGGTAGTTGTTTAACCAGTGTTTTATGTATTGATTTTTGTTTAAAAGTCTATAAGTTTTATACTCCCTCCGTTCCAATTTAGTTGACGTTGTAGAGTTTTTCACGGAGATTAAGAAATATCATAGAAAGTAAAATCTTTCCAATTCTACCCATATTGATTCTTCTTAAAGATTTAATTGACCTAGTTTTTAGTTACTAGATTCTAGGAAAAGTTATCAATCCCATAGTAATTTACTTGGGATGTACTACAAATTCTCCATCATTTTGGAACACAATAAAAAAATTAGAGTAGATTTAAAAATTAGAGTATTGATTACAATAAGAATTAATGATATTGTGTGATTCCAAAGCAAGGGAAAATTAGTGACAAAATGGGGAAAATATTAAAACTATCATCCATTTTGGAACACTAAAAAAACCCTAAAACATCAAGTAAAATGGAACGGAGGGAGTAATACATTTATGCGATTAAATTATTTATTTCTGTTAAATAATCATGCTAAAATGTTTTTTTCCATCTTATAAATCATATAAAAATCAAATTAGTCTCGTAACAAGGTCATAATAATTATCAATTTATCATATAACAAATATGTTAACATCACGCAAGAAACTCATTACATGAGCAACACAAATTTTAAGTCGAACGAACTCTAATGAGAATCCATTTAATTGAAAAACGAATATGCGTCTTGTATTTATTCTAGAACCTTAACGTTCGAAGTTTGACGAATCTGGATTGGTAATAAAAGCTAAGGTTGATGTTGGATGTCTTCCGAACAACGAACCGTTGACCGGATTTTTGACCCTAGGTGTTGGACATTCGATCTATCCATTTTGGAACACTAAAAATCCATATAATTCCGATTAAATTATTTATTTCGTTAAATAATCATGTAAAATGTTTTTTTCCATCTTATAAATCATATACAAATCAAATTAGTTTCAAGGTCATAATAATTATCGAACTACTACCTATACCCCGAATCCGTATAATTCCCAAAAAATGGTCAAACATAATAGGTCCCTGCACAATTGTGTATATTACTTAATTTTAATTTTTTAACAAATGGGCCATATCCTTAACTACAGCATGGTTTGGCTCAGACATCATGCCATATCTCAATACCCTGGTCCTTGAGTCTTGACCAACAACTAATTAATAAACTAATGTCAAACAAATCAGGTCAAACATAGGTCAAGCAAATCAGGTCCCTGAAAGCTTTAATCCAACACGTACCCTAGAGGAATGTATCCTTACCCGATATGTCATAATGACGTGATAAACCTAGGTGTTTATGGGTGAAAACTATTCCTGCTAATTTTGGTAATTTGGAGTGTGGATGAGGAATGAATCTAAACCTTAAACAAACGCACTGCGCGGTGAGTTCTTGTAGATTCGAGAGATCAATCTGTGCAAGTCTGGACTAAACCAAGAAATGGCCGTTCCAGACTTGTTTCGGTCACAAAAGTGAAGGAGATGGGGTTGATCTTAGGGAGGGAAGCAAAGAAGGTGTTGAGAATGTGAAGGTGTTGGCTATGCAGGACTTGTATCAGAAAGCTGAACTGGCTTGCAGGATGTAAGCTATCAGTTCTGGTGTTTGAATACGATTGTATCAACACTTGCCTCTGTTGTCGGGACTTGTTCTATCCTTTTTGCAAAATAGGGCGGAGAACCTATTTATACAAGTCTTTTAGCCTAACCCTCGTATCTCATGGTAAGTGGATAAAGTGGAGTGATGGAGTAGTGGAGTAGTGTGTTGGTGTCACACGACCAGACTTTCCCACTTCTCCCATCATCACTAACCGTCCATGACTTCCTGACACGTTCTTATGATGGTGCGTTGTGCGCTGCACGCTGTAAACCGCCAGACCAATACCCCAGTATGTATCCCCCAGTTTGTGACATGATTGATGTCTTGAACGTGTGGATCGTGGGACCCACAGGAAGTAGCATGTAATGCTACATTATTTAGAAAATTTATACTTGTGAAGTATCGTGTGTATACTATGCAGGTACTGCATCGAGTATATTCAGCATGTTTGAAGCATCGATGTTTGAGCATCTCAGAATAACTTCATGTCCAGCCTACTTCATGTGATGGTTTGGAGGTTGCATAAGAAAGTCCTCCCTTGGCCGACCACATGGTGTGGTAAAGTGGTGGATGACGATCACCATAACTCCGCATTGACCAATTAACTCCTGACCAGGGCTATATAACCAAGCTGGTGAAGTTGGACGGATGAGATGATCTTTGAGACACTCATCTGCGACACTTTGTGAGATTAGGGTTTTGAAGGAGGTGCGCAGGCACCACTCTTCTCCCTGATCGAATCCAAGCTTAGCACATTATTTTGGGCTGGCCGATCATACATGTGTGTAGATGGCACGACGGTGTAGGTGCCTATACCTGACCGCCCCACGAAAATGTGATATGGGCCACTCAATTAGTCCGGCGAAGTTGAGTGGTCGAGATCGAATTGCGATAGATAATTAGTGCCGCAAAAGCTGCATATCGTACCAGCTTCGGCGGGCGTTCCAAGATGACCAGGCTTGGTCGGTCTTGGCCGATGGCAGCAGCATGTAGATGGCAGGCTGATGTTCATGCCTATGCCTTACCGTCCCATGAAAACATGATCTAAGCCGCTCAATTAGTCCAGCGAAATAGAGCGGTTGAGATTAGTTTGCAGCTTTGAAGGAGCGACCATGCATGTTGGAGGCGCGCGAACCGAGGCATATTGCCAAGTTCGGACTTGGCCGATCAGGTGAAGGGACAGACGGGTCCACGGTGGGCATGTTGGTATGACCGAACCTGCTTTGATCTGATTTTGACCCTCCATTCGTGCCGGATAAAATGGACGCTCGTGATTCAAAACCCTAATTTTGGGCTTCAAGGTCATGCGTCATGCTCAATTCAGGCGCACTATTTGGAATGACCAACCATGGTTGGTCCTGACCGATTGTTCAGGTACGTAGGTGGGCCCACAGTGATTGTGTTGACATACTCCGTTCCCTTTGAATCCATATCTGCACCCTCCATCCATACTGCTATGGTTTGGACGTTTTGGCAAGCTAGGCCAAGGGGAGGCCGACCATGCGGGATCCGCGTTGGTTTGTCAGATATTCCATACCTGCTTGGGGGTTATAGAATCGATCTGGGCCATCCAATCAAGCTGGTGGAGTTGGATGGTCGTGATCATATCCAGACTGATACGGTCAGTCTGGATGCTCAATCGGGCTAGTATAACACACCAAGAGTTCAGCATATACGGGTATTTCGTACATGATTTCATTATAATGCTTGGAGATTCGTCTTGCTCTGTTGAGAGAAACACTCAGTCGTCATGCCGCACTGATAATGAGTACAAGAAATACAAGGTTTGTTGTGCATTAATTAATAATGTTGGAAATTCACAGGGTATATGGGATTGTTGCTGCATGCTCCAACCTGGATGAATTTCGTATTTTATTCACAGAATGAGATTGTTGCCACATGCTCCATCCTAAGTGAATTAATAAAGTGAAGGAGTATCCATCACTCATAAATGGCCTTATCTTTTACAAGATGTTGGCGCATAATTTTTTAGGTTTTACAATTTTATCCTTAAATGAAAATCCACCATCAACATTAAATCCCCTGCCTAGCACATAATGGTTACACTATTGTGGGATAGGCATGAGATGGTGACATACATATGTGAGAAATACATGATAAAGGAAGTTTACCCGGAGGAGTATTGACCGACCGCTAGTTGTCCATGTCGTTGCGCTTGTGTGGAACCCTTTGGTGGGACCGGTTGCCTTCTTTGGGTATTTGAATCAAAAGAGGAATCCTTGCTCTATTAGGATTCTTCCAAATTTTGTCTATATAAGGGACCGACCCCTTCTTCTTTTCCTCACAACTTTTTTTTTTCTTTCGTTAAGCAGCTCCCGCCCGTTCTCTTTATTGCCGCCGCCGTCCGTCCGACCAAGGTAAGTTTCGTTTTTTTTTTTTTTTTTTTTTAGGAAAAACCCTAATTTCTTAGGTAAAAATCCTTTGATAAATATATCATGCTTAGCTTTCCCATCAAGATTGATAGTAAAACAGCTTATTTTTGTTAGAATTGTTTAATACTGCGATCCCATGAATATGCCGTCTTTTGCTTCTCCTTTCATTGTTGCATGCAAAACCTAGTTTCTTAGGTTGTAGGTTGGAGAGATATTTGGCTTGAATTTCGTAAACACAATTCTCATGAACATAAGAAAACCGTGCTACAATGCGTGCTCATGAATGCGGCCCCACCATGTATGTTTGATCCGAACGTGGCCATCTACATACGCTTGACTGAAAGCCGACTTTATGCTAGTCTTGTGCCCTGAAATAACACCGGTCTTTGATACTTGAGCAATACCAGATTTGAAACCAATCCGGACTTGAGCAATACCATCCTTAGAATAATACCAGACTTGAAAACAATACTGGACTTGAAGCTTGAACAATGCCGGACTTAGAATAATACCAGACTTGAAAACAATACCGAACTTGGATCCAATTCCTTTGTGCATTCAAACGTGAACCATGTCTTGTTGTCTTCATACAAGTTCTAACTCCTGTCTTTTATTTCATTGTGGAATGAAGAAAAGAATTCCTGTTGAGATGTATTCCGAAAATAATACTGGTGCCAAGTCAGGAAGTGTTGACAGCTTCAAAGATATGCCGAGCATCGATGATGAGTTGTTCACCTCGCCTTTTACAAACAATAGGAGACATCCCTTTCACAAGATAGTCCTGCTCTCTGATTCAGAAAACATGAAAGCTGATCCATCTTCTTCTTCAACACTTGTGATGAGATTTTGTCTTCGAAGGAACGACTATCCTCCTTCTCCTATCGACTTCAAGATTTGCCATACTCCACTGGGTTCTTATGAAGGATGGATGAGACACATGTTGAATAACAAGGATGTTAATTCTAATTTGACCAAGGCGCGAATCCTTGATGCAGTCATGACATCTGCTGCTCTTGAAATTAAGAAAGACGCTGCGGGTTTGATTACCTTCATTTCTAGGTGGCGACCCTCTACTCATACAACCATATCTAGATGGGGAGAGATGACTATTACTATGGAGAGCGTAGCTGCATTAATGAACCTTCCTGTCGTTGGGAATCTTTGTTACGAACTTTCTGACATTGAATAACGTAATTATGATGCCATACTCCAAAAGGTGGCAGAATTCAACGGTCTGGACAAGGAGGAGAAAAAAGATACAAGATGCTTTCACACCTGGTGGGTGTTGGAATGGTCTTCTATGGACTCAAAACCGGGTCAAGAGTTGGAAAGCGAGCTCAGCGTGATTGCATTCCTGTCTTTATGGCTGTCCAGAGACATATTCGACGACGGTTCCGGAAAGAAGACCATAAGAGGCGACCTTATCAGGATTGCTATAAGGCTAGCGAAAGGTAAAGTTCTTCCCCTAGGTGCCTTATTCCTTGGATCACTGTACTCTCATTTGGACGCCTTAGCGATGTATATGCATGTTTCTAACGGGTACAAGAAAGTGGAGATGCACGTTCACTTCGCTTTTCTTCAGGCATTATTATGGGAACATTTCAAAAGTTATGCTCCTGCTCCTGCAACTTTACTCAGCAGCTTGTACGGTGGATCGAGAATACTTCGTTGGCACAGGAGGCATCCCAGAACTGGTGCGAGACTCGTGGATATATTTTACAATGTGTCTTCCGTAGATTTCCGTCCATGGGGGCCGATCCATTCTTCCATTATTCAACCGAAAACCTTTGCTATTGCTTCTGACGGTCCTGATATTGCGCTGTGTACCGATGTTAAGACCATGATATTTGGAGAACTTACTTATCTGCACATCGGCATCTCGGGGTATGTCCCATCTCTATTCACTGAAGCACTTACTGTGACTCTGTACAATATAGATAGGGCCGCTCGTCAAATGGTATTTGGCCAGGGTATTCCGTTTATCCATTCACCAGAGGCTCCGAAAGAACTTCTCCCAGATATTTTTAATGCTGATATGTTTTTAGAGCGACCGAGTCTTCCTTTCTGGCCTATTGGGAGAAATCCAGTGGTAACCGATGAGTATAAAGAATTTTGGAGGAAACAACTTTTGGCTTTTCAGAAGTTTTCAGAGGATGTTGTGACAAATTCTCGTGGTGATCCGTCCTCTAACATGTTGAGGAAGGATTTCTGGTTGAAATCACTCCCAGGAAAACGGACCAGAGCTGATGATTGCAGTCCCCAAGAAGGAGGGAGGTCCAAAAGGCAGGCATGCAATTCGGTGGTCCTCAATTCCTCCAATATGCAGGTACATAAATTTCCTTTCGTCGACTTCTTTATTTCTCCGAAGTGATTTCTTCTAAGAGTGATTCTTGCTTGAATTCAGGGAATTTCGAAAGAGAATGTTTTCACAAGGTTGGCGCGCATTCAGAATAAAAAGTTTGGTGACGCTGGCCTTTGTGTTGAGAGGTATGGCGACACTAATCCCCATGCTGAGAAGTCGGGTGAAACCGAAACCGCTCCTTCACTGGACAATGACGGAGATGATGTGATCTCTGCTGAACAAGGAACCTCTGTAAGTGATCTTGTTGATGAGGTGGTGACGGAAATCAGTACCCAGAGCGAAGTAGACATCAAGAGAAATGTGGGAGAGGTAACATATGCTATTGAGATGACTCCCCTTGAAGCACGTCCTGAACAGGCTCTGATCGATCAGGATGTAGTGACTTCTTCCGAAAGGCCTCATGCAACTGACAAGGCTCCTACAATTGGCGAAGTATTGGTAATGCAGCCTGGGGATTTGTTCAATCCCCCTTTTACTACTCCTCATCCAGGTCATGTGTTGGTTGGAGGATTCAGTATATCAGCTCAGTTCAAAGGGTTGTACAAGGCGATATAGGAGAAACACGTCCACATTGCTACCACTAAGAAGCTCAGAAGTCGCCTTGCCTTGGTCAATCACGTCCAAGAAGCTTTATTTTCTATCCACGGGATGAGCGTCACGACTGGTTGGACAGTTTCTAAGGAGATGATTGAAGACTGGAAGTGCCATTGAGATGCATTTGTGCAGTATGACTTCAATGCTCCTTGGTTCTTCAAAGGGTTCTTCAAGATTCAGGAGCTCCAGAAACTACAAGATAAAGTCCCTTCTGCAGACTGTGTTACTCGCCAGGAAGAGAAGGTTGAAAGGCTATCTAACGAGTTGAAGATGGAACAAGATGTACTTCAGAAAATGAAAGCCACTCTTGCACAGAAAGATGAGTTGATGTTGAAGGACTTTCCTTGAAGGGCTCCGCAACTTATTTGTCTTTTCTTTTAGATGTTCTTCTTTTTGAGTGATAGTGAGGATTTCCTTTCACAATTTGACTTCGGTTTTTGAATTAATGAGTAATTGAGTTGGTTTATTTTCAGATAGTTTTGTGAATCGACTTTTTCTGAAAGGGATTATTTTAAATGGAATTTGCATCTTGGTCGTGAATGATTGCACATACCATATAAAATTGCAAATGTCGTATTAAAGGGAAGTATGAATAGAAACAAACATGGCGTTTCGTTATTGAGCCTCTTTCTGCCACGTGCGGGATGCTCAGTCCCCATTGAATGCTAAAACTATCTTTTTCGTAAGATTGTTGGATATAACTTACTTGTTTTTGAGACCTCGCTTATGTAAAACCGAAGTATCATCTCCAAGGAAGTCATCCGCATTGATTCCTCAGAGAAGGAAAGCTATCCCTCTAAACCAAGTTTCTCCTGAACAATGCACTTCAAAGCGTTGCATTCGCTGGTGGGGTGGTTAAGGAACCGGTGGAAATGACAGTACCTCGGGTCCATTACTTCTTGATCAGTGGGTGGACGCCATACTGGAGGTAGCTCCACTTCTCCGTTTTGTACCCATGCCTCTAGTAACTCCAGAATATTTTTCATCGAGAAAGAAAAGTGCAGGTACTTTGAGTCTAGCTTTTCCTGCGTCAGTGGGCGTTGTGAAGTCTCTATGTAGCTTTGATGTGGAGCACGTTTCAGAGATGAAGTCGGAAAGTTCGTGAGTGTCATCACATCCGCGGATCACTTTCCTGGGTAATGGGATGTGGAAGGTGTCATAATATCACTGCTGAGTGATCGAATTGAACGCTCCCATCCTCCGTATTCACGTATTTGATTGATCTCTCATTCCTCAAGCATTTCTTCGCTTGGTTGAAAGGTCGATGCGGATTGGACAGTCTTCCGGGCTTCGGCAAGAGTCTTGAGATATAAATCTTCTAGCAGGACACCGTAGGCTGTAGGATCCCTTTCTTTATCCGGCAAACATTGTAGTGCTCCGGATGAGTCCTTTCCTATGTGGAGTTTCCTCGAGTCTTCATTGTCGGCTGGACCATGTTTTTCATCTTTCCTGAGTCTCATGCGATTACGCGCCCTTTTCGCTTCTCCATTGGTAAATGCGTGACCCCTGGATAAGGGTCCTGTAATGACCCGGAAGTTCGTCAACGCTTTTAGACTAGTCAAAAGACGAATTAGCCGATAATGACTCGATTAGTTTAGCACGAACGTTAATTAATAGGAATTAATCTAACAACGATTTAGATATGAGACTAGTATCGTTAGATTCATCTCGAAAAGTTACGCGGAATAGACTACTCTAATGTGTCATTCGGATATTGGACAAAGAAGATAACGTCAGACTTGTACGTGGGGCGAAAATAACCATTTTACATCTAAAACCTCCTTGGCTTCCCATTAACCGTTTCGAGGACCCCGTAGTAAAACCATTTTGTTTTATCACGCTTTACGTGTCGAAGAGAATTCATTCTCTTATCTTCCTTCTTATCTCTTATTCATCTTCTTTCTTATTTTGTTCTTCTTTGTGCGATTCTGAGAGTGTGTGAGAGATCGTTTGAGAGAATTGTTCGATGAAGCGATTAGATGATGGAGGTGTTGTTGTGGTGGTGAATCGAGGAGGAGAATTAGGAGATTAATATAGTTCTGCTCTAAATGATGAAACAGAAAAAGTGAAACAGAGAATTATAATTAGGGTTTGAGATTGATGTTAAGATTATTGAGAAATTGATAAGTTAAACGAGATGTTAACAGATGAAGAAAGCTTGGGTTGATATCGAATTGTAGTTCTGTAGTCGTTTTAGAAATGAATCAAAGAATTAGGGTTTCATAAGATTTGCAGAAGAGGATGAGAATATGAAATTGAAGGTATAAAGAAGTGATTAGAGATGGGTTTGAAGTGAACTAGAATATTGATTGAAGCAGGGTTGTACTAGCAGTGAAGAGGGATTCGATTTAGAAGTTATGGGTTTGAGCTGCAAGTGAAGGAATGTCAATTCAATGTATGCTGTTACTCGGGTAAGCTTTTAATTGCGTAAATTGTGACACATGAAAGAGGAATCATTGAATTGTTGAGTTTGTATAGTTGTTATTGAAATTGTGTTATGAGATGGATATGGAGCAGAACTGTGGATGAAGTAGGTTTTTATTGAATTACTGTAAGCTAGATTGAATTATAGGCAGGTTAAAAAGTATGGTTGTGACAATGGAGTTGGAAATGATTGTAGCCAGTAGAGATGTAATTGTAATGGAGTTATAAGATAGGTGTGTGTGTGTTAGAATGATATGAGAATGAAGTCTTTGAACTGGTGTTGTTGTGAGAGTTCAGAGAAGAGTTTAATGAGTTGAATGTGGAATCAGTGACATGGTAGTGGGGGTATTCTGTAACAGTGGATAGTAGTGTTGTAATGAACTGAGTTGGAGATTGTTTGTGATGGTAATTAGTGGAGTATGAAATCTTGGTGATGGTGTTGTAGTTCATGGAATTTCCAGTGTCACTGAAATGGGTATGAACAGTTGTAAGTGCAAGGAGAATGGACTCTGCAGGATAATGAGTGTTAGTAGTGTTGAAGTTGTATTGTGTTTTGAATTAAAAGAGTGGTGTTGAATTTAAAGGTGTTGAGCTGGGTTGAGATGCAATTCTGAAGCTAGGGTTATTGCATGGTTGGTTAAGCTCAGATGTATTTGTAGAAGGAAGAGTTGCAGGGGAAGAAGATTATGGTGTGTTGTTATTGGTGTTGTTGCTTAGAGTTGGATTTGTAGTTGATAGATGCTGTGGAGGCTTACTACTGCAATTGCAGGTAGGCACAGTTTGATTGTAATTGGAATTCAAGGTTGTTTAGTATAAGTTATATTGATTTCATCATTTTAATCTTAACAGGTTATGTGTAGCACCATGATTGTGCATTAGTGTTCTTTGGCCTGAGCAATGGCTCTGGCCTGTGCAGAAGCTTAAGGTTGTTAGTCATCCCAGTCAGCCTAGCTGACTTATCTGACTTAGTGTGACTGACTGAGTTAACTCAGTGACTAGGGCACGTCCAGACTTGACTCAGTGTACCTTGACCGATTTGACTCTGTTGACCATGTACTTGATCTTTGACTGGACTTAGACGTTGACTGTTAAGTTGATCTTGGACTGTCAGTTTGACCGTTATAGTCCGTTAGTTGACTCTGATGAACCAGACCTTTGGTTAATGGGCCTGTTTTGAGAATTTGGGCTTATGAATAGTTATCTTATTTTACATAGTTGAATTGGACCTCTTATGGTCTGAATTAGTATCCAGTTCCTTCTACAAAGTTGTAGATATTCACAAGACTTAGCTACGGACTATATAATCAATCTAATTGGATTAGTAAACTTTTAATTATGTTAAAGATATAGAATAAGATACCATAATGGGCTTAGAACCATTAGATAGAATTATATGAGCCGTGTGGCTAATCTCTTAGAGTGCTTGTTTGATTATCAATTAGATTCTATTAACAACGAGCGATTCAAAGAATGAACCGGGGGATTATGGATCTCAAGGTATGCGAGGCTTGTCATCAAAAGGTGTGGGAATGCATTTAACAGTTTTGTAATCATTGTTATTTCTTTTATGAAAGTCTTTGTTTTATAAACTCATGCATTGTCTATTCCTTAATTGCATTGTCTATTCTCATATTCCTTGCTTTGTTTATCTTTATGATTGTCTTTGGGAAATGAGAATTTCCATCTATGGTATATTGGATACGCTCCTTCAGATTTTTATGGCTAGGGCGATACACCGCAATATTAATAATCTGTGTGGAAATGGCATCAATATTACGGGTCTATATTTCACCCACAGATTACTTTACGTTTGGTATTAAGGTGTGTAAATGTCACCGCAGAAATTATAAGGTGTGTAAATGTCACCGCAGAAACTAAAGGAGGAGTTTAGGTCCATATACATTATTGTTTATTTCAGTGGTTTTGTTTTCTTCTAATGTTTGGGAAAACATGTAATGTTTTCCAAATATGCATATGATTACTTAGAAGTTAAATGTTAACTATTCCCCATTTCAGTTTCAGTGACAGAGCAGAGTTGCGCAGCGAAAGCTTCGAGAATTTAACTTCGTTATTTGTTTATATTGTGACATGTTTATTTGGTAGTAAATTATATTTGTAAACCAAATGATTATTTTATATGTATCATTGGAGAGAAGTTCTTGTATATATATTACTGATCAGGGTTAGATTTGGGTTAAGTTTTTGTAGCAGATTTCTTAATTGAATGTTTAAGTGTTTAATTTAAATTCGTTAGTGCCTCTTTATTAGTTAAAGTCTTGGTTTAGTCAGCTGCTAGCTTAGGGGCGCTACATTAATAATGAAAATATTATAACAAGTAATCATAAATTATAATAAAAGTGATAATTTTGATAAGTAAGGTTAGCATTTCTTAATTAGTATAATATTGAATTTCAACTTAACTAAAATATCATTAAAGAAATGTAACGATAAAATTAATAATTATGAATAAATAGTTATGGAAAATTATTTACGCTTATCTACAATTAAGTTTTGTAAATTGAACTAAATTACAAATTATCTTTAATTTAACAAATGATCCAGTAAATCTTTAACATGGAACAAATCTACATGAAGTAGTAAGGATAGTATTCATATGTTTAGTATGATATTAGAATTCAAATAAAATAAATCTGTTTATTAATATATGATACTTCACATTATTAACAAAATCTAAAGAATATGAGGATATATTATAAATTTTGTGTAGACTCAAATTTAAATTATATTAAGTTACCAACGTCAAGATTTAACAAGATATAAAATACGAATTCAATATGAATAAATAAAAATTGATTTTATTTTATTTATGAAGATGTAAAATTATATTTAAAAAGATTAAAGCTTAGTGTATCAACCACACTATCAACTTAAGAATATTGAGAATAATAACACAGTTGATAAAAATAATTGAGCAATTAAACTAGTAGGAAATTTATAATAGATAATACTTGGAAAAATTTATATACAACTTTACAATAAAGTTAAAATTATCAAATATTATAAAGTGAGGTCGAATTGGGATTACTTATATTGGTAAGAAAAATAAATGAATAAAATAATTAATTCAGATAGCTAAATTACTTAAAATACTATGAACTATTTACTTATTTTTACAAAGTAGAATTTTAAGTTGAACTGATTCACGATAAAAGTTTAAAGACTAATTAATTTTAATAAATTAATAATTAGTTTATCTAGCATTTGGAGAATAGTGAAGGTTGTGTTTTTCTCTGTTCGTAGGAAGGCATTGTTGGGATTGGCCAACCTTTGACAGGTGGCAAGCGCATTCAGAGATGACTGATCATAGAAGTATAATTTAAATCTTTAAAGAATCGATAGTTTCAATCTTACTTAGAAAGAATTGTAGGATTCTTCCTTGAAGCTAGAGATAAGTATTTTATAAAATAGAAATTAGTGTAAGAAACTTAGACTTCTGTATTTGATAAAATTTAAAATCAGCATAGTTCAACCTAGAGCTACAAATTTTAGTTGTAGAAAGCCATATAGGTTTGTGGTTGTTTTATGTTGTTTGCGTTTAGACAAGAGATGGAATTATTCTTAAGGTGGGGAGTTTTCAAGACTAGAAGGGTGGTTCGATTTTCGAGGACAAAAATCCTAAAAGGTGGGGAGAATGTAATGACCCGAAAGCTCGTCAACGCTTTTAGACTAGTCAAAAGATGAATTAGCCGATAATGACTCGATTAGTTTAGCACGAACGTTAATTAATAGAAATTAATCTAACAACGATTTAGATATGAGACTAGTATCGTTAGATTCATCTCGAAAAGTTACGCGGAATAGACTACTCGAACGTGTCATTCGGATGTTGGACAAAGAAGATAACGTCAGAATTGTATGTGGGGCGAAAATAACCATTTTACATCTAAAACCTCATTTGCTTCCCCTTAACTGTTTCGAGGACCCCGTAGTAAAACCATTTGGTTTTATCACGCTTTACGTGTCGAAGAGAATTCATTCTCTTATCTTCCTTCTTATCTCTTATTCATCTTCTTTCTTATTTTGTTCTTCTTTGTGCGATTCTGAGAGTGTGAGAGATCGTTTGAGAGAATTGTTCGATGAAGCGATTAGATGATGGCGGTGTTGTTGTGGTGGTGAATCGAGGAGGAGAATTAGGAGCTTAATATAGTTATGCTCTAAATGATGAAACAGAAAAAGTGAAACAGAGAATTATAATTAGGGTTTGAGATTGATGTTAAGATTATTGAGAAATTGATAAGTTAAACGAGATGTTAACAGATGAAGAAAGCTTGGGTTGATATCGAATTGTAGTTCTGTAGTCGTTTTAGAAATGAATCAAAGAATTAGGGTTTCATAAGATTTGCAGAAGAGGATGAGAATATGAAATTGAAGGTATAAAGAAGTGATTAGAGATGGGTTTGAAGTGAACTAGAATATTGATTGAAGCAGGGTTGTACTAGCAGTGAAGAGGGATTCGATTTAGAAGTTATGGGTTTGAGCTGCAAGTGAAGGAATGTCAATTCAATGTATGCTGTTACTCGGGTAAGCTTTTAATTGCGTAAATTGTGACACATGAAAGAGGAATCATTGAATTGTTGAGTTTGTATAGTTGTTATTGAAATTGTGTTATGAGATGGATATGGAGCAGAACTGTGGATGAAGTAGGTTTTTATTGAATTACTGTAAGCTAGATTGAATTATAGGCAGGTTAAAAAGTATGGTTGTGACAATGGAGTTGGAAATGATTGTAGCCAGTAGAGATGTAATTGTAATGGAGTTATAAGATAGGTGTGTGTGTGTTAGAATGATATGAGAAGGAAGTCTTTGAACTGGTGTTGTTGTGAGAGTTCAGAGAAGAGTTTAATGAGTTGAATGTGGAATCAGTGACATGGTAGTGGGGGTATTCTGTAACAGTGGATAGTAGTGTTGTAATGAACTGAGTTGGAGATTGTTTGTGATGGTAATTAGTGGAGTATGAAATCTTGGTGATGGTGTTGTAGTTCATGGAATTTCCAGTGTCACTGAAATGGGTATGAACAGTTGTAAGTGCAAGGAGAATGGACTCTGCAGGGTAATGAGTGTTAGTAGTGTTGAAGTTGTATTGTGTTTTGAATTAAAAGAGTGGTGTTGAATTTAAAGGTGTTGAGCTGGGTTGAGATGCAATTCTGAAGCTAGGGTTATTGCATGGTTGGTTAAGCTCAGATGTATTTGTAGAAGGAAGAGTTGCAGGGGAAGAAGATTATGGTGTGTTGTTATTGGTGTTGTTGCTTAGAGTTGGATTTGTAGTTGATAGATGCTGTGGAGGCTTACTACTGCAATTGCAGGTAGGCACAGTTTGATTGTAATTGGAATTCAAGGTTGTTTAGTATAAGTTATATTGATTTCATCATTTTAATCTTAACAGGTTATGTGTAGCACCATGATTGTGCATTAGTGTTCTTTGGCCTGAGCAATGGCTCTGGCCTGTGCAGAAGCTTAAGGTTGTTAGTCATCCCAGTCAGCCTAGCTGACTTATCTGACTTAGTGTGACTGACTGAGTTAACTCAGTGACTAGGCCTGTCCAGACTTGACTCAGTGTACCTTGACCGATTTGACTCTGTTGACCATGTACTTGATCTTTGACTGGACTTAGACGTTGACTGTTAAGTTGATCTTGGACTGTCAGTTTGACCGTTATAGTCCGTTAGTTGACTCTGATGAACCAGACCTTTGGTTAATGGGCCTGTTTTGAGAATTTGGGCTTATGAATAGTTATCTTATTTTACATAGTTGAATTGGACCTCTTATGGTCTGAATTAGTATCCAGTTCCTTCTACAAAGTTGTAGATATTCACAAGACTTAGCTACGGACTATATAATCAATCTAATTGGATTAGTAAACTTTTAATTATGTTAAAGATATAGAATAAGATACCATAATGGGCTTAGAACCATTAGATAGAATTGTATGAGCCGTGTGGCTAATCTCTTAGAGTGCTTGTTTGATTATCAATTAGATTCTATTACAACGAGCGATTCAAAGAATGAACCGGGGGATTATGGATCTCAAGGTATGCGAGGCTTGTCATCAAAAGGTGTGGGAATGCATTTAACAGTTTTGTAATCATTGTTATTTCTTTTATGAAAGTCTTTGTTTTATAAACTCATGCATTGTCTATTCCTTAATTGCATTGTCTATTCTCATATTCCTTGCTTTGTTTATCTTTATGATTGTCTTTGGGAAATGAGAATTTCCATCTATGGTATATTGGATACGCTCCTTCAGATTTTTATGGCTAGGGCGATACACCGCAATATTAATAATCTGTGTGGAAATGGCATCAATATTACGGGTCTATATTTCACCCACAGATTACTTTACGTTTCAGTATTAAGGTGTGTAAATGTCACCGCAGAAATTATAAGGTGTGTAAATGTCACCGCAGAAACTAAAGGAGGAGTTTAGGTCCATATACATTATTGTTTATTTCAGTGGTTTTGTTTTCTTCTAATGTTTGGGAAAACATGTAATGTTTTCCAAATATGCATATGATTACTTAGAAGTTAAATGTTAACTATTCCCCATTTCAGTTTCAGTGACAGAGCAGAGTTGCGCAATGTAAAAGCTTCGAGAATTTAACTTCGTTATTTGTTTATATTGTGACATGTTTATTTGGTAGTAAATTATATTTGTAAACCAAATGATTATTTTATATGTATCATTGGAGAGAAGTTCTTGTATATATATTACTGATCAGGGTTAGATTTGGGTTAAGTTTTTGTAGCAGATTTCTTAATTGAATGTTTAAGTGTTTAATTTAAATTCGTTAGTGCCTCTTTATTAGTTAAAGTCTTGGTTTAGTCAGCTGCTAGCCTAGGGGGCGCTACAGGTCCAACGCTTCTCACACTGTCTGGGTAGATGTCTATCGACCCTTCTTGTAATTGTGTTGTTATAGCATTCAAAAGGAGGAACGTTTCCCTCTGTCTTCTATCTATACCATCTTGATTTGCCAAGACATCCTCCAGCATTCTAGCTATGCTTCCCATGGTATCTGAACCGCCCGTGGTTTCCTGGTGAGGGTACATCGTGAGATGAAAATCGAAAAATTGAGAATTCAATTTTTTGTAACCGAGAGATCAACCTCCCACTGTGGTCGCCAATTGTTTATGGGTGAAAACTATTCCTGCTAATTTTGGTAATTTTGGGTGTGGATGAGGAATGAATCTAAACCTTAAACAAATGAACTGCGCGGTGAGTGCTTGTAGATTTGAGAGATCAATCTGTGCAAGTCCAGCCTAAACCAAGAAATGGCCATTCCAGACTTGTTTCGGTCAAAAAAGTGAAGGAGATGGGGTTGATCTTAGGGAGGAAAGCGAAGAAGGTGTTGAGAATGTGAAGATGTTGGCTATGCAGGACTTGTATCAGAAAGCTGAAATGGCTTGCAGGATGTAAGCTATCAGTTCCGGTGTTTGAATACGATTGTATCAACACTTGCCTCTGTTGTCTGGACTTGTTCTGTCCTTTTAGCAAAATAGGGCGGAGAACCTATTTATACAAGTCTTTTAGCCTAACCCTCGTATCTCATGGGAAGTGGAGTGATGGAGTAGTGGAGTAGTGTTTTGGTGTCACACGACCAGACTTTCCCACTTCTCCCATCATCACTAACCGTCCATGACTTCCTGACACGTTCTTATGATGGCGTGTTGTGCGCTGCACGCTGTAAACTGCCAGACCAATACCCTAGTATGTATCCCCTAGTTTGTGACATGATTGATGTCTTGAACGTGTGGATCGTGGGACCCAAAGGAAGTAGCATGTAATGCTACGTTATTTAGAAAATTGATACTTGTGAAGTATCGTGTGTATACTATGCAGGTACTACATCGAGTATATTCAGCATATATGAAGCATCGCTGTTTGAGCGTCTCAGAATAACTTCATGTCTAGCCTACTTCATGTGATGGTTTGGAGGTTGCGCAAGCAAGTCCTCCCTTGGCCGACCACATGGTGTGGTAGAGTGGTGGATGACGATCACATGACTCTGCACTGACCAATTAACTCCTGACCAGGGCTTTATAACCAAGTTGGTGAAGTTGGATGGACAAGATGATCTTTGAGACACTCATCTGCGACACTTGGTGAGATTAGGGTTTTGAAGGAGGTGCATAGGCACCACTCTTATCCCTGATCGAATCCAAGCTTAGGATATTATTTTTGGTTGGCCGATCATACATGTGTGTAGATGGCACGACGGTGTAGGCGCCTATACCTGATCGCCCCACGGAAATGTGATCTGGGACACTCAATTCGTCTGGCGAAGTTGAGTGGTCTAGATCGAATTGCGATAGATTATTAGTGCCGCAAAAGCTGCATATCGTACCAGCTTCGGGCGGGCGTTCCAAGACAACCAGGCTTGGTCGGTCTTGGCCGATGGCTCCAGCATGTAGATGGCTGGCTGATGTTCACGCCTATGCCTTACCATCCCATGAAAACATGATCTAAGCCGCTCAATTCGTCCGGAGAAAATGAGCGGTTGAGATTAGTTTGCAGTTTGGAATGAGCGACCATGCATGTTGGAGGCGCGCGAACCGAGGCTTATTGCCAAGTTTGGACTTGGCCGATCAAGTGAAGGGAAAGACGGGTCCACGGTGGTCATGTTGGTATGACCGGACCTGCTTTGATCTGATCTTGGACCCTCCATTCGTGCCGGAGAAAATGGACGATGGTGATTCAAAACCCTAATTTTGGGATTCAAGGTCGTGCGTCATGCTCCATTCAGGCGCACGATTTGGAATGACCAACTATGGTTGGTCCTGACCGATTGGTAAGGTACGTAGGTGGGCCCATGGTTATTTTGTTGACATACTTCGTGCCCTTTGAATCCATATATGCACCCTCCATTTATGCCTGCGAAGATGGATGTTTGAGACTATTTTGCGACACATGTAATGTGCCGCAAACCCTAATTTAGGGTTTCCCATCCATACTGCTATGGTTTGGACGTTTTGGAAAGCTAGGCCAAGGGGGGGGCGACCATGCGGGATCTGCGTTGGTTCGGCAGATATTCCATACCTGCTTGGGGGTTATGGAATCGATCTGGGCCATACAATCATGCTGGTGGAGTTGGATGGTCGTGATCATATTCAGACGGATACGGTCAGTCCGGATGCTCAATCGGGCTAGTATAACACACCGAGAGTGGATCAATCGGGCTAGTATAACACACCGAGAGTTCAGCATGTACGGGTATTTCGTACATGCTTTCATTATAATGCTTGGAGATTCTTGTTGCTCTGCTAAGAGCAACACTCAGTCGTCATGCCACACTGATAATGAGTACAGGAAGTACAAGGCTGGTTGCACATTAATTAATAATGCTATAAATTCACAGGGTATATGGGATTGTTACTGCATGCTCCAACCTGGATGAATTTCGTATTTTATTCACAGAATGGGATTGTTGCCACATGCTCCATCCTAAGTGAATTAATAAAGTGAAGGAGTATCCATCACTCATAAATGGCCTTATCTTTTACAAGATGTTGGCGCATAATTTTTTAGGTTTTACAATTTTATCCTTAAATGAAAATCCACCATCAACACTAGGTAAAATGAGTTAAGGGTTACTTGTAAATATTCTGTAGTTATTTGGAAATTTAAGATAAATGGAGCAATTAAATCTTATTATTACTAAAAATTGTTATTATCATATTAACAAATTTGTATGTATAGCGAAACTTGGGCCAACCCGAGGAACCCGACGAACATAACTTGGGCGGACTTGGGCAGTACCTTCATGGGTTCCACGGATTCGATGGGCAATCTGGGCAAAGGATTCCTAGCTCAGGTCTGCCTCGGCCAAACTTTCTAACCTACCCAACCAACCTAAGTCCCACCCCTAGCTTTAATAACTAGAAAAAAAAGAAATAAAAAAGTTATTTCCTTCTCTTACTTGCGCCGCAAAAGACTGGAAGAGGCGAAATAGAGAAACCCTAGGTAAGGAAAAAAATTCTATACTTCTCTTATCAGATTAAATTTGAACTTACTTGTTTAATTTCATGAATGTGGGATGGGTTTTTCTTAATTTAAAATCACCATCGGTAGGGTTTCAGGAAGGGCCGACCCTGTAGTATAAGCAGAGCAAGCACCGCTTGAGGCCACAAGCTAGAGGAGGCCACAAAAAAAATTTACTCACGATAATTTTTTTTTTACTCTTAATATTAGACGAGGATTTGTTTCCCTAAGGACACTGGGAATTCCAAACACGTTCTGAAAATAAAATCAAAGGGAAAGTGAGAAAACACCGGCGAAAAAGTTTCTTAGGGTTCATAAATCTCAATCAAAGTTGCTACCTGGTAAGAGAGATTACTTTTTTTTTCTTGTTTCAACTTGAAATATTGAATAGATTGATATTAATTGTATAATTTTTACTGAAATTTGTTTGGAGATTAATCTTGATTTGTTTTGTTTTGTTTGATGTGTGTGATTTCTTTTAGTTTCTTCTGTTGATTAGTTTTGATTGATGTTAATTTGGTGACAGTTTGAATTCGTATTGACGATTGATCCGATTGTTTCTCATCTTGAATTGATTATGTTGCACCTTTGTCAATTCAATTATGTATGACTAAAATGCATTATGTGGTCACAGTATGATCAGAGTAATCTGCAAGAAAAAGAACCAAGATCCACAGGCTTCACTCACTGAAACCCTAATTTTGTTTGTTCAAATCATCCTCTTTTTGGACCACGTCTGATAGGTGTAGAATACACCTTAATTTACTATCTAGAGTTTATGCTTTCTTTGCCATTTTTCTTGTAAATTATGTATTTTACGTGTGTTTTTGAGTTATTAGGTACTCTGGAGTCGCATGGAGGAAAAGAAGAAGAAATCATCAAAGTTGAGCAAAAAGGGCAAATTTGTCATTTCAGGGGAAAACACTATCTGGAGCCCGGTAATGGTTAAGGGGCAAATCTTTGGAGGAGTGCTAAATACTGTCTAGCTGTGGTTAGGGGTTGTTATTTAAGGTAGCCCTTATCCAGAAAACGCGTATGCTCTTAGCACCCAATTGGGGTGGTCACTGTCCCTAGGGTGTAACCATCCAAACCACCTAACCCTAAAACCGAGAATGTTATTCTCTCATTCTTCTCATTCATTTCTACGCTGAAATTGGGAGGAAAAGAAAGAAAAGATGTCGTCTGCTGAATTTGAGAAATTGAGATAGTCGAGAGAAGAAGGGTTTTGATTTGAAGAAGAGCTCGTTCCTGCTGCTATGGATCTGTGAGATGTTGAAATCGAAACAGATGAGAAGAAATGGTAGGTTGCTCTCGATTTGAAATAGGTTCTTTTTACTGCTATTGAATCGAGTTGATAAAGTAATTCGAGAAGGGGGTTTGTGGAAGAATTGAAAATGGCAGAATGGGTTCGAATCTGTGTTGTTGTCGAATTAAGGAGTTGCAATTTGATATGGGGTTGGCGAAAGTGGAAGATTATGAAGCTGTTGGTGCCATTGATGAAGATGAATATTGAAGAGATAAATGAAGTAATGGTGAATCAGTAGCAGATTACAAGTTGGTTGTGTGATGAATTCGATTTTTAATACCTGAAGAGTTTGAATTAAAAGACAAGATGTGATGTTGCTCGAATTACATATTGGTTATGGAGATTACATGGAGATATTGGAATAAATCTGTTGTCGTTGTTTGGATTTAGAAGATGGTGAGGAGATGTTGGTAGTTACTGCAACTGATAGAGATGGAATTGCAGAGAAGAGATGGATGAAATCAGGGTATGAAGAAGGTGGTGAGCTGCTGCTGCTGTAATTCAGAGAAGGAAGCAAAAAGGGTTTTGTCCTGTAAATGGGTTGGAGCTGGCTCTGTTTCTGTTGAGTGAACTGCTAAATTAGATGTATGATTAGGCTTGTCACAGGTGAAGAAATAATGGCCTGAAAAATTGGCCGGAAATGCCCTGTAAACAACCAGAACTGGGCCGGTTTTCTACTCCGACGAGTTGACTCGGTAGCCTACGGTGACCGCTCCAGAACAAGTCCGATGATCAATCCGACTCAGCCGACTCAGCTGACTAAGAAGCTAACTCGCCCTTTGACTTGACTTTTTGACTAACTGAGACTGTTAGTTTGACCTTTAGTCCTAACGGTGGACTGACGGAATATTCCCTCGACGAATAGAATTTTCAGGTTGCCGGCGACGATTTCCGGCCAACTTACGGCCAAAAACCCAGTTTTTCGGTGACCAAAAATGCAGAAAAACGAGAAGAGCATGATTGTCTTGCGATGGTTATAATGCTAGAGAGAATTGACATTATAACCACTGCGATAATATCGCAAGTCAGATCCGAAATTAAAGGATAGCTTAGCTGTCATCCACTATGTAACTACCCTATATAAAGAGACCCAGTAGATTCAGAGAGATGATGATGTATTTTTGAGTGTTGAGAAAGTCTTGAAGAGAGAGAAAATTCAAGAGAGCGGTTGTATTCTTGATTTCTTCCATTTCTTGTAAACATTTCTGAGAATCAAATAAGAAAGTGTTGTTTTTAATCTTTAAATATGTATTAATTACTGTAAATTCTTATCAAGGGTGTAGTGTAGGTTTTCATGCAACTACATTTTGGCGCCCGAAACAGGGACTGAATTAACAAAAATCATAGAAAAAGCGAGGTAGAAGACGAGAGTTATTCAAGATTAAGAAGATAATTGAACAAATCAGTGAAATAGTTGAAGGAAAAATGATCAGAGCCAAAGAGAATTGTAGGAAATTGGAGTGTGGTATGGTAACAAGAACAATGATCGCCAAATTCCATGAAAACATTAAAGGGAAGATACATAAATGAGATTTTGAAGGAAAGAAAATTATGACGGTGGAGAAAATATCATCAATGAAGGAATGGGAAAAGCAGAAAATCACATTTACTATAGCAGCAGAAATACCAGTTGAAAATTTGAATCATACATCTCCTTTGGTAATTACGGTATCCGTTATACAAATAAAGAAGGAAAAATCAACAAGATCTGCAGAAGAGTGGGCTTTAAATAGAACTTTGGTGGATGCAGGAAGTTCTGTAGATATAATATTTTATCATGCATTTAAGAAAATGGGATACAAAGATGAAGAAATGTCTTGTTCAACATATCATATTCATGGCTTTGGAAAATCTTTAACCCTAAAGGCGAAATAGTGATACGAATTCCGCTAGGAAAGATTGAAACACAAATAACATTATGTGTGGTAGACACGGAATCACCGTATAACATGATACTGGGAAGACCATTGATATAGTACCAGAATATCGCCACAGCAATATTCTGGCGAGATTAACAACATTTCTGCGAGCGTCACAGCGAGTTCTCCAACAACACTTTGCGAGTGTCACAAAATAATGACATAACAGTTGACGATTGAAGAAACACAAAAGAACATGATTGACTGGCGATGGTTACGATGCTTGCGAGAAGGAATAATATAGTTACTGCGATATCATCGCAAGAGATATCCGAAATTAGAGGACAGCTTAGTTGTCATCCATTATGTAATTTCCTATAAATAGAGATCCAATAGATTCAGGAAAGGAGGATGTATTTTTTAGAGTTGAGAAAGTCTTGAGGAGAGAGACAATTTTTAGGAGAGAGAGAAATATTTTCCAGAGAGATTTTTAGAGAAAGAGAATGTATTTTTCTTTATCATCTTCTTCCCAAAAACTAGATTTATAACTCCATTAATGGAGATTATTAAATGTAAAATCAAATGTAAATTTTAACAATCATAGTGGAGAATCATGGATGTAGATCAAATTGATCGAACCATGTAAAAATCCGTGTGTTTATTTACAATTTTTAGAATTTTAATCATACTTTTAATATCAAATTAGTTTAGATCAAGAGATTATTATCAAGATATTACAAAGGGTGTGTTGTGGGAAATCCTGCAACTACATTTTGGCGCTAGAAACAGGGAGAATCAAGCTAAGAAATCTCTAATTACAACTTGAAAATTTGAAGAAATTGTTAGAGTTGAAGAAATGGTTAGAATAAGATTCAAAGAAGTTAGCTATTGGGAGAGTCAGATATCACTGAATCTAAAAATTTTGAGAGGAATAGTGGAAATTTCAATGGATAAATTGTGTATTCAAGCAAACATCGACAACACAGTTAAAGAAAATGAAAAATAAAGAGATGCAGACGCTAAACAGAAGCAGAGGCATAAAGGGAGAAATTATTATTTCAAGCAAAACTCCACCAACTATTAGTTTTGAATGGATAAATTTCTTATTCTTATTCTTATTCTTTCATTCTAACTGTTAAATCTAGTGACTTTATTGGTGAAATTTTGAAAAGAATTTTGCAAAATCTTTGGTCGGTTTTCATCATAAGTCTGATTTTCCAAAAAATTAACGAATTTTGATTTTAGGTCAATAATAAACAGAACTTGTTTGACAAACCCATGGAACCAATTCTGAAAATAATGAATATTAAGTTTTCGATTGATATGGGAAATTTTCTCATAAACAAAACCGAAATGGGATTTCATCAATAATTTTCATTCTTTGAAAGGCAAGATTCGGAATAAATTTTTATAGAATTAATCACTGAGTTGATCTTCTGTGTGCAGCGATGTAGCTGAGTGTCTTTCTCAGTATGAATTGTTAGTAGCAAAGTAGATTTCCAGCGAAGAAGAGAACTGCAGAACAAAGTTTATTCAAGAGAAATTCACCACCAGCTGCGTTAGTTGACAACATTTTTAGCAAAGTAAAATGGCATGAATTCTCTCCAACTAGCGAAGTAATGAGACACCAAGGGTGAATGATGAAATCAACCAATATCTCGCAAATTGTAGACGCAATAATGAAATCACTACAAACTCCAGTCATAACCAAACGAAATAGGACTAAGAATACCCTTCATCCTGAACAAATACAGGCAAAGAATACCAACTAAGAAGAGTTAAAGCCACTTTGTCTCCAGACCAAATGATGAGTAAAAGAAGACAAGGAAATTAAATAGTCACCCCAGGACATGTTCCAGCTAAATTCACTTCATCAACAATTCTATTAAAATATAGCGAAGAAATATAGGTGCCATTGAATCCACAAAACCAATAAAGATAATAACTATTACAAGCTCATCATTTCGTGAATACTATAAGAGCAAAGGAATTCAGGAAGGGAGCAAAATTTCACAGAATTCAAGAGCAGCTCGTGAAATATGCACATTTCACTAAGTCAGCAGTAAGGAGAAGGGGAACAATGCCGCAGTATTGTGATATTCTTCTTCTACTTATTAGTTACACAGGTATGACAAGATTACTACTTCATCAAAAAACCACTTAAGCGAGAACTAAGGGAACCCCGGAGAGAGAATACCGGAAAAGATTAAGGGAGAACAAGTACAAGAACAAAGCTGCAAGTTAAAGGAGGAAGAATAAAGTTAAGCGGAAATAGAGGAAAGAAATATTCTTGAAAAGGAAATCAAGATATGATATTTACCAGCGAAGAACAATAGGAGTTCATTCTCAATGTTACCAGCGAAGAAAGGGAAACTATAATCAGTGAAGCCTAGAAAATAACTTGAATATCACAAAAAAACACTCCAACGGGTAGCATACTCAAGTTGCTCATCTTTGTCAATCAACCACTCCAGCGAAGAACAAATAAAGGGGAGTGATCAATATGCATTGAGTTCATCAAGTCATTAAAACACAAACAGAGAATACCGCAGATAAAACTCAACAGCAGCGAGTAGAATCGCAATAACAACATCAGCGAGTAGAACCGCGACCACATCTGCATCTGTGGTTTATTTGATTTATTTGATGCCCTCTTTTTGGTCATAAGATTTAAACACGAAAGAAGAAATCAGTTGGTGGCAAAGAGATGCAATTACCATAAGTAGAAACGAGAAAAAATAATCTCATTCTTCAAAAATGAAAACAGATCACCTAAATCAATATCTCCCGCGATTTTCATCGCCGAACCATGATACCAGGCGAAATAATAGAACCTTCTTTTGAAGGATGGAAAGAACTAAAGGCAGTGGAGCCCCAACAAGTAGAACAACAATCAAATCAGCTTAGGCGATAAAGAGTTCAGATCGTGGAGCACCGAGATGAAAAATAGCTAAGACAGATGAGGAATCTTGGCTCATGTAGCTTTCATGGAATTGATATGTTGATTTCAGCTAGGTCATCGAATAGGGCATGGAAATTCATGAACGAAACGCAGGTCATGAGCAGAAAAATTCTGAGGAAATATTGAACATGTACAGGGAAGGTAAACTCCAAAGCCATGCAGGAAAAATAAGTTTCGCGGCAACTCATTAGTCAGTTCCTGCGAAGAGATCAAAGACCAGCAAAATAAGGAAGTTAACTTGAAATTGTAAGCCTCACAAGTCCAAAGGAAACAAGCAGAACGATTGAGAGGGGAAAATTAAAGAGAGCAAGTTAAAGAGAGCAACTTCGCAAGTTTGTTAACGAGTAGAATCTGCGGCATTCTTCGCAGTTATTACGAAATAGTTAACGAGTAGAATGATTTGTTATTAACCAAAAACTTCACAGATTTGTTGCAAATACAAATAAAGAAAGTTAAAGTTAAAATTAAAATTCCAACGAAGGAAAAGAACGAAGAAGAAGAATAAAGGAGAAAAAATGAATTCAAGGTTCACACGAAGGCAGATGAGAAGTGCCAGAAAAGAAATAAACTACAAAGACGCAAACATACAGGACAAAATAAGTAAACTTATGCAAAGAGCGATTACAGAAGAATAAATTCAGTAAATCTTATGTTTCTTTCGCAAACAGAAAGCTGGAACAGTTGGTAAGGGGAATAATGAGTGAATTTGAGATCTTGCGATCGAATCCAAGCACATGTATATTTTTTGTTGCTAACTTTCTATAAAACCAGAGAGCAACCGTAATAAGAGGATGGAAATGGGGCTTGTTATCGCAAACAGAATCCAGTGCAAATGGTTAGTAGCGAAGCTAAGAAGTTCAGTATCGCAGGTTTGAGTCCCTCGCCAAGCATATTTTTCGTTTTTACTCATTTTTGAACTTCAAGGAGCGAAGAAATGGAGTAATATATCAGAACTAGGACTTTCTATCACAAGCAACAAGTAGCCCAAATGGTCAGAGAAGGAGTATGCAAACTAGAAGACTTGGATTTGAATCTCCCTCCTCGCAGAATTTTTTTTGCGAGACAAAGGAAAGAGTTGATGATTATCTCGCCAAGAATGAAGAAAGTTGACGAGAATTTCGCAAGAGAGGGTTAAAACAATTGGTATGGTGCAAGAGGCAGATCAAGAACTCATTTCTCATTTCTTCTCATTTCACAAGCAAATCAAATGCTTCGCGAGAGACGTCAGCAACAGAAAATCGCAAGAAAGCTAAGTACCACTTCCTTGAATATTTTACTTACAGGAAATGAATTTTTTTGATTTATTTTATAAAAAACGATACTATCGCAATATTTCAAAGAGCATTTCTAAGATTTTTAATATTTCAAAAGATTTCAAAAGATTTGATTTAATTTACCAAAAGCGATATAATCGCCAGATTTCTAAAATTTCAAATATTTCAAAATGTTTCAAAGATTTTTTGATTTGATTGACAAACAGCGATACAATCGCAAGACTTCAAAAATTTCAAAAGATTACAAAAAATGTAATCATCGCAAAAAAATTTCAAGGATTTCCAAGATTACAGAAAATGAAATTATCGCAAAAAATTCTAAAAATTTCAAAATTTAAGATTTACAAAGAGCGATACAATCGCAAGATTTCACAGATTTCTCTAGAATATTTCTTTTACAGAAAAATATTTTTGATTTAACAACGTGATACAATCGCAATATTTCAAAGAATATTTCTAAGATTTCAAAAGATTTTAAAGAATATTTACTTCAAATATGATTATGAGAAATGAAAGAAGAGATTGGCAGAAATGAAAGAATGAAGAAACGCAAGCATCATCGCAAGAAATGCGAATAAAATTTCGCAGAGACATAAGAATGGGACGAACCTTTATGGCGTGCACCTTAGTTAGCGAATAAAATTTCGCAAGAGGCAAATGTAAGACCTAATAGCGCGTCATATGAGGGGGTATCTCTTGACATGACTCAGCGATAAGGTTATACCGCTGCTGGAACCTGAGTCATGCAGATGTTGGGGTTAAAGAAAACCTATCCGGGAGAGAGATCTTGGATTTCCAACTATATAAGGTTATACCCTGGTTGGACGACCGAGAATATCTTCCAAGAAGTGCAAAGTATGACCAAGGCGCCGAGGTACACGTTTGAGCCAAGAGTGCTCGGGGCGTACGAAACTCCCTTTCCATTCTTGGTAAGTCTTGGCTATGATGCATTTGTCCTGAAGAAAACCCCACTTAGGGTGCAGTCTTGTAACTATAAGCCATATAGGCATAAAGGAAAAGAAGCTGCGAAAACAACTGGTTGTTGGTAAATCCGGATGGGAGGAGCTAGTCTTGTATGGCCAATGTGCCCTCCTTGAAGGGGCAACCAGGGGGAAGATAAGGGCGGCACCCTCCATTAGGGAGCTGATAAGTGTCTTAAGACGTCAATGTCATGGGGCTTTATGATCGCAAGAACATTTAGGCATGTCATATTGTCGCGTGACATAAATTATACAGAGGCAACAAGCCATAAGAGATATGTTTAGATGAGATCAATGGGTTTTTACATGAAAGTGTAAAGACGTCCTGCGATTTCATCGCAAGACGACAATGTCATGGGACTTTATTCTCGCGAGGGGATTTAGATCTGTCATATTGTCACAGAAAATTCAAAAAATAAAATGGATAAGGCAAGATCAATGGGTTTTTACATGAAAATGTAAAGACGTCCTGCGATTTTGTCGCAAAAAGAAAAATTGGAAAAATAAGACCTTTAATTAGGAAGGCAAAATAAGACCAATAGAATAATTTCAAACTTAATTATTTTCTTTTAAGAATGCAGGAAAGATTTGCTCATCGCAAGAGAGATAGCAAGTACTATCAGAATCTCTCGGAAGTATTGTTCACAATTTCTCAGAAGTATTATTCAGAGTCTCTCAAGAGGATTGTCTACAATCTCACAGCAATATTCATCGCAACACTATTCAGAACTATTCATCGCGGCACTATTCGTCACTATTCATCGCGGAACTATTCGTCACGGTACTATTCATAATTTTGCGGAAACATTCAAAAACTCGCAGAAACATTCAGAAATTTGCAAACTCATTCAACATCTCGCAGACTATTTAAGAATTTCACAGGAGAAGTCATTATTTCGCAGAATGAGACGGAGGCAATTCGTTCATTTAACATTTTCTCAGGGATTCTTCCTTCATAGATAAAGAACAGAGGCAACTATGGATTACCAAGAAAACATTTTATGTTATTTATCTTCTCGGCAAGAATCATTTCCAAAATGGACAAGGATTTTCACCAAAAATGAAGTAAGAATTTCGCGTGAACAGAGGCAATACTTATGATTTTCATTAAAGGACGGATACTTCTTTATATTTTGAGGATTGAGTACTTCTTATATTTCTTCAAGGATACTTCATACTTCGCAGAGTTGATACTTCTTATTTACTTAGCAAAGATATGGAACTTCACAAAAGAATAAAGGCAAGTACGTACTTTTCAAGTCTAGTATCCTTTCGCTCGTTCCTTCATCAACAAAAATCAAAGACTACTACAACAACAAATTTTTTCTTAAAGATTACTTTTCAAGCAATATTCAAGAAAAAAGAGGCAAGATGTAGTACCAGAATATCGCCACAGCAATATTCTGGCGAGATTAAAAATATTTAACAACATTTTTGCGAGCGTCACAGCGAGTTCTCCAACAACACTTTGCGAGTGTCACAAAATAATGACATAACAGTTGACGATTGAAGAAACACAAAAAGAACATGATTGACTGGCGATGGTTACGATGCTTGCGAGAAGGAATAATATAGTTACTGCGATATCATCGCAAGAGATATCCGAAATTAGAGGACAGCTTAGTTGTCACCCATTATGTAATTTCCTATAAATAGAGATCCAATAGATTCAGGAAAGGAGGATATATTTTTTAGAGTTGAGAGAGTCTTGAGGAGAGAGACAATTTTTAGGAGAGAGAGAAATATTTTCCAGAGAGATTTTTAGAGAAAGAGAATGTATTTTTCTTTATCATCTTCTTCCCCAAAACTAGATTTATAACTCCACTAATGGAGATTATCAAATGTAAAATCAAATGTAAATTTTAACAATCATAGTAGAGAATCATGGATGTAGATCAAATTGATCGAACCATGTAAAAATCCGTGTGTTTATTTATAATTTTTAGAACTTTAATCATACTTTTAATATCAAATTAGTTTAGATCAAGAGATTATTATCAAGATATTACAAGGGGTGTATTGTGGGAAATCCTGCAACTACAATGGATACATACAATCAAGGATGTAGCATCAACACTGCATCAAATTTCCTATGCCCAATGGAATTGGAGAAATTAGAGGAGATACTGATATTGTGAAGCTGTGTTATTAAACTGAAGTAAGAAATTATGAAGAGTGTCCAAAGCAGCGAAAAGCTCGCAGAAGAATGTCGAAATAAACAAATAAAGAAGAAGAATTTAAAGTTTACATGATAAGAGCAAAAGAAGGAAAAGGAATACCCAGCGAAATCTCGCAAGAAGGAGATGAACTCGCGAGAGTTGTGAAAACCTCAACACCAATGGGAGAGCCTGAAGCCAGCTACACCGCAACAGAACCAACAAAAGAAGTAAATATTGGAAGTAAAGAAGAACCTAAGATGCTGAAAATTGGAACAAAGATGGAAGTAGATGAATAAGAGCGAACCGTAAACCTCTTGCGAGAGTATAAAGACATCTTCGCATGGAATATGGATGAGATGCCTGGAATGGACCCATCAGTTGCATGTCATAAGATAGAAATTAACAAGGAGGTAAGACCATTTAAACAAAGGATAAGAAAAATTGCAACAGCATACCATTCCCAAATAGATGAAGAATTACAGAAGATGCTTGATGCGGGAATTATAAGGAAGGCAAAGTACCCGGAATGGATTGCAAATATGGTGGTGGTTCCAAAGAAGAATAAAGGGATAAGAATTTGTATAGATTTTACTAACTTAAACAAAGCTTGTCCTAAAGATAGCTTTCCATTACCAGATATTCCTCAAATGGTCGAATCAGCAGCGAGAAATGATAGAATATCTTCATTAGATGGGTATAAAGGATATAATCAGATTCCTCTCACTGGAGAAGATCAAGAGCACACCACATTCTTTGCCCTAAGAGGATTGTACTGTTATACAAAGATGCCCTTTGGTTTACGAAATGCTGGTGCAACATATCAAAGAATGGTGGAAAAAGTGTTTGGAAAATGGATCCATAAAAAATTAGAGGTATATGTAGATGACATGTTAGTCAAAAGAAAAGAAGCTAAAAACCATGTACAAGACTTAAAGGAGATTTTTGATCAAATACGACATTTTAACATCAAGGTGAATCCCGAAAAATGTACTTTTGGAGTAGATTCAGGAAAAAAATTGGGGTACATTGTGTCAAAGGAAGGAATACAAGTTGACCCAGATAAAGTACAAGCAATTCGCGACATGCCAACACCAGCAACAGTAAAAGATGTGCAGAAGTTGAATGGGCTCTTAGCCTCTATAGGAAGATTTATCTCGCAATCTTCAGATAAATGCAAGCATTTATTCAACATACTAAAGAGGGGTACGAAATTCAAGTGGACAGATGAATGTGAGAAGGCTTTTCAAGGAGTTAAAGAATATTTAATGAACATATCTATCTTACATAAACCAGATCCCGAAGAAGAATTATTGATCTACTTTGCGATAACTTCGCACGCGTTAAGTGCAGTATTACTGCGAGTGGACGCAGGAATAGAAATACCAATTTATTACATCAGCAAAACATTTAATACTGCAGATAAAAATTACTCAAAGATTGAAAAGTTAATTCTGGCATTGGTTTATGCAACCTTTAAACTTCGCATCTATTTTCAAGCACATAAAATAAAAGTATTAACAAAGGTTAGAGTTATTCCTCACATAAGCAGCGTCGTCTCGTTGAGGAATTTTGGAGGACAATCGGAAACATGTACTGACGATAACCATGCCATAAACATATTCCGAGTGTAGTGTTTTTTTTTTGTTTTGATTAGAGTAATGTAGTTTGGTGTTCAATATATATAAACTATATATTTTTAAAAGTACTATTTCTCATCTTTGATTTTTTTTTGTATCTTGTATGGACTAAAAGTTGTTTTTGAAATCTGAAGAATCAGACTTGGTCTTATTTTGGGTAATAATGGTTGGTATTTTATTTAATGGAGTTAATGCTTTTAAACATATTCCCGACTAATTTAGAGGGGGATTTTCTTTTATGGTGGTCAATTTGGTATATAAGGAGGCATTTCTGTATTCCAGTTGTATTTATGGTTATAGATTTTGCGAATCTATAGGGATACTTTTATGTGCTCATTATGGTTTGACACCAAAACACAAAACTAGAACATAAATGGGCAAAAAGAAAGATACATAAATTATGGTACCATTAGCCCATATTTGTAGTGATAAATTCACGTTTTGTATTTTATGGATAGTTCCTGTTTTATATTATCAACCAATGCCGTTGTAAATATTAAGATGTTGTCATGACGGGTATTCTAATTACAGGAGGTCAGCATTAGTGAATTGGTACATAAGTAGCTGTAATGAGAATCACAGTTGGTTTCTGCAATTCAATTGAATGACAGGAAGACCCCTTCCCCTTGATGGACTCTAGTCTTATAGAATCCATGTAATTTCAGCAATCCTTTGTGATTTCTATACAATGTCAAATTTTTGTAATAAAATTAGGCGTGATTTTTCCAAGTAGCCATTCGTTTTCAACACAATACTTGTGCTTTCTATATATCCAGTTCTTTGGTCATAAATTGAGTTTGACAATGCAACCAATAACTCCAACACCATTCAATCATACACAAGAAAACATTCATTAACAAGAAAAATAATCCATTAGACAGTCATTAATTAAGCAACTCCAACACCATTCAATCATTAACATTACAAAAAACATGAAAATAAATCTTAAATCCAAAAAACAAATCAAGATTCAGTCGTCAACAATCCACAATTTCCCATTAGACACTCTTAATTCCAATTTTTCTCTGTACTTTGATAATACCTATTTCTTCAAAATAGTAACTTGTGTAACCATTTGCAATTAAAATCTGTATCATCATTTCCATTAAAGAAACTTAACCCAAAAAATCCACCAGCTATAAGAAAATTGGAATTGGTAGAGTCTTACCTATTTCCAACCATCACTCGGAGTCGTAATCTGACCATTCCCTCTCCGATCCCATATCAGTTTCAGAATCATTCACTATGTTGAGTATGACCTCATTTTCATGTGATGTTCGTGATAGGTATGCCTGATACTCATCCTCTATATTGATTTCAGTCTCAGGGTGGTCTGTATAATCCTTATATCTTCCTGCATAAATTGATGCTCTTCTAGCCCTAATCCTTCTCATTAACATCACACCTTGTCTCCTTCTTTTTTCTGCAACAACTGCAAAAATTCTTTTGGGTATTCTTCATCTTTTACTTTCTCTTTCTCTTTACTTCCCTTATTTTTCTCCTCATTTTCTGCCTCATATACTGAGTTTGCATGAAAAAACTCATTCCACAACAGATCCATATCATCATCTTGGATATTGTTCTGCAAACATATTCCTTGCCTCTTCTTTCTTCTTCTTTTTTATTGCTTTGCATATATAGTACTTATCTTTCTCTAGTTGCTCCAAATCCATTTCAAATACTGCTAATTTGAACCTCATCATCACTTCCTTTATCTTCAAGCACTTCTCCTTATCAACTTCTTCCTCTGTCATTGGGGTCTTTCCTTTTGATGGTTTGGAACCACTCTCTTTTTTGGGTTATTTGGAGCCATTGTTATCTCTGAAACGTTTTTTGTTCTTCTCTTCTCTTGGCTTAATTTTCTCTCTGGAAAATGAATATAAATATAATATTAATTCCTCTTGCACATTTATCATGTTTTTTTTCTTTCTTCAGAGACATACCTATTCCCAAGAGATGCATGCAGCTGTTGAATTTAAAGAAATAATAACACCCCGGTTGAATTCAAAGAAATAATAACACCCTACTAAGAGCATCTCTAATCGGAAACATGTACTCATGATGTCCATGCCACTAACACATTCCTTGGGTTATCTATGAAGCTTTTTTTTCTTGTAGTTGTGTTTTTTTTTGTTTTTTTTTTGTATTTGGATCTTTTTTCTATGTACGATTTATTCCTTGGGTATGTAGATTTTTTTTTCTCTTGTAGTTGTGTTTTTTTTTTTTTGGTGTTTGGATTATTTTCTATGTTGAAATGTACAATTTAGTTTGGGTCATTGTTTAACTAGACAACCTTTGGTTTTTTTTCCTTTTTTTGCATTACACCTATGGTCTAGCCGTCATGGCCACCCCAACCCACCTAGGTAATTAATCGAAAAGTAGAAAATTATTTGGGTATTTCCTAATTAAGAGATCATGATTTATTTTAGTTTGTTATGTTCGGAATGTATATATTAGATTAAAAAGAAAATTAGATAATCATGAAAATATTCATTCCATATCTCATTATACTGCTACAATATCTCATTGTTTAGTAATATGGAAATTGAAATATTCGGTGTAAATACCAAAGAATCGTGATTTAAGATAATGATGGAAAACCTAAAAAATTAGAGTTTTCAAATTACACCAAGCATAGAAAAAAACTAACATAGATTATTAAGAGGGATTGTTGATATGAAATTGACAAGAGGATCCAAAAACGTCATATACTAACGCGACCATTCGCCAACAGGTATATTGGATATATATATATATATATATATATAAGCTTTATACTCGTATTTGCTTGTAGCATTCACAATAATAAAATCCTAAAATCTTGTAATTTTATTTCATTTTTATAATCTTTCATCAGTATAATACTATGTTGCCGGAATTAACTACCGAGATACTTCAGCGCCTCCAAACTACAGAAATCGTTTTAGCAAGAAAATGTGTATGCAAAGAATGGAATACTATCCTTGGGGACAAAAGAATTGGATTCCTTGTTGGTGTTACACCAAGAATGGGGAAAGATAAAGTTACCCAACTCTTTTATAAAGAGGAAGATTTCATCCCGATCGTAACAACCAACAATCATGATGCCCCAAACGATGGAACCCATGATGATTGGACTATGTTGCACCCAATAGTTGGATCTTGAAATGGTCTGGTTTGTTTTAATGTTTCACACCACGGCATACAAGATTCTGTATATATTATGAATCCAGAAACTGGTGACCACCTCCATGTGCCACAACTATGCATCCCAATTGCACCGGATCAAGTACTTTCATGGTATCCATGATACAACGTAATTGGGGGTTTTAGATACTGTCAACGTACCAATGAGTACAAGGTAGTTCGAATTCACATGGATGGTAAAGTCCAAATACACGCTTTAGTATACAAGAGTGGATGGAGGAACATAGCATGGGAGATTCCTTATACTTTTCGGAGTTCAGGTGTGTACGCACATGGTTGTATTTTTTGGATAGATTGTTGTCAGCAAGATATTGGCATAATATCTTTCAATTTGGACACCGAGATGTTCCATCAACATTTGC
Source organism: Papaver bracteatum (assembly GCA_023529315.1). Taxonomy (NCBI): domain Eukaryota; kingdom Viridiplantae; phylum Streptophyta; class Magnoliopsida; order Ranunculales; family Papaveraceae; genus Papaver; species Papaver bracteatum. The sequence goes on from JAJJWX010000256.1 coordinate 3,972,603, forward strand.
CACCCCCGCATCATATTCCTGGGAGTGAAGTTTGGATAAATACTTACCCATCACTTGGGATGGTCATGTTCGGAGTTCGCATTTTATTTTACTACATCCATGAGGGAATTGATCGGCCCCGGATAGATTTTTGGGCTCCCATTTCCAAAGAAAATATTCATACATGGGCACCTGGAGGGGAATGGAATTGGAATTATGAGATAATCATTTTCTTTAAAGAGGATGAATGGCCGACTCATAACCCGATAGCCTTTATAAATAACAAGGAACTCTTATTTGGCAGAATAGGCGTTTATTATGTTACAATACACTCACCAGAACTTGGACGGAAATTTGGGGGGCACTACCGTGGGAAACAAGGGTTGCAATTATTCCTCACATGAGGAGCGTTGTCTCGTTGAAGAATTTTGGTGGACAATCGGAAACGTGTACTCATGATGTCCATGCCACTAACACATTCCTAGGCTTATCTATGTAGCATTTTTTTCTTGCAGTTGTGTTTTTTTTTTTGTATTTGGATTTGTTTTCTATGCTGAAATGTATAATTTATTCCTTGGGTTATTTATGTTGCTTTTTTTTCCTTGTATTTTTTTTTGTTTTTGTTTTGGTGTTTGGATTTTTTTCTATGTTGAAATGTTCAATTTCGTGCATCATCATGAAAGTGTTTCCGCTAAATGTTGGGTCATTGTGTGACTAGCCAACATTTGGTTTTCCTTTTTTTTGCGTTACACCTATGGTCCAGCCGGCCGGGCCACCCCAACCGACCTAGGTAATTAAATTAAAAAGGGAAATAGATAAATATGAAAATACTCATTCCATATATCTCATGAGATCATAATTTATTTTAGTTAGTTATTTTCGTGTATACTAGATTAAAAAGGGAAATTAGATAAACATGAAAATATTCATTCCATATCTCCTTATATTGCTATAATATTCGATGTAAATACCAAAGAATAGGTGATTTAAGATAATGATGGAAAACCTAAGAAATTAGGGTTTTTCTTAGAAATATATATAAATTACACCAAACAAAGAAAAAATTAACATAGAGTATTAAGAGGAAAATGGGTTCTGCTCAGAGGGACTGTAGAGATAAAACTGAAGAGAGGATCCAAAAATGTCCTCGACTGATGGCTAGTCCTCGTAAATTAAGGATTATCATTACTGTGGATGGAATAACTACTATTTCTGGTGTTCCCCTCGACGTTGTAATTAGTTATGTTGTCAGTAGTGTTGACAATGATGATGTTCTTATTTATGCTGATGTTATTCCTGGTGTTCCTCTGGACGCTGTAATCAGTAGCGTTGAGGATGCTGATGTTCCTGCTTATGCTGATGTTCCAAATGTGAATGATAATGCTCTTGCTTCTATTATTGAAATTATTGATGAAGATCGTCCCGATGTTCCGGATATGGCAGATAATCCAAAAGTTAACAAGCATGATCTTAACAAGCATGTGGCGCATAATGAAGCAGAAAATGACAAATCTGAGGATGACAAGGCACCCAAGCCTGCTGATTGGAGTGATCAGGTTCACCTCAGCATTGCAAGAAGAATTGTTTGAAGATAGGGATGGTTCATTTGATATGGTTTTTTTTTTATGATATGGTTTGATTTATCGATTTCATTTCGTGGACGCTTTGAAAGTTGTTTTCGTTTCTTGTTTCATTTTATAATTTTGTCATTTAGAAGAAGGTGATGTTTATGAATTCTTTTATTATTTAGGTATTGGAATCATGAAATAAATCAGATAATTATTTACAAGTTAACAGACTTTACAGAATGCAATATACTCTTGCAAATTTTTATTTAGTTATGAGGTGTGCATTCTTTTGGAAAAATAAATACAATTAGCTGAAAGAACGGAGGAAATGTATAAAAATACAGTTGTTCCTCCCTGTAAACAATAAGAATCAATATATCACTTTAGGTCTGATCTTATTATCTCCTTGCCAACACTTTTAACAAAAATACGAGTTTGAACAAGTAAAGTGCTATTGAAAGTAAAGTACTGCTATAAGACGATTGTAGTACCAGAATATCGCCACAACGATATTCTCGTAGTAAGAACAACGCTTTCACGAGAAGGTCAAATATTCCTATAAATATAAATGACATTGTTCACGAGAGTGTCGTAAGGATTCTTCAACAACATTTGGCGAGCGTCACAAGTAAGCTTCATAATAGCTGACGATTGAAGAAACATGTTATGAGAGTGTTGTTTCACGAGGATTACAAAAGTTGGCGAAGATTAATATTATAAATACCACGATGAGATCGCAGAATATATCCGAAAAAATGGGAAAACTTAGCTGTCACCCACTATGTAATTTCCTATATAAAGGGTTCAAGTAAGTCCAGATGAGGATGATGTATTTTTTAGAGTTGAGAAAATCTTGAGGAGAGAGAAACTCCAGAAAAGAAAGCTGTAAATCTGAGTTTGAATATTTTCTGTAAACATTTCTAAGATCTAAATAATAAAAGTGTCGTTTAATTCTTTAATCTTCAACTAGTTTCACTTAGATTTTTATAGGATCTTAATAGGGGTGTAGTGTGGGAAATCCTGCTACTACAACGATGTTAATGACAATGATATTTGCGTGGAATTGGATGATAATAAGGAACCATACTAATCTGACAAAGAACCTGACTCATCTAACAAGATCTTTGCTTTTTAAACAGGGTTTTTTCCATGTGAACTTTTAGTTTACATATTTTTAAATATAAAGCATTTCGTCTAAGATGAAGGCTTTTTACGCTGATAGATAGGTTGACATTTATGTGATGAATGATTCACGTTGAACTTTTATGTTTTCTGGAAATGATGAACATGAAAATGGATGGGTTTAGTTTATTTATCTTTATTAGCTTCTGTATGATTAGAATAATACGTTTCCTATATAGGTTTAATTAATACGTTTCCTTCCTAAAACAAGAATAATACAGGAGACAACCCATCTTAAAATTATTAAGGTACATATTATTCGAAATAGGAAAGTAATTTTTTTCTATAGCCTCTTCTCGAGTTGGTTAGAGATATGAAACAAAATTTTGAAAATTCTGGGAAACAATTTTATCATAAGTGTTTATGATGTATTCTCTCATAAAATAAGGAAACTAACCATATTGGTTACACATCAAAAATTTGGAAATAAAAAAAGAAAAACACCAAAAATCTTTTGTTTGGCGGGTGATGAAAATGAATTTTACTGGGCGGGATGATTTCAAAAGGAAAATCAATTCCTGCCTGATGGTTTGGTTAAATTCGAAAAAGAAAAAGAAAGATGAGTTCGATCTACTTTTTCAGTTTTTATTACTCGGTTCATTCTCTCTATGAAATCATAATTCTACTACTATCTCTAATCTTTACAAGGAACCTACCTCTTCAGACTTAATCTTTGTTGTTGGTATTATTTCTAGAACCCATTATCGAATGAATATTAAATTGATATTAGATTTTTTTTTTTCGATCTCATGGAATCAGATGTTAGATATTATAGGTTTACTAGTTAAAGCATGATTAAGGTTTTTATTCTATCACTTCTTATAGGTTTACTAGTTAAAGCATGAGTAGGGTTTTTATTCTATTATTATCTCTAATCTCTACAAGGAATCTAACTCTTTAAACTCGATCTTTGTTGCTGGTAATATTTCTACAACCCATTATCAAATGAATATTAAATTTATGTTAGATTTTTTGTTTGATCTCATGGAATCATATGTTAGATCTTATAGGTTTACTAGTTAAAACATGATTAGGGTTTTTATTCGGCTGTATCAAAGAAAAAGTTAATGACAATCACAGGTTGTACGATGAGATGTGATTTCATTTTGTTATAATAATAATATTTTAGGCATAAGTTACATGCATGAACTACTATAAGATTTAGGTAAGGATATTTCTTTCATGTATCTTAGTTAGGCTTTACTAGTTAGTTAGGTTTTACAAAATAAAAATAAAATAAAAAACTTAACGATGCTAATTTTTTTCTAAGGTTTTTGTTATTGTTTGGGTTGGATTTTGATTGAGCATTAATAACTCAACTTTGATCGACGATGTTGTGTCAATCATATTTATATACAAGGCTTCTCAAGATTTAATTATTTGAGTCTCTGTTACTTGGCGAGCCTGTAACGTATGTATTTTAAGTTGCCACTTTTAATAATACCATGTTGCTGGTTGGACAATTTGACTATATCTTCAAGATAAAAATGGGTAATCATTATCTGGTGCTTTAGTGCTCTTGGCTTTTGTAACAAAAAGTTATATAAGACCGTTTAACCGGCACCTTTCTCTTTGTGGATAATACAATAATCATGAGGGGATTTTTTGTGTTGCAGTGATGTTTTAGCCTCAAGTTACATGCATCACTGAGTTCATGTTTGTTTTCTTTTCATATAATAAAAAATATGTGTAACACATGTTGCCTATCCTGTTAGGTTTAGCTAATATTTTCCAAAATAAGCTCAAATTCCTAACTGAGATGCACGTACCTACACATCTTTTGTCATGGGAGAAGATGATGATTATGACCAATGGAGGGAATCAGATGTTGAGGCGGATTCTGATGAAGAAACGGTGGATTTAGATGTGGGTCATGATGACATTATACAATCAGATGACGATAATGGTGGAGATATGCTCCACACTGCTAGATTTGAAGACTTAACAGGTAATGTGTGAAACCTTGTACTTACTTGTTTCTACTTAAACATCACATTGTTTCATATATTGCCTCGGTTATTTCCAAAGTCAGAAGATTCTGAAAATGATGATTTGGACGTGTTAGAAGAAAAAGAATTAGAAAATTCTCCAGAAGCAGAAGAGCAGCCCAACAAGAAGACTCTACAAAATTGATCATAAAAGAGAGGGGAATGACAAGAATGTTGAAGCTTCATAAAGACTTCACGAAAAAAACTGCCAAAAGAAGGGATATTGAATTTGACAGAATGTTCTGGCCTATTGGTGACCATAGAATTGAATTCAGTAGTTACCTAGGCTATTTGGTCCGTGATATGGTTGGCATAAAACATTTATGTTGGAAGTAAGTCCCTTCAACAACAAAATAAAATATGTGGGAGAAAATTCTGGTATGCATATGCGGTTACCAATTCGTCGTTTTTGTTGTCTAACTGAGAGTCTGTGATTAACATACATTAGATGCTATTGCAGCTTCATTTTGAGGTGCCCCATGAGCTGAAGCGAGTGGTCATGAAGCGTCTACCTGTTCAGATGTGGGACTTCAGAAGGAAATTGTACAACAAACATGTAAAACCCTTCCTGGAAAGGATGCACAAACTAAGAAATTTCCCAAAAAAGTACGAAACGGTAATGGACCAAGAAAATTGGTGTTTGTGGGAGAAAACTACGTCTGCCGGTTTAGGTAATTTTGGGGTGTGTGTGTGGATGTAAAGTGAGTTTAAACCTTCAAAAAATTTGCTGCGCGATGAGCACTTTGATTCGAGAGGTAATCTATACAATTCTGGCCTAAACCGAAGACACGGCCGTTCCAGATTTGTTTCGGTCACAGGTGAAGGATGTGAGGTTGATCTTAGGGAGGGAAGCGAAGAAGGTGTTGAGAGTATGAAGGTGAAGTCTATTTGATGACTTGTTAACAAAAGGTTGAGCAGGCTAGCAAATGTTGCAGGCAGGCTCTGAGTGTTGAATACGATTAACACTTGGTTTTCTGTGTTGTTCGAACTTCTGTTTTTTTGGAAATAGGGAGGAGAACCTATTTATACAAGTCATTAAGCCTTCTTCATGTCTCTCATGGGAAGTGGAGGAAGTAGAGTATGGGATGAGTGGAGTTGTGTGTGAGTGTCACACGATCAGAAATACCCACTTCTCCCATCTTGACTTAACCGCCCATGTCTTCATAACACGTTCTTGTGATGGCGCGTTGCACGCTGCACGTTGTAAACCGCCAGACCAATACCCCAGTTTGTATCCCCCAGTTGTGACGTGATTAATGTCTCGAGTGTGTGGATCGCGGGACCCACAGAAAATAGTGCAGGGTGAACCATGAACTTGGTATAACATCGCATGCAGCCATCTTCAGGTAACCGTTTGGAAGCTGTATAGACAGGCCATGCCTTGGTCGGTTACCTTGTGAAGAAGAGTGACGGATGGTGGTCATAGTGATACCTTGTTTGCTGGTTGATTCGCACCCTAATCCATTCGTCCAAGATTGCAAAGCTGGACGGACGAGATGACTCGTAGCCTTGCTTGCGACCGTTGGATAGGAGGCGCGCATGCTGCCTCTTTCGGCCCAAATGTTTGCATACTCAGAGAGTTCCAATAGAGGAACCGATCATCCCTGCATGGAGGTAATACAATGGTGTTCATGCCCATGCCTTCTTGACTCGCAAATATTTAATCTAAGCCACTCGACTCATGTGGCAAAGACGGGTGGTCGAGATAAGAATTTATGGAGGGGCCGTGACATATCACTTTTGGGCGCGCGTACCGAGGAGCTTAATCACCGCCGGTCTTGGCCGATCAGCTAGACGTGAAGCCAGGCCCACGGTGGTCATGCTAGCATGCTCGGTTCCTTCTAAGTCTCCATCTTGGCCTTCCTTCCAAGCATGCGAAGATAGACGCTCGAGATGTTTCTGCGCCGCAAACCCTAATTAGGGCTTTAGACCGGCCACTTTGAGTGATCGGTTTTGGGTTGCGTGCACCTCTTTTGGGGAGACTGACCATGTATGCAGCATATTGGGTCGACGGTGAGCATGTACATGATTTCTCTATGACCCTGGGCGCAATCTAAGCCATCCAACTATGCCGGCGAAGTCGGATGGTCGTGATCGTTTTGGATCTTCTCAACCTGCATAAGGCGTTAAACTGGCCTTGTTTGGGCAATCGTTTCTTGCACCATGGCTTGCCTATGAGGGATTCGGTCATGTAGGTAGAAAGTAGGCCCGCCAATGGTGTACCATCACTTCAATACTTTTTTTAGGGTATAATCTAAGCCGTCCAACTATGCCGGCGAAGTTGGACGCTCACGATTGAAAGAAACCCTAGTCGTGCGTCATACTCACTTTGAGCGCACGTTTTGGAAGGACCAACCGTGGTTGGTCTTGACCGTTCAGTCATGTGTGAAGGTGAGTCCGAGGTGATCATGGTAGCATGCTCAGGACCCCCTGAATCTATATCTACACCCTCCATCTATGCTTGCGAAGTTGGACGGGTGAGATATATTTTTGGGTTTGTTTTCAGCAAGTGAGACTAACATGGATAGTCTTGCATGCGTTCAACGGGGCTAGTATAACCTACCGTCAGGTATCCTATGGGTGTTTGCACTTCGAACACAAGGCTTTAATTAAAGCATTAATAGTAATGCTGTATACCTACAGAAAACCGGGATGGTTGCCACATGCTCCGTTGGGATGGTTGCCACATTCTCCGTTCTGGGTAGGTATGTTTAATTCTTAGGGATGGTTGCACATGCTCCAATGAATTAATACGGCGAAAAGTATTCACCGCCTGAAGGCTTTATCCTTTGCAGGACGTCAGCTTACAAAATTGGCTTTTTACAATTTTAGCCTTTTAAATAGAAATCCACCATCAACAACTGGGACAATTACCTTAATCATGTACTAAAATCGCCTATATTTAAGGTATGGAATACACATTGCTTTTTTTGTTTCGTTCTTATTGTCTATCCCAGCATACTAATGAAATTATTTTTATTTCCTCTGCAAGAAAAATTCGGAGAGGGGAAAAGAGGCAATATCACAATCCAAGTTCCCACATCGGACGGGACGAGGAGGATACTCGAGATTAAAACTAAAATTAGTAAGTCTGTTGTCTTATTTATTATACACTGCACAGTAAAAACGGCCATATCAGATACTTCTGTTTTGTATGTCGTGTTGCGTATCTCATATATGCAGAAACCTATAACGGTATAGGGATGTGTCCTCTTACACTAATCTGTAATTTTGTCACATTAGATGCTTTGGAATAGGTTTTCTGTTTGACACAGTTAATATCTGTGCGGATGTAAATCCTTACTTGTTTCTGGTAACTACTAGCTCCAAAGCGGAAATGTTGTCGACGAAGATCTTGAGACCGGTGCTTCATGTTGGCAAGAGCACAGGAAAACAAAGACGTAATTGTTCCAGACGAGTTTGTCATTAAGAAGACATCTGAAGTTGTGAGAAAACAGAAACTTTACAGTCCTCATATTTTTAACCAAAGTAAGTGCAAAGTAATTACGCAAGGTTTAAATCAGAATTTAACACATTATTTGAATAGGAAGAGAATCGGAAGATGATTCAAGAGGTAAATATAACGGTTGGTCATAACGAGGATGCACTAACAGTTACGATCGTCCCGGATAAGGGTGGACGTGTCAAGGGGACTGGCTTTGGAGTGATGAAAACCCTTTACTTTCCAAATGGAAGAAAACCAAGACACTCGAAAGAGAACGATGAACTGCGTGAAAAGCTGAAAGCTTAGGAGAAAGAATTAGAGTCTATTAAAAATGCATATCAGAGATTGACAGATAACTTGTTATCTCATGGAGTCGACATTGCGAAAATTCTGGGCAACAGTATCAGTAAGTCTGGAGGAGAGGTAAGTGAACCGATTTTTTGATTAGATTGTGTAATTTTTTGAAATAATTGGCAAACAATATCTGATTTTTTCAAACAATGTGTTCAACTATAGTCACAGGATGCAGGACCTATCAGCGTCTCCAATAGATATAAGAATAACATACGTCCAGGATCAGTTAAGCAACTTCCAAAAAAACATGGGAAATCCGATCCACAGAAGTCATCTGAAAGCACCAAAGGGTCCGCAAAGCGGGTCTCTCCTTGTACTAAAATGCTGACCTTTTCTACTGAATCCCCGCAGTCTTTAGTATAAAAAAACAAGTCTTTGTAAGCTAAGCATGCTTGTTCAGCATAATGTCTCTCAATTTCTCTCTCAATTATCTATTAATTTCTTTGAATTTATCTTCCACGCAATATCCTCCTTCTTTCTTCTTGATTTTCTTCGCCATCTTGGTTATTTCGTTCCTGACGCTGCTCATTCTCCTGACCTCTGTTGTTTTGTTCGTTTTGTTGAACTTCGCCTTATGGTATATAAAAATCTTCAATTATTTCTCTATTTTCGCGACGTTCTTCATCTGGATTTTTCACCTCCTGCCGAATAATTCCATCAACATTTTCTACAAGTGAGTTTTGTCTTTCTCCTCTTCTGATTGACCTTGAACTTGATCTTGTAGTGCTTCTTGATCTTCTATTTTGTAACCTCATGTTTTCCATTCTCAATTCATGGTTTTGTCTTGTCAAATTTGCGCGTTCTTCCGCCTCTAACCTCCTCTCTTTGTGTATTCTTTGTCTTAACACCTCTAATACTCCAATTCTTTCATCTTCATGAATTATTCCTCCAGTTGCCTCTTCAACTCTTTCCTCCTGTCTTTCATTTCTTAACTGTTGCTCCTCTTTTATTTCTTCCGCTGAATCTGATTTCCAAGTATGTACACTCACTCTATCATAATCCTAAGTTCTATTCTGCGCCGGTGTACGTTGAATTTGATTTTCTCCATCATTTCTTGCATTCATTCTTGATGATTCTCCAGTTTCATTTCTTATTTCTCCAGCAAGTCTCTTACTCCTCCTACTAACAGTAGTTGGTTGTCTTGAAGCATTTATTCTTCTAGCCATCTCTTCAACTTCAATGAATTGCTGGAAATCGTCTGAAACATCTCACCAACTACTACAAATTCTCCCAAATCTCAATATTGATTTTCACACTAAAAACAAGGGAAATTACTCCCTATTTCTAGAGCCAATATGTAGTAGCAGGAAATCCTACACTACACCCCTCACAAGAATTCATAGTAATCAACACATCTTTTGAAGATTAAGAATAACACTTTTATTAATTGATTCCCATAAATATTACAAGTAATGGAAGAAAACAAGAATACAACCGCTCTCTTAAACTTTCTCTCTCCTCAAAACTTTCTCAACACTCTCAAATTAATCTCTCCCTCCCTTACGCCTACTCAACTCTTTATATATGGATTTGCATAGTGGATGACAGCTAACATATCCTTTAATTTCGGATCTGACTTGCGATATTCTCGCAAGAGTTACATTGTTAACCTTCACAAACATTCTAATTAATCATCACACTTTTCTCATGTTTCTGCTACCGTCATCTATTGCGTCATTCTTCAGATCATCCTGCGACGATTGCAAGGTTTTGTTAATCATATTTTGCAAATGTGTTCTTCTTGCGATATTCTGATCCTACATCTTGCCTCTTTTTCCTTGAATATTGCTTGAAGATTGATTTTTAAGGAAAAATCTACTTTGTTGCTGCTTGTTGGAGGAACAAGTGAAAGAATATTGGATTTGGAAAGTACGTACTTTCCTCTATTCATTTGCAAAGTTCCCAAGTTGCAAATAAGGAATGCCAATTCTTGAATATTGCCTATGCTCTTGCGAAATTATTACTTAAACTTGTCCACTTTGGAAATGAATCCTGCCGAGAAGATAAAGAACATAAGATATTTTCTTAGTAATCCACGCTTGCATTTGTTTTTTTATCTTCTGAGGGTAGAAACCTTGAGAAAATGAGTTAGTTGTTTCTTCATTCTTATCTTACCTCTGTCTCATGGTAGTATAATCTCTTGAAGATGCCTTTAATTCGCGAAATTACCTTATTCTACGAACTTAAATATAATTCTTCTGACACATCTTTGTGATTTTCGCAAGATTTATTACACGTATCTCTACTTCCATCCAATCCTTGACACATCTTTTTCAACCGCAAATTTTCAACCGTTCGCGTCTATTCTTTGCATTAACTGCGTTTGTCTTTTCGAGAATTTTTCCTCTTTATAAATATTATTTCCATTCTTCTCTCTTCTTCTTTTTACCTTCTTTTCAATTTCTCTACAACTTTACTATTCCTCCTCAATTTCCGCTTCTGTTATTGTAATTCTTTATTCTTTTCTTTCTTTCAATCTTCATCCTCATACCTCAAATATGCCTCCAGCTGGTCGTAAAAATGAACTTGCTTTCAAAGCAGTTCAAAAGAAACTTCAAAAAAGAGGTTTTATTTTATCTTCTATTCCCGAACAAAACCCTAAATCCGAGCTTTCTACTAAATTATTTTCTAATTATCCTTGCAATCGTGATAAAATCATAGTCTCGTTCGGTCAACTTCTCGCTGGCCTTCCCATTCCTCTTTACGACCCTGAACTTACCTTGTTATATGAAATACTTTCCCATGAGAAATTTTCACGAGCTGTGTATCAATTAAGTGGGGATTTCATACGTCTAATGCTTGAGTTCGCCAACCGTGGTTCTGGTAAGGGATCTCGTTATCCTGATGATGCTAAAAATCCTAAGTTCAAAGACATTGCGATTGTTCCTACGTCTAGCACTTGTTGGGGCGTTCGCTTGATGAAAAAAATAATGTTGTTGCTGACAAGATTTTGATGCAAGACATTTACTGGCATCCTGGCAATAATTCATCTCCGCGTCACTCTAATGATGATAGGTGGCATATTTTCTCCTTAACCTTAGAAGGTCCGTACATCTCCAGTACTCATATTTTACTCGCGAACCTCGCAGAATATCATCCTTGGGAATTCAAATGGCCCGAGAAGGATGAAGAGGTACGTTTCTAAATTTCTCTTGAATTATTATCTTTTATGCTTCTATATACATTTTTGCTGATTATTCTTATATTTTTGTATGTTTGCGAATTTATCAGATTGAGAGACTGAAAGTAAATTATAGCAAGACTAGGAAAATTAGTATTTTATCAGCTCTTCGATCAATCACATATGAGGTAAAAAATGCCCTTTTAAGATCCTTAACAATATATTGTTGTCTCTATTTCTTATTTTTATCTGCGTGTATAGGTTATCGCTGAGATAGAAGATCCTGTTAAAGTTGCGAAGACCAACAATAGAAGTAAAGGAAAAAGTGCTCTTCGCAAGGAGAAATCTACTGCTCCTCCTTCAAAGAAAAGGAAAACCTGTTCTCCCTCTCCTTCAAATTCTAATTCTTGTGAAAATTCTGCTGAGGATGATGCTGGTAACGATAACATTTCTTCTGCGGAGGAAACTTCTCATCCCGAGTCTTCTATGGCTCAATTGTCCAGCATATTTTCTGATATTATGCACGGTATTGGAGATGATGTTCTTACTAGTGCATGAAAAGATCTCGCAACTATCTGCGATGCTCCCATATTAGTCAACCACGATTCTCTTCATGGTATTTCTAGATCAGTGTCTCATAGCCTTCTTAACTCACTTTATATTCTGGTATGTTTTCATTTCTTTGCTTCTCTTTCATATTTACAGCTTTTAATTATATATGTATCTTGATAATTTTTGCTTTTCTTTGTAGGCTGGCAGAGCTTCCTTCACTGTTGCCTCAGATCTGGAAAAAGACGTATGGCTTTCGCAAAGAAAAATGCTAATATTCGCAAAGAAAATGAAGAATTAAAATCTGAATCTGTTAATCTTCACAAATAAAATGAAGAATTAAAATCTAAATCTGCTGAACTTCGCAAGAATAATGGAGAATTGGAAGCTGAAATTGTTGAGCTTCGCAGGAAGAATAAACAGCTAGAAATTGATGCTTCAAGCAACAAGCACAAGATATCTAATCTCGAGAAAGCCAATTAGCAACTTTATGGTAAAAAGTTTTTCCTCTTTCCCTTAATTCCCTTATCCTATTGTTTTAGCTTACTCAAGCAACCATTTTTGCAGATATTTATGGTCTTACTGATGAGGCTACACACTCCTCCGTTCTTTTCCTGAGCCTATAGTTGAGGATACCCTTCTTGATCGCCTTAATAACTCCTTAAATAGTTAATCAAATGACAAGATTGAATCTCTTTCCATAAATCACCTCAAATCCAAACTTCGTCTTTTAGAAATTGACCATAGGTCTTGTTTAAGTGTAGCTAATACGTCTAAACGTCGTTATCTTAACTCCAAAGAAGAAATCAATAGTTTAACAACCAAGAATAGTAACCTCATAGACGAAAAAGATCATATGTCTAGACCCTTAGAGGAATTCCATAAAACCCTTCTTAAAGTTCAAATTGAAATAGATTGACTTATTTGCGAGAATAATGCTCTTATTGAGAGGGAAAACCAAGTCCGCTCCCGCTTTCTCATTAGTAATGATGATGAATTTGCTTGGGCTGCGAAGATTCTTGATAATGCCAGAAATAATCCAGGTATAAATGTTAGTCTTCACCCGGACCATACAACCTTGATTAAAGATATGCTTTCTGAGAGAGAAGGTTGTTAACTATTCTTTCCTATTAACTTCTTGTCCTTTGTAAATTTTCGCTAAATTACTGATTCATCACTATACATTCGCAGAATCTGAAGGAAGACTTCGCCGGAGAACTGAAGAATTAAAAGTTGAAAAGGGGGATCTCGCAAAGAATCTCCCTTCTCGCAATGATAAGTGTTCAAGATTGATGAATCAACTGAAGATTACTATTTCCAACTTTAAGAATGATGCCATTTATTATCGCAATACCACTATCAGGACCGTTTGTAATAATCGCAGCATTCCTCTCTCTACTTATCCTTGTGTTGAAGAAAAAGTCCCAGAGAATGTTCATTCTTTAGTGATTTCAGACAGTGAAGCTGGTGAGGATTAAGAAAAATCTGAAGACATAAGATCTGATAATTAAAAAGAATCTGGTGAGGAAGAAGATGAATCAACCAAGATGCTTTTCTTCTTTGACCTTTTGTAATACTTGTACATTCGTTCTTTGATCTTTTATTCTTGTAATCTGTCACTTGTGAATCTCTCTAATCTTTAATATAAATTCTTGTTTGTTTCACCCTGCATGTGTTAGTAAAATTCTCTCTCTTGCAATATGATTAACCAAAATATAGTTGCGTAAATCTATCATATGGAAACAAATAACATTTAATTTATCTTATGCATTCCCATACTTTCCTTTTTTTTTATTTGTGTCCAGATGAATGATTGAGCATATTGCTTTTGTTTGGTAAAGTAGTTTGCGATAAAATCGCAATTGTCTATGTATAATCTCGCAATCATAAACTGTAAGATTACATTTATTCTTGTATTCTGATGTGGTCTTATTTTGCCTTCCTAAGTAAAGGTCTTATTTTGCCATCTTTTTCATTGCGACAAAATGGTAGGACGTTTCTACACTTTCATGTAGAAACCCAATAATCTTGCCTTAACTTTCTATTTTTTTTGTATTTTTGCTGCGACAATATGACAGGCCTAAATTTTCTTGCGAAATTAAAGACCCATGATATTGCCGTCTTTACACTTGCATGCAATGACCCATTGATCTCGTCTTATCTTCTCTTTTTTATTATTGCCTCTTCAGGAATGTTGCACAAATATGATAAGTCTTAATACTCCCGTGAGTAAAAAGTCTCATGACATTTACGTTTTAAGACACTTATCATCTCCCTAATGGAGGGTGACGCCCTTATCTTCCCCCTGGTTTCCCTTTCAAGGAGACGTACATCGTCCATACAAGACTAGTTCCTCCCATCCTAACAGTAGTTTGTCTTCTTCTAGCCATCTCTTCAACTTCAATGAATTGATGGAAATCGTCTGAAACTTCTCACCAACTACTACAAATTCTCCCAAATCTCAATATTGATTTTCACACTAAAAACAAGGGAAATTACTCCCTATTTATAGCGCCAATATGTAGTAGCAGGAAATCCTACACTACATCCCTCACAATAATTCATAATAATCAACACATCTTTGAAGATTAAGTACAACACTTTTATTAATTGATTCCCAGAAATGTTACAAGTAATAGAAGAAAACAAGAATACAACCGCTCTCTTAAACTTTCTCTCTCCTCAAAACTTTCTCAACACTATCAAATTGATCTCTCCCTCCCTTACGCCTACTTAACTCTTTATATAGGGATTTACATAGTGGATGACAGCTAACCTATCCTTTAATTTCGGATCTGACTTGCGATATTCTCGCATGAGTTACATTGTTAACCTTCGCAAACATTCTTATCCTCGCAGAATCATCACACTTTTCTCATGTTTCTGCTACCGTCATATGTTGCGTCATTCTTCAGATCATCCTGCGACGATCGCAAGGTGTTGTTAATAATATTTCGTAAATGCGTTCTTCTTGCGATATTCTGATCCTACAACGGAAGCCAATCTCGTATCGCAATATCTGGAAAAGTTTCGAAGGTATGCGTTTTAAACCAGTTACATGATCTTAAGACCATATGAGTCTAAAATATGCTATCAACTTCTATATAAATCACGGATGTGAGGGTATATTTTGGAGAACCTTGTATATTTGTTGCCTATTCATCCGTGTCTTCGCATTCACGGTGGACTTTGGCATATTTGTCACCCGAATATGGAATATTATTCTACTGCTGCAGGTAATTCAACAAAATTTGGGGAAACATACTCTGGATGTGACATCAAAAGATCCACATATTTGGAGCCAATCTGAGATCACGACAACTAAAGCAGTTTCTCCGGTATCTGTTTTATTTTTACATGCATTTTAAATCTCAATTTGTTTTGAAGTTTTCGGTTGAAGATGTTCATATGCCATATATTTCCGCAGGGTAGAAGGTGCAACCTTTTTGACCAGCTGTCTAAGGAAAACGTCCTTGCTAGAGGTAGAGATTTTCTGTTAACATGAAAACAACAATTACATGGAAATGATGGGTTGGAGGTTGATTGCCACAAAATCCTGATTGATGAAGTCATAAAACCAAAATTTTGTCTACCCGTACGATTTGCTGGTATGGAAACACTAGGGCAAACTCTTGAAAAAGCGATTCCTTGGCCAAAGTATGGTGTTCAGTTTACCGAGCCTGCTAAGAAGGTTAGTTTCTTGGCTTGTTTGATTTGTAAGTCGAATATACATAAACCAGTCTATCAATTATATGAATCACCTATCCAAGTGTAAATTAGAGAACCTAGAAAAATAGAAACATGTGTAACTTTCAAAAGTAACTAATAACTCTTTTAATCTTATGCAGAACCCTACCAGTAATTCACAACCAACTACTTCTCTGTGGAAGTCTCCTTCACGTATCAACCCTTCTGATGGATCTAAGAAGCAGTCTCCTAATCTTATGCATAACTCTACCAGTAATTCCCAACCAAATCCTTCAATATCTCTAGAGAAGTCGTGCACATATACGGCAGAACCTCTGGCTAAGACATCTAATGGAGTATGTTTTTTTTTGTTTTTTTTTTCTTCGTAAATCTATATTTCTAATTCTAGCATCTTCTTTTTATATGATGTTCATATGTCGTATCTCCGCAGAAAGAAAAATACGACTTTTGGAATGCATCTAGGGGAAATGTCATTGCTAGAGGTAGTATTTTACCTACGCTGCCTAACTAGAAAATACATGGACAAGATCTTCCTAAAAAAATTTATGTTGTCAATATTCAGGAGGTTATAGTTCCATCGTTCGTGTTAACCGAACCAAGTGGTGAGTTTAAGTTATTAGGGGAAACTAAAGATGGTTTTGTGGCATGGCCGAAAGATAATTGTTCCATCTCTGATGACAAGGTTAGTTTCTTAGCTCTTTTTCTTTGTTAATCAAGTATATAAATAGTTTTACATAAATCGTGTATTCAGTTTGATTAAAGAATAAGTACGATATAGAAATATATTAACACCTAAATGGAACATGAATAGCAGTATAAATTTTAAAATTGATATTTGGTTATGGATTTTATTATGGGCGTTAGCTGTAAAAAATACCGCGGCCTTCAGTGAAGTTGCCTTTATTACATTGTTGGAAAAATGACTTTTGTCTGCCTCTTGTTGAGAATTCACATGACATACGAATTCTCCTTGGATTTAGAATATATATATATATATATATAATACATTTAATCTCTTGCTGCAGGAAACTTTACAACATGGAAAACCTCGTGAGCAACCAGAACCAGTTTTAGATTCTGAGAAGAAATTGGACAGTGAAAAACTGAACAAGGAGCACCTAGCAGTCAATCCACATTCGGGGAGTCATGCAGCCTCTGAAAAGATTTCTCAGAAGACTAAAAAGGCGCAAAAAAGGTTATATGCACCAACTGTGCAGAAGGCATACCAACTTTCAGATGGGAAACAGAAGAAGACAAGGTTTGGCGCGTCGAGAATGTCACAACCCGATCCATTGCATGCAGAGACACCACCATCAAAAAAGTTGAAGAAAAACTGATGATTTTTGGATAAATGCTCATCTAACAAGTTCTTTGCTTTTTTAAACAGGGTTTTTGATGTGTGAACTTTTAGTTTACGTATTTTTTAAGTATTGCACTAGATGCATGCTTTTTACGCTGATAGATAGGTTGACATTTATTTGATGAATGATTCCGCTGAATTTTTATGTTTTATGGAAATGTTGAACATGAAAATGGATGGGTTTAGTTTATTTATCTTTAGTATCTTACTGTATTATTGATTACCGATCCAGATGAACCATGGGTTGTTATTATGAAGAAAAAATATTTTCATGTTGTTAATCCTTTAACTGATATTGTGAACAAATAGGGTTCTTGGATTTGGCAAGGCATATGCACAAGTTTGAATATAATTAAAAGACACTACATATGGGAGATATGTGATGGTACT
Organism: Papaver bracteatum; assembly: GCA_023529315.1. Lineage (NCBI taxonomy): Eukaryota > Viridiplantae > Streptophyta > Magnoliopsida > Ranunculales > Papaveraceae > Papaver > Papaver bracteatum. The sequence goes on from JAJJWX010000256.1 coordinate 3,990,247, forward strand.
TCTGTGCAAATTTGGAAAGATACATGGATTCCAAATATGCACAGACCTCAAGATAGTCATTTTAGCTCTTTTAATATGAAAATTGTGAATCAGATCATTGACCAAGACTCTAAGTCTTGGAATTCTGATATTTTGAATGCTTTGTTTGATGAAGATACTGTTAAAAGGATTACTGGCATAAGAATTCCTATTGCAGGTAAAGATAAGCTGAGATTGGAGCCTTCCAGCAATGGGATGTTTACTATAAAATATTCTTACAATGCCATCTTGAATGAAAACTTAGCTACTAAGCCAACTAAGAACAACTTATACATCTTCTGGAAATCCTTTTGGAGATATAAGCTACCTCCAAGAATTCAGTATTTTATATGGAAATTCCTACATGGTTGCATTACTACTAAACATAGACTTGGTAGGTTCACTAAACATAAAGATAGTAGATGTGCTATTTATAGTGGTAACCCTGAAACTATTCAACATTTGTTCTTTGATTGTCATCATGTCAGAGGATTCAGTAGACTCTATATTATCTACTATCCTCCATGGTCTAGACTTACAAAATTGGATAAGTGGTTTCTTTCTAAAGGCAAACAATGGTATGCCCAAGGATTTTAGTTTGTATGAGAGTGCCAGTTTCATTTTGTGGCTAACTTGGAAGGATAGATGTGATACAGTTTTTGAAAACAAGCTATTTAACAGTAACATTGTTATAAACAATATTGCCAGGCATATTGAGGACTGGAAAAGGGCTAAAAGTATGCAAACTAGTAGCAACAGTGCTTTGAGAATAATTGATAAGAACTGGAAGTCTCCTATAGATGATATATACAAATTGAATTTTGATGCTTCCTATATTGATAAAACTATATTATCTGGATATGGAATGATTTGTAGAGATTCTGCAGGAAAAAACCATGGACTGCGAGGAGGTGCATCTCTAGCCATTGATCCAGAGCAAGCTGAAGCGCATTCTCTCCTAGAAGCAGTACAATGGCTCACAGTAAGGGATGGAGAAAAATTCACTTGGAAGGAGATTGTCAGAATGTTATAGCAGCTATGAATGGGAAGGCTACAACAGTTAAATGGACAACATATAATTTAATCCATGATGCATTAGTTATATTAAGTTATTTTGATTCTTGGGTTTGCACTTATGCCCATAGGGATGCAAATCATATTGCAGACTCTATAGCAAAGTACGCAAGAACTCAAATAATTTGCTTTTGTTGGTTTAATAATCTGTCTGTATGGATCAATCTTCTGATTCAACAGGATAAAAACAATATGTAAGCTTGCTTATCAATATATTTATTCTTCCTATTTAAAAAAATACTATATGATTAGAAGAATACGTTTCCTACATAGGTGCCACTAATAATTCATATGTTTCCTCCCTAAACCAAGAATAATACAGGATACAACTCAGGTTAAAAAATTTAAGGAAAATATTATTCGAAATAGGAAAGTAATTTTTTTCTATGGCCTTTTCTCGAGTTGGTTAGAGATAGGAAACTAAATTTCGAATTTTTTTGGAAACAATTTTATCATATCTGTCTACGTTATATTCTCTCATAAAATAAAGGAAACTAACCATATTGGTCACACATCAAAAATTTGGAAATAAAAAAAGAAAACACCAAAAATATTTTGTTTAGCGTGCGATAAAAATGAATTTTACTGGGCGGGATGATTTCAAAAGGAAAATCAATTCCCGCCTGATGGTTTGGTTAAACTCCAAAAATAAAAAGAAAGATAAGTTCGATCTACTTTTTAAGTTTTTATTACTCGATTCATTCTCTCTTTGAAATCATAATTCTGCTACTATCTCTAATCTTTACAAGGAACCTACCTCTTCAGACTCGATCTTTGTTGTTGGTATTATTTCTACAACCGAATATTAAATTGATGTTAGATTTTTTATTCGATCTCATGGAATCAGATGTTGGATCTTATAGGTTTACTAGTTAAAGCATGATTAGGGTTTTTATTCTATTACTTCTTATATGTTTACTAGTTAAAGCATGATTAGGGTTTTTATTCTATTTTTACTATCTCTAATCTTTACAAGGAACCTACCTTTTTCACTCAATCTTTGTTGTTGGTATTATTTATACAATCTATTATCGAATGAATATTAAACCGATGTTAGATTTTTTGTTCGATCTCATGGAATCAGATGTTAGATCTTATAGGTTTACTAGTTAAAGCATGACTAGGGTTTTTATTCGGCTGTATCAAAGAACAAGTTAATGACGATGAGAGGTGATTTTATTTTGTTACAACAATACTGTTTTAGGCTTAAGTTACATGCATGGACTATTGTAATATTTAGGTAAGGATCTTTCTTTCATGTTACTTAGTTAGGCTTTACTAGTTAGTTAGGTTTTACAAAACTCAACGATGCTAATTGTTTTCTCGGGTTTTTGTTATTGTTTGGGTTTGATTTAGATATAACTCTACTTTGATGGACGATGTTGTGTCGATCATATATATATATATATATAAGGCTTCTCAAGATTTAATCATTTGAGTCTTTGTTACTTGGCGAGCCTATAACGTTTGCATTTTAAGTTGCCACTTTTAATGATACCATGTTGCTAGTTGGACAATTTGACTATCATCTTCAATCTAAAAATGGATAATAATTATGTGGTGCTTTAGTACTCTTGGCTTTTGTAACAAAAAGTTATATAAGACCGTTTAACCGGTACCTTTCACTTTGTGGATAACACAATATTCATGAGGATATTTTGTGTGTTGCAGTGATGTTTTAGCCTCAAGTTACATGCATCAATGAGTTCATGTTTGTTTTCTTTTCATATAATAAAAAAGTGGTGTAACACATGTAGCCTATCCTGTTAGGTTTAGATAATATTTTCCAAAATAAGCTCAAATTCCTAACTGAGATGCACGTACCTACACAACTTTTGTCATGGCAGAAGATGATTACAATGTGCCCCCAGAGGAGGACCAATGGGATGATGAGGTGAATTCTGATGGTGGCCATAGAATTGAATTGAGTAGTTACCTAGGATATTTGGCCCGTGATATGGTTGGCATAAAACATTTATGTTGGAAGGAAGTCCCTGCAACAACAAAACAAAATATGTGGGAGGAAATTCTGGTATGCATATGCGGTTATCAATTCATCGTTTTTATTGTCGAACTGTGAGTATGTGATGAACATAAATTAGTTGTTATTGCAGTTTCATTATGAGGTGCCCCATGAATATAAGCAAGCGGTCATGAAGCGTCTAGCTGTTCAGCTGCGAGACTTCAGAAAGAAATTATACAATAATCATGTAAAACCCTTCCTGGAAATACCGGACAAACTAAAAACTTCCCCCAAAAAGTACGAAACGGTAATGGACCAAGAATACTTGGACGAATACCTTAAGTATGTACTAGAATCGCCTATATTTAAGGTATGGAATACACATTACTTTCTCTAATTTGTGTTTCATTCTTATTGTCTATCCCAGCATACTAACGAAATTATTTTTATTTCCTCTGTAAGAAAAATTCGGACAAGGGAACAGAGGCAATATCACAACCCAAGTTCCCACATCGGACATGACCAGGAGGATACTCGGGATTAAAACTAAAATTAGTAAGTTTGTTGTCTTAAACCAGTTACATGATCTTAAACCATATTTCTGAAATATGATATCAACTATATGAATCACGGATGCTAGGGTATATTTTGGAGAACCTTGTATATTTTTTACCTATTCAATTCATCAGTGTCTTCGCATTCATAATCTAAGAAGCAGTCTCCTAATCTTATGCAGAATTCTACCAGTAATTCCCAACAAAATCCTTCAATATCTCTAGAGAAGTCGTGCACATCTATGGCAGAACCTATGGCTAAAACATCTAATGGAGTTTTTTTTCTTCTTCGTAAATCTATATTGCTAATCCTAGCATCTTATTTTTATATGATGTTCATATGCCGTATCTCCGCAGAAAGCAAAATACGACTTTTGGAATGGATCTAGGGGAAACGTCCTTGCTAGAGGCAGTATTTTTCCTAAGGTGCCTAACCATAAAATACATCGACAAGAGCTTCCTGAACACTGTTATTCTGCCAATATTCTGGAGGTCATAGATCCATCATTCGTGTTAACGGAACCAAGTGGTGAGTTTAAGTTATTAGGGGAATCTAAAGATGGTTTTGTGGCATGTCCAAAAGATAATTGTTCCATCTCTGATGACAAGGTTAGTTTCTTAGCTCTTTTGCTTTGTTAATCAACTAAATAAATTGTTTTTACGTAAATCAATTGTGTATTCAGCTTGATTAAAGTATAAGTACGAGATAGAAATATATTAACACCTAATGGAACATGAATGCCAGTGTAAATTAAAAAATTGATATTTGGTTATGGATTTTATTATGGGCGTCTGCTGTGAAAAATGGCGCGACCTTCAGTGAAGTTGGCTTTATCACATTGTTGGAAAAATGACTTTTGTATGTCTCTTGTTGAGAATTCATATGACAGACAAATTCTCCTTGGATTTAGAATATATATATATATAATACATTTAATCCCTTGTTGTTGGAAACTCCACAACATGGAAAACCTCATAAGCAATGAGAAAAAGTTTTAGATTTTGAGAAGAAATTGGACAGTGATAAACTGAATGAGGAGAACCTAGCAGTCAATCCACATTCGGGGAGTCATGCATGCAGCCTCTGAAAAGCTTTCTCAGAAGACTAAAAAGGCGCCAAGAAGGTTATATGCACCAACTATGCAGAAGGCATACCAACTTTCAGATGAGCAACAGAGGAAGACAAGGTTTGGCACGTCGAGAATGTCACAACCTGATCCATTGCATGCAGAGACACCACCATCAAAAAAGTTGAAGAAAAACTGATGATTTTTGGATAAATGCTCTTTAATTTTTTTTTTTGCAAACTATTAGACCAAAGCTCAACAATTTTTACCGTGTTATTAATAATAATATGAATTTTTGGCATATATGAACTTCAGATTTAACCAAAATTTATAAAGTATATAAGAGAATTTGGATAGTGCCAGGTGGATGGTTTAGATGCGCCATATCTGAACGGCTTAGAGGCGTCACACGCGTAATATACACGCTTTGAGATTAATTGGCGTGGCTAAACATAACATAAAGACACATTAAGAAGATATAAATTGGCGTGGCTAAATATCATATAAAGCCATGCTATATGGCGTGTCTATAGGTTCTCCGATGAACGGCTCCCAACGTTACATGTGGACGGTAAACGTTACATCTGAACGGTCAATATTGCATCATCTTAAACGAGATCCAATGGTACCTAATACAGCCACGTGGATGAAGATAACTGTAAATTGGTGTGGAAAAATATCACATATAGCCACGCTATATGGCGTGTCTATAGGTTCTTCAATTAACGGCTCACAACGTTACATGTGGGCGGCGTATGATGTATATAATTTAACGGTCAATATTGCATCATCTAAAATGAGATCCAACGATTCCTAATACGGCCACGTGGATCAAGGTAATTGTAAATTAGTGTGGCTAAATATCACATATAGCCATGCTCTTTGGGGCGTGTCTATAGGAAATCAGTGAACGGCTCATAACGTTACATGTGGACGGTGAAGGATGCATATAATTGAACGGTCAATATTGCATCATCTTAAATGAGATCCAACCATTCCTAATATGGCCACGTGGATAATTGTAAATTGGCGTGGATAAATAGCACATAGAGCCACGCTATATGGGGCGTGTCTATAAGATATCCAATCAACGGCTCACAACATTACATGTGGACGGTGAAGGATGCATATAATTTAACGGTCAATATTGCATCATCTTAAATGAGATCCAATGATTCCTAATGCGTCCACGTGGATCAAGGTAATTGGAAATTGGCGTGGCTAAATATCACATATATCCACGCTCTATGGGGCGTGTCTATAGGATATCCAATGAACGGTTCACAACGTTACATGTGGATGGTATTCAATGGTTCCTAATACAGCACGTGGATGAAGGAAAGTGAAATTGGCATGGCTAAAACATAACATATAACCACGTTAAACCTATATGGCGTGTCTATTGGATAACCAATGGCTATGCCAAAAATCAATTTGCGTGTCTAAAGTGAACCAAATAGCCACGCAAAAACACAATTTGAGTGTCTATAGTGAATCAAATAGCCACGCCAAAAGCAATTTGCATGTCTAAAGTGAACCAAATAGCCACACTAACAAGTAATTTGCGTGTCTAAAGTGAACCAAATAGCCACGCTAAAAAGCAATTTGCGTGTCTATAGTGAATCAAATATCCACGCCAAAAGAAATTTGCGTGGCTATAGTGAACCAAATAGCCATGCCAAAACAATAAATCGTGTGTCTATAGAGTACCAGTACTTAAGTTTTTGGGACCCTATATAGCAACGCCTATGTGGCTCTAGCGTGTCTATTTCATGCAGAAATAGACACGCATGGAAGGCGTGGCTATAAGCTACCTAAAACCACGCCATATTACCTAAAGCCAGGTAAGAATAAGTCACCCCTAGTCCAAACCGAAGTGGCGTGACAAAACCCCTATAGACACGCCAATTTGGCGTGGAAAAAGGGTCTCTGTGTACTAGTGTATCTTGCCTATCGGAGATAGAAATCTCAAGCCAATTTTTACAATTGTACTCATATGATAGAAACAACAAGACCATATCACACAACTACAAGAAAAGTAGTATCGGTATGGCTTCACAATCCCAATGAAATCTTTAAGTCGTTAACCTGGTTTTAGAAGAAGAAAACCAAAGGTTAAAGGAGAATTAACTCTATCTTAGCAAACTAGTATCACACAGAATGTGTGGGGATTAGGTTTCCCATTTGCTAGAGTTCTCCCTTATATAGTCTCTCAAATTAGGGTTTGCAATCAATGTTAGCTTAGAAACAAAGCATTCAATATTCACCATTGGATGAAAACCTGATTAGATTCAAGCTAATATTTATCAACCGTTAGATCGAAAACATAACTTGTTATACACACATGAAATGCATGTTTGTAGGCTTGTGAAAAACCATACCCAAACTTGTACATTATTTGGTTCAACAATTGTAGTTGCAGGAATTCCTACACTACACCCTTGATAAGAATCTATGGAAATTGTATTATTTTGAAGATGAATAACAACACTTTTCTTATTTTAATTTTAGAATTCTTTACAAAAGATATAAGAACTCAGAAGTACAAATTTCTTTCTAGAGTTTCTCTCTCCTCAAAACCTTATCAACTCTCTAAAAGACATCATCCTTTTCTGAATCTAATGAACCCTTTATATAGGGATTTTCATAGTGGATGACAGCTAAGTTTTCCTCCTATTTCGGATTTACTTTGCGATCTTATTGCGATCGTTACATTGTTCTTTCTCGCAAGAATGATGACCATCGCAAAATAAACATAAATCTTCTTGTATCACTTCCATCGTTAGCTTTTATGTCTTTCTTCTGGATATTTTGTGACGCTCGCGAAATGTTGTTAAAGAGTCTTCTGTGACGCTTGCAAAAGTGTTTATTAATATCGCATAAATAGTGTTGTAGCGATATTCTGGTCCTACATCTTGCCTCTTCTCATGTCTTTTCTGCGAAGAAGAGAAGATCATGAGAATTTTTTTAAATGCCATAACTGCCTACCTTTTCAGACTTCTCTGTTCTGACACGTTTCTGTGTCCTTCGCCAGCTGTTTTCACGTATTCTTTCTTCTAATAAATTTTTGACACGTCCCTTTTAACCGCTGCGATCTGACCACCCACGTCTTTTCTTTGCATTTATTTCCTTCACCTTTTTTGAGAAATTTCTTCTTCTATAAATACTTCTATCATTCCTTTCTTTTTCTCTTTTACTTTCTTCTTCTTTCTCTTCGTAACCTCTCTGCAAATTTACTGTTCTTCCGCGAATTGCGCTTCTGTTATCTCTGTGATTTTTTTCTTATCTTTCAATCTTTTTCTTCATTCCCATATTTGAAAAATGGTTATCGCTGGTGCTAAAAACTTGATTGCTTTTGGTGAGATGCAAGGAAAGCTCAAAAGAAAAGGTTTTACTCTATCTAAAATTTCAAATCAGGATTCTAGATCTGAACTTACTCTTAAATTATTTACTGATGATCAATGTTCTCATGAGAAAATTATAGTATCGCTAGGACAACTTGAATCCGGTCTTCCCATTCCTCTCTATGACCCAGAACTTCCACTATTTTATCAAATAATTTCTGAAAAAAGGTTTTCGCGAGCGATATATCAATTGGGTGGAGATTGTATCCGATTGCTTCTTGAATATGCCTCTCACGGAGCTGGCAAAGGATATCGCTACCTTGAAGATGCGAAGAATCCACAATTTAAAGATATCCCTATTGTTTCTTCGGATTATACTGTGGACAACTTCTTTGTAAATTATAGAATAGTCCCTATGAAGAGGGATAGCACCTGCTGGGGTGTTCGTTTGAAAAAAGAGAAGGTCGCTGGTGAAAAATCTCTTATGCTGGATATTGATTTTCATACATCTACCAACCAAGGTCCTCGCCATTCTAGCGATGACAAGTGGTTCATCTTTCCATTATGTCTTGAAGGTCCTTATATATCTGGTTCTCTCCCATTACCTGCGAATCTCTCAGAGTATGAGCTAGGGGTCTTCAACTGTCCTGAAAGATCTAAAGAAGTATATTCTCTTAACTTTTTACATTATTATCATTTACTGTCTTCTTTATATTCTCGCTAACTATTTTGATCTTTCTCATATTGATAGAATGAAACTCAGCTATCAAACTCTTAAGAAACCAAGCACTTTCTTAGCTCTTAAATATTTCACAGATGAAGTAAGAAATATTTCCTCATAGATTTTAACAATATATTGTTGCCCCTATTTCTTATCTTCATCTGTGCTCGCAGGAAATCGAAGAACTAGAACCAATAAAGCCCGTGAGAACTAAGGAAAAGTCTTCGAAGAATAAACCTACTATTACTCCCAAAGGGAAGCCTTCTGCCCCTCGTGGTGAAGAGTCTAGATATCAGGATAAATCTATTGTTCTTCCTAAAGGGAAGTCTTCTGCCCCTCGCAATGAAGAATCTGGCGATCCTCCTTTGAAGAAAAGAAAGACCCAACCTTCTTCTTCTTCAACTTCTCAACCCATTCTAGAAAATCTAAATGTTGATCTTGATAAGGGTAATAATGACGAGGATTTCAATAATAACAGCTTCCCTTCTATAAAGAATTATTCTGATTCTGATTATTCAATGGCTCATTTATCCAAAACATTTGGCAAAAATATGTTTGGTATCCCAAATGAGTATGGGGATGAAGCTACTAATGAAATTTCTCAGTCCCACGCTACAGTCTGCGATGCTCCCATACTAGCTGACAGTGATACCCTTCTCGGGGTTTCAAGATCGCTAACTCCAAGTCTTTTAAATTCACTTGGCAGCCTGGTATGTTTTTACTTGTTCATCCTCTTTTGCTGTTGCTTCTGATTTAGACAATATTCGTATCATTTCTGAAAAGAAAGTTGCTAATCTTCGCCAAGATAAAGAAACATTAGAATTTGAAGTTGTTGAGCTTCGCAAGAAGAATAAATAGTTAGAGGCTGAAGCTTCAGTTGATAAGCAAAAAATCTCTGATCTTGACAAAGCTAATCAGAAACTTTATGGTATTACTTATTTCCCTTCTCTCTTAATTCTTCTTACTCTATCGCAGATTATTCAAGCACCCACTTTTAACTTGCAGATATTTATGGTCTTACTGACGAGGCTAATCTCTTTCAATCTTTGCATGAACCTGTAGATGATAATACTCTTCTTGCTCGCCTTAATAATTCTTTAAGTAATTTCTCAGATGATAAAATTAAATCCCTCTCCATAGATGAACTTAGATCCAAACTTAATCTCTTAAAAATTGAACACAGATTCAATTTAGGTTTGACCAACAAATATAAGCGCTTTTATCTTGATTCAAACAAAGAAATAAATAGATTAAGAAATAGGAATAGTGATCTTATTGACGAGAAATATCTTGCTATTAAAAATGGTTCCAAGACTCTAGCCAACTTCCATAAGACTCTTCTTAACGTTCAAATGGAAAGAGATAAACTTGTTCGCGAAAATGAAGATCTTCTTGCGAGGGAAACTCAAGTTCGATCTCGTTACCTTATAAATAGCGATGATGAGTTTTATTGGGCTGCAAAGGTTCTTGACAATGCCAGGAATGATTTAGGCGTAAATGTTAGCCTTCAAGTTGAACAAGCGTCTTTAATTAGAGATATGATTTCTGAAAGAGAAGTTTGTTAGATGTTCTTCTTCTCGATAATTTCTTGTTTTTATTATTCTTCTTTACAAAATTTCTAACTTGTTGTCATATTCTCACAGGAGCTGAAAAAAGATATCTTGAAAGAATTGGGGAACTTGAAAATGAGAAGAATCAGCTCGCAAATACTCTTGCTGCTCGCAATAATAAATATTCACGATTGAAAGAGCAGTTTGACATTACTACCGCGAATTTCAATATATCTCTCATTGTTGTTCGTAATGATTCCGTTAAGTTGGTATGCAATGATCATGGAATTTATCCTTCTATATATCCTGATCTTGCAAAGGAAATCCCCGCAATAATCCCAAATCTTAACATCTCTGATAGCGAAGCTGAGGATTCTGACGAGGATGAAAATAATAATGATAATGACGAAGGAGAAAAATCTGGTGGAGGAGAAGAATCTGATAAGAATGAAGATAGTGATGATAATGATGAAAGGAAGAAATCTGGCGATGAAGACAAGTCTGATAAATAAGATGGTGGTGGATCTAGCTAGTTCTTCTTCTTCCTTCTATCTTCTTTGTATATTTATTTTCTTCTTACTGTAACATTGTTGTGAGTTTCTCCAATTCTGTAAACTTCTTTTGCTTCTATCTGTATGAATTAGAAAATAATTCTTTTTCTGCAAATTAATTAATCAATATAATTAATATCCTTTAATTATCTGTGCAAACATATCATTTAATAATCTCTATGCAATTTTATATGATGGATGAATAATAATTTCATTGTTCTTATGCATTCCCATACTTTCTTCTATTATTCATCTGCAACATGAAAAAATTGAATAGAGATTAGATATAAGCTTTAAATAAAATTTGCCTCAATGTTGGCGATGTTATCGCTAGCAACAACTGCGTAAAATTGCAATTCTCATAAAATCTGCGAGTAGTATCGCAGTAATCTTGTGGTCTTATTATGCCTTCCTAATTAAAGGTCTTACTGTGCCACACTTTTTTCTGCGACAAAATCGCAGGACGTCTTTACATTTGCATGTATTGACCCATTGATCTTGCCTTATCTTTATTTTTTGATTGTATTGCGACAATATGACAAGTCGAAGTTCCCTCGCGAGATCAAAGCCTCATGACATTGTCGTCTTGCGATGAAATCGCTGGACGTCTTTACACTTTCATGTAAAAAACCATTGATCTCATCTTAACATTCTCTTATGGCTTGTTGCCTCTGTATAATTTACATCACGCGATAATATGACATGGCTAAATTTTCTTGCGATCTTAAAGCCCCATGACATTGCCGTCTTAAGACACTTATCATCTCCCTAATGGAGGGTGCCGCCCTTATCTCCCCCTGGTTTCCCCTTCAAGGAGGGCACATCGGCCATACAAGACTAGCTCCGCCCATCAAGATTTACCAGCAACCAGCTTTTTTCGCAGCCTCTTATCCTTTATGCCTATATGGCTTATAGTTACAAGACTGCACCCTAAGTAGGGTTTTCTTCAGGCCAAGTGCATCATAGCCAAGAATGGCAAGGGAGTTTCGTACGCCCCGGGCACTCTTGGCTCAACCGTGTACCTCGGCGCCTTGGTCATACTTTGCACTTCTTGGAAGAGATTCTCGGTCGTCCAACCAGGGTATAACCTTATATAGTTGGAAATCCAAGATCTCTCTCCCGGATAGGTTTTCTTTAACCCCAACATCTGCATGATTCAGGATCCAGCAGCGGTATAAACTTACCCCTGAATCATGTCAAGAGATACCCCCTCCTATGACGCGCTATTAGGCCTTATATTTGCCTCTTGCGAAATTTTATTCGCGAACTAGGGTGCACGCCATAAAGGTTCGTCCCATTCTATTAATCCATGCGAAATTTTATTCGCGCTTCTCGCGAGTATTGTAACTCTGATAAAATTTCACAACTTTGATCTTCTTTCTTTTAGTAAAATCTTATAATTCTTTCAAGTAGAATACCCTGTTCAATTACATATTCTTCGAACAAATCATTCATTAAGTCTTCTAAAGTTCATCATTTTACCTTTCTACTTACTATTCTCTGCTACGTTTTGTTGTTGTTTCTTCATTTGCGAGACGCTCGCCATAAACTTGTTCTTATCGCTCTATTGTATCAATCATTAACCTTTCACATCTCTGTCGTTGTTTGATTTTGTTCTTCCAATTGCTATTCTTTTTAGTTTTTTCTTCGCAAGACTTCATATCAATTTCATAACACTTCTTTATTTCTCCCCAATCTCCTTTAATTGCTCCAACACCATTAGGATGAGGAAATTTAACACACTGGTGGAAAGTAGATGCTACACCTAATATTCCGTGTAGCCAAGGTCTACCAATCAGAGCATTGTAAGTTGATTCAATGTCAACAACACAGAACAAAATCTTGGAAGTTATCCCTTTCAAGGGAATCCGCATCTCAATTTCCCCTTTTGGTTTATTGGCAGTACCATTAAAACCATAGATTTTATATGTTTAGGGAATTAGATCTTCGTCTCTTCCACCCATTGTTTTATAGGTATGATAAAATAGTATATCAACAGAGCTGCCTGTGTATATTAGAACTCTATTGATATCCCAAGAATCTTCATTTTCATCACCATTTTCTTCATCTTCTTCCTCCATTTGCTTTGGGTTTATCTCTAATCTTACTACCAACGGGTTATCATGTTGCTCGCCAGGTTCTAGTACTTCTTGTACACTGAAAGATATAGTTTGCTTTTTCCATTCTTCTAATGGCGAGGCTCTCGCTATGTTCATTATCTCTCTTCCATCTGTGTCTCTCGCGAAGACTCTACTTAGAACGTTATCATGGAAATCCTCTATTGTTCTATGTGTATGTATAATGGAATTACAAAAAAAATTCTTTGCTTTAGCCCCAACTTCTATTACGAATGATTCGGCTCCTTTTACAGTATTTACCCTGCGAATTTCTGGTGCTGGAGGCAATCGCTGAGATTGTGGATGTCCTACTAAAAAGTGATTTATCTTTCCTTGTTCAATCATCCTTAAAATTATTCTCTTTACATTCCTGCAGTCATTTACTGTGTGGCCATGAAAATGATGGTAAGGCCAAAATTATTGACTGTGATTATTAGGATGTGGTTCTTTTCCCATGTTCCATGGAGATGGTATATATTCTATTAAAATGATAGCTTCCCAATTTTTTTGTATACTAGCATTGAGAGGAGGCATCTTAATTTCTTCCCATATGATCTTCTGATTCCCTTGACTTCTGAAATTGTTTTGCCTCTGTCCACCATAAGTTTCTTGCGGCTGATCAAGCCTTTGAATCTTATTATTTCCACCGCGATTGTAGTAATTCTTCTCCCTTTCATACTCTTCTTGATCTCTACTTCCCATAGCTATCAACTTCTGCTGGTTATCAATCTCCACTTTCTCTTGTTGCACTTGCGAGATGCTCGCCACATTGTTTATCATTTTAGGAAGTAAACTCCCATTTGTTGCTACGGAATTGGTGTTCGCGATGGGATATGATTCCATCTCATTTTGTTTCTCCTCCAAAGCAATGTATTCTTCTTGTAGTTCTCGTAGTTCAGTCATAGTGATTGTATTCTTGACTCTGAAAATTTGTATGTACATTAGATTGGTCGCGAACATTGCATTGATAAAAGATAAGATATCTCTCGTCAACTCTTCCTGTCATCTCACTGCACATTGTCTTCCATCTTATGGTTAAATGTTTCAGACTCTCGCCAACCCTCTGTTTTAACCCAAACACATCTTCAATACCTGGTCACGATGAATTTTTGCTAATATAAGCTCCTAGAAATGTAGCTTGTAAATGATCAAAAGAAGTTATGGTGTTTTTTGGCAATTCCTCGAACCATTTTGTAGGATCAGAATATTGTCACAATAATATTCCTGAGAAATAAACGACTGTTCTGCGATATATCGATAATAAACGAATTACTCTGCGACACATCAATAATATTCTGCGACACATCTAAAGATGACTTGAACAATGACGTAATGACAGAAACACGAAGAAAGTGTGACATGTTTGCGATATATCAATAAAACCTGCGAAAGATAAAGGCGATGCCAGCTGCGATTTATCGCAAGAACTCAGATCCGAAATTGAAGGGAATCTTAACTATAAATGAGCTGTCATGAGCTGTAATCCACTATGTAAATACCTATATAAGGAAGATGAGTAGTTCCAGAGAAAGAGATGAATTTTTGAGTGTTAGGAAAGTTTTTAGGAGAGAGAAAATCTTTGTTAAAGTGTTTTTGTGTTCTTGATTTCTATAATTCCATAAGATCATATTAATGAAAAAGTGTTCTTAATCTTCAAATTATGTCATAAATATTGATAGATTCTTGAATAGGGTGTAGTGTGGGAATTCCTGCAACTACATTTTTGCGCTAGAAACAGGGAGAATCAAGCTTGAGAAATTTCAAATTGCAGTTTGAAGATTTGAAGAAATTATTAGAATTGAAGAGAAATGGTTAGAAGGAGGAGAAATACATCGGAACCACCAACAACGGTGAGAAGAAGTAAAAGAATTGCAGGGGAAGGAACAGGTGAATTGGAAGGATCTTTAAGGAACAGATCAGGAAGAAGTAGAATGAGAAATGGAGCAGAAAATTCAATCCAACCACCAAATCAACAAATACGAGCACAAGATAGAAATATGGATCATGATAGAGTAAGTGTTCATACGTGGAGGTCGGATTCGATAGAAGAGGTGTAAAGTCAAGAAGAGGAAAGAAATCAAGAAATGGAGGGAGGATTAATTCATGAAGGACGTGAAATGGAAGATGATTTGAGACAAAGGATACAGGAAGAAAGAAGATTAGAGGCAGAAGAACGTGCTAATCTTACAAGGCAAAATCATGAATTAAGAATGGAAAATTTGAGGTTACAAAACAGAAGATCAAGAAGCAGCATGAGATCAGATTCAAGATCATATAGAGAAGAAGCAAGGCAAAATCCTCCTATACAAAATATTGAGGAAAATTTGATAAATGATCGTTATGCTCCACGCGATGAAACTTTATACATTAGACATAATCAGATAGAAGGAGAAAATCAAGAAGAGAGAAGGAGAATGTTACGTGATGAAGAGATTCGAAGAAATCGCAGGATTATCGAAGATGATATTGAGAGACATTATATTGATCAAGTACGTTTAGCAGGAGAAAGAGAGAGATTGCGAGCAGAAGTAGAAGAGCAAGAAATTCAAGCAGCGTTGCGTCAGAATAATCATGACAATCGAGAAAGACGACGTGCGCAAAATCGTAATCATGATAATCTCAATGAGGAATATGAGAGAATTCGCAGAGACATAGAAAGGCAACAAAAAGAAACAGTAAGGGATGAGGAAATTCATGGAGAAGAGAATGAAAGACATATTAACTTGCAAGAAGAAGAAAGTCGCAGAAGAAAGCAAAACCAAGATGTTGAGGAAGAAGCGAGAAATATCGCAAGACGAGAAAGGCATGAACGCAGAAGAAGAGAAGCTGCGTTGAAAAGACTAATTGAGCAAAATTCTGATAGGAATGAACAAATCTTGCGAGAATTGGCAGAAATGAGAGGAATGATAAATAACAGAAGAGAATGAGGAAGAATACAACTTGATGAGGCAATCGAAGAGGCTGCGAAAACTCCATTTACTCAAGAGGTACAATTAGCAGGGATACCTCCAAAATGTAATTTACCGGTGTTGACCAGTATATTTGATGGAACTACGTGTGTTTTCCAACATATCAAAGCTTATATTCGATGTATGCTACAATGGGAGAACCATGATGTCGTTTTGTGCAAATATTTTGCTTCAAGTTTAACTGGCGAAGCATTGAAGTGGTTCGAAAGTCTTCCCAAGAATACAATAACTTCATTTATGCACTTGCAAACCACTTTCTTAGGAGCCTACATCAGCAATAATTCTGCGCGACCTGAAATTGAAGATGTGTTTGGATTAAAACAAAGAGTTGGTGAGAGTTTGAAGCACTTAACCATAAGGTGGAGGACAATGTGTAGTGAAATGGCAGGAAGAGTAGATGAAAGATATCTCATTTTGTCCTTCATAAATGCTATGTTTGCGACAAATCTATTATACATCCAGGTCTTCAGAGTCAAAAACACAATCACTATAACAGAGTTGCGAGAATTGCAAGAGGAATATATTGCTTTAGAGGAAAAACAAAATGAAATGGAATCTTATCCAACTCTTGTAGGCACAAGTTTAGTTTAGCAGACAAATGGAAGTTTGTTACCAAGGATGATTAATACAAAGAGCAAGTACTTCCCAAAATCCGCGAGAGAAAATGGAGACTGATAATCAACTTAAGATAGTAGCAATGGGGAGTAGAGATCAAGAGGAATTAGAAAAAGAGAGAAATTTTTATAATTGCAATAACAATAATAAGGTCCCACGGTTTGATCAACCGCAGGAAACTTATGGCGGACAGAGGCAGAATTATTCAAGAGAGCAAAGAGGTCAGAGGAATATGTGGGAAGATATCAAATTTCTTCCTTTAAATACTGGTATAGATAAGATTTGGGAAGCGATTATTTTAATGGAGAACATACCCTCACCCTGGAACATGGGGAAGGAGCCACAACCCAACAATCACAATCAAGAATTTTGTCCTTATCATCATTTTCATGGTCATTCTGTGAATAATTGTAGGAATGTGAAAAGAATCATTTTGCGAATGATCGAACAAGGAAAATTAAATCATTTTTTAGCAAGATATTTACAACCGCAGCAATTGCCGCAAGCACCGTAAATTGCAGCAGAGTTAATGTTGCGAAAGAAGCAGAAACATTTGTCATTGAAGTAGGAGCTACAGCAAAAAATCTATTTTGCAATTCAATTGTACATTCACCAAAAACGATAGAGGATTTCCATGATAATGTGCTAAGCAGAGTATTTGGAAGGGATATAGAGGGAAGAGAGGTGATGAATATTGCGAAGATTTCTCCGTTAGAAGAATGGCAGAAACAAGTTATCTCTTTTATCGCAGAAGAGATACAGAGCCTGGGAAGATGCATGACAATCCATTGGTGGTGAAATTAGAGATAAATCCAAAATATAGAGGAGAAGAAGAAGATGATGATGATGCAGCAAGTGATTCCTGGGCAATAGATAAAGTTCTAATTGACACTGGTAGCTCGGTGGACATTTTGTTTTATCATACTTATCGCACAATGGGTGGAAGATATGATGAGCTAATCCCTTCAACTTACAAGATCTATGGTTTTAATGGCACCGCAAACAGGCCAAAAGGAGAAATTACTATGGAAATTCCATTGAACAAGATATCTTCAAAAATCAAGTTTTGTGTAGTGGATATAGAATCTCCTTACAATGCCTTAATTGGAAGGCCATGGCTCCATGGGATCTTGGGCATAGCATCAACATATCATAAATGCATAAAATTTCCACATCCTCATGGTATTGGGATAATTAAAGGTGATTGGTTTGAAGGCAAAAAGTGTTATGAATTTGACATTAATACTTGCGAAGAAAGGAATGCTCAAAATTGTAATTGGAAACATAACAGGAAGGAAAATCAGAGAGCTGAGAAATTGATGGTGGAGAATATAGAATTGCGGGGAAAGGGTATACTTCAAGAATAGTTTGTATCAAAACATTCAATGGCGATTAATCATACAAAAATGGGGAAAAGTTGAAATATTCATTTTTCGCAGGAGCACAAAACGATGAAGTTGCGAATAATCATTCGTCACAGAAGAAAAGAAATACAGTAATATCATTTTGCGAACAATTAAAAAACTAGATGATTTCGAATATTAAAAGAAAAATTCTGCTCAAAAATGAGAAATTTCTCTATTAAAAAGAAAGAGATGATGATTTCTAATCATATAAGAATTTTTAATGCAAATGCATAAGACGGGCGCAAATCGCCTAAAAACATATAAGAATGGGACGAACTTTTATGGCGTACACCTTAGTTCGCAGATTCTATTCCGTAAGAGGCAATGTCCTTAAAGTGCGTCATAAGGGGGGTATCTTCTTTACTTTCAATTATCATAAGAACGGGATGAACTTTTATGGCGTACACCTTAGTTCGCGGATTCTATTCCGTAAGAGGCAATGTCCTTAAAGTGCGTCATAAGGGGGGTATCTCTTTGCATGGCTATGGGAAAGGCTATGCCACTGCTGGAACCTAGTCATGGAGATTGGGATTATAGAAAATCCATCCAGGAGATATAACTTGGATTCCCAACTATATAAGGTTATACCCTGGTTGGGCGCCCGAGAGTTTCTCCTAAGGAATGCAACGTATGATCAAGGCGCCGAGGTACACGGTTGAGCTGTGGGTGCCCGGGATGGATGAACCTACCCTGGCCATCCATGGCAAGTCTTGGATTATGATGTGTTCGGCCCGAAGAAAACCCCACTTAGGGTGCAGTCTTGTAACTATAAGCCATATAAGGCATAAAGGACAAGGCTGCGAAAACAACTGGTTGTTGGAAGAACCGGATGGGAAAGTTCTAGTCTTGTATGGCCTATGTATAATCCTTGAAGGGGCAACCGGGGGGAGAGATAAGGGCGATACCCTCCATTAGGGAGCTGTGTATCAAAAAAGACGGCAATGTCATGGGACTTTATATTCGCAAGAATGTTTAGGCCCGTCATATTATCGCGTGACAGAGACATCAATGTCATGGGACTTTATATTCGCAAGAATATTTAGGCCCGTCATATTGCCGCATGACTGGCCAAAAAGCCTAAAGAGAAATGTTAAGATGAGGTCAATGGGTTTTTGCGATAAGATCAAAAGATGAGATAAATGAAATCAATAATAAGAGGATATAAATCGCAAAGACGTCATGCGATTTCATCGCAAAGACGACAATGTCATAAATCTTAAAAAGCAAAGAGAAAATTAATCTCTCACAAGATGGCTTAGATTTATCATATTGTCGCAGAAAATAAAATAATGATAAGGCAAGATCAATGGATTATTACATATAAGGTAAGAATATCCTGGGATCTTGTCGCATAAAGGTGGCATAATAAGACCTTTAACTAGGAAGGCGAAATAATACCACAAGAAAAGATATGTCTGCGAAACATATAATAAATTGTTCGCAGAAATATTTGCGATAATTCATTTATCATATTGCAGATTAATAACAAGAAGAAAGTATGGGAACGACGTATAAGAATGATAAATATTGTTATTCATCATTATATGATAAATTCATATAAGTAACAGATGGATAGAAGCAAAAAGGGAATTTATATATATTGAAGAACATCAGGAGTTACAAGTATCTTGTGGAAAGGATGATACAATTTGCCAAAGATAATTATCGCAAGAAAGGAAGAGAAAAATATAGACGAAGATCAAAAAGAAGAAGCAAAATTATTGAGATTTATCTTCACCATTATCTTCATCTTTTTCTTCATTATCTTCATCATCAGTTTCTTCGACATCTTCGCTTTCATTCTCATCTATATCAGCCTCACTTGTCGTTTAAATAATGGTACTTAAGATCTGGCTGGGATATTTTCCAAGAGGCAGGGATATAGGCTAAGAGAGAGGTTATTATCATTGCAGACTTTCTCAATAGCGTTATTGCGAACAATGAGAAGATTACCACGCACATTGGAGTTAGATATTTTTATCTTCTTTCGCAGTCTAGTGATCTTATCATTATGGGAAGAAAGATTATTCGCAAGACCACTTTTTTCTTCTTCAAGTTCTGCGATCCTTCTAGCATGTTTTTCTTCAGATTCTGCGATAACACAATAACAAGTTAGAAATTTATCAAGAATTTACAAAAAATATAAAGATGTTAGAGGAGCAATAAATAACCTTCTCTTTCATGAATCATTTCTTGTACCAAGGTTGCATGTTCGGTGTGAAGACTGACATCTATTGCTAAGTTTTTCCTAGCATTATCGAGAATTATCGCAGCCCATGCGAATTCATCATCATTTTGAATGAGAAGATGGGAACGGATCTGTTTTTCTCTTTTAAGAAGTTCAATATTTTCATCCTTAAGTCTATCTCTCTCAAGTTCAGTGTCAATAAGGGCATTGCGGAACTTTGATAGAGCTTCAGCGCCTTGAAGAGTAATGCGTTCTTTCTCCTTCTCAAGTTCCTTCTTTTGGGCTTTCAAGGTTTTGATTCTTTTTCCAAATTCATCTCTACAAGTCTTAAAACTATTGGATATACTCAAAGTAGATCTATAATCCATTCTTATAAGGGAAATGTGAAATCTAAGTTCATCGATAGATAGAGCATTAATTTTTTCATCGGAATAATTATTTAAAGCGTCATTAAGATGCTGAAGAAGAATGGATTCATCTATGGGTTCATCAAAAGAATTAATAATAAGAGCTTCATCAGTAAGGTTATAGGCATCTGCAAAATGGTTGCTTAAATAAGCTAAAATAGCAAGAAAGAAGGAAGTAAAAATAAAATAAAATAAATCATACCAATAATTTGTTTGCAGAACTTCTCCTTGTCAGCTAGTTTTTGTTGAAGAACTTCAACATCTACTTCAAGCGATTTGTTCTTGTTAAGGAGCTCAGTATTCCCAGATACTTCCAATTGTTTACATTTTTCGCGAAGAATGGATATTTCATCTTCGTATTGCTTATTCTTTTCGCGAAGTTTCGCAGACTCAGATTGTGAATTAGTAAGCCTTCTTTGTGATAATGATAATCTATTTTCTAATTCCGAAGCAACGGAAAAAGAAGTTCTAGCAGTCTGTGGCAGATAAGAGAAAATAAGTAAGGGTAAAAAGAAGATATTCGAAATTCATGACGAGTGTAAAGGGGAATACCAATGAAGCTAGTGCATGAAGAAAATCTGGGTTGATAAATCTCGAGACTCCTTTAAGATCTTTATTATTGGTTAAGATGGAAGCATCGCAGATTTTTGAGAGATAATTGCAAGCGTGAGAAATATCGTCATCACCAATACCTTGCATGTGATTTCTAAAGATATTTGACAATTGATCCATAGGAGTCTCAGGTTGAGAAAGACCCATCGCAGATCTAACTCTTGCGGTGGAAAAACGTAATGAAGAGGTGCCCATGGTAGCATCATTATTAATTCTTCCGCTCTTTTCAACCTCATTATCTTTTTCAAATGATTTAAGAAATGTCTTTAAGTGGTTGAGTTTTTCTTCTCTTTTTTGGAGGACTCTCAGCAGTTTGATTCTCATTGCGATGAGTAGAAGTTCCAGAACTCTCATTTGGAGTTATTACTTTTTTTCCTTTATCCTTGGCTTCAACTACTGCGACAAATGGTATTTCCTAGAAAACAACCACACATGAAGATAAGAAACAGGGGCAACAATATATTGTTAAAAGTTATAAGAGAATGTTTCTTACTTCATCTCGTGAAGGTTTTCAAAATTTTCGGGAGATTGGGATTCCCAAGATCGATGTAGCTAGCCTTCATTTTTCCAATCCGATAACAAATAATTCAATAACTAGTAAGAATAGTATATTTATCTTAATTTGCGAATAATGATTAACTTCGCGAGATATACCTCTTAATTCTTTTCAGGCCAATTAAAAATCCAAGGGCGATAAGCCGCAAGATATGCAGGATTCGCAGGGAGGTTAACAGTACCAGAAATATATGGACCTTCAAGGAGGAGAGGAAATATACACCATTTATCATCCTTAGAGAAGCGTGGAAGATTGTTTTTTGTGGAATGATAGTCTATGTCTTGCATAATAATTTTATCCTTCGCAACCTTTTTATCCTTATTCAAACGAATAGCCAAACACGTGCTTTATTTCTTCATAGGAATCACTTGATAATTCGCAAAGAAGTTCTCCACGGTATATTTCGCTGGAATAATTGGGATTTTTTCATAATCAGGATGTTTCGCATCATCAGGATAAAGGGATCCTTTACCAGCTCCATGGGAAGCATATTCAAGAATGAGGCGAATACAATCTCCACTTAGTTGGCAAATTGCTCGCGAAAGTTTAGCATGAGAAATAATCTCATAAAAAAGAGGGAGACTCGGGTCATAGAGAGGAATAGGAAGGCCAGCTTCTAATTGACCTAGCGAAACAAGGATTTTCTCATTAGAAGAAGGAAATCTTGAAACAATATCAATGGAGAGATCAGAGTCTGAAGATTGATCAGGGATCTCAGAAAGTGTGAAACCTAAGGATTGAAGCTTCTTCTGGTGTTTTTTCAAAGTGGGTTGACCTAATTTTTTAGCAGGAGCCATTTCTTTGTATGGGAACGATAATTAAAACAAAGAAGAGAAAAGAAGAAATACTGAAAGAATAATTGAGATCCGGAATTTGCGGAAGGAGACGATGAATAGTGAAGTTGCAGAGAAGAAAAGCGAAATTAAAAAGAATAAGAGGGATTAACAAAGATGATATTTATAATAGAAGAAAATTATCGAGAATATCAATGTGCATTCAATGAAGAAAGGACATGAATGGTCAGAATTCAACGGTTGGAAGAATACGTGTCAAGGGATAAATGGAGGAAAAAACATGTGTAGAATATTTAGCGATGGATATAGAGACGTGTCAGAATAAAGGAAATATGAAAAGACAAGATGTATTAATATTCTTGAAAAACATGAGTTGCGGCAAATCAAGAAAATGTAAATTCTCATGATCTTTATCTTCTTCGCAGAAAAGATATGAGAAGAGGCAAGATGTAGGATCAGAATATTGTCACAACAATATTCCTGAGAAATAAACGACTGTTCTGTGATATATCAATAATAAACGAATTACTCTGCGACACATCTAAACATGACTTAAACAATGACGTAATGACAGAAACACGAAGAAAGTGTGACATGTTTGAGATATATCAATAAAACCTGCGAAAGATAAAGGCGGTGCCAGCTGCGATTTATCGCAAGAACTCAGATCCGAAATTGAAGGGAATCTTAACTATAAATGAGCTGTCATGAGCTGTAATCCACTATGTAAATACCTATATAAGGAAGATGAGTAGTTCCAGAGAAAGAGATGAATTTTTGAGTGTTAGGAAAGTTTTTAGGAGAGAGAAAATCTTTGTTAAAGTGTTTTTGTGTTCTTGATTTCTGTAATTCCATAAGATCATATTAATGAAAAAGTGTTCTTAATCTTCAAATTATGTCATAAATATTGATAGATTCTTGAATAGGGTGTAGTGTGGGAATTCCTGCGAACGAAAATGCAAGGTTATTATTGGCCATATATGCATGAAGATGCAAAGAATTTATCAAGAAGTTGCGAGGAATGTCAGCGATTTGCAAAAAGAATACATGCACCAGGTGAAACGTTAACATCTTCAAAAAATGTTTGGCCATTTGGAAAGTGGGGTTTAGATATTGTGGGACCATTTGTGCCAGGAATAGGGCAAAAGAGATACTTAATTGTCGCAACAGATTACTTCACAAAATGGGCGGAAGTTAAGGAAGTACAACATATTCGTGATAAGGACATTTTCACATTTATATTTGAGAATATCATCTGCAGATTTGGAATTCCAGCGCAATTAGTGTCAGATAATGGAAAGCAATTTGAAGGACAAAATATAGAGATGTTACTTAATGCATTCAAGATAAAGTTTGGAAAATCAACTCCTCTATATCCGCAGGCAAATGGTCAAGCTGAAGCAACTAACAAAATAATTGCAGATATTCTCAAAAAGAAATTAGAAGGGCATCATAGAAAGTGGTGTCAACAAGTCCATAATGCAGTTTGGGATTATAATACAACACGAATAGAAGCAACTGGGGTATCACCTTTTTGTTTAACATATGGGGTTGAGGCAGTATTACCAACAGAAGTCGCTATTCCTACAACTAAAAGAGAAGCTTGGGAAAAAAATCTTAGTGCAGGTATGATTCTAGACAAACTTGATGAGGTAGAAGAGAAGAGAGAAAAGGCATTACAACATATGGAGAACTACCATCGCAGATTAGCTCGTGAATATAATAAACGAGTAAAGAAGCGTGAATTCCAAGTTGGAGATCTAGTTCTGCGAGAAACACTAGAATATCAGCGAGAGAATGGAGGAAAATTAGCGAAAAAATGGGATGGGCCATATATAATCAAAGAAATAATTGGAACTGGAGCATATAAACTAATGGATCCCGAAGGAAGAGACATGGGTCAAAGACTTGGCAGACCATGGAATAGACAATATCTAAGAAAATATTATCAGTAAAGATTTGAAAGACTAGAATGAATGGATCACACGCAAGAAGTTGCGAGAGAATAAAAGAGATATTCTACAAGAACAAAGCTGGCTGAATATAAAAATTATTTTCCGCAATAATTTGCGAGATAATTAAAAAATTAAATGCAAATAAGACGGGCACTAATTGCCTAAAAACATATAAATAACGGGACGAACTTTTATGGCGTACACCCTAGTTCGCGGATTCTATTCCGTAAGAGGCAATGTCCTTAAAGTGCGTCATAAGGGGGGTATTTCTTTACTTTCAATTATCATAAGAACGGGACAAACTTTTATGGCGTACACCTTAGTTCGCGGATTCTATTCCGTAAGAGGCAATGTCCTTAAAGTGCGTTATAAAAGGGGTATCTCTTTGCATGGCTATGGGAAAGGCTATACCGCTGCTGGAACCTAGTCATAGAGATTGGGATTATAGAAAATCCATCCAGGAGAGATAACTTGGATTCCCAATTATATAAGGTTATACCCTGGTTGGGCGCTCGAGAGTTTCTCCTAAGGAATGCAACGTATGATCAAGGCGCCGAGGTACACGGTTGAGCTGTGGGTGCCCGGGATGGATGAACCTACCCTGGCCATCCATGGCAAGTCTTGGCTTATGATGTGTTCGGCCCGAAGAAAACCCCACTTAGGGTGCAGTCTTGTAACTATAAGCCATATAAGGCATAAAGGACAAGGCTGCGAAAACAACTGGTTGTTGGCAGAACCAGATGGGAAAGTGCTAGTCTTGTATGGACGATGTATAATCCTTGAAGGGGCAACCTGGGGGAGAGATAAGGGCGATACCCTCCATTAGGGAGCTGTGTATCAAAAAAGACGGCAATGTCATGGGACTTTATATTCGCAAGAATGTTTAGGCCTATCATATTGTCCCGTGACAGAGACAGCAATGTCATGGGACTTTATATTCGCAAGAATATTTAGGCCCGTCATATTGCTGCATGACTGGCCAAAAAGCCTAAAGAGAAATGTTAAGATAAGGTCAATGGGTTTTTGCGATAATATCAAAAGATGAGATAAATGAAATCAATAATAAGAGGATATAAATCGCAAAGACGTCCTGCGATTTCATCGCAAAGACGACAATGTCATAAATCTTAAAAATCAAAGAGAGAATTAATCTCTCACAAGATGGCTTAGATTTATCATATTGTCGCAGAAAATAAAATAATGATAAGGCAAGATCAACGGATTATTATGTATAAAAGTAAGAATGTCCTGCGATCTTGTCGCATAAAAGTGGCATAATAAGACCTTTAACTAGGAAGGCGAAATAAGACCACAAGAAAAGTTATATCTGCGAAGCATATAACAATTTTTTCGCAGAAATATTTGCGATAATACTACAAATTGGTAACAAAAGGCAAGCATGGGATTTCTTACAAGGGTAACAAATAAAATACTTCACAAGGAAGATTATGAGGGGCGAATATGGGGATTATAAAATAACATTTCATTATCTCCCTTGAGAAGAATCAAAATAATAAAAAAGAAGGAAGATAATCAAGTTTATGAAGATTGGATTCAGAATTAATAAAAATATATAAATTAGAGCAGGTGATTGAGTTACAAAGATCTTCAATGTTTCGCAAAAAGTGCAGGAAGAAGAAGAATTCGGAAATTACAATGATTCGCAGAATCAGAAACATCTCGCAGGAATACATGATAATTTAAAGAATATTTTTCTCTAATTTCATCATTCTTGTTCACCACTATTATCTTCACCAGTATCATCTTTTTCAGTATGAGTTTCTACATCACCAGTGATTGTTTCATGAGGAGGATTTTGTTCTTCATGAGGAGGATCTTGTTCTTCTGTTACATTAAGAGGGTTTCCTTCGTTCTCAGGTGGATTTTGCTCGTCTTCAGAAAAATCTTCTTCATTACTTGAATAATTCAGATCTTCATCTATAGGGTGGGGAACTTCATTATCATCTATCTCTAAAGGTTTGATCTTTATAGGAGGTAGAGAATGAGAGAGTAGAATATTATTTATGAAAACCTCAGCGCCTAAATGAGCTTTGCGGAGGCAATTCTTTTCCCGATTTATGATCTCTATATCTTTAAAATATTCAAGATAGTCAAATCTTCTCAATGCCCTGTTATGAGAGTTGGAAAGCGCGGCGTTCTTTTTGCGAAGTTTGGCTAATCTCATAGATAGATCCGAAATTGAAGCTTGAAGATTCTTCTCAGATTCTGCGAAAGAAAAATTGCATGTTAGAGAGAATTTTTGCGAAAAATAAGATGAGAAAATACAATGAAGTAATTAATAGATGAGGCAGTCAAAATGACTACCTTCCTTTTGAGAAGATAAAGTGTGAATTATAGTAAAGAAGCAACTCTTCTATCGGTCCATGGCATCATCAAAACTATCCCCAATCTTACCTTTTAAACGTGATTTTATGCTTTTTTCATAATTGCGAAGATAAACATTTTCTTCCTTCAGTCGAGAATAATCATCTTTGAGATTGTTGACTTTTACACTTAGAGCTAATCTGCCTTTAATAAGCTTCTCTTGTTCAGCGGCAAATGATTCAGTTTTCTTTTTAAGTTCATCTTTCAGTATGCGAAGGGACTGTTCTTGGTCCTTACACAATTTTTGAAGATTGTCTAGTTGCTGCGAATAAGCCTTTGTTGTATCTACAAAACTACGTTTCTCTTGAGATAAAACTCTGTTTTCATCCGATAAAGATTCCACCCTCAAATTAATTTGATTCAGCGAATATAAAAGTTGGGAGGCTTCGTTATTTAGATGATCCCGTTCATGAATTAGTTGATCGCGTTCATGAGTTAGTTGGTTGTTCTCATTCTTAAGGTTATTTATCTCGTCAAGTGAATATGTATGAAGAATATTCAAATTATCAAATTGATTCTTCGAAGATTCTTTCCCAGTGCGGGCTTCCTCAGCGATTGTTTCCCACTCAAATATCTTCATTAATTGGTTATGTTTTGAAGCTAAATATATATCAACAAATAAATAAGGGAAAATTGAGTACATAAAAAGAAAGGATTTACAGAGGCAAAAGTAAAGACAAGAAAGTTATACCTTTTAGATCATCATTTATGCTGCGAAGAATTTCACAGTCTAATTCAGAATTATGAAGCTTATGATCGAGAAATTCACACTCCAAAGTTTTGGCTTGAAGATTCTTCTTCAAAATTTCAACCTCATCTTCTAAAGCAGTTAACGAAGATGAAGAACCGCAAGACCCAAGATGCTTGCTTAGAATCATATAAATATCATGTCTCGCAGGATCTGAAGAAGATTTCATAGCATCGTTCAAAACTTCAGATAATACTTGAAAAGCAGCTTCAACCCATGTTGCTATTTCTTGGGAAGAAGGAAGAGAAGTAGAAGAAGAGGATTTGGAAATAGTAAGAGTGGAAGAAGGAATTTAATTGGTCGCAGTTATAGTTTCATTCACCGCATCATCATCCACCGCAACCTCCTTTATTGCAGCTTTGTTTACCAAAGTTTCATTATCTACGACTTCATTTACCGCAGCCTCGTTAACTGTTGTTTCATTTACGTTAGTTACATTCACCGCAGCTTCATTTGTCGCATATTTATTTCCAATTATCATAGATTCATCTATCTCAGTTTCCAAAGTGTCGGGATTATCAGAGATAGGAATGTTAGTATTGATAAATTCATTAGAGGTTGATGAAGAAATAATATGGGTATTGAGATTCACACAAGGAGAAGAAGAAGATTTATCTTGCGATGGGACAGGTTTTGCAGGTAAAAATTCGAGAATATCCACTTCATCTGAAAGAGTTTTAACTTGACGTGAACGCTTAAGAGGTTTGGGAACATTCTCTTCGTTCTGCAAATAATAATGTAGGTAAGAAACAGAGGCAACAATATTGTTATTTCAAAAGAATAAGTGTTTCTTAATACCTTATCATTCTCAGATCTCTTCGTCTTCCCAACGCGCCTTTTCTGAGAACCCTTAGGGTTAGGGTTCTTGATAGTAATTTTGGTTTGAGAAGTGGTGTTACTGAAAAAGATGATAGAATATGGGGATTATGAAGAAAAGAGGGCAATAAAGAAAACATAACAAAAAAGATGGAAAATAAGAACATACCTTTGAGTCTCCATTAAAGCAGCAGCAGGAAGAATACCAGGAAAGAAATAGTTGCAGACAAAAAAGATTTTAAAGAAAAAAGAGAAGGTGAAAGAAGAAAGAAATACACTCGAGTGGAATGGTATTTATAGATGAAGGATGGGTAACCGGGTAAAACGGTAAAGATCGACGCGTGTCAATAGTAAAAGCGTAAAGTAGGGAACTTTGTCGGGTAAAAGATAAGGAGTTGCGGCAAATTAAGAAGATTAATTTCTCATGATCTTTATCTTCTTCGCAGAAAAGATATGAGAAAAGGCAAGATGTAGGGACAGAATATTGTCACAACAATATTCCTGCGAAATAGACAACAGTACTACGATACATCAATAATAAACGACTATTCTGCGACATATCAATGATATTTTGCGAGACATCCAAATATGACTTAAACAATGACGTAATGACAGAAACACGAAGAAAGTGTGACATGTTTGCGATATATCAATAATGAAAAAGTGACATCTTTGTGACATGTTTGCGATATATCAATAATAAACTACATTTCTGTAATTCCTTAAGGTCATATTAATGAAAAAGTGTTCTTAATCTTCAAATTATGTCATAAATATTGATAGATTCTTGAATAGGGTGTAGTGTGGGAATTCCTGTAATCCACTATGTAAATACCTATATAAGTCTGGGAACGATGATTAAAACAAAGAAGAGAAAAGAAGAAAAACTGAAAGAATAATTGAGATCCGGAATTTGCGGAAGGAGACGATGAATAGTGAAGTTGCAGAGAAGAAAAGCGAAAGTAAAAAGAAGAAGAGGGATTAACAGAGATGATATTTATAAGAGAAGAAAATTATCGAGAATATCAATGTGCATTCAATGAAGAAAGGACATGAATGGTCATAATTCAACGGTTGGAAGAATACGTGTCAAGGGATAAATGGAGGAAAAAACATGTGTAGAATATTTAGCGATGGATATAGAGATGTGTCAGAATAAAGGAAATATGAAAAGACAAGATGCATTAATATTCTTGAAAAACATGAGTTGCGGCAAATCAAGAAAATTTAAATTCTCATGATCTTTATCTTCTTCGCAGAAAAGATATGAGAAGAGGCAAGATGTAGGATCAGAATATTGCCACAACAATATTCCTGAGAAATAAACGACTGTTCTGCGATATATCGATAATAAACGAATTACTCTGCGACACATCAGTAATATTCTGCGACACATCTAAAGATGACTTAAACAATGATGTAATGACAAAAACACGAAGAAGGTGTGACATGTTTGCGATATATCAATAAAACCTGCGAAAGATAAAGGCGGTGCCAGCTGCGATTTATCTCAAGAACTCAGATCCGAAATTGAAGGGAATCTTAACTATAAATGAGCTGTCATGAGCTGTAATCCACTATGTAAATACCTATATAAAGAAGATGAGTAGTTCCAGAGAAAGAGATGAATTTTTGAGTGTTAGGAAAGTTTTTAGGAGAGAGAAAATCTTTGTTAAAGTGTTTTTGTGTTCTTGATTTCTGTAATTCCATAAGATCATATTAATGAAAAAGTGTTCTTAATCTTCAAATTATGTCATAAATATTGATAGATTCTTGAATAGGGTGTAGTGTGGGAATTCCTGCAACTACATATTTTAATGCCTCGCCAGTTAAACTAGATGCAAAATATTTGCATAGTACAACATCATGGTTTTCCCATTGTAGCATACATCTAACATAAGCCTTGACGTGTTGAACAACACAAGTAGTCCCATCAAAGATGCTGGTTAATGCTGGTAAGTTGCAATTTGGAGGTATTCCTCTTAATTGTACTTCTTGAGTAAATGGAGTTCTCGCAGCTTCTTCAATAGCTTCATCGAGCTGCCTTCTTCCTCCTTATCTTCTATTGCTTATTATTCCTCGCATTTATGCTAATTCTCTCAATATTTGCTAATTCTCAGTTGAGTTTTGCTCCATTGTCCTTTTTAATGCAGCTTCCCTTCTTCTGTGCTCTTGCCTTTCTTGTCTTGCGAGATTTTGTGTGTCTTCTTCTTCATTGTCATCCCGTCTTTCTCTGCGATTTTCTCTTTCACCCTCCTCTTGAAGTCACAGCTGTCTACTTTCTTCTCTGTGGATTTCTTCATTTCTCCTCATTTCTCTTCGATGCCTTTCTAATCTCCTCTGTATTCTATCATACTCCTCCTGAATATTATCATTGTAGCAATTTTGTGTACGTCTCCTTTCTCAATTTTCATGGTTATTTTGTCGTACTGCCTCTCGGAATTCTTGTTCTTCTACTTCTGCCCTTAATCTTTCTCTCTCACAATCCAGGCGTGCTTGTTCGGCCTAATGTCTCTCAATTTTTTCTTCAATTATTCTTTGATTCCTTTGATTCTCTCGCCCATGTAATATCCTCCTACCTTCTTCTGGATTTTCTTCTTCATTTTGGTTGTTTCTTCCTCCTTGATTTCTATTGTTACGTCTATTATCCAATGCTTTGCCATGCAGATTATAACGATCTCCAATTATCTCTTCTTCTCTATGACGTTGTTCTCCATTTAAATTTTGCACTTCTTCTCTAACATTTCTCATTGGGGAATTTTGCCTTGGTTCTTCTCTGAATGATCTTGAATTTGATCTAACAGTAATTCTTGATCTCCTTCTTTGTAACCTCAAATTCTCCATTCTTAGCTCATGATTTTGTCTTGTTAAATTCGCACGCTCTTCTGCCTCTAATCTTCTTTCTTCTTGTATTCTTTGTCTTAAATCATCTACTATTTCATTTTCACGTCCTTCATGAATTAATCCTCCACCTGTTTCTTGATTTCTTTCTCCTTTTTCATTTCTTAATTTTCGATTTTCTGCTTCTTCCGTCGAATCCGACCTCCAAGTATGCACACTCACTCTATCATAATCCATATTCATATCTCGTGTTTGTGCTTGTTGATTCGGCTGTTAAATTGAACTTTCTGCTTCATTTCTTATTCTATTTCTTCCTGATCTTATCCTTAAAGATTCTTCTAATTCACCTGTTCCCTCACCTGCAAGTCTTTTACTTCTTCTCACAGTTGTCAGTGGTTTTGATGTATTTCTTCTTCTTCTAGCCATTTCTTCAACTCTAACAATTTCTTCAAATCTTCAAGTTGTAATTCGAGATTTCTTAGCTTGATTCTCCCTGTTTCTGGGCGCCAAAATGTAGTTGCAGGAATTCCTACACTACACCCTTGATAAGAATATATGGAAATTGGATTATTTTGAAGATGAATAACAACACTTTTCTTATTTTAATTTTAGAATTCTTTACAAAAGATATAAGAACTCAGAAGTAAAAATTTCTTTCTAGAGTTTCTCTCTCCTCAAAACCTTATCAACTCTCCAAAAGACATCATCCTTTTCTGAATCTAATGAACCCTTTATATAGGGATTTAAATAGTGGATGACAGCTAAGTTTTCCTCCTATTTCGGATTTACGTTGTGATCTTATTGCGATCGCTACAGTGTTCTTTCTCGCAAGAATGATGACCATCGCAGAATAAACATAATCTTCTTGTATCTCTTCCATCGTTAGATTTTATGTCTTTCTTCTGGATATTTTGTGACGCTCGTGAAATGTTGTTAAAGAGTCTTCTATGACGCTCGCAAAAGTATTTATTAATATCGCAGAAATAGTGTTGTAGCGATATTCTGGTCCTACATCTATAGTTAACCAAATGGTTAGCCATATGATAACTTACATATCAACCATATTCTTCTTCACCATAACTAGTCCAAATGACTCAAATGTACTAGTTAGAGAGTTGTTCAATTGCTTAGATCTTTATGCACTACACAAGACACAATCGAAGCAAAAATGATGTGATTCACTCGAATCAATTCATGAACTATAAAGCCACGGTTTGCAATATCATTCCTTAGTTTATTAAGATAAGTTCACGAATATCGTTTTTAGACATAACCTACTCAAGTTCGCGGACTTAAGTTCCCGGACGGAGTTCACAAACTCCAGCAGAAATACTCGGGTTCGAGAACTACTGAGTTCGAGGACTGAGTTCGCGTACTGAAGTTCACGTACTACTCCGGTTTCACTTGATCAACAAAGTTCACAAACTTTGGTTCATGCAATAAGGACTTATACATATATGTGTGTAAAGACCCTTAAGCTCGTCAACGCTATTTGACTGGTCTAGCGATGATCAAGAGACGTTTTAGCTGATAATAACTCGATTAGGTTAACATGAACATTAATTAATAGGAGTTAATCTAACGACGGACTAGGTACATAATTAGTACCGTTAGATAGATCTCGAAAAGGTATACGAAGTGGACTACTCGAACGTGTCATTTGGATATCGGACGAAGAAGATATTTGTTATTTTATGTGAAGGTTAAAATGGACATTTAATAATAAAGTGTTATCAAGGCATCTAGATTTTATTATCAGGGCACCCTCTGTGGATAACTCAAAGGCAATTCAATAAGGTCGGGGATTTTCTATTTTTCATTCATTTTCTTTTCTTCTTCATTTTTCTCCTTTCTTCTTCTCTTTCCTCTGTTCTTCAGGATCGTGATTCTGTGAGAGGGTTTGGGTGTTTTGAGATCGGAAACTTAAGGGAAAGATTTAATAGTTGATCCGTGGTGTGATGTTGTGGTTGTTCGCGGGATGAAGATGATAGAGTTAATTATTTCTGTAAAGCGAAGATAAGATTTCTGAAGTTAGGGTTTCTGTCAAATTGGGAAGAGAATCGAGATGTTGATGGATGAAGAAGAAAAGGGTTGTTGTTAAATAAACAAAGTAAAGTTTCATTAATAGTGAATTGAAGAACTAGGGTTTCCTAGAGGATTGTTTAAAGGTTCAATTAATGATGAATAAGATGGGATTAGAGATGGGTTTTGTGTATTGATAACAAAGAAGAAGAATTGGGTATTCAATTTGGGGTTTGTTTACATACAAGAAGTTTAAAGAGTTAGGGTTTTATGAGATTGTTCTGTAGAGTTTCAGAATAAGAAACTATTGATGATGTTGAGATTTATAGAACTCATGAAGTCGAGGAAAAGATATTTGAAGAGAACTGGCTGGCGCTTCATTAAATTGATTTGAGGTAATTGTTCTTTTTTGTGAATTTTGTTAAGTTATGCAGTTCTGTTATTGAATTCATGGATTTGTATATTGACAGTGAATTGAGATGGGTTTGGTGAGTAAGAAATTGAATTATGAATATTTAGGGTGTATCTTGAACTACACAGAATAAAGATGACGCAGGGATTGAATTGTGTTTTAGAATTGTTATTGAGATGAGTGGAAGGGAAAAAGCTTTGGTGATCTGAAGATAAGATCATGTATGTGTTGTTACTGTCAATGCTTAGAAATAGAATTGTTAGTGTTAGTATTCATAGGTGCAATACTATATGGAGTTGCAGCTGAGTGGAGAAGATGAGGTTGTGGTATCGTTTGTTTTTGAGACTTTGCGGAAATGGAAATCGAGTATCTGGTGGAGGTATAATTGTAGGTAGTGGTTCTGAAATGGTGAAGCTGAGTTATGAAAGTGGGATTGGGACTCTCAAGTGAAATATGGTGGTGGTGTTATGTTGCTGATGGCATTAAGTTAGTGGTGCAAATGATTGGTAATTTAGAGTTGAAGTTGCAGGGGATATGAGTGAATTGGTTTAAATGAATGAGTTATGAAGGTGTATGAGTTTGCTGATTGGTGATAGGGGTTTTTCCAGTCACAGGACTTGGAAGAAGTATATGATATAGTATGAATGTAATGGGATTATGGGAACAGATTGTAAGGGTAATTGTAGGCCTGAAGTCATTGAGCTTTGATGTTGAGAGTTAGGCGAGTGTAAGGCTTTGTAGAGAGGATGAATTATTATTAGTTGTTGTTAGTATTGTTGTAAAATCTTGGAACTGCTTTCGCAGGTAGTCTTTATTGTGATTATGAAATAATCTTGTAGTTATTTGGTAGAATTGAATTTTTAATAGAGTTTTGGATTTGTGTTATATGTTGTTGATACACCATTATAGTGCGTCTCAAGTTTTGGCCTGTGCAATGGCCTTGGTCAGATTACATTCAGTTTAGTTGATTGAACCCGGTCAGTTGTCTGACTCGTCTGACTCAGTTTGTTTGAAAGAGTTGACTCTAAATGAGATGACCTTGACTGATTCATGTTTGACTCAGTGGACCGTTTGACCTGACCTTGACCTTTGACTGACGTTGACTGTTAGATGACCTCTTTGCCCGTTAGTTTACTTTGGTGGACTTGGGCTTAGTATCATGTATTCCTTAATTTGACATTTTGGACCATTTATGGTCTGAATTAGCCTTTAGTTTCTTCTACAAAGTTGTAGATATTCATAAGACTTAGATAATGGACAATAGAAACAACCTAATTCAGTTAGTAAACCTTAGCTATGCTAAAGATAGAGTAAAAAAGGTGTAAAGTGATAATTGGGCTTAAAACCATTAGATATGTAGTTGCAGAATAACCTACAACTACACCCTCAATAGAATTAGTAAAAACTCAAGAAGTTCTTGATGATGAATAACAATTTTCTTATTAATGTTATCAATTGATTACAAAGAAGTATCTAAATGGAATTAGAATAGTTACAACTTTCTCTATTCTCTTTCCTAAGATATTTTCTAACACTCACTAAAAGAACCTCTCAAATTTTACATTTGAACTCCTATTTATAGTAAAACTTATACAACAGATATGAATTGCGAAGTATCGCAATTCATACTCGCAAAATTACTTCATCCTCGCAAAACTTCATATTTCTCCGCGCTACTTCTATCATCGTATCATTTTATAACTTTTTTCTCCTTTATTTATTACGATACTCGTGAACTATTATCTTGCGATATTCAGTACCTACATCTTGCCTCTTCTCATGTCAATTCTACGAAGAAGAAATGATCGTGAGAACATAACCGTTACTTAGTCTTTAAAAATTTTGAAACTTCTTTTGTAACCGTTCTTTTCTAGTTATTCCCTTATATAACTCCTTTATATTCTCTTCCTTTTCTTCTTCTTATTTCCGCAATTCTATCTTCTACTCATACTCTCTATTACTGTTTTATCTGCAATTTTTTCTTCTACTATATCTTCATGAGTTCTCCAAGGTAATTTCCTTTTATCTCCGCGCATTTCATTTGTTCTTTCTCTTTAATTTCTGTATAATTTGTTATCTGATTTTGGTTTATTTCAGCAAAATAACTCCTCAGATGAAATCTCAACTAAAGAATCCAATTCTTAATCCACGAAGAAGAAAATCTGAGAATCAAAAGGTAGTTAAAATACTTTGCCTTCTTTCCTAAACAATATATTGTTGCCTCAGTTTTTAATCTACATTTTGATTCGCAGGTTGGCGAAAAACCAAACCCTAGTAAGATATCTCGAATAACTAAACCCACACCATTAATTCCGATTGATGATTTCCTTCCTGAAGTTGATAAGGAATTTTCCTCTCCTCCTCGTGAAAATGTTTCTTCACACACTCCTGCCTCTACTCCATTACCTACCTTTCAATCTCCCATCAGTGTCAATTTATCAACACTTCTTCAAGATAAACCCTCACAGAATATTTCTTCAACTTCTTCTCTTGAAAAACAACCCTCGCAAAATATTTCTTCAACTTCTTATTTTGAAAAACCTGTCTTGTCCCCAAATCCTTTGAGTGCTATTTCTCCGGAAAATTTGCAGCTTGCTCTTATTCCTTCAAATTCTTCTCCTCTTCCTCAGGAAATTCGAGATGGAATTTATTTAACTTTCCGAATGTTATCTGAGATTTTGACCAATACTGCGAAGTCTACTAATGTTCGTTCGCAATATGAGTTTTGCGAAGTTCTAAATAATTTCGTCAATCCAGACATTTCTTCTTCACGTCAATCTTTGGAAAAAGAAATTGAATTGCTCCGCCAATCTTTGAAATCTTCTCAAGCAGAATGCGAGGATCTCCGTAAAGAAAATCATCATCTTCAGAATAATTCTCTCGACTGTGCGATTCTTCGCAAAAGAAATGATGAATTGAAAGGTATGATTACTATCTTCATATTTTCCCTTTTATTTACTTATATTCTTCATATGCTTGAAACATCCATTAAAACCCATTCCCATTTATAGAATCCATCCATAAATGTAGAAGATTGGTACTTCACCATGAATCAGATGCAACAGAATATCGAACCAAGCATGAAAGCCTCTCAAACCAATTCTCCCATTTATCTAATCTTTACTCGTGTGCTCTTGACAACTCTGACGCTCTTTTTCAAGAGAATACTCAACTGATATATGATCGAAATTTTTTGAATGATGATATATCTCAACTTTTTTCTTCCTTAACTAAATCTAATTTGAGAATAGAAACCTTATTAGAAGAGAACAAAACCTTATCAGAAGAGAAATGTTCGTTTTTGAATACAATGATTGTTTCTTCGCAAGAATTAAAAAATCTTTAGAATAAATGTTGCGATCAAGAAAATCTTCTTTCTCTGTTGAAAGGTGAACTTGAGGAATTAAAGAAGTCTTCAGATGCTGAAAGAAATTCTTTTATTATTGAGAAGAATTCCCTTATTAATAAGAACATAGTCTTGAGTGCTAAGAAGAATCAACTTGAAGAAGATTATCCATCATTTAAAAGTCTTAATGCCAAACTTGCGAAGGATAAGAATTTTCTCCTTTATAAAGATCAAAAGCTTCAATCTCGACTTAAAGGATTAGTTGGTGATGGTTTTGATAATGCGATGAATCAGATGAAGAACTGTTGTCTATCTTTAACTAAATCTCTTACTTCGCAAAGAGAAGGTAGTCATTAAAATTTGACTGCCTCTTGTATATCTTTTAAATTTCGTTATACTCGCAAATTTTATTCTTTGAACTTTGTTTTATTTGCAGAATCTGAGAACAACCTTCGTAATGCGAAAGCTGGATTAGAAGCCTCATGTTCCGAGCTTCGTAAGAAGAATGCTTTGCTTTCTACCCGCTTAATCAACTCTCGTGACCGTGCTACTCGGAGATTCAACTATCTTGCTTATTCCAAAGATATCGAAGATACCAATCATCAAAAAGCTATACTTCGTGAAAGTCATCTGAAAGCTCAAGTCTTTAAGAATAATATATTCTCTTATCAAGAGGCTTGCCTCCTGTGAAAATTACTCCTCTGAAGATATCTGACGATGAAGTTGCTCGTGATCCTGATAGTGATTTTGATTATGAGAGTGATGATGAAGATCTTTATGATGAGAAAGAATCTATTCCTCAAGGAGATGTTTATGTTGCATATTCTTCCAAGGATGATATCTCGCAAAAGTCGAAGGCTGCGAATGACCCTACTGATCTTGAATATCCAGCACAGAATGTTGATGAAGCATGATAACATTCTTTTTTTCAATTTATCATTGACTCTCCTGTCCTCCTTTCTTTTGAATTCCTTCCCTTAATTACTGTTGGTTTTCTTTTTGCGAACAATTCTATTTTTTAAGAAGTATATCTGATATTTTGCGAAGATGATTTATCCTTTCTTTCTGATATTTTGCGAAGATAATTTATCCTTTCTTTAATTAAATTTCCCCCATTTGATCATATGAAGAGAAATAATATATAACTCACAGATAAAGCTTAGTATCTCCTTTTCCCCCTATTATTTCTCTTTAAATGATTAAACGTTGTTTAAAGTATTAGAATATCTGCCTCAATTTATCTTACGAAGTTTCAACTTGTTACGATTGTAAATAAGAAATCCTCCCTTTTAAGTATAAAAATAAAATATATGAAATATCCTTAATAAGTATACTACATATACAATACTTTTGAAGAAGTATTAGAAGTACCAAATCCGTCAAATGAAGAGATATAAGAAGTATTAGAAGTACTTGATCCACCAAATGAAGAGATATAAGAAGTATTATAAGTACTCAATTCACCAAATGAAGAAATATAAGAAGTATTAGAAGTACTCAATTCACCAACTGAAGAAATATAAGAAGTATTAGAAGTACTCAATTCACCCACTGAAGAAATATAAGAAGTATTCAATCTGTGAATAATTACGTAACATATGACGAAGTATAATGATTATTTAACCTTCACCAAATGAAATATCCGTTAAAGAAGTATAATGAATATGATATATTCTTGAAGAATTATAAGAAGTATTCAATCTTTTGGAGAAATATTGAATATATGGAGAAGTATAAGAAGTATGTAATTCTCGTAACATTTTACGAGTATGAACTTATCTGTATTTGATTGCTATCAAAATCGCATCTTTTGCTAAGTCTTCGTGACAATTCTTTA
The DNA here is from genome assembly GCA_023529315.1 of Papaver bracteatum. Classification (NCBI taxonomy): domain Eukaryota; kingdom Viridiplantae; phylum Streptophyta; class Magnoliopsida; order Ranunculales; family Papaveraceae; genus Papaver; species Papaver bracteatum. Next base: position 4,029,115 of record JAJJWX010000256.1, read on the forward strand.
ATGATGTTATCTTCTTTGATAGGACTTTTTGTAAAAATTCTTCAATGATATTGACGAAGCTGTCTTCTCTTCAAATCTTCATAATGTATATTCTTGTATAATTTCTTCAATGGTATTGATGAAGCCGTCTTCTCTTCAAATCTTCATAATGTATATTCTTGTATAATTTCTTCAATGATATTGATGCAATGAATTTCATTAATTTCTGTGGTCTTATCATGCCTTCCTAAGTAAAGGTCTTATTTTGCCACCTCTTTTGTAGTAAATTTTTGTATTTGCGATAATATGACAAGTCTGAACATTCTTGCGAATATACAACCTCGTGACATTATCGTCTTGCGATGAAATCGCAGGACGTTCTTACACTTTCATGCAAAAACCCATTGATCTCATCTTAACTTCTTTGTATAGTATTTTAGCCTCTTCAGGAATTGTTGCGACAATATGACAGGCCTAAATATTCTTGCGAACATAAAGCCCCATGACATTGCCGTCTTGCGATGAAATCGCAGGACGTCTCTACACTCTCATGTAGTGACCCATTGATCTCATCTTAACTTCTTTATTATGTTCTGCGAGTTCTTTATTCTTTTCTTTCTTTCTTTCTTTTTTTTTTTTTTTTTTTAGAAGGCTCGCAGAACTTCATTTGTTGCACAAATATGACAAGCCTTTATGTTTTCGCAAACAAGAAGCCTCGTGACATTTGCGTCTTATAGCACATATCAGCTCCCTAATGGAGGGTGCTGCCCTTTATCTTCCCCCTGATTGCCCCTTCAAGGAAGCGTACATCGACCATACGAGGTTAGCTCTTCCCATCCGGTTCTGCCAACAACCAGCTTTTGATCGCAACCTCTTATCCTTTTTGCATATAGGGCTTATAGTTACGAGGTTGCACCCTATGGGGTATCTTTGGGCCAAGTGCATCATTTGCCAAGACTTGTCAAAAATGGCAGATGTGGTTCAACCTCACCCGGCACTCTTGACTCAACCGTGTACCTCGGCGCCTTGATCGTTTTCTCGCACTTCTTGGGAAAGACAAGATGCCTTAGTCGCCCAACCTAAATCCTCTTACACCGCATTTTATATTGCGTAATGTCGCTAGATTAGGTGAGAATCCAAGGTGTCTAACCCGGATAGGTACCCCATTATTGGGTTGTACCCCAAAATTTTTACCATGTACTAAGGGCCCTTGGTGGTGTTCCGATTACCCTTAGCCACGTTATAGGTACCCCCTTAAATGACGTACTTTAGGACTTTTACTCTTACGAAATATAGCTTCGCGAACTAGGGTGTACGCCACAAAGGTTTGCCTGTATAAAATTTTCTGCGGCTCTCTTTCTTTTTTGGAGGCTGATCACAGATTGCGGTCTTTTATTCGCAAATTAATGAAATTTTAATCGGAATATAAATTTTGAAAATTCGTAACTTTTCCCAATTTCCTCATGAGCAAACAATATTCGTAAAATTTATCACGAAATAAAAATTTTGTTTTGCCACATACCTCATTTCCACGAGCAAACATACTGATTACCTTCTTGTTTTATTATTTTCCTTCTTCTTTCTTCGCAAATCACAATTCCTTATTATCATCGTAAATTTCTTGTATGATTATCATCGTAACTTTATTCTCTTTTTCCTTAATCCTCTGCCATTAAATTTTCACTTCTTTTCACAGCCTTTGCTCTTTTTCTCCAATTTTCCTTCTCAAGCAATTTTCCTTCGCAAACTTCTACTTCTGTATCGTAACATTTCTTTCCCTCAGCCCAATCACCCTTGATAACTCCAATACCCTTCATATGAGGAAACTTTATGCACTGATGTAGAGTGGAAGCTATGCCTAGAATTCCATGAAGCCATGGTCTTCCTATCAAAGCATTATATGGTGATTCGATATCAACAACGCAGAACATAATTTCAGTTTGCATTCCACTTAATGGAATTCGCATGCTCACTTCTCCTTTGGGCTTGTTGGCAGTTCCATTAAAACCATAAATTCTGTAAGTAGAAGGTATTAAATCTGCATCTTTTCCCCCCATAGTTTTGTAAGCAGAATAGAAAAGGATATTGACAGAACTTCCCGTATCAATCAAAATCCTATTAAGACCAATTGATTCTTCCTCCATATCATCTTCGTTTTCTTCCATATTCATGTAGATTGCTAATCTTACTACCAATGGATTATCATGTGCTTCACAACCTTCTGGAATTTCAGTGGCTTCAAAAGAAATTTCACGTTTCTGCTAATCTTCAAGTCATGAAATTTTTGCGATGTTCATTACTTCCTTTCCTTCACCATCCCTCGCATATACCCTGCTTAACACATTATCATGAAAATCCTCTATGGTTTTATATGAATGAACAATGGAATTACAGAAAACATTCCTTGCTTTTGATCCCACTTCTATATGTAGGATTTCTTCTCCTTTTTCTTTTGTTGTGTTCTCCCTGCGAGTTATGACTGGAGCCTGTGGTAATTTTTGCGACTGTGTCTGCTTAAGTAAAAATTGATTTAGTTTTCCTTGATCAATCATTCAGAAGATTATCCTCTTGATATTATGGCAATTATTTGTAGAATGTCCATGAAAATGATGATATGAACAAAATTCATGACTTCTTGGACCCATTGGTGGTTCCTTTCCCATGTTCCATGGAGTTGGTATATTCTCTACCAGGATAATTGCTTGCCATATCTTTTCTACACTTGTATTCAAAGGTGGTAACTTTATCTCTTCCCTTACCATTCTTTGACCTCCTTGACCGTTTTTATAATTTTGTCTCTAGTTCCCTTGTCCAAAATAATTTTGCCTTTGTCCCCCATAATTTTCTTGTTGTTGATCTAGTATTGGAATTTGGTTATTTCCTATTCGATTATAGAAATTCTTCTCTTTATCATACTCTTCTTGATCTCTACTGCCCATTGCTACCATCTTTGGCTGGATATCATTGATTTTCTTCTCTTTTGAAATTTGCGAAGAAGTTTGTGAGGATGTTTGCGAAGTACCTGCTACTACATTGATTATTTTGGGAAGTAAATTTGCTCCTCCCTCTTGATTGCTAGTGTTTTCTACTGGATATGACTCCATACTGTTTTTCTTTTCTTCTAATGTAATGTATTCTTCCTGCAATTCTCGTAACTCTGTCATCATTATGGAATTCTTTCTTCTGAAGATTTGAACATATAATTGTTCAGTTGCGAACATCGCATTTATGAAGGACAGAATCAAGTATCTCTCATCCACGCATCCTGCCATATCACTGCACATAATCTTCCATCGTCTTACCAAATGCTTCAAACTTTCACCCACTCTTTGTTTTAAACCAAATACATCTTCAATACCAAGCCGTGAAGAATGATTTGTGATATATGCTCCAAGGAAAGTTGCTTGCAAATGACTGAATGACGTAATAGTGTTTTTAGGGAGTCATTCGAACCACTTTAAAGCTTCCCCTGTTAAACTTGATGCGAAATACTTGCATAACATAGCATCATGATTCTCCCATTGTAACATGCATCTTATGTATGCTTTAATGTGCTGAATAGCACATGAAGTCCCATCAAAGATACTGGTAAGTGTGGGCAAATTGTATTTTGGTGGAATTCCTCCCAATTGTACTTCTCTAGCAAATGGAGTCCTCGCAGCTTCTTCTATTGCTTCATCTAATTTCCTTCTATCTCCTCCTCTTCTATTGTTTATCATCCCTCTCATTTCTACTAATTCTCGAAAGATTCGTGCATTTGCCTCAGAATTCTCATCCATTGGTCTTTTTAATGCAGCTTCTCTTCTTCTACGTTCTTGCGCTTCCTCCCTTGCGATTCTTCGCATTCTATCATATTCTTAATTAATGTTTTCATTTGCATAATTCTGCAAATATCTTCTTTCTAAATTATCATAATTGTTCAGTTGCATAGCATCTTGGAATTCTTGTTCTTCCCTTTCTATTCTTCTCATTCTTCTCATGCGAATATCAGTAATTTCTTCTTCTTCATTTCTCCTTCTTCTGTGATTTATTTCTCCTTGATTTGCTTGTACTCTGATTCGAGAATTTGGTTCATTCCTCTCCACTTCTATTTGTTGGTTTACAATTCTTCTCTTAATTCTTTCATACTCAACATTTTGTTTGTTACGAGCCTCTTCATGTCTTCTTACTCCATTCTCGTGATTGTTTTGATGTATTGCTTGTTGTCTCTCAGTTTCTTCCATAAGTTGATGTTCTTCCTCTCGATTCTGATTGTTTTCTCTAGGATTTGGTCTTGTTCGCAAATTCCCCATGCTTTGTTCGTGGTTTGGTATTAAAATGAAACGATTCTCTTGATTTCTTTCACCTTGATTCTGCGCTTGTTCTTGCATATTATTTTCATTATTGATTATCGGTGAATTTTGTCCTTCTCTTTCTGTTCTAACATTTGATCTTGCAACACTTTGATATTTCCTTCTTTGTAGTATCTCATTTTCCATCCTCAATTCTTGATTTTGTCTTGTTAAATTGGCACGTTCTTTAGCTTCGATCATTCGTTCTTTTTGGATTCATTGTCTCAATGTTTCTAATATCTTCCTTTACCTTTCAAGAATTGTTCCTCCCATCAACCTTCCATTTTCTCTGATTTGTGGTTCTCTATCTCCTTCTTCTGGTGTATTAGTTCTCCAAGTATGTATACTCACTTGATCATGACCTATTATTTGTTGAGCTTGATTTCTTCGATTACTTCTTCTCCCACTAGGTTCTCCTGTTATATTTGCTTCTCCTCCTGCAAGTCTTACACTTCTTCTTACTTCAGTTAATGGTTCTAATGTGTTTTTTTTTTTTTTCATTTTTCTGGTACATGAATTCTTTCTCTCCCTGTTTCTAGCGCCAATTATGTAGTTGCAGAATAACCTACAACTACACCCTCAATAGAATTAGTAAAAACTCAAGAAGTTCTTGATGATGAATAACAATTTTCTTATTAATGTTCTCAATTGATTACAAAGAAGTATCTAAATGGAATTAGAATAGTTACAACTTTCTCTATTCTCTTTCCTAAGATATTTTTTAACACTCACTAAAAGAACCTCTCAAATTTTACATTTGAACTCTTATTTATAGTAAAACTTATACAGATGTATATGAATTACGAAGTATCGCAATTCATACTCGCAAAATTACTTCATCCTCGCAAAACTTCATATTTCTCCGCGCTACTTCTATCATCGTATCATTTTATAAATTTTTTCTCCTTTATTTATTACGATACTCGTGAACTATTATCTTGCGATATTCAGTACCTACAAGATAAACTTATATGATTCTTGTGTGAGCCATTTTGGCTAGATTCTTAGAGTTCTTGTGTGATTAACAGTTAGTTATTAACAACGATCTATTCAAAGGTTGAACCAGTGGATCATGGATCTCGAGGTATGCATGGCTTGTCATCAAAAGAGGTGGGAATCGATAACGAACTCTCTTGTATTCATTATTGTTTTACAAATCAATCTTTGTGTTATGAAATTCATGTATATCTTTGTGTGCTTGGTGTGGTATGAGATGTGTGCCGACACAATATCAGTATTCTATGTCTAGGGCGATGTAGGATCATAATATCGCTACAACGATATTCCCGCGAAATAAACAACACTTCTGCGAGAATACCGCGAGTTCTTCAACAACACTTTGCTAGTGTCACAGAGTAAGTTAAAGAATGACGTAATAGCTGACGATTGATGAAACACGAGAAGAGCATGATTTATTTGCGACGGTTACGATGCTTGCGAGATTTCATATCATATCTATAGCGATAAGATCTCAAATCAAATCCAAAAGTAAAGGACAGCTTAGCTGTCATCCATTATGTATATACCCTATATATAGAGACCCAGTGTGTCCAGAGAGAGGATGATGTATTTTTAGAATTGAGAAAGTCTTGAGGAGAGAGAAACATTGAGAGATTAACCGTATTCTTGATTTCTTCTAATTCTGTAAACATTTCTGAGAATTTAATGATAAAGAGTCATTTTTAATCTTTAAGTATGAGTTGATTATTGTGAAATCTTAGCAAGGGTGTAGTGTAGGATTTTCTGCAACTACATTTTTGCACCCGAAACAGGGACTGAATTAACGAAAATCATAGGAAAGACGAAGTAGAAGTTGAGAGTTATTCAAAATAAAGAAGATAATTAAGCAAATTGGTAAAATAGTTGAAGGAAGAATGATTAGAACAAAAGAGAATTGTAGGAAATTAGAGTGTGATATGATAACGAGAGCAATGATTGTCAAATTCCATGAAAACATTAAGGGGAAGATACATAAACGGGATTTTGAAGGAAGGAAAATTATGACGGTGGAAAAAATATCATCATTAAAGGATTGGGATAAATAGGAGATCACGTTTACAACAGCAGAAATACCAGAAGAAAATTTAAATCACACATCTCCTTTGATAATCACGGTATCCACTATACCAATGGGAAGAGGAAAATCAACAAAATCTGCGGAAGAATGGGCTGTAAATAGAATTTTGGTGGACGCAGGAAGTTCTGTGGATATAATATTTTACCATGCTTTTAAGAAAATGGGATACAAAGATGAAGAAATGTCATGTCCAACATATCATATGCATGGATTTGGAAAATCTTCAACAAAACCAAAAGGCGAAATAGTGGTACGAATTCCGCTAGGAGAAATTGAAACACAAGTAACATTATGTGTGGTAGACGTGGAATCACCATACAACATGATATTGGGAATACCATGGATACACGCAATCAAGGCTGTAGCATCAACATTGCATCAATGCATAAAATTTCCTATTCCCAGTGGAGTTGGAGAAATTAGAGGAGACACAGATCTTGCGAAGATATGCAATCAAATTGAAGTAAGAAATTATGAAGAGCGTCCAAAGCTGCGAAAAGCTCGCAAAAAAGTGGCTAGAGAAACAAAGAAAGAAGAAGAATTTAAAGTTTATTCGATAAGAGCAAAAGAAGGAAAAGGAATACCCAGTGAAATCTCGCAAGAAGGAGACGAACCTGCGAGAAAAATGAAGACACCAACACCAATGGGAGAACCTGAGGCCAGCTACATCGCAGCAGAACCAACTAAGGAAGTAAATATTGGGAGTGAAGAAGAACCTAAGTTGCTGAAAATTGGAACTAAAATGGATACAGATGAAGATGTTTTGCGAGAATATAAAGAAATCATTGCATGGAACATGGATTAGATGCTGGTAGCGTGTCATAAACTAGAAATTAATAAAAATGCAAGACCATTTAAACCAAGAATAAGAAAGATTGCAACAACATACCATTCCCAAATAGAAGAAGAGTTATAGAAAATGCTTGACGCATGAATTATAAGGCAAGAAAAATATCCAGAATGGATCGCAAATATGGTGGTGGTCCCAAAGAAGAATAAGGGAATAAGAATTTGCATAGACTTTACTGATTTAAACAAGGCTTGTCCTAAAAAAAGTTTTCCATTACCAGATATTCCATAAATGGTTGAGTCAGCAGCGGGAAATGCTAGAATATCTTCATTAGACGGATATAAAGGATATAATCAAATTCCCCTTGCTGAAGAAGATCAAGAGCACACCGCATTTTTTTCTCCAAGAGGGTTATACTGATATACGAAAATGCCCTTTGGTTTACGAAATGCTGGTGCAACATATCAAAGAAGGTATTTGCAAAATGGATACACAAAAAATTAGAGGTATATGTGGATGATATGTTGATCAAAAGCAAAGAAGCTAAAGACCATGTACAGGATTTGAAGGAGATTTTCGATCAAATGCGGCATTTTAACATCAAAGTGAACCCTAACAAGTTTACTTTTGGAGTAACTTCAGGAAAAAATTTGGGGTATATTGTGTCAAAAGAAGGAATACAAGTTGATCCAGAAAAAGTACAAGCAATTCGTGACATGTCAACGCCTGCAACAGTAAAAGATGTGCAAAAATTAAATGGACTCTTAGCCTCGCTAGGAAGATTCATCTCGCGATCCTCATACAATTGCAAACATTTTTTCGATATACTCAAGAAGGGAACAAAATTCAAGTGGACGGATGAGTGTGAAAAGGATTTTCAAGGAATTAAAGAACATTTAGTGAACATAACTATCTTACAGAAAGCAGAGCCAGGAGAAGAACTATTGATTTATCTCGCAACAACCACGCACGCACTAAGTGCAGTATTGCTACGAGTAGATGCAAGGGTTGAAAAACCAATTTATTATATCAGAAAGACATTTAATTCTGCAGAGAGAAATTATTCAAAGATTGAAAAGTTAATTCTAGCATTGATTCATGCAACTTTTAAACTTCGCATTTACTTTCAAGCACATAAGGTAAAAGTATTAACAAGAGTGCAAATTGAGTCAGTGATGAAGAATTCAAAAAGATCAGGCAGAGTTGAAAGATGGAATGCACAAGTAGGGCACTTTTATATTAAATATGACATTTTATCTTCGCCAAAGTCACAAGTTATAGCAAATTTCTTAGCTGAGTTTACTTTAGAAGATGATAAAGTAGTAGAAAAAATGATGGAAATAGAAGAAGAACATGGAGACCTAAGAGAACTATTAACAGAACCCAATAGGTGGGAGATATTAGTGGATGGATCATCAAATGGAGAAGGTAATGGAGTTGGAGTTGTTTTTATCTCGCCAGAAGGGGAAAAATGGATTTTTCATTTAGATTGGAGTTCGCATCTACTAATAATGAGACAGAATATGAAGCTGTGATTCATGCTCTAAAATTTGCAATAGAAATGAAGTTATAAAATGCAAGAATTACTAGCGATTCGCAATTGGTTATTCGCAGGATAAAGAGGGAATACATAACAAATGAACTATCCTTGAAGAAATACAAAAAACTTGTTGAAGAATTGTCTGCGAGAATTCCAAAAATAACATGGAGAAATATATCAAGAAAGGACAATAGACTTGTATATGCTTTTGCCTTTATATCAAGAATGATGACAAATCCAGCTGCGAGATGCATAAAAATTCAAACACTCTTGTTACCTTCGATAAACAATGAGGAAGAAGAAATAGATGTGATGATGGTAGAAGCTGACGAGGAAGAGCAAAAAAGCAATGTTATAGATTGGCGAGAAGATCTACATGCGTACTTGGCGAGAGGAGAAACTCCAAGAAATAGATTAGAAACACATAAATTAAAAAGTAGGGCAACCAATTATGAGCTAAGAGATGGAATATTGTATCGCAGATCTTTTAATGGACCATCGCTAAGATGCTTAATGAGGGAAGAAGGACAAAAGGTGTTAAAAATGCTGCACAGTGGCGATGCTGGTAATCACAGTGGGGGAAGATCTTTGGCATATAGAACAAAAATGCAAGGCTATTACTGGCCATATATGCATGAAGATGCAAAGAAACTCTCAAGGCGTTGTGAAGACTGTCAGCGATATGGAAAAAGAATACATGCACCATGAGCACCATTATCATCTTCCACAAGTGTATGGCCTTTTGGAAAGTGGGGTCTAGATATTGTGGGACCATTTGTACCTGGTTCAGGGCAAAGAAGATATTTAATTGTTGCTACAGACTATTTCACAAAATGGGGAGAAGTGAAGGCAGTACAACATATTCGCGATAAAGACATCTTCACATTCATATTTGAAAATATAATTTGTAGATTTGGAATTCCAGCACAGTTGGTATCTGATAATGGAAAACAGTTTGAAGGGCAGAATATAGAATTACTACTCAATGCATTTAAGATAAAATGTGGAAAATCTACACCTTTATACCCACAAGCAAATGGTCAGGTTGAGGCAACTAATAAAACAATCGCAGACATCTTAAAAAAGAAGCTGGAAGGATACCACAGAGCATGGTACGAGAAGGTGCATAACGCAATATGGGCTTACAATACAACTAGACGAGAAGCTACTGGAATGTCGCCTTTTTGTTTGACATATGGGGTTGAAGCTGTATTACCAGCAAAAATCGTTATTCCTACAAAAAAAAAAGAGGTTTGGGAGAAGAATCTTAATACTCGTATGATTCTAAGAGAACTTGATGAAGTAGAAGAGAAGAGACAAAAAGCAATACAACATATGGAAAATTACCAGCGAAGGTTGGCTCGCGAATATAACAAATGAGTTAAGAAACGTGAGTTTCAACCAGGCGATTTAGTTTTTCCAAAAACACCGGAGTACCAGTGAGAGCGTGGTGGAAAGTTGGCGAAAATGGGATGGACCATATGTCATTAAGGAGATAGTTGTAACAGGGGCATATAGGTTGGTATACCCAGAGGGTAGAGATGTTGGTCAAAGACTTGGTAGGCCATGGAACAGGTTATATTTAAAAAGATATTATTAGTAACAAATTTTTAATGAAACAAAGAAGAGATGGGAAATTTTTTTTCTACAGCTGCGAGTTTATTCGCAAAATTATTCAAGATTATATAAAGAATGAAAGATTGCGATATACGCAAAAGAAACAAAGAATGGGACAAACCTTTATGGCGTACACCCTAGTTCGCGAATAAAATTTCGCAAGAGGCAAATGTAAGACCTAAAGTGCGTCATATTAGGGGGTATCTCTTTGTATGACTTAGGGATAAGGTTATACTGCTGCTGGAACCTGAGTCATGAAGATGTTGGGGTTAAAGAAAGCCTATCCGGGAGAGACACCTTGGATTTCCAACTATATAAGGTTATACCCTGGTTGGACGACCGAGGGTTTCTTCTAAAGAATGCAGAGTATGACTAAGGCGCCGAGGTACATGGTTGATCCAAGGATGCCCGGTATGGACGAACCTACCCTGGACATTCTTGGTAAGTCTTGGCTATGATGCATTCGGCCTGAAGAAAACCCCACTTAGGGTGCAGTCTTGTAACTATAAGCCATATAGGCATAAAGGACAAGATGATACGAAAACAACTGGTTGTTGGTAAATCCGTATGGTAGGATCTAATTTTGTATGGCCAGAAACACCGGAGTACGTGAGTTTCAACCGTACGTGAGTTTCAACCAGGCGATTTAGTTTTGCCAGAAACACCGGAGTACCAGCGAGAGCGTGGTGGAAAGTTGGCGAAAATGGGATGGACCATATGTCATTAAGGAGATAGTTGTAACAGGGGCATATAGGTTGGTATACCCAGAGGGTAGAGATGTTGGTCAAAGATTTGGTAGGCCATGGAACAGGTTATATTTACAAAGATATTATCAGTAACAAATTTTTAATGAAACAAAGAAGAGATGGGAAAACATTTTTCTACAGCTGCGTGTTTATTCGCAAAATTATTCAAGATTATATAAAGAATGAAAGATTGCGATATACGCAAAAGAAACAAAGAATGGGACAAACCTTTATGGCGTACACCCTAGTTCGCGAATAAAATTTTGCAAGAGGCAAATGTAAGACCTAAAGTGCATCATATTAGGGGGTATCTCTTTGTATGACTTAGGGATAAGGTTATACTGCTGCTGGAACCTGAGTCATGAAGATGTTGGGGTTAAAGAAAGCATATCCGGGAGAGACACCTTGGATTTCCAACTATATAAGGTTATACCCTGGTTGGACGACCAAGGGTTTCTTCTAAGGAATGCAGAGTATGACTAAGGCGCCGAGGTACATGATTGATCCAAGGATGCCCGGTATGGACGAACCTACCCTGGACATTCTTGGTAAGTCTTGGCTATGATGCATTCATCCTGAAGAAAACCCCACTTAGGGTGCATTCTTGTAACTATAATCCATATAGGCATAAAGGACAAGATGATGCGAAAACAACTGGTTGTTGGTAAATCCGTATGGTAGGAGCTAGTCTTGTATGGCCGATGTTCCCTCCTTGAAGGGGAAACCAGGGGGAAGATAAGGGCGACACCCTCCATTAGGGAGCTGATAAGTGTCTTAAGATGAAAATGTCATGGGGATTTATGATCGCAAGAACATTTAGGCCTGTCATATTATCGCGTGACAAAATTTATACAGAGGAAACAAGCCATAAGAGAAAAAGATAAGATGATATCAATGGGTTTTTACATGAAAGTGTAAAGACGTCCTGCGATTTCATCGCAAGACGGCAATGTCATAAGCGTTTGTTCTCGCAAGGGAACTTAGACTTGTCATATTGTCGCAGAGAAATTGACAAAATACAGATAAGACAAGATCAATGGGTCAATACATGCAAATGTAAAGGCGTCCGGCGATTTTGTCGCAGAAAGAAAAATTTGGCAAAATAAGACCTTTAACTAGGAAGGAAAAATAAGACCAACAGAATAATATCAATCGTTAACTATTTTCTTTTAAGAATGTAGGAAAGATTTGTTCATTGGAGGAAAAGCTATGAGAAACAAAATTCCTTTCGAATTTTTTTTCCAGAAAACATCATTCAGAATCACACAACAGGGTTATTAGAAGAAATTATTATCGCAATAATTTTCATCAAATCGCAAGCTTATTCATCAACTCGCAAAAAGGAGGTAATAGGAAGTGACTAATTGTTTCAAGAAATATAATGAGGGGCAAGTAAGGGAGTTAATAAACAGAATATCATTATCTTCCTTAAAAGAAGTATTCAAAATAAAGGTTGAAGTCTAAAGTTGCATAAAGGTACATTGCTCGCAAGAAAAAATAAAATTCAAGCTTTAGCGTTGGTCTCGCCAGATTCATTCTCTTTGCTTGTGTTATCAGCTCCACCAACATTTTTTCATTACGATTAATCTGAGATTCTTCTTCTTCTTCTATTGGGTCTTCTTGAGAAATATCTTCTTCTCCACCTACATATTCTAGATCCTTATCCATAGGAAGAGGAACTTCATCATCATCTACTTCTAGAGGAAGAACGGATACAGGAGGAAGAGACTGAGATATTAGAATATCTTCACAAGGACTTCAGCGCTAAGGTGAACCTTGCGAAGGAAACCTCTGTCACGATTTCTAATTTCTATGTTCTTGAAGTATTCAAGATAATCATATCTTCTCTCTGCCTGGTCGCGAGATATTACAAGATCAGAAGTGAGAATCCTGTTTTCTTTACGGACTTTATCCAACTTATCAGTTATATCAGAAATGGTAGAGTGAAGACTTCTTTCAGATTCTGCGAAGAAACAAAAATGACAAGAAAATATTCAGATGAAGTATAGTTGAGAAATTAAATAGAAAAATTAATAGTCAAGATAGTCAAAATATGACTACCTTCTTTTTGAGAAGTTAAATTTTGAATTAATGATAAGCAACAATTCTCCCATTGATTCATAGAATCGTCAAATTTATCCCCAACTATACCCTTCAGGCGAGACTTTATATTTTCTTCTTTGGAAATGACATATGAGTTTTTCTTTGCGAGTAAAGAATAAGATTCTTTTAGTTGGGAATACTGGTCTTGAAGCTTGCTGGCCTTTAAACTAAGAGTTAATTTACCTTTGATAAGTTTATCCTTCTCAGCGGCAGATGATTCAGTTATTTCCTTGAGCTCATTTTTAAGGAAACGAAGAGATTGCTCTTGATTATCACATACTCTCTGAAGATTACTCAATTGTTGCGAGGAAATCGCCATCAAGCTTGAAAATTTATGCTTTTCTTGAGATAAAGTTCTATTTTCGTCTGACAAAGATTTCGTTGCCAAATTATCTTTGATTAACAAATATGAGAGGCGAGTAATCTCGCTATTTAATAAATGTTGGCTTTGTGATAGTTGATTATTCTCATTAGTGAGATTATCTATTTGATCAACCGAATATGTGTAGAGATTATCTAATCTATTAAACTGATCCATCCAAGAATCTTTTTCAGCACGAGCTTCTTCAGCGATAGATTCAAATTTAAGTCTTTCAATGAATCGATTCTAATTTAAAACTAAATATACAAGCCAAGAATTTAATAAAAAATCTTAAGTACAGAGAAGATGAGAACTTGCTAGAACAAAAAAGCAAAAAGACAGAGGCATGAAATTATACCTTTCAGCTCGTTATTCCTTCTGCGAAGATTCTCGCAATCAAGTGAAGAGTTGCGAAGCTTATGATTAAGAATATCATATTCTGAAGTTTTGTCTTGAAGGTCCCTCTTTAGAGCTTCAATCTCATCTTCTAAAGATGATAACGAGACAGTGCGGTCAGGACCAAAATATTTGATTAAGGTATCGCAAACAACATGCTTATAAGGATCAGTAGATGATTTTCTAGCATCATCTAAAATATTAGATGAAACTTCAAAATCAGCATCAACCCCTACTGGTATTTCTTTGGGTGAGGAAAGAGGTGTAGAAGGAGAAGTGGTAATGATGGCGAGTTGAAGATTTGAATTATTTGTAATAGTTGCATCATCAGAAGGAGGAGTGTTTGGAAAGGTAACAGTTGAAGGCAATAAAGGACTGAAGGGAATTTCATTAACAGCGATTTTGGAAATTTCATATGAAAAAGGGTCAGTGGAGAAAGGGATACTAGCAGTGATGTTCTTGCAAATAGAAGAAGGATGTTCCACTTGCGAAGCTATGGGAATTACTCTCGCATATGTCAATTTAGGAATAATAATATCATCCTCAAGAGTCTTAACCTGGCGAGATAATTTGCGAGGTCTAATGATATTCTCGTCATCCTGCGAGATAATTTGCGAGGTCTAATGATATTCTCGTCATCCTGCGAGTAATAACTTAGATAAGAAATAGAGGCAACAATATTGTTAAGAATAAATAAAATGTTTCTTACTACCTTATGACTCGCGAGATTCCTTTTCTTCTTAACATGTTTTTTATGAAGGCTAGGGTTTTGAACTACAGATTGGGCGTTAATCCCACTGAAGAGAAAAATACAGTATGTAAATCATGAAGAATCAAATAGAAAAATACTAATAAAATATGAGTAAACATGATTCATATAAGCGAAGTGGAATTTAGTAATGTTAGAAAAACACATACATGGAAGACTCCATTAAGGCAGTAGCAGGTAAATACGAAGAAGAAGAAAAGTTGCAGACGGAAAAACGAAAAGACAAAGAGATGAAGAAGAAAATTAGTTCTATAACTAAATTCTACCTTTTATAGGCAAAAGGAGATGACCCGTTGAATAAACACGTGTCGGTAAAAAGAAGAATTTACAACACGTGTAGGCGGTTAAGCTGAATTTTCGGAGTTTTGTCGAGGACAAAACATGGAAAGAAAGGAAGTTGCGAGTGCAATGAAAAGTTGGAGATTCTCATATCTTTTCCACTTTGTGAAGAAGACATGAGAAGAGGCAAGATGTAGGATCAGAATATCGCTACAACGATATTCCCGCGAAATAAACAACACTTCTGCGAGAATACCGCGAGTTCTTCAACAACACTTTGCTAGTGTCACAGAGTAAGTTAAAGAATGACATAATAGTTGACGATTGATGAAACACGAGAAGAGCATGATTTATTTGCGATGGTTACAATGCTTGCGAGATTTCATATCATAGCTATAGCGATAAGATCGCAAATCAAATCCGAAAGTAAAGGAAAGCTTAGCTGTCATCCATTATGTATCTATCCTATATATAGAGACCCAGTGTGTCCAGAGAGAGGATGATGTATTTTTAGAATTGATAAAGTCTTGAGGAGAGAGAAACATTGATAGATTAACTGTATTCTTGATTTCTTCTAATTCTGTAAACATTTCTGAGAATTAAATGATAAAGAGTCATTTTTAATCTTTAAGTATGAGTTGATTATTGTGAAATCTTAGCAAGGGTGTAGTGTAGGATTTCCTGCAACTACAGGCGATACACCGTAATATTACCTAATGAGTGTGGTTAGCACGAATATTATTCTTCCTTATATCCAGTATTCTAATGAGTGCAGTTAGCACGAATATTACCAAATGAGTGTGGTTAGCACGAATATTACTCTTTCCTTATGTGCGGAAATACACATCTCATACATGGATGTTTACTGTAATTTATGAATGTCTATGAAGAAGTTTCTACTTTATGTTTCATTGTATTTCCTTGTATTACTGACTTTCGATAAAACCTGCATTGTCTTTGAATCATATTGATGATTACTTGAAAGCTAGTTGTTATTTCTACTGGGCAATCCTTTTAGGGACGATGTTCTCACCCATTCCCACTATCAGTTTCAGAGACATATCAGAGTTACACAGTGGAAGCTTGGTAGCATTGAGTCTTTTGCTATGTTTATTATGTTGTATATTCTGTTTGTAAACCAAATTACTATTGTATATGTATCATTTGAGAGGATTTCTTGTATATAAATATTTCTGAGTGGGGCTAGTTTTGGGTTAAGTTTTATGGCAGATCTCTTAATTGAATGCTTAAGTAATGTTTTAGATTCGTAATGCCTCTTTATTTAGTTAATCTCTAGGATTAGTCAGCTGCTAGCTTTGGGGGAGCTAGAATATGTTTCCACAACAATGCTTGTATCCTCCAATGGTTATATTGTATAAAATCTCATTTCAATCATTGAAACATTCTCAGAGGGCGTTATATAGTTGTTATTCACAAACTATTTTTCGTCAGAGCGATTTTCAAAGTGATTGAAACATAACATGACTTTCTTCACTAGGTAAAGATGAACTTGGCTAAAGCGAAGGCTTTACCAACACATATTTCGAGAAATACATAAGTGAGATATACTCAGCTCGAAATACCACATGTGTATAATCTTAGTCTATACAGTAATACGACTTTTGTCTCAAGATAGGATATAGGGTAGATAGACTTTTGAGTGATAGATAAGTTCAAGTCTCCACATACCTTTTAGTCGATGAAGATCCCTGGTTGCTTGAGTAGTCCTTCATCTTGTATAATGATCGCCATGGAGTTCTTGAGCTCAACTACACTTTCTATCCTAGTCCGAGACCTTAGCTATAGTAGACTATAAATCAAGACTTTATAGTTTTGATCACTAAGATTGACAAACATGCTTGAGATAGCAACGCATGCGAGTTTGACCGAGTAGTGCTCTAACAATCTCCCCCTTTGTCAATTTTAGTGGCAAAACTATTAATACATATGGAATACAAAAATTATATAAATAAACTTTGTAGCTCCTATTCCACATTTCTAATCTTCAACAATACTCGAAATCTTCGTCACTTCCAAGTAGTCCAATGATCCCAAAGGTTGTAAGTTTAGCATCATCGTTGTTGAAAATCCGTAGCTATAACAATGATAAATCCTTGTTAGTTTATAGACAATTGAATTGATTACTTTGTGATTAGTTTAATTGTGTAATCCGATTAGAGTATTTATGGGTTCTCTTGTGAATAATCTAATTGATGAATTAAGTCTCCATAAGTTTACTTGTGTTGAGCATATTTAGTCAAATTAATCTTGGTTCGCTTTGGTTAATATGATTGAATATTTTGGATTCCAAATTCATACTTGTATGTAATTTGTTGATTCTAAAGAAATCCTTCTTTTCTCTTGAAATTAAGGTCGCTCTTGTTGTTCCTTTGGGAATGACATCTAATGGGGGAGAGTTCTTTTGAACTTGTGCTTAATTTCCAAATCTTTGTGGGGAGCGCGACTATGGAATTTTTAGGGGTTATCTTGTATCTTTATAAACTCCTTGATGAATGTATTTAGCCTCGGCTTTATGATTGCATCTAAACAAGATGATAGAACATTTACCTTTGGTCATGAAATGTCTCTTACGTAAATTTCATTAGGATCCCGTTCTTGTACCTTTGACAATTTTATTGACAAAAAGGGGGAGAATTAATTGTAGTTCATACTAAAAATACATATGGTTTTCGGATCATTATGTAAGGGGGAGTGGTTTCCATGTGAGATGGAGTATTGAATAAGGGGGAGTGAAGTATCACCATAGTATTGTTGTTGAAGTTGTGATACAATTGGACTTTGAGGCTGTGTAATAATACTATGACACTATATAACAATGATTGAGAACCAATGTTTTTCTCATTGTTATAGCTACGGATTTTCAACAACAATGATGCTACACTTACAACCTTTGGATCATTGGACTACTTGGAAGTGACGAAGATTTCGAGTATTGTTGAAGATTAGACATGTGGAATAGGTGCTACAAAGTTTATTTATATAATTTTTTTATTTCATATGTATTAATAGTTTTGCCACTAAAATTGACAAAGGGGGAGATTGTTAGAGCATTGCTCAGTCAAACTCGCATGCGTTGCTATCTCAAGCATGTTTGTCAATTTTAGTGATCAAAACTATAAAGTCTTGATTTCTAGTCTACTATAGCTAAGGTCTCGGAGTAGGATAGAAAGTATAGTTGAGATCAAGAACTCCATGGAAATTATCATACAAGACGAAGGACTACTCAAGGAACCAGTAGATCTTCATCGACTAAAAGGTATGTAGACACTTGAACTCATCTATCACTCAAAAGTCTATCTACTCTATCTCCTATCTTGAGACAAAAGTCGTTTACTATATAGACTAAGAATATGCACATTTGACATTTCGAGATGAGTATATCTCGCTTATCTATTTCTCGAAATGGGTGTTGGTAAAGCTTTCGATTTAGCCAAGTTCATCTTTGACTAGTGACGAAAGTCATGTTATGTTTCAATCACTTTGGAAGTCGCTCTGACGAAAAATAATTTGTGAATAACAACTATATAACTCCCTCTGAGAATGTTTCAATGATTGAAATGAGAGTTTAGACTATATAACCATTGTGGGATATAAAAATTGTTGTGGCAACACTTATATGTATAAGTCCTTAACACTTGGACCGAAGTTTGCAAACTTTGTTGATCAAGTGGAACCAGAATGTGAGCATCAACTCAGTCCGCGAACCCAGTCCGCGTACTGGCGTAAGTTATCGAACCCAAGAATATCTACTGAAGTTGAAGCTCAGCTGCAGTCCGTGAACCCAGTTCGCGAACTGATGGAAGTTCTCATCCCGAGAAATTCTGCTAGAGTTTATTAACTTCAACCGGTTAGATTGAGTCTGCGAACTCAAGAGGTTATATCTGAAAACGTTGTTCGTGAACTAATCTTAAATTACTAAAGAATGCTTTTGCGAACCGTGGCTTGTATGCATGTCGTAACCACAACAAATTAATTAATATTTTACTACCTAATTAACAAGTAATATAGGGTAGTCAAGATCGATCCCATGAGGAGCAAGAGATTATAGTTGTCCTATAATGTCACAAAAAGGGGGTATTGGTTCAAGATTTTAAAAGCAAAAGAAATAAACAAAGTAATTAAAAGTGTAAGTTGAATTCAATAAGAGAGAATAGATCAAGGAATCCTTCTTCGCT
Source organism: Papaver bracteatum (assembly GCA_023529315.1). Taxonomy (NCBI): domain Eukaryota; kingdom Viridiplantae; phylum Streptophyta; class Magnoliopsida; order Ranunculales; family Papaveraceae; genus Papaver; species Papaver bracteatum. The sequence goes on from JAJJWX010000256.1 coordinate 4,048,299, forward strand.
GCAAAACAATGATTAAAGTTTTGTTCTTTTCCACTTTTTATTAGTCATAGATTATCACCAACCGTAGGATAGCAGGTTCGCTTAGCTAACCCAAAAATTCCTTTTTTCACCGAGTAACAAGTCCGCTTAGTTATCAGATTCTATTCAAAAGAACCACCTTGAGGTTCGCTTACAAGATGTAATTCCCCGAACGTATTAAGATTTATGAACTTAGGTTTAGTACTAGTAGTTAGACTCGGTTCGCTTGGTCCACTTTATAGCATTGTTTTCACACACAATTGCTCCACGGAATCCTTCCGCAAGGTCTTGTGTTTTCTACTTGTGTAAAGAGTCAAGAAACTATTACGTATTCCCTAACTTTCACTAGCTTTAGATTAAATTAACAAATCAATTTAGCGTGCACTCCAAACAACCTATCAATCAATCATAAACTTTAATATTAGTAAAAACAAACGACAATCATATGAAAAACTTCAAAGTAGAATTGAAACAAAACTCAAATCATATGTTAAGAACTAGGAATTCATCCTCAATCAATAAGAAAATTAGCTACTCATAATTTGGAGTTCACACAATAATAATAATAATTAAGGAAGAAAGAAAAACTTATTGAAAAGATGATGGTTGATCCTTCCTCCAATCCTTGTGCACTTTAACTCCTTCTCCAAAGTAGATGTGTGTGTAAAAGTTGTAGAGAACTCCTCTATTTATAGGCTTCAATACTCTCCATATCTTTGTAGGAAAATATTCCACATTCCATAAGAACACCACTTTCCCAATTTGAGCCATATTCCAATTTCTAGTCCAATTCTCTAAAACTTCCAAGTTTTCATCCAATTCCCAATTCTAAGTCTTCACACACATGAGAGAAGTCCGCACAAAATTCTGTATTTTTGGCTCGCCGGAAAATTGGGATTTTGGCCGGAATTCGTCGTCGCCGTCCACCTGAAAATTCCTTCCGTCGACGGAATATTCCGTCAGTCCACCGTTAGGACTAACGGTCAAAGAGGTCAACCGTCAGTCAAAGGTCAAAGTCAGATGGCGAGTTAGCTTCTTAGTCAGGATGAGTCGGCTGAGTGGTCTGAGTCACTGAGCTGGGTCGATCGTCGGGATCATTCTGGAAGGTCATCGCCGGCACCGAGTCGACTCGCCGGAGGGGGAAATCGGCCGAGTTTCGGCTGATTACAGGACATTTCCAGCCATATTTTAGGCCATTCTTTCAGCTCCAAACCTGCACACCTAACATACATATAATCATTCACATTTGAAGCACATTTTCTTCACCATCAAAGCTCATTCACTGCTTAACCAGTTGTTGTAGTAGAACTGCAATTCAGTAGCTTCTATAGCACCACCAACAACATCAGCAAACCAAGTTTCACCCATGTTTCATCTCTGCTTGTAATATGGTCCTCAAACATCCATCAAACCCATGAAAAGATTCTCTGTTAACAGTAACATCAACATCTCCCTGAGATTCACAAATTAGCAGAACCCATATTCTTCTGAGTTCTATTTTGAGCTTTTTCCTACAACAGTTCCTATACATACATCTAGGATTCATTCATTCTTGCAGTTTCAATTCACAACTCAATGTGCAGCAACCAGCAGCTTAATCCCATATTTCGTATATCCTCGACAATTTGTAACCTTTTTCCTTAAAATCCTTGTCGCTTGAAACTTCCTTATAGATTTTTCTTCCCCACGACTTATTCAAAACAAAACAATAATAGATATTTCTCTTGTCTCATATTTTTCAAATTTGTTTTCTTTCTTTTTTTTTTCTTTTTTTTTTTCATTTTTTTTTTAAGACAAGAGAAACAAAATACAAATCAAAGTGAAAAATAAAACAACCATGGCCGTGGAAAAGTACTTTACCGCTTGATTCTTCACAACTTGTATCGCCTTGAAATCATAAATTTCAATAATTCTCACCTTTTGCTTTTCTTCGCTCTTGTAAATAAGTCTTCATACTTGAATATAGAATTACCTCATTGTATTGTAAGTCTTCAACATATATGTAAAAATCTGCTCATTGTATGTTGCTTTACTTGGATTTGACATTTAGATCTTTTCTTGTCCCATTGTTGCTTGCAAACCTTGAACCTTTTCAACTTCCCTTGTTGATTTTTATGTCGCTCCCTTGTTGTTGATGATTATGGTGTTTCTATGGACCCGTTGTTGTCGAGAGAGAGAATGGTGCTAACTGCAAATCGAACTACAAGAAGGAGGCTTTCATCCATAGACGTCACCCTCATGATTGACAAAGATTAGCACTCAAGAGATCAAAATAGTGCTGAAATTGGTGTAAAATTGGGTAGCTCACCATTCTACCCGGAATTAACGTACGGTGACACACACTCAAAAGAAGCTCTTTAGTCAAGGAATAATTTTTGGTCGGTACCTTGGTTGATATGAAAATGGGTAGTCTCCACTAATGATTGATCAGCAACTCTAATAACGCACTTCTCCCTGCACCAAATTTGCATCACCGGCATGATTAAATCCATTATTTAACACTCTAATAAGCAAGAAATCGAACGTAGTTCCCTAACACTTCCAAGTTCAATTATGTCGGTCAGAATTCTCTATGTAATCATACATAGAAGCATGCTAGTGACTCTAAAATCTCTAAAAGTTGAAAGTTTTATGCAATTTTTTTTTTTTATGCAAAAATATATGCTTAGCCACTCCCCCACACTTAAACCTTACATTTTCCTCAATGTAATTGAATCCTCCTAGCAAAGTCAAGGTGGGAAATCCTAATATGATATGAAACAAGAAAAATAAACAAACAAAACAAAAAGAAAATAAAAACAAAAGGATAAGAAATACAAAACCGGTGGGTTGCCTCCCACTTAGCGCTTGTTTTAAAGTCGACAGCCCGACATAGATCTTACTTCACATTACTCCTCTAGAGGGAGCACATCTCGAAGTCCAATAACGTCCACATGCTCTGTTGGAAAGTTTTCATAATATGGCCTCAACCTATGGCCGTTGACTTTCAAGGGTTGTCCTGTTTTTTCACTAACAATTTCAACTGCACCATGATCATAAACATTAGTAACAATAAATGGTCCCACCCAACGAGACTTAAGCTTACCCGGAAATAAACGTAAACGAGTATTAAATAAAAGAACTTTTTGTCCCACAACAAAACTTTTCCGAGAAATCATCTTGTCATAAAAAAGCTTGGTCTTTTCCTTGTAAATCTGGGCACTCTCGTAAGCATCATTACGTATCTCCTCTAGCTCATTTAGTTGTAACTTTCTTTGTTTCCCCGCTTCATCATACTCCCTTTTGAATTTCTTTATCTCCCAATAAGCCTTATGTTCAAGTTCAACCGGAAGATGACAAGCTTTTCCATAAACCAACCTATATGGAGACATACCAATTGGTGTCTTGTACGCCGTTCTATACGCCCAAAGTGCATCATTGAGCTTAAAGATCCAATCTTTCCTTGTGGTATTCACCGTTTTCTCAAGAATGGACTTGATCTCACGGTTTGAAATTTCCGCTTGTCCACTAGTTTGTGGATGGTAAGGCGTACCAATCTTGTGTGTTATGTTGTACTTCTTGAGGAGAGCGTGAAAAGACTTCTTGAAATGTGAGCCTCCATCGCTTATCACCACTCTTGGTGTGCCGTGCCTAGTGAATATGTTTTCTCTTACAAAATCACAAAAAACTTGAGAATCATTAGTTTTGGTGGCTCTAGCCTCCACCCATTTCGAAACATAATCTACGGCAAGAAGTATATAAAAAATTCCATTCAAATTGACAAAAGGGCCCATAAAATCAATTCCCCACAGATCAAAAATCTCTACGGTGAGAATTGGTGTGAGTGGCATTTGATTTCGAGCACCTAGATTGCCCGTTCTTTGACATCTATCACAAGATTTACAAAAAACATATGAATCTTCAAACAAGGTGGGCCAATAAAATCCACTTTCAAGAACTTTGAGAGCGGTACGTTTAGAACCAAAATGGCCACCATAAGCAAAAGTATGACAAAAGGAGAGAATAGATTGAAATTCGGAGTTAGGTACGTACCTTCTCATTATTTGATCAACGCCATATTTCCATAAGTATGGTTCATCCCACACATATTGCTTCGCTATCTTCTTAAGTTTCATCTTTTGGAAGTTGGACATTATACTAGGTACCTTCCTTGTCACCAAGTAATTCACTATATCCGCATACCAAGGTGTTGATTATTCCAAGGAGAAAAGTTGTTCGTCCGGAAAGCGGTCTTGTAATGGAAGTTATTCGTGAGACATAACAAGTCTACTAAGATCATACGCAATGGTATTCTCCACACCTTTCTTATATCGAATTTATATGTCGAACTCTTGTAGTAATAGGATCCACCGGATTAGTCTTGGCTTAGCTTATTTCTTCTTTAGTAAGTATTTAAGTGCGGCATGATCGGAATACACAATAACCTTTGTATCCACCAAATATGATCGAAATTTTTCCAATGCAAACACTATAGCCAATAACTCCTTTTCCGTGGTAGAATAGTTTATTTGTGCATCATTGAGGGTCCTAGATGCATAATAGATAACATGGGACAACTTGTCCACTCTTTGACCCAAAACGGCTCCAACCGCATAATCACTAGAATCACACATTAGTTCAAATGGAAGATTCCAATCCGGTGACTTGATAATCGGCGCACTTGTCAACATTGCCTTCAATTTGTCAAAAGCATCCTTGCATTCCTTGTTGAAATCAAAAGGTACATCCTTTTGTAGTAACTTGCACATCGGCATGGAGATTTTGGAGAAATCCTTGATAAATCGCCTATATAAACCTGCATGTCTAAGAAAAGAACGAACCTCCCTCACCGAAGTGGGATTTTGTAAGTTTCTTATTAAATCTATCTTTGACTTGTCCACTTCGAGCCCTTGAGTGGACATAATGTGACCAAGTACTATGCCATGGTTTACCATAAAATGACATTTCTCCCAATTAAGGACAAGGTTTGTGTCTATGCATTGTTTAAAAACTAGTTCAAGGTTGTCTAAACAAATATCAAAAGAATTGCCATAAACACTAAAGTCATCCATAAATACCTCAATAATGCGCTCCACGTAATCCGAGAATATACTTACCATGCATCTTTGGAAAGTAGCTGGTGCATTGCAAAGACCAAACGGCATCCGTCTATACGCAAACGTTCCAAACGGATAAGTGAAAGTAATCTTGTCTTGGTCCTCCGGTGCAATCACAATTTGGTTGTATCCCGAATACCCGTCCAAGAAACAATAATACAAATGCCCCGCTAACCGCTCCAACATTTGATCAATGAAAGGTAAAGGAAAGTGATCCTTTCGGGTTGCGGAATTAAGCTTTATATAGTCAATGCACACTCTCCAACCGGTTTGAACTCTTGTAGGAACAAGTTCATCATCTTGATTTCGAACAACCGTAACACCGGACTTCTTTGGTACCACTTGTACCGTACTAACCCACTTGCTATCGGAGATTGGGTAAATTAGCCCAGCACTGAGCAATTTGAGTATCTTTTTCTTCACAACCTCCATCATGGGAGGATTAATCCTACGTTAAGCATCACGTACCGGCTTCACATTCTCTTCCATTAGAATCCTATGCATGCACATGGATGGACTAATGCCTTTGATGTCCGCAATTGTCCAACCAATAGCCGTTTTGTGCTCTTTCAAGACTCTAAGAAAACGGTCTTCTTGTACCGGTGTGAGGTTCTTTGCAATAATCACCGGAAGCTCATCTCCATCTCCTAAGAATGCATACTTCAAATGGTCCGAAAGTGGCTTCAACTCTAGTTTAGGCGCCTTCACAATAGATGGTACAAGTAATTCATCATTCTCGGGTAAAGAAATATGTGAAACATTACCCTTAGCTTCTTTTAATGCCGTCAAAGCACCACACGTCTCCACCAATTCCTTGGAAATTTCAACATCCAAGTTAGACAATCCGTGGACGTCCAATTCAATGCTATTTTGCAACACCACATCAAGTTCATCCTCTTGATTCAATTCCACCATTTTTTGCGCTAATGAACTAACCACATCAATGGAGTAAGCGGAATGCACATCACTTGGGTAGCGCATGGCTTCAAATATGTTGAAGTGTATTACTTCCTTGTCGAACTCCATAGTGAGTGTACCCTTGTCCACATCAATCTTCGTCTTTGCGGTCTTCATAAATGGCCTCCCAAGAAGTAGACGACCGATTCTCATTGTTGTCCATATCCACCACGAAGAAATCCACCGAAAAAATTAACTCATTCACTTGCACTAGAACGTCTTCTACAAGTCCCTTTGGATAAATGTTAGACTTGTTTGCTAATTGGATAATAACTCTTGTCTCTTTCAATGGTCCAAGATTCAAGGAGTCATATATATCGGCCGACATCACACTAATGGAAGCTCCCAAGTCAAGTAAAGCATGTTCAAACCTTTCCTTACCAATAGTAATTGGCATCGTGAAACCACCGGGATCCGTGCACTTTGTAGGCATCTTCTTCAAAAGCATAGCCGACGCACTCTCGCTAACTTTAGTAATTTCATTATCAAGCAACCTATCCTTATTTGTGCATAATTCCTTCATGAACTTAGCATACCTTGGCATTGTATTGATGGCCTCGATGAAGGGGATGCTGATTTCTATCTTCTTGAAGATATCCATGAGTGCCTTGTCTTGAGATTCCTTCTTAGACTTAGCAAAACGACTAGGAAAAGGAGGTGGAGTAGTAAAAGTAGGAACCGGTTCCTTGGATTGGGCGGTTGGTGTAGAATTCTCCCTTGATTCGGCTTCCTCCTTGTCTTTGACTACCTCTTCACTAGCTTCTTCATGATGACTTGGACTCTCTACTTGTCTTCCACTTCGTAAAGTAACCGCATTAACATTCTCTCTTGGGTTCACAAATGGTTGTGAGGGAAGCTTTGTGGATGTTTGAGCTTTCATTAAGTTCATATCGGTCGCTAATTGTCCCATTTGAGTTTGTAAAGCCTTGATTGCCAAACCGGTCCTTTGTTCCAAAGCTTTGATTGCCGAATCGGTCTTTTGTTGGTTTTGTTGTAACATAGAAGTGAGACCTTGCATGCTTTGCATTATCACATTCAACTTATCATCATTCGAAGAATCTTGCTCCTTGACTTGGTGTGGTTGGAATTGTTGTGGTTGAGGTTGGAAACGTGATTGTTGGAATCCACCTTGTTGCGCATATGGATTAGGAGCCTCCACTTGCTTGTTTACATAGCTAAAGTTGGGATGATCCTTCCAACCGGGATTGTAAGTATTTGAGTATGGATCGTACCTTGGCCTTTGATTTGGATATAAAGCATTTACTTGTTTGGTTTCATCATCCGGAATAATTACCGCGGCCAACCGTTGCACTACCCTCTCTATGTTGTTTAACCGGTGATCGGATTGTGAAGACGAGTCACTAACTTCATGCACCAACTTAACCATTGAGTCACCTCTTGCATAGAATTGTTGCGAGTTTTCAGCCATACTTTCAATCAACTCGGTAGCTTCAGCCACCATTTTGTTCACTAGTGCACCACCACCGGTGGCGTCAAGAAGATATCGATCACTTGTTTGGAGACCTTCATAGAAGTATTGGATTATCATGGCGTCACTAAATTGATGGTGTGGACAACTTGCCACCAATCTCTTGTACCGATCCCAACATTCATATAATGACTCTCCCACATGTTGTTTCATCCCACAAATCTCCTTGCGAATTTGAGTAGCTTTTGATGCGGGAAAATATCTCTCAAGGAAAATTTTCTTCATCCCATTCCATGTTGTGATACTTCCGGAAGGAAAATAGTACAACCATTCCTTAGCATTTCCCGCCAAAGAGAACGGAAAAGCTTTCCACTTTTCTCCATCCGCATTAATATCCGGTGGAAGCATGGCCATGACTATGGTATTGAAGTCCATAAGATGTTTGTTTGGGTCTTCATTCACCATACCATGAAACTTTGGTAATTCTCTAATCAACCCCGGATTGATCTCAAAAGTTGAGTTAGTTTGGATACACCATTGTTGTGTATCGAGCTTGTGAGAAGCTAGGTCCTTGAGTGTATGATCACCCATTGCTTTTTCTTCTATGTCCGAACATGCGAACTCACTTGATGTAGAACGAGGTAGCGGAGTATTAACCGCTCGAATGAAATCCTTTAGTTGAGTGCCGGATCGAAGACGTATTGGACTCGGCCTTCCCTTTTTAAGCATTCACCAAAGATATAGCACCTACAACAAGGTTCACAAAACTAAGTTAGATACAATATAGAATATAACAAAGCAAGAATAAAGCAAAAAGAAAAACAACTAAAATCGTCTGTTGCTCCCCGGCAACGGCGCCAAAATTTGTATGCGTGTCATAACCACAACAAATTAATTAATATTTTACTACCTAATTAACAAGTAATATAGGGTAGTCAAGATCGATCCCACGAGGAGCAAGAGATTATAGTTGTCTTATAATGTCACAAAAAGGGGGTATTGGTTCAAGATTTTAAAAGCAAAAGAAATAAACAAAGTAATTAAAAGTGTAAGTTGAATTCAATAAGAGAGAATATATCAAGGAATCCTTCTTCGCTGCAAAACAATGATTAAAGTTTTGTTCTTTTCCACATTTTATTAGTCATAGATTATCACCAACCGTAGGATAGCAGGTTCGCTTAGCTAACCCCAAAATTCCTTTTTTCACCGAGTAACAAGTCCGCTTAGTTATCAGATTCTATTCAAAAGAACCACCTTGAGGTTCGCTTACAAGATGTAATTCCCCGAACGCATTAAGATTTATGAACTTAGGTTTAGTACTAGTAGTTAGACTCGGTTCGCTTGGTCCACTTTCTAGCGTTGTTTTCACACAAAATTTCTCCACGGAATCCCTCCGCAAGGTCTTGTGTTTTCTACTTGTGTAAAGAGTCAAGAAACTATTACGTATTCCCTAACTTTCACTAGCTTTAGATTAAATTAACAAATCAATTTAGCGTGCACTCCAAACAACCTATCAATCAATCATAAACTTTAATATTAGTAAAAACAAACGACAATCATATGAAAAACTTCAAAGTAGAATTGAAACAAAACTCAAATCATATGTTAAGAACTAGGAATTCATCCTCAATCAATAAGAAAATTAGCTACTCATAATTTGGAGTTCACACAATAATAATAATATTTAAGGAAGAAAGAAAAACTTATTGAAAAGATGATGGTTGATCCTTCCTCCAATCCTTGTGCACTTTAACTCCTTCTCCAAAGTAGATGTGTGTGTAAAAGTTGTAGAGAACTCCTCTATTTATAGGCTTCAATACTCTCCATATCTTTGTAGGAAAATATTCCACATTCCATAAGAACACCACTTTCCCAATTTGAGCCATATTCCAATTTCTAGTCCAATTCTCTAAAACTTCCAAGTTTTTATCCAATTCCCAATTCTAAGTCTTCACACACATGAGAGAAGTCCGCACAAAATTCTGTATTTTTGGCTCGCCGGAAAACTGGGTTTTTGGTCGGAATTCGTAGTCGCCGGCCACCTAAAAATTTCTTCCGTCGACGGAATATTCTGTCAGTCCACCGTTAGGACTAACAGTCAAAGAGGTCAACCGTCACTCAAAGGTCAAAGTCAGATGGCGAGTTAGCTTCTTAGTCAGGATGAGTCGGCTGAGTGGTCTGAGTCACTGAGCTGGATCGATCATTGGGATCGTTCTGGAACGGTCATTGCAGGCACCGAGTCGACTCGCCGGAGGGGGAAATCGGCCGAGTTTCGGCTGATTACAGGACATTTCCGACCATATTTTAGGCCATTCTTTCAGCTCCAAACCTGCACACCTAACATACATCTAATCATTCACATTTGAAGCACATTTTCTTCACCATCAAAGCTCATTCACTGCTTAACCAGTTGTTATAGTTGAACTGCAATTCAGCAGCTTCTATAACACCACCAACAACATCAGCAAACCAAGTTTCACCCATGTTTCATCTCTGCTTGTAATCTGGTCCTCAAACATCCATCAAACCCATGAAAAGCTTCTATGTTAAAAGTAACATCAACACCTCCCTGAGATTCACAAATTAGCAAAACCCATATTCTTCTGAGTTCTATTTTGAGCTCTTTCCTGCAACAGTTCTTATACATACATCTAGGATTCATTCATTCTTGCAGTTTCAATTCACAACTCAATGTGTAGCAACCAGCAGCTCCGTCCCATATTTCTAGCTCAGAACAGCAGCAGTAGTAACAAAACAACCACTATTTCCTCCATCTTATTTCCCTGTTATTGCAACTTCAACAGCATCTCTGCTTCATTCTGCATCTTCTTTCACTCCTCAAACCCTTGATGCGTGACAAACCCATTATTCTCTTCTGTAACAACCAACAGTGCCACCTATCTTCTATTCAACAGCTCAATCACTGCCACCAACCCATCTTCTCGCAACCCATCTTCTCGATTTCCCTGAATCTCTCAACTTACTCATCAATTTCTTCTTCCCTGAGTTCCTCCTTCAATCACAGACAGCTCTGTGAGTTTCTTCACTCGATAAATGCAGCTCCATGTTCTTCAATCTCTAATCCACCTTCAACTTCTCAGATTCGAACCCCTGACAGCAAAACCCTAGATTTCTTGATCTCAATTTCTTCATGGATGCTACGCAGCTTTTCTTTATTTTCTTCTCAGTTTTAGGGATTTAAAATGAATGAATTTGATAATATTTGTTTTCTCGATTAGGGTTGTGTAAAATTAGGGGCTGGATAATGACACCCCACTTCATAGGCTAGGGGACAAACCAGTGGATACCCTATAGCAGGTGGCCATCCCTTAACAATCTTCTAGCCTGTCTTTAGTACTCTTTCAAAAGAGTTTCCCCTTAACCCTAACTGGATGTTTTTAATACTCCTCTGAGAGAGTTTCCCTTTAACCGTGGCTCGTCTCCCGATAGTCTTTGCCTGGAAAATGACAATTACACCCTTTTTGTTCAAATTGGGTGATTTCTCCTTCTTTTCTTCCGTGCGACTCCAGAGTACCTAATAGCTCAAAAACACGCGTAAAATACATAATTTACAAGAAAAATAGCAAAGAAATCATAAACCACTAGATAGTAAATTAGGTGTATTCTACACCTATCATGGCTTTATAGTTTATGAAATGATTCGAGTGAATCACATCGTTTTTGATTCAATTGTGTCTCTTATAATACTTGGGATCTCATAGAAATTGAACAACTCTCTAACTATTTCATTTGAGTTATTTGGACTAGTTATGGTGAAGAAGAATATGGTTGATATGAGAGTTATCATTTGGCTAACCATTTGGTTGACTAATATTGAACCAACCATTGTACACGTTTGGGTACGGTTACACGAACTCAAAAGATCAAGTATATCTTTGTATGACAAGCTACGTTTTTGATCTAACGGTTGAGATATATTAGCTTGTATCTAATCAAGTTTTCATCTAACGGTGAATATTGAATGCTTTGTTACTAAGCTAACATTGATTGCAAACCATGATTTGAAAGACTATATAAGGGAGAACTCTAGCAACTGGGAAACCTAATCCCCACACATTATGTGTGATACTAGTTTGCTAAAACTAGAGTCGATTCTCCTTTAACCTTTGGTTTTCTTCTCTAAAACAAGGTTAACGACTTAAAGACTTCATTGGGATAGTGAAGCCAGACCGATACTACTTTTCTTGTAGTTGTGTGATCTGATCTTGCTGTTTCTATCGTACGAGTACAATTGTAATAATTTACTTGAGATTTATATCTCCTATAGGAAAGATAAAAGTAGTCACAAACATCTTCGTCTCATTGTTTGTGATTCCTCAATAATCTTATTCGCTGCGTCGATTAAGTTTATTGTGAGGTGATTGATGAAACTGAGATGTTCTTCGGGAATATAAGTCTGGTTTTATCGATTGGTTCCTGTTCACCTTGATTTATCAAAATACGGAACAAAACTTGTAGGTTTATTCGTGGGGGATGAATTTATCTATTACCTGTAGACTTTTCTGTGTGAGATAGATTTGTTTATTAAAGTCTTCGACTTTGGGTCGTAGAAACTCTTGGTTGTGGGTGAGATCAGCTAAGGGAATCAAGTGCGCAGTAACCTGCTGGGATCAGAGGCGTAGGAGCATAACTGTACCTTGGATCAGTGTGAGATTGGTTGGGGTTCAACTACAGTCAAGACCGAAGTTAATTTGGAGTAGGCTAGTGTCTATAGCGGCTTAATACAATGTATATTTAATCTGGACTAGGTCCCGAGGTTTTTATGCATTTGCGGTTTCCTCGTTAACAGAATTCTGGTGTCTGTGTTATTTTTTTTTCCATTATATTTTTATATAATTGAAATAATACAGGTTGTGCGTTGTTCAATCGATTAGAATATCCGACCTATTGGTTGTTGATTTAAATCGATTGACACTTGGATATTGGTTTTTGGTACCATCCAAGTTATCTCTCTTTGATTGGACTCGCGAATCATATTTGATTGAGTAAATCAAATCGAGATATTGAGATAATAACTCCTTGAGTATTTTCTATTGATTGAGTCTAGTTGATTCTCTAGAAAACAACATGGAGTTGTCCATACAGATTTTTATTCGAAATATTAGGTGAGGTTGTTAGATGATCGCTGTCGTAAGCGTCAAAAATAATTCACTTTCTTACTCAACAAAATATGAATGAAGTATAAAGTAAGGAAGAGTTCGTATTCACAGAGAGGCGATTGTAGTTATCAATTTCTAGTTTCTTAGTAACCAAGATGGGGGATTTCTGATTCTTGTAAAATAAAAGTAAAATAAAAGCAAAGTAAATAGTTGGAAGTAATCAATAGAGAAAGATATTGGTCAAGTAATTCATCTTGACCAAAGCAACCTGGCGAGTGCTCTTTTTGGTAAAGTTGTTAAAGATATGGGTAGGGTTTATGGGTTTTCGGATAGACAGAAAGCAGTTTTTGAGTGTCTACAAGCAGCGCATGCGCAGGATTTTCTTCTCGCTATCCCGATTGATGGCCTTGGACAGAAGATGTCCCCCTTGGAGTATCGGTGCATCCTTAAATACAGGTTAATGATTCCCCTATACCCTTCTGATTCTCGTTGCCCTGCTTGTATTACAGGCTGCCTAGACGCATATGGGGAACATGCTGTTCACTGTAAGGTGGATCCTGGTTTCAAATATAGACATGATCATGTGAGAGATATCTTATATGATGTATTATGGAGGGCTGGTATTTCGGCAAAGAAAGAGGCGTCGGTCAACTTTTTGACGGAACCTCTTGAAGGCAGATCAACACTCAGGCCAGCAGATGTTCTTATTTTTGGGTGGGCCAACGGAAAACATATGTGTGTTGATCTTACTGGGGTTTCTCCATTAGTAGGCATCGGGAAAGGCTCTTTCACAGTTGGACAAGCAGCTTTGAAAGCTGCCTTGGGTAAGATAACGAAGCATGAAAAGGCTTGTATTGATAATGGACATGCTTTTATTCCCTTTGCCTTTGACACTTTTGGGTATTTAGCTCCGGAGGCGGTTGGACTCCTAGCGAGAGTTCAAAGAGTCATGCACAGTAATGTCATGACTCCCGATTCTAGAGAGTTTGTGTTTAAGAGGATAGGGTTTGCCATTCAAAAAGGGCTTGCGGCGCAGCTTGTTGCTCGCTTGCCTTCTATGTAATAACTCGTGAATCTGTTTCAAATAAAAGAGAATCATTCATCTTCAATCTTAAACATGTGCTTGCATATATGATTAGAATTACAATTTAATCTCTTTTATTATCAAAAGCCTAGAAAATCAAGAGAGCAAGATAATTTGAAAATTTCCCAAGTTAATCAACACACACATTAGAGCTGCGTATGTGAATTCTACCTAAAGAATAACCTAACGCCTTGCGCTAATCAAGTTCAATTCCCAGGAGCATTAAGTTTTGGAAATAGGCTAATCAATGCAATTGTCATACATTGCGCATAACAATTCGGACAATGGTCAAACTCTACATATGATTATAAGAGTGTATCACTACAAACTATAATCATATCATGCTACTTGTATTTGGCGTTATCGCTCGATGAAAAACCCTAAAATAGCTATGGACAAGATGTAAGTTCGATTAATTGGCCACTTAACTAACCAAACATCTAAATCCTATCACAATACATCAATCATGTAATTATTAAAAGCAGTAGAGATTTGAACGAAAACAAAGAGAGAAAACTAATACATTATGTAGGATCAGAATATCGCCACAATTATATTCACGAGAGATTAATGACACTTCTGCGAGCGTTACTGAAAAATATTCAACAACATTTCACGAGCGTCACAAAATAATTCAAAGAATGACGAAGTTGACGATTGAAGAGGCATATTAGAAGAGTGTTGTTTCACGAGGATTACAAAAGTTAGCGAATATTAACATTGTAATTACCGCGATGAGATCGCAGAATAGATCCGAAAGAAGGGGAAAACTTAGCTGTCACCCACTATGTAATTTCCTATATAAAGGGTTCAAGTAAGTCCAGAAAAGGGGGATGTATTTTTTAGAGTGGAGAGAATTTTGATAAGAGAGAGATATTTTCACCAGAGAGATTTTAGGAGAGAGAATGTATTTTTCTTTATCATCTTCTTACCCAAAACTAGATCTAGAACTCCATGAATGGAGACTATCAATGTAAAATCAAATGTAAATTTAAACAATCATAGTGAAGAATCATGGATGTAGATCAAATTGATCGAACCATGTAAAAATCCATGTGTCTATTTACAATTTTTAGAATCTTAATCATACTTTTAATATCAAATTAGTTTAGATCAAGAGATAATTATCAAGATATTACAAGGGGTGTGTTGTGGGAATTCCTGCAACTACATTTTGGCGCCGACTAAGGGGAGGAATAAAGGATTTATTCTTCCTGTAATTTGATCGGTTCAAGAGATTTTCATTGAAGAAATTACACTTTCAGGGAATAAACATCATCAACAATTTATCTCTTTCATGTTTCAAGGGGGAATATTTTTTAGATTGAAGAAGAATCAAAGAAATTAATTATTAAGGTGTTGGGTTTATAAAAATCAGGGGGGCAAAAATTGAAGTTTCAGAAAGAATTTTACATTTTTGGGAAGAATTTTACATTCAGGGACGGGGTCGACTGGTTGATTCAAGAGAAATTTGGTAAAGATGATTACGATATGCAGTTTTGTTTTCTGGATCTTTAAGATATGAGAACAAATAGGGAAGTTTCACCGAAATTACATCTACAACAAACAACATCAAAAGTTCATCAAAAATTCAGAGAAATCCAATAACAAGGAGAAAGAAGTTGAATCATCAAGAAACTACTCAAAAGTGTATTCTTCGCAAGAAGAGATGAGTAGTCCAATACGTAAAGATGTTAAACAATTATTATCTGTGAAGCAACAGAAGGGATAAGAAGATGAATTCATTAAATTAGTAAAATTAGTTTGGTACGATAACGAAGGGAGGCATTAACGTCAAACCGGCAGTGAAACAGTAAAATAGCATCTACAATACTCCAGCGAAGATAACAACTTTTGAGTAGTTTATGTAATTGCGAGCAAATAAACAGCGAGAAAATAGCGAGCAGCAAAATAGTAAAATCAAAAACACAGTAAACTAGTGCATGTCATTTTAAGGACATACAAATAAACTGGCGATAGTGCAAAAATAGCGAGAAAATAATAAACTGGCGATAGTGCATGAAGAAAACCCAATCCAACAACGAAGAGAGACTTATCAAATCATTTTTTACGTGAAGTAATTCAAAGAACAAAGGAGTAGAAGTTAACAATTCGCAGGAAGTTAACAATTCGCTCGTGAAATGTAGCAAAAATGAAAGGATATCACGAGCAGCTCGTGGGATATCTTAGCATCTTACTAAAATTCGCTCCAATGAAGAATCACGAGATGCATACATCTTATGAGAGGAACTATGGATATAATGCCTAATAATAATTTTTTGCCTACACCCATTTTGTGGATATAATGCCTCCACGAGATACATTTGCTGACGAGTATGCAACTATGGATACTTTGCTGACGAGAGGAAGTGGATTACATCCACGAAATTACGAGCCGGTGATCCTTATGATACTATGGATATTTGACGTGATCCTTATGATACTTTCGCAAATGACGAGAGGAGGTGGGAACCGGTGATACCACTTCGCAAACCAGTACCATAACAACGAATCATACTAAAGCTAAGTACAATTTATGGTGAAATGTATCATTGTGGAAAAATGTATCATCGTCAACAACATTTAAAGAATTTCCTATGCCAAGCTCACATCAACGTCAGTTTTAGGGAAGAAAAAAAAATGAAATGACGAGATTAAAGCCAAGGATTTTATTGCCCTATGAAACGGAAGGAGGAGAACAAAAGATGACGACAAAATTTATACAAAGAGTATCTAGCAAAATTAGTCACTGGCGAAGAATACAAGTAAAGATCGCAGATATTTGATTACTTCAAAGTTCTTCTCGCTGATCAAGAAATTTACAAGTTAAGACACCGCAAAAGGAAGATCAAAAAGTAAATATGTATAGAAGCTAGGAATTTCTATCACAAGCAAAAAATAACCCAAACTGTCAGAGAAGGAGTATGAAAACTAGAAGACTTGGCAAATCAAATACTTCGTGACAACTGGCAAAGAACATGACAAATCGCCAAAAAGCTAAGTACCACTTCCTTGAATATTTTACTTGCAGGAAATGAAAAATTTTAATTTATGTTATCGCTGGATTTCAAAGAACATTTCTAAGATTGTTAATATTTCAAAAAAAAAATTCAAAAACTTTTGATTCAATTTACCAAAAGTGGTATAATCGCAAGATTTCAAAAAAAAAAAAAAATTCAAAAAATTATAAAAAATGAGATCATCTCAAAAATTTTAAAGATCGCAATAATTTTCAAAGATTTCAAAGATTACAATAAATGAAACTATCGTAAAGATTTCTAAGATTTCTAAAAAAATTGATTTCATTTCCAAAACAGCGATACCCTCGCAAGATTTCAAAAGATTACAGAAAATGGAATTATCGCAAAAAATTTCAAAGAATTCTAAGGTTACAGAAAACGAAATTATCGCCAAAATTTCTAAGATTTCAAATTTCCAAAATACGCGATACAATCGCAAGATTTCAAAGATTTCTCTAGAATATTTCTTTTACAGAAAGAAATTTTTGGTTTAACAAATGTGATAAAATCACAAGATTTTAAAGAATATTTATAAGATTTCAAAAGATTTTAAAGAATATTTCAACTCACAAAAATGAGCAAAACAAATTTTTATCAGAGCTGCGAGCGTAATCGCGAGATTATTCAAGATTATATAAAGAATTGACAGAAATGAAAGAATGAAGAAACGCGAAAATATTGCGAGAAACGCGAATATAATTTCGCAGAGATTAAGAGAATGGGACAAACCTTTATGGCATGCACCTTAGTTCGCGAATACAATTTCGTAAGAGGCAAATGTAAGACCTGCAAGCACTTTATAAGGGGGGTATCTCTTTACATGATTCAGCGATAAGGTTATACCGCTATTGGAACCTGAGTCATGCAGATGTTGGGGTTAAAGAAAACCTATCCTGGAGAGAGATCTTGGATTTCCAGCTTTATAAGGTTATACCCTGGTTGGACGACCGAGGATCTCTTCCAAGAAGTGCAAAGTATGACCAAGGCGCCGAGGTACACGGTTTAGCCAAGGGTGCCCGGGACGGACGAACCTACCCTGGCCATCTTTGGTAAGTCTTGGTTACAATGCACTTGGCCTGAAGAAAACCCCACCTAGGGTGTAGTCTTGTAACTATAAGCTATATAGGCATAAAGCACAAGAGGCTACGAAAAAAACTGGTTGTTGGTAAATCTGGATGGGAGGAGCTAGTCTTGTATGGCCGATGTGCCCTCCTTGAAGGGGAAACCAGGGGGGAAGATAAGGGCGGCACCCTCCATTAGGGAGCTGATAAGTGTCTTAAGACGGCAATGTCATGGGGCTTTATGATCGCAAGATCATTTAGGCCTGTCATATTGTCGCGTGACGTAAATTATACAGAGGCAACAAGCCATAAGATAAAAAGTTAAGATGAGATCAATGGGTTTTTACATGAAAGTGTAAATACGTCCTGCGATTTCATCGCAAGACGGAAATGTCATGAGACTTTATTCTCACGAGGGGATTTAGACCTGTCATATTGTCGCAGAAAATTCAAATAAAAATGGATAAGACAAGATCAATGGTTAAATACATGCAAATGTAAAGACGTCCTGCGATTTTGTCGCAAAGAAAAAAATTGGAAAAATAAGACCTTTAACTAGGAAGGCAAAATAAAACCAATAGAATAATCTCAAACATTAATTATTTTATTTTAAGAATGCAGGAAAGATTTGTTCATCGCAAGAAAGATAGCAAGTAATATTCAGAGTTTCTCGGAAGTATTAATTAGAGTCTCTCAAGAGGAATGTCTACAATCTCTTACCATTATTCACAATCTCGCAACTATTCATCGCCACTATTCACATCATTATTTCAGAATCTCGCAGAAACATTTAAAGCTTCGCAGAAAAATTAAGAAACTAGCAAATTCATTCAGCATTTCGCAGAATATGATTATTTTATTGAAAGAGGCAGAGGCAATTCATTCATTTAACATTTTCTCAGAGATTCTTCCTTCATAGATAAAGAACATAGGCAACTATGGATTACCAAAAAAAACGTTTTATGTTCTTTATCTACTCATCAAGAATCATTTCCAAAATGGACTAGGATTTTCAGCAAAAATGAAGTAATAATTTCACGAGAACAGAGGCAATACTTATGATTTTCATTAAAGGACGAATACTTCTTGAAGATTGAGTACTTCTTATATTTCTTCAGGGATACTTCATACTTCACGAGCACTTCAAGAGTTAATACTTCTTATTTATTTAACAAAGATATGGAACTTCGCAAAAGAATAGAGGAAAGTATATACTTTTCAAATAAAGTATTCTTTCGCTCATTCCTTCATCAACAAAAATCAAAGACTACTACAACAACAGATTTTTTCTTAAAGATTACTTTTCAAGCAATATTCAAGAAAAAAGAGGCAAGATGTAGGATCAGAATATCGCCACAATTATATTCACGAGAGATTAATGACACTTCTGCGAGCGTTACTGAAAAATCTTCAACAACATTTCACGAGCGTCACAAAATAATTCAAAGAATGACGAAGTTGTCGATTGAAGAGGCATATTAGAAGAGTGTTGTTTCACAAGGATTACAAAAGTTGGATAATATTAACATTGTAATTACCGCGATGAGATCGCATAATAGATCCGAAATAAGGGGAAAACTTAGCTGTCACCCACTATGTAATTTCCTATATAAAGGGTTCAAGTAAGTCCAGAAAAGGGGGATGTATTTTTTAGAGTGGAGAGAATTTTGATAAGAGAGAGATATTTTTGCAGAGAGATTTTAGGAGAGAGAATGTATTTTTCTTTATCATCTTCTTACCCAAAACTAGATCTAGAACTCCATGAATGGAGACTATCAATGTAAAATCAAATGTAAATTTAAACAATCATAGTGAAGAATCATGGATGTAGATCAAATTGATCGAACCATGTAAAAATCCGTGTGTCTATTTACAATTTTTAGAATCTTAATCATACTTTTAATATCAAATTAGTTTAGATCAAGAGATAATTATCAAGATATTACAAGGGGTGTGTTTTGGGAATTCCTGCAACTACACATTAATCAAGCACAAGTTTTAGAAATATGACTACATCCTTAACCAATAATATTAAATTTATCCATTCATAGCTATGGAGTTCATCATAATAAATAATCAATAATCAAATAAAGGAGATGAATATTAAATACGAAAGCAAACCCTAGTTGTAGTTCTCTTGTCTGCTCCAAGGATAGAATAAAACGTTGTATATAAAAGTTGTATAAGTCTTCCCTTTTATGTCTTTTCTTAGGTCCAAAATTAGGTATAGTATTCAAAGTACATTAGTTGGAAATTCACCCGGCCCACGAGAGAGAGCAACCCGTGTAGAAATTCTGTCCCAAAAATGATCGCCGGAAAACTGGGTATTTGGCCGGAACCCGGCGTCGGAAAAGCATCTCAGGTGACCGGCAAAGTCCGCCCGGTCACCGGTCAAATATAACAGTCAACTGTTAAAGTTAACGGCTGACTAACGGTCAATAATGGCGTACCGAGTCAATGGATGAGTCATAACCGAGTCAGCTGGCTAACTCGTCTGACTGGTATTGGCCAGAGATGCACCATGATTGTATTTCACTGCCATCCATGATGGCTGTATCTTCTGTGTTGCTGCAACTTCAGTTCATTCATTTGTCAGTTCTCAATTGCTACAACTTCCATCACCACAATCTAAACTGTACAGATCCAACCACCTAATGCATTGCAGTAGCATCACAACACTAACATCTCAATGCCACCAACACATCTTAAACCCATTCACAGCTCCATGAACTTGTTTCCTGCATTCCTATGACAACACACTAGCCATCTCCATTTGTAGTTGCAGGAAATCCTACAATTATACCCTCAGTAGAATTTGTAAAACTTTAAGAAGTTCTTGATGAAAAATGACAATCTTGATTAATATTCTCAACTGATTACAAAGAAATATGTTAATGGAGATTAGAACAGTTACAACTTTCTCTGTTCTCTCTCCTAAGACTTGTTCTAACACTCACTAAAAGAACCTCTACAATTTAACATTTGAACTACTATTTATAGTGAAATCTGTACAACTGTATATAACCTGCGAAGCATCGCAACCTCTGATCGTAAATTTATTCTATATTCTCAAACTCTTCACACTTTTCCCGTGTTTCTTCTATTATCGCATTATCTTGCGACACTTTTCTCTGGTATTTGTTACTATGTTCGTAACCTTATATCTTGCGATATTCTGCCCCTACATCTTGCATCTTCTCATGTCAGTTCTGCGAAGAATAAATGTCATGAGAATCATCATTCTCGCAAATTTAATATAGTTATCATCACCTGTTATGTTCGCAATACATGTTTTCTCTTCCATTAAATTTTCGACACGTTTTTTCGTAACCGTCCTTCTTAACCACCCATGTCTAATCGCATTGATGAATTTCTATCTTCATCAAACTCTTTTCTTTATAAATACTATCTTTAATTCCTTCTTTTATTCTTTTATCTTTTTCATCTTCCTCACTACGTCTGCTTCTGCAATTTCTTCCTTCTTTCTTCTACTGCTATTTCTTGCCTTTTTTATTTCTTTTCTTCTCTGTTTTCTATCCTTCATCTAATGGCTCTGAAGAAGAAAACTGTGGGACAAATTAATGCAGAGCTTGCTGATAGAGATCTTGTTCTTTCTGAGATTGATGGTTATACCAATAAATCCCATCTCTGTATGGAACTCTTTACTGATCTCCATTGGGATGATCAAATAGTTTTAATCTCACGAGGCCAAATCCTCGCAGGTCTTCCTCTTCCTATTTATGATGTCAATCTTCCTTTATTCTATGAGATTATTTCTCACCCAAATTTCTCACGAGCCATTTATCAATTGACTGGAGATTGCATTCGCATTCTGGTTGAGTTCGCAAACCGTGCTGCTACTGGAAAATCTTTATATCCAATTGAACTTAGGAAACCTGTATTAAGAGATATAGAGATTATTGCTGCAAATTATACAGTCGAGAATTACTTTAAAAATTACACATTAATTCCTGCGAAGAGGGAAGATAAGCGTTGGGGTATTCGTCTTTATCGTAAAACTGATGTTGCAGAAGCTGATCTTCTTATGCATGATATTGATTATGCTTCTGGAAATAATCGAACCCCTCGTCATTCTCATGATGAAGATTGGTACAATTATCCTCTAGCATTATCGGGTTCTTATATCTCTTGGATAGTAGATCTTCCTGCGAATCTTCGTGATCGTAACTATCAACCTTGGGTCTTTTCTTGGCATAATAGAGATAAAGATGTATGTATTTCCATCTTCTTATCTTCTTGTTATTTTTCTTCTTTTACTAATCCTTTCGTAACATTTATCAGGTGAATGAACTTAAGGAAAGTTACCTTAAAACTGGGAAATCCAGTATTCGCGTTGCTTTCCAATTGTTTTCAAATGAGGTAAGAAACATTCTTATATGTGTTTTAAACAATATATTGTTGCCTCTGTTTCTTATCCTTATTTGAATTTGTAGGTTCTTCCTGACTTCCCTGGGGCTGTTGTGAGTGAGAATAAGAATTCAACTTCTTCTGAAGCGCTAACTTCAAGACAAAAAACACTTCTCTCTGTGAAGAACACCCAGATTTCTGGTAATAAAGAAGATATTCTTCGCAAAGGAAAAAGGAAACTTGAGGATATTGTTTCTGCGAGGAAGAGGAAGAGACTCCCACCCAGTGCTTACTCCAATGTGATCTCCTCTAGAAAGGATGTTAACGAAGAAAAAAGTGATAAAGATGATAGATTTTTTGGGAAGGATCTTAGTTCTAATTCTGATACTGAATCTGATAGGAGGAATGATGATGAAGATTACAGCAATATGGAAACTTTTGAGTATGCAATGACTCGATTGTATGAGGCTTTTCTCAACTCTTCTCGTGGATTAGGAAAGTCTCCTACTGCGAATGCTCATAGGCATATTGCGAAGTCTTGCAAAGTCCCCACTGTAATCAACAATAATTCCCTTAATGGAATTTCAAGATTTATTTCTCCTATTACATTATACTCTTTAGGGAGTATGGTAAGTTTCTCTTCTATTCCTTGTTAATTTCCCCTACTTCATTGATTTTTAATCCTTTTTATTTGCTCAGGTTGGGAGGGTTAGCTGTGCAGCTGCTTCAGATTGGGAAAGACGTCATGCAATTGCTGAGAAGAAAACTTTGAGTCGTTGTAACAAACTGGAGGTTGAGAATACAAAACTTCTCCAGAAAATATAGGATTTGAATATTGATAATGCAGAGTTAAATTCCCGTTGCGAAGATAATGAGAAATCTGCGAGTATCGCAACTGAAAATTCTTCTCTCCTTGAGAAGAATAATCAACTGGAGCTTGAAGTCACTTCTCTTCGTAATGATAAGAAGCAATTAGAAGGTAAATTCGCAAATCTTGATCACTTTAACTCTACAATTCGCTAATCAATTCGTTAATTTATTCTCTTATTCTTTATTCTCTTATCTCTTACTTATCCTTTTTCTTTGTAAATGATGAAGAAAATTATACGAAGAGGATTGAAGAGCTGGAAGCTACTCTTGCTGCGCATAATCAGAAGATTTCTGATTTAAAGTCTCAACATCAAATTTCTCAAAACAACCATGGCTAAACATCAAACGCTTCCGAGCTATGATGACTCGCAAGATTTGTGAAGACAATCAAATTCCTCTCACTAAGTATCAAACGCTCCTTTCTGAAGAAATCCCTGATGATACCACAGATTTGAATATCTCTGATAGTGAAGTTGAAGATGATATTTCCGAAGAAGAAAGAGAAGATCATTTTGATGAAGATAAATCTCCCACAGAGTAGCTTTATTCCTTCTTGTATATTTGCTTTAGTTCTTTTTGTCTTGTTTATTTGATACAATCTTTTCTTCTTTCCTGCACTTTTAATCAACCAACAATTTCTTTTCGCAACTTAATTAGTATTAATGTCTTAATTTTCGATGATGAGTTGATCTTTCTTTAATTGAATACTTTCCTTACTTGCATAACTTGATCATATGAAGAGAAATAATATATTTTGAAGACCTAGCTTAGTATTCCTTTTCCCCTTATTATTGCTCTTCAGGTGATCAATTATTGTTGTAATTATTAGACTATCTGCCTCCATTTAAGTTGCGAAGTTTCAGGTTGTTGCGAAGTAAATAAAAAATCTCCCCCTTGAAGTATAGGAAGTATGAAACCTCCTTAAAGAATTATGAAACATCCTTGAAGACGTATGAAAATTATGAAATATCGTTGAAGAAGTATAAGAATTATGAAACATCGTTGAAGAAGTATAAGAATTATGGAACATCCTTGAAGAAGTATAAGAAGTGTTCCATCCTTTAAGAATTTAATGAGTATGAAATATCCGTCCTTGATTGCGAATAAAATTGCCTCTTTTGGTAGGAATTCTTGATACATATTCTTGTTGAGAATATAAAGAATCTCCAATGACATTGACGGAATTTACTTCATTAGTTTCTGTGGTCTTATCATGCCTTCCTAAGTAAAGGTCTTACTTTGCCACCTTTTTTGCGATAAAGTCGCAGGACATTGATGCACTCGCATGCCTCAACCCCTTGACTTTATCTTAACAATATTTTTGTGTTTGCGATAATATGACAAGTCTGAATATACTTGCGAATATACAACCTTGTGACATTATCGTCTTGCGATGAAATCGCAGGACGTTATCACACTTTCATGTAATAACCCATTGATCTCATCTTAACTTCTTTGTATTTAATTTGCGAGTATATATATATATATATATATATATATATATATATATATATTTTATTTTATTTTTACTCGCAGAAATATGATTGTTGCACAAATATGACAAGCCTTTATGTTCTTGCGAACAAAAAGCCTCATGACATTTGCGTCTTATAGCACGTATCAGCTCCCTAATGGAGGGTGGTGCCCTTTATCTTTCCCTTTTTTGCCACTTCAAGGAAGCGTACATCGACCATACAAGGTTAGCTCTTCCCATCCGGTTTTTCCAACAACCATCTTTTGTTCGCAACCTCTTATCCTTTTTGCCTATATGGCTTATAGTTACAAGGTTGCACCCTATGAGGTATCTTTGGGCCAAGTGCATCATTTTCCAAGACTTGTCAAGAATGGAAGATGTGCTTCAAACCCATCCGGAACTCTTGACTCAACCGTGTACCTCGGCACCTTGATCGTTTTCTGCACTTCTTGGGAAAGACAGTATGCCTTAGTCGCCCAACCTAAATCATGTTACATTGCAAGATTAGGTTGAGAATCCAAGGTGTCTTACCCGGATAGGTACCCCGCTTTTGGGTTATGTACCCCGTAATGTCCATGTACTCAGGTTCCGTGGTGGTGTTCCGTTTCCCCTAAGCCATGTTTATAGGTACCCCCCCCTTAAATGACGCACTTTAGGACTTTTCCTCTTGCGAAATGTTTCTTCGCGAACTAGGGTGTACGCCACAAAGGTTTGCCAGTGTAAAATTACTGCGTCTTTCTTTATTTTTTGAAAGTTGATCACAGTTTGCGTCTTTCTTTTATGAAAGCTGATCGCAAATAAATTTTTGCGTCTTTCTTTAATGAAAGTTGATCGCAATAAATTGTTTTTATTCTTAAAAACTCATCACAAATTTTTCATGTTGCGAAATGCCTCTTTTTTTTTTTCGTGTGTTATTCATTGCGAACATTTTGTTATATGTTGTGAACAAATATACTGATTACCTTTTTGTTTCATTACCTTTTTTCTTCATCCTCTTTTCTTCGCAAACCATATCCCTTTTCTATCATCGTAAATTTCTTGTACTCCTTCATGCCTTAGTCCTCAGTCATTAAATTCTCGCTTAATTTTGCAGCCTTTACTCTTTTTCTCCAACTTTCCTTTTCAATAGCTTTTCCTTCGCAAACTTCTACTTCTGTATCGTAACATTTCTTTCCTTCTGCCCAATCACCCTTGATAACTCCAATACCCTTTGGATGAGGAAATTGTATGAATTGATGAAGAGTTGAAGCTATGCCTAGAATCCCATGAAGCCAAGGTCTCCCTATCAAAGCATTGTATGGTGATTCGACATCAACAACGCAAAATAGAATTTCAGTTCGCATTCCACTTAAGGGAATTTGCATGCTTACTTCTCCTTTAGGTTTATTAGTAGTTCCATTAAAGCCATAAATCATGTAGGTAGAAGGTATTAGATCTGCGTCTTTTCCCCCCATGGTTTTGTAAGCAGGATAGAAGAGAATATTGACAGAACTTCCCGTATCAATTAAGATTCTATTAAGACCAAATGATTCTTCGTCTGTATCATCTTCGCTTTCTTCCGTATTCATACAAATTTCTAATCTCACTACTAATGGATTATCATGTATTTCGCAACCTTCTGGAATTTCTGTAGCTTCAAAAGAAATTTCACGTTTCTTCCAATCTTCAAGTCGTGAAATTTTTGCGATGTTCATTATTTCCCTTCCTTCACCATCTCTCGCATATACCCTGCTTAACACATTATCATGAAAATCTTCTATGGTTTTATATGAGTGAACAATAAAATTGCAGAAAACATTCCTTGCTTTTGGTCCCACTTCTATGTGTAAGGTTTCCTTTCCCTTTTCTTGTATTGTGTTCACCATGTGAGCTATCATTGGAGCCTGTGGTAACTGTTGCGACTGTGCTTGCTTGAGTAAAAAGTGGTCCAGTTTACCTTGTTCGATCATTCGCAAGATAATCCTTTTGATATTATTGCAATTATTTGTAGAATGTCCATGAAAGTGATGGTACAAGCAAAATTCATGACTTCTTGGACCCATTGGTGGCTCTTTTCCCATATTCCATGGTGTTGGTATATTTTCCATCTTTTCCCATATTCCATGGTGTTGGTATATTTTCCATCAAGATAATTGCTTGCCATATCTTTTCTACACTTGTATTCAAAGGTGGCATCTTTATTTCTTCTCTTATCATTCATTGACCTCCCCTGTCCATTGTTATAGTTTTGTCTATGATTCCCTTGTCCAAAATAGTTTTGCCTTTGTCCTCCATAATTTTCCTGTTGTTGATATAATCTTGGGATATGGTTATTTCCTCCTCGGCTATAGAAATTCCTTTCTCTATCATACTCTTCTTGATCCTTGCTACCATCTCTGGTTGACCATTGCCAACTTTCTTTTCTTCTGATATATGTGAAGATGTTTGCGAGGATGTCTGCGAGGTACCTGCTACAATATTGACTATTTTAGGAAGTAAGTTTGCACCTGTATCTTGAGTGTTGGTGTTTGTCACTGGATATGACTCCATATTTTTTTGCTTTTCCTCTAATGTAATGTACTCCTCTTGCAATTCTCGCAACTCTGTCATCATAATGGAATTCTTTCTTCTGAATATTTGAACATATAATTTCTCAGTTGCGAACATCGCATTTATGAAAGACAAAATCAGGTACCTCTCGTCCACACGCCCTGCCATATCACTGCACATAGTTTTCCATCTTCTTACCAAATGCTTCAAACTTTCACCAATTCTTTGTTTTAAACTAAACACATCTTCAATACCAAGTCGCGAGGAATGATTCGTGATATATGCTCCTAATAAAGTTACTTGTATATGATTAAATGATGTAATAGTGTTCTTTGGAATTCCTTCAAACCATTTTAGAGCTTCTCCTGTTAAGCTTGATGCGAAATACTTGCATAATACAACATCGTGATTCTCCCATTGTAACATGCATCTTATATACGATTTAATGTGTTGTATAGCATATGAAGTCCCGTCAAAGATGCTGGTTAATGTAGGCAGATTGCATTTTGGTGGAATCCCTCCCAATTGTACTTCTCTAGAGAAAGGATTCCTCGCAGATTCTTCTATTGCTTCATCTAATTTTCTTCTATCTCCTCCTCCTCTACTATTTATCATTCTTCTCATTTCCGCTAATTCTTGAAAGATATGTTCATTTGCCTCAGAATTCTCATCCATTGGTCTTTTCAGCGCAGCCTCTCTTCTTCTACATTCTTGCATTTATTCTCTTGCGATCCTTCGCATTCTATCATACTCTTCATTAATGTTTCCATTTGCTCAATTTTGAAAATATCTTCTTTCCAGATTGTCACAATTATTTTGTTGCATAGCATCTTAAAATTCTTGTTCTTCCATTTCTATTCTCCTCATCCTTCTCATGTGAATATCAGGAATTTCTTCTTCTTCATTTCTCCTCCTTCTGCGATTTACCTCTCTCTGATTTGCCTGAATTCTGTTTTGAAGATTTGGTTCATTCCTTGCTATTTCTATTTGTTGATTTCCAACTCTCCTCTGAATTCTACCATACTCAAGATCTTGATTGTTGCGAGCATGTTCATGTCTTCTTACTCCATCTTCGTAATTGTTTTGATGCATTGATTGTTGCCTCTCAATTTCTTCCGCAAGTTGCTGCTCTTCCTCTCGATTTTCTTCGCCATTCTGGTTATTTTCCCTTGGAAATGGTTCTGTTCGTAAATTTTCTACGTTTTTTTCGTTGTTCGGTACTAAAATGAAGCGATTCTCTCGATTTCTTCCAACCAGATTCTGTGTTTGTCCTTGCATAACACTTTCACTATTGATTGTTGGTGAATTTCGTTCTTCTCTCTCTGGTCAAACACTTGATCTCGTAGCACTTTGAGATCTCCTTCTTTGTAAAATCTCATTTTCCCTCCTCAATTCTTGATTATGTCTTGTTAGATTCGCACGTTCTTCAGCTTCAAACCTTCGTTCTTCTTGAATTCCTTGTCTCAATGTTTCTAATGCCTCCATTTATCTTTCATGAATTATTCTTCCCATTAATCTCCCATTTTCTCTGATTTGCGGTTCTCTATATGTTTCAACTGGTGTATCAGTTCTCCAAGTGTGTACACTCACTCGATCATGATCTATTGCTCTTCCTTGAGTTACTATTTGTTGAGTTTGATTTCTTCGATTTCTCCTTCTCCTACTAGGTTCTCCTGTTACATTTGCTTCTCCACCTACGAGTCTTACACTTCTTCTTACTGCAGTCAATGGTTCTGATATATTTCTTCTTCTAGCCATTTTTCTGATGCAAAATTCTTTAATTATCTCTGTTACGTTTGCTTCTCTATCCCTGTTTCTAGCGCCAATTATGTAGTTGCAGGAAATCCTACAACTACACCCTCAGTAGAATTTGTAAAACTTTAAGAAGTTCTTGATGAAAAATGACAATCTTGATTAATATTCTCAAATGATTACAAAGAAATATGTTAATGGAGATTAGAACAATTACAACTTTCTCTGTTCTCTCTCCTAAGACTTTTTCTAACACTCACTAAAAGAACCTCTACAATTTAACACTTGAACTACTATTTATAGTGAAATCTGTACAACTGTATATAACCTGCGAAGCATCGCAACCTCTGATCGTAAATTTATTCTATATTCGCAAACTCTTCACACTTCTCCCGTGTTTCTTCTATTATCGCATTATCTTGAGACACTTTTCTCTGGTATTTGTTACTATGTTCGTAACCTTATATCTTGCGATATTATGCCCCTACACCATTGGCTTGCAACAGTTGCCATCACCTCAGCTTTCTGTAGCTTCAATGCCAACCTGCATCTTCAGTTCAGTAAGCTGCAAACCACATGCCACCACCAAAAACTTTTAAGCACCAACAAATAGACTTGGAAGCACTCACAACTACCAGAACCCATGACCTTCCACTGCAAAGCCATATTCCACCTACAGTTCAATTGCAGTTAACTTCAACCCAACAATTCACCATTACCACCACATGCAATCTCAAATGCCAGCAGCCACAAAACCAGTGACTTCTCAATTAACACCTGCACACTCATTGTCTTCCCT
The DNA here is from genome assembly GCA_023529315.1 of Papaver bracteatum. Lineage (NCBI taxonomy): Eukaryota > Viridiplantae > Streptophyta > Magnoliopsida > Ranunculales > Papaveraceae > Papaver > Papaver bracteatum. The sequence continues at coordinate 4,077,876 of JAJJWX010000256.1, forward strand.
TGCTCCAACCCAACACCATCTTAAACCTAGTACACTTCACCTCAATACCAGCAAAACCATCAGATGTTGCACCTGCTTCACAGACTGGAGCCACCAAATTCACCACAACTGCAATATAGTTCAAGTTCATCAAAACCCAAACTCCTTCATTATACCAGATTCAATTCATCACCATTTCCACATCTGTTCCTCAAAGCAGCAACATCAACCTTGGCCTCAAATCCCTGATAGAACCACCAGTGCCACTCAGTAGACCTTAACCTCTCTGTAATGGATTCAACTCATACACTGACCCATTGTGGCACTTTCACTGAATCTCTTCCATTCATAAACACCAGAGATCCCACATCTACTTCCCCTGTAACTTCATGTCCCTGACCTTGCTTCTAGCAGCAATTCATGCCAGTCATTCTCAAACAACAGCTAAAATTGATCTATACACAATTATGAGTAGAACCCATCTATAATTCATCTCAAAAACACCACACACTATCATCAAAACCTAATTCAGCTTCATTCAATCACCCAGTGAACATTACCAACAATTCATGACCCTGTAAACCAAATTCAACTCATTACTTCCCCAAGATCAACCACAGAAATTCAATCTGTACCCAGTTTCCAGTTTACCCTTAATTCTTCATTCGTTATGTCTCTGAATTCCGATCAAGACCCAATCTTCAGTTTATTTAAATTCCAGAGAACCCTATCCTCAGCTTCACATCCTCAAACTCATAGAATCAATTCACTCTGATTTCAGTAGATCAACATACAGAAACCCGAGTTTCATCCTCTATAGCTGTACCAACAACAAGAGCTCTCCTTCTCAATCTCTCAATCTCTCATTTTTTGTGCTGTTGTGCAGCTTTTATTCTCTCAATTTCAGTAGCAAATGATTGAGTGAATGAAAGACAAGTTTCGATTTAGGGTTGGGTAGTTTGGGTGGATGGTTACACCCCAGAATAGAAACAACCCCAGAATAGGATGCTTATAATGGGTGATCAGTTCTTGATAAGGGTTAACCAAATCTATCCCCTTATCCTTAACTGGGATTCATATAATGTCCTCCCCTGAAATGACAATTCTGACCTTCACGCTCCAGATGGACTTTTTTCTCCTTCTTTAGAGTTCCTCCGCTAATAACAACCGTCCCTTATTTCTCATATTCACTTATACTCTTCAATTAGAGTCATCACTAAAGTTGTCGTACTTTTCAGACAGAATTTGCATCACTAAAGCCGACATACTTTTCAGACAGAGATGAAGAAATAAAAGCAAATAATGAGAAATAGTTCGCCTCCAATAGCCATTGAAGATGAGATGAGACTTTCGCTCCGTTTATTCTCCTTTTTTTCCAAATGACTCCAAAGTACCTAAATACTCAAAAAAAAAACATAAGATACATATTTTACAAGAAAACTAGCAGAAAAAGCATAAACAATAGATAAAAAATACGGTGTTTTAGACACCTATCATTAGACCCCCGCATTTTCAATTGGTATCAGAGAAGGCAAACACGTTAAAGAACTTACAAGTCTGTGTTTGTAACAATCTGACTCTATGGAAAGATGTGCTATCTCAACTAACGTACCACCATTCTTCGATGGTTCAAACTACCCATGGTGGAAAATTTCTATGAGCACGTATATTCAAGCTCGTGATTTTCAAATATGGGTACATGTTATTAATGGCTATGATCCTCCCGGTAATACAGAAGACGATGTATTTACCCTCAAGGATGTTGATAGTTATGATCCAGAAGAAACTGTTGCTGCAAAGCAAAATTCTGAAGGGTTAGATGTTATCAGACTGGCCATTACCTCAGATCTTCATCACTATGTATCTTCTTGCACTAAGTCTAAAGATTCTTGGGATATCTTAAAAACTATTTTTGAATCCAACAAACATGTTTCTAAGAAATGTACCATCGACGGAGAAAATAACCTCAATACTCTTTCTGAAAATTTATTATTCGGAAAGATAAGAATTCCTGATCAAAATTATGTTCAGAACGTTGCATTCAATGGTGTGTCAGATACAAGTGAACACTCTATTTCATGGGGTGATGAATGTTGTACGGATGAAGTCTGGTTCAAAATACCATTGATTACATAAAATATCAAAGAATTTATAAAGAAAAGCATTAGACGTGATAAACATCCTCTGTCTGCTAATTATTCTATGAAAGAAAAAACTTTAAGTGTCAACGGGTTAAATACGTTTAATAGATGTGAAGAGCTCTCAGCTTTTACAACAGAAACATCTACATTCTCAAGTTCTGATTCAGAATATAAGACAGACACAGAGGTTTTCAATTTCTTGAATAAAGAGATCTTTTAAGAAAATCTTCAATTAAAGGCTTCTTTGAAGAAACTAGAATCATTAATTTAGGTGAAAAATCTTGAGATAGACTGTCTTAATGATTGTAGGACCAGAATATCGCTACAACTATGTTCACGCGAGATTAAAAACACTTCTGCGAGCATCATCGCAAGCTCTTCAACAGAACTTTGCGAGTGTCAGAGAATAATTCAAAGAATGACGTAATAGACAACGACAGCATAAAACATAAGAAATATGTGAAGATTTTGTAGTTAGAGAGAATGTTCGCGAGCATAAGGCGGGAGTTCGCGAGAGCAAGGCAGGAAATGAAGATTTTGTGGTTATAGAAGAGTCTCGCGAGCACGATAGAAAATCTCGCGAGCACGATAGCAGATCTCGCGAGCACGATAGCAGATCTCGCGAGTACGATAGCAGATCTCGCGAGCACGATAGAAGATCCTGCGAGGAGAATAGCAGAGCCTGTAAGGATCATAGCAGAAATCCTAAAAAATGGGAAAGATGAGTTGAATGTGAGCTGTCACCCACTATGAAGATACCTATATAAAGAGAAGAGCAGGAGAGAGAAAGAGGATGACACAATTTTAGAAGAGAGAGAGAGAGAGATTTTGCAGGGAGATTTTAGGAGAGAGAATGTATTTTTCTTTATCATCTTCTTCCCCAAAACTAGATTTAGAACTCCATTAATGGAAATTATCAATGAAAATCAAATGTAAACTTAAACAATCATAGTGAAGAATCATGAATGTAGATCATATTGATCGAACCATGTAAAAAATCTTGGCGTCCGTTTATAATTTTAGCAATTTTACTACCATTTTTATATGTAGATCTAGAAATTAATATCAAGATATGATAAGGGGTGTGTTGTAGGATTTCCTGCAACTACATTTTGGCGCTAGAAACAGGGAAAAAAAAAACGTAATTTTTAAGTTATGCGATTTTAAAAAATAAAAATAAAATTGATGATTATCCTTGTTTTCAATTTTATGAAGATTGATATAAAACTTGCATTACTCATAGTGATTGCTCGCAGGGAATGAACTCTGGCAAGAAAGAAAGATAAAATAGCATGGCTAGAAAAGAGAATAGAAAGAACCAAAGATAACTAAAAAGAATAAGTCACGATAATCTCGCCACTCTTTCACAAGTTGAAGATAGTACAGTTGGTCAAACCCAGAAGCATACAAGTTTAAGGTCGCAGGATCGATTCTTCCTAACTGCGATATTTTAGCATATTTTTGATTAAATACCAAGGACAAATAAAAGAACAAGTAATAAGTGTTATGCGAAGATATCGCAAAGAAACATTAGAACAGATGGTTCAAGGTTCAAAGAACAAACAAGAGGTCGCGGGTTCGAATTCGCAGAGACTCATATTATTCATTTTCTTCTCATTTTCATTGGCGAGTAAAAGAATAAGGAAAAAAGTTATGTGTTAGTTTCGCAGAGAGGTTGTTGAACATATGGTCTAGAGAACAGTATGGGAGATTGTAGTCACAGGTTCGAATTTTCCTGCGAGCATAATTTTCTTCTTTTTACAGAGGGTGACAAAATAGACAATCTCTCAGCATTGTTTCATTATTTCGCAAGCAAGAGAACTAGCACAGTTGGTTGAGAGGCTTGAATGAAAGCAGCAGACAGCAGGATCAATTCTTGCTTCTTGCAAGTTTATTTTTGTTATGTGAAATTCGCAAGTCAGCCTTTGATTATTTCGCAGATAAATTTCGCAAGAAAGAGAACAAGCACAGTTGGTTGGGAGGCATGAATGCAAGCAGCAAATCGCGGGATCAATTCTTGCTTCTCGCAAGTTTATTTTTTATGCATAATTGTCTCTCGAACAGTTAAACTTTGATTACATCGCAAGATCTTTGATAAATTCGCAAGAAAGGGCTAGCACAGTTGGTTTGTTGCGAGAAAATGCAAGAGGCAAGTCAAGGGTTCAAGTCTCATCTTTCACTTTTCTTTTTGCTGCGAGACGTTCAGACAACTCACATAAGAGCTAAGTACCCTTCCCTAGAACATTTTACTTACCGCAAATAAAAGATATTTAATTTACAAAAAATGACACAATCGCAAGATTTCAAAGATTAAAAAAGATTACAGAAAATGAAATTCTCGCAAAGATTTCTAAGATTTCAAAAAAAAAATTGACTTAATTTCCAAAAAAGCGATACCCTCGCAAGATTACAAAGACTTCAAAAATACAAAAAAACTGAGAACCTTCAATTTATATATTTCTCTAGAAAATTTCTTTTACAGAAGATTTTTGATTTAAAAACACGATACAATCGCAAGATTTCAAAGAAGATTTCAAAGATTTCTCCAGAATATTTCTTTTACAGAAAGAGATTCTTGATTTACCCATGCGATACAATCGCAAGATTTCAAAGAATATTTCTAAGATTTCAAAAGATTTTAAAGATTATTTACTTCAAATATGATTATGAAAATGAAAGAAGAAATGACAGAAATGAAAGAAGAAATGACAGAAATGAAAGAATTGACAGAAATGAAAGAATGAAGAAACGCGAGAATATCGCGAGAAATGCGAATACAATTTCGCAGAGACATAAGAATGGGATGAAACTTTATGGCGTGCACCCTAGTTCGTGAAATAAAGTTTCGCAAGAGGCAAATGTAAGACCTAATAGTGCGTCATATAAGGTAGTATCTGATTGCATGGTTCAGGGGTAAGGTTATACCGCTGCTGGATCCTGAGCCATGGAGAGAAAGGGGTTCATCTCTTTGAGATACCTATCCAGGAGAGGTACCTTGGATTTCCAACTATATAAGGTTATACCCTGGTTGGACGACCGAGGGTCTCTTCTAAGAAGTGCAGAGTATGACCAAGGCGCCGAGGTACACGGTTGAGCCAAGAGTGCCCGGGACGGACGAACCTACCATGGCCATTCTTGGTAAGTCTTGGCTATGATGCACTTGGCCTGAAGAAAACCCCACTTAGGGTACAGTCTTGTAACTATAAGCCATATAGGCATAAAGGACAAGAGGCTGCGAAAATAACTGGTTGTTGGCAAATATGGATGAGAGGATCTAGTCTTGTATGGCCGATGTGCCCTCCTTGAAGGGGCAACCAGGGGGAAGATAAGGGCGGCACCCTCCATTAGGGAGCTGATAAGTGTCTAAATACGGCAATGTCATGGGGCTTTATGATCGCAAGAACATTTAGGCCTGTCATATTATCACGTGACGAAAATTATACAGAGGAAGCAAGCCATAAGAGAAAAAAGATAAGATGAGATCAATGGGTTTTTACATAAAAGTGTAAAGACGTCCTGCGATTTCATCGCAAGACGGGAATGTCATAAGATGTGGTTCTCGCAAGGGAGCTTAAACTTATCATATTGTCGCAGAGATGTTGAAAAAATGTGGATAAGGCAAGATCAATGGGTTTTTACATGCAAATGTGAAGATATCCTGCGATTTTGTCGAAAAATTGGATACTAGGAAAGAAAAATTGGAAAAATAAGACCTTTAACTAGGAAGGAAAAATTAGACCAATAGAATAATCTCAAACATTAATTATTTTCTTTTAAGAATGCAGGAAAGATTTGTTCATCGCAAGAGAGATAGCAAGTACTATTTAGAATCTCTCAGAAATACTATTCAGGATCTCTCAGAAGTATTGTTCAGAATTTCTCAGAAATATTATTCAGAGTCTCTCAAGAGGATTGTCTACAATCTCGCAGCACTATTCATTACGACACTATTCACGGCACTATTCACAATCTCACGGTGCTTTTTCAGGAACACTATTCATAATTTCGCAAGGTTATTCATAAACTCGCAGACACATTCAGAAACTTGCAAACTCATTCAGCACCTCGCAAACTATTCAAGAACTTCGCAGGAAATGTGATTATTTAGCAGAATATGATTATTTTATCGCATGAGGCAGAGGCAAGACAAGAATAAAGAAACAATTCGTTCATTTAACATTTTCTCAAGGATTCTACCTCCATATATAAAGAACAGAGGCAAGTATGGATTACCAAGAAAACATTTTATGTTCTTTATCTTCTCGGCAAGAATCATTTCCCAAATGGGCAAGAATTCTCACCAAAAATGAAGTAATAATTTAGCGTGAACAGAGGCAATACTTATAACTTTCATTCAAGGACGGATATTTCTTATATTTTGAGGATTGAGTACTTCTTATATTTCTTCAAAGATACTTCATACTTCGCATACTTCAAGAGTTAATACTTCTTATTTACTTAGCAAAGATATGGAACTTCACAAAAGAATAGAGGCAAGTACGTACTTTTCAAGTCCAATATTCTTTCGCTCGTTCCTTCATCAACAAAGATCAAAGATTACTACAATAATTGATTTTTCCTTAAAGATCGCTCTTCAAGCAATATTCAAGGAAAAAGAGGCAAGATATAGGACCAGAATATCGCTACAACTATGTTCACGCGAGAGTAACAACACTTCTGCGAGCATCATCGCAATCTCTTCAACAACACTTTGCGAGTGTCCGAGAATAATTCAAAGAATGACGTAATAGACAACGACATCATAAAACATGAGAAAGATGTGAAGATTTTGTAGTTAGAGAGAATGTTCGCGAGCATAAGGAGGGAGTTCGCGAGAGCAAGGCAGGAAATGAAGATTTTGTGGTTATAGAAGAGTCTCGCGATAACGATAGAAGATCTCGCGAGAACGATAGCAGATCTCGCGAGTACGATAGCAGATCTCGCGAGCACGATAGCAGAGCCTGCGAGGAGTATAGCAGAGCCTGCAAGGAGCATAGAAGAAATCCTAAAAAATGGGAAAGATGAGTTGAATGTGAGCTGTCACCCACTATGAAGATACCTATATAAAGAGAAGAGAAGGAGAGAGAAAGAGGAGGACACAATTTTAGAAGAGAGAGAGATATTTTGCAGGGAGATTTTAGGAGAGAGAATGTATTTTTCTTTATCATCTTCTTCCCCAAAACTAGATTTAGAACTCCATTAATGGAAATTATCAATGAAAATAAAATGTAAACTTAAACAATCATAGTGAAGAATAATGGATGTAGATCATATTGATCGAACCATGTAAAAAATCTTGGTGTCCGATTATAATTTTAGCAATTTTACTACCATTTTTATATGTAGATCAAGAAATTAATATCAAGATATGATAAGGGATGTGTTGTAGGATTTCCTGCAACTACAATGATAAATTCACCAGAACCATTGTTCTAAAGGAAAAAGAGATCAATACTCTTAAGGATGATCTTCAAAGATTGTCTGGTAGCTCTGACTAAATTTTGGCAATGTTATTTGGTCAGAAGTCCTTTGGAAATACTAGTGGTTTAGGATACAAAAGCAAGTGTGCATACGTTGATAATCCGGTTGCTTCTATTGATCAGTATTGTGATTTGGGAGAATTTAAGATAGTTGGTTAGAAGTTTCAGACAATTTTTCAACAATTCATTGAGATTGAAGATATGTCTAGGAGAAGAAATGCTTCAAGACAACCAACTATTGTTAGAAGGAGTAAGAGACTTGCTGGAGAAAGAAGAAATGAAACTGGAGAATCATCAAGAATGAATGCAATAAATAATAGAGAAAATCAAATTCAACGTACATCAGCGCAGAATAGAACTTTGGATTATGATAGGGTGAGCGTACATACTTGGCGATCAGATTCAGCGGAAAAATAGAAGAGGGGAAACAGTTAAGAAATGAAAGACAGGCGGAAAGAGCTGAAGAATCAATTGGAGGAATAATTCATGGAGGTGAAAGAATTAGAGTATTAGAGGCAATAGAGGCGTCAAGACAAAGAATACACGAAGAGAGGAGGTTAGAAGCGGAAGAACGTGCAAATTTAACAAGGCAAAACCATAAATTGAGAATGGAAAACATGAGGTTACAAAATAGGAAATCAAGAAGTACAACAAGATCAAGTTCAAAATCAATTAGAAGTGAGGCAAGAAGAAGTTCACCTATGACAAATATTGAAGAAGAAAATCAAGATCAAAATGAAGAACGTCGCGAAAGGAGAGAAGTAATGGAAGATCGTTACATATTGTAGTTGCAGGTAATCCCACAACACACCCCTTATCATATCTTGATAACAATTTCTAGATCTACATATAAAAATGGTGAAAAGAGTACTAAAATTATAAATGGACACAAAGGTTTTTACATGGTTCGATCAATTTGATTTACATCCATGATTGTTTAAATTTACATTTGATTTACATTGATAATCTTCATTAATGGGGAGAATTTTAGATTTAGTTTTTGGAGAAGAAGATGATAAAGAAAATACATTCTCTCTCTAAAAATATCTCTAACCTTTACCAAATTATCTCTCCCCTTTCTCTCTCCTGCCTTTCCCTATATATAGGTGTTTACATAGTGGATGACAGCTCACATATAGTGGAGTATATCTCATAAACTCTCAAGCTCTGATATGTTCTCTGAGGATCTGCTACATTATAGCAAGATTTCTCTATAACAACCACAAAATCTTCACATCTTTCTCGTGTTTTATGTTGTCGTTGTCTATTACGTCACTTCTGTAATTAATTTGCGACATTTTCCATGTGTGGTAGAAGTTTTCGCAAGAGCGTTGTTGTTCCGAGATTCAGATCCTACATCTTGCCTCTTTTTTCTTGAATATTTCTTGAAGAGCGATCTTTAAGAAAAAATCTGTTGTTGTAGTAGTCTTTGATCTTTATTGATGAAGGAACGAGCGAAAGAATATTGGACTTGAAAAGTACGTACTTGCCTCTATTCTTTTGTGAAATTCCGGATCTTTGCGAAGTAAATAAGAAGTATCAACTCTTGAAGTATACGAAGTATGAAGTATCCTTGAAGAAATATAAGAAGTACTTAATCCTAAAAATATAAGAAGTATACGTCCTTGAATGAAAGTCATAAGTATTGCCTCTATTCATGTGAAATTATTACTTCATTTTTGGTGAGAATTCTTGTCCATTTTGGAAATGATTCTTGCCAAGAAGATAAAGAACATAAAATGTTTTCATGGTAATCCATAGTTGCCTCTGTTCTTTATCTATGAAGGTAGAATCCTTGAGAAAATGTTGAATGAGCGAATTGTTTCTTTATTCTTATCTTGTCTCTGTCTCATGTTCTGTTTTCTTGTGGTATTATAATCTCTTCAACTTGCTTCAAATTTTGCGAAATAAATGAGCTAAATAACCACATGTTGCGAAATTTTGACACATTCTGCAAAATTATGAATAACCCTGCGAAATTATGAATAATCTACGAATTTATGAATAACCCTGCGAAATTATGAAACAATGCTGCGAAATTTTGAATAGTGCTCCTGAAATAGTGCCGCGAAATTATGAATAGTATTCCTGAGAGATTTTGAATATTACTCTTGAGAGATTCTGAGCATTACTCTTGAGAGATTCTGAATATTTTATCTTTCCTCTCATTATCTTTCTCGTAATGAACAAAACTTACCTGTATTTCACGAAAATAGTTAATGTTCGCAATTATTCTGTTGGTCTTATTTTGCCTTCCTAGTTAAAGGTCTTATTTTGCCAATTTTTGTTTTGCGACAAAATCGCAGGACGTCCTTAAATTCGCATGTAAAGACCCATTGATCTTGCCTTATCCTCATTTTTTCAATTTGTTGCGGCAATATGACAGGCCTAAGTTTTCTTGCGAAAACAAAGCCCCATGACATTGCCGTCTTGTGATGAAATCGCAGGACGTCTTTACACTTTCATGTAAAAACCCATTCATCTCCGGAGTATAACTTTTCCCATCGTCCTTTCTTCTTCCTTCCGGAGTTGCTGTCTTTGCTGATTTTTTGACGAAGTAAACTCCATAGACTCTCCGTTTGAGCATGTTACAAGCGGTGATATTTCGGCGAAGTAATCTCCACTCTTCGTCTTCATTTTGTTAGCTAAGTTTCCAATATATTAACGATCTTTGTCTTTTCTCTGAGATTTGCTGATGAAGTAACTGTCACTGATGTATCTAGATGACGTCTCTCTAGATTTGGCCGAAATATTTATCTCTTCATGAGTTATCTTTCTTCATGAAAAAAGTTGTTTAGGATATGATTATTTCGCAAGTTTGTTTCTTTGTTTCGCAAGCTGCTTCGTCTAGAGCTCTTGACGAGATAGTTCCCTAAACTTCGCTGGAACTAACTATGATATAAACCTTGCACTGTATTCTTCTTCTCATCGCCAGTAATGTTCATAAGATATCAGTGGGAGTTACTCTTCGAATGGAAACTTGCTGCCACTACAATATTGGTTTCTTCGTGACTTATAGGCTTGATTTTTGCATCTTTCTTCTCTGCTAAAAGTTTCGAGTCCTTCTGCTTCATGATCCTTCCTTTCTCCATTGCTTGACAATGGTTTTCCCATTCGTGACTTCGTTGGTTTCTGATGATGCTTTTAACGAAGTAGGTTTTGACTCTCTTATTTCTTTTGTTTGTTAAAATTTGTTTATCTTCACTGGAAATGTGGCAACTTCACTATAACTGCGGCAACTTTGTTGGAACAATTGAAAGAGTAATCCTTTTCACTTACCTGCTGCGACAACTTCGCTGAAACTTTGTTGATGAAGTGAACTTCGCAGAATCTCAATACTGGTTGTTATTTTATCGTGTCTTTTCATTGATGATCTTCCAGTCCTACTTCGCTGGCATTGGGGTTGTTTTGGAGAGTAATACTAATAGCTTAAAATCGTTGGATTTAATTTTTAGCCTAGAGATAAAATTCGCTGGTGCTATATTGATAGGTTATGAAAGGAATTTATCTTCGTTGCAAGGGTTGGTTGACGAGGTCAGCTGCCAGAGTTAACCAATTACTTTGCTTTATATTGATTGTTCGTTCTACTACGCCTAAGTTGATGTCGAAGTAAGATGTCGTGGGTTCTTTACTTCGCTTAACGTTTAGTCTTAAATTCTTCATGAATTTTCTTTATTTTATTGATTGATGATGACTCATCCTTGCTGCTGGTTTGACGTTAATGCCTCCTCCGTTGATTCCTTCGTGCTGATGATGGCCGTCCCTTTTTTCATTCATTGGTTCATTATTTCATCCTTGTTTGTTTATTTGATCGCCCATATGAGTTCATCATTGTTCGTTCTTTTCCTCCCTAATCTGACTTCCCGCTTCTTCTGCGGTTTGTTTGATCCTTCATCTTTTCGCTCGCCTGCAACAAATTGACTCTTGCGAAGTAAACCACCAGATTTTGAATCTCGCAAAGAAGAATTTGTAAGAAGAAGAATTTTAAATAATAAATATTTTGAATTCATATTTTTTAAATCAAAAGTTTTGAGTGGAAAATCAAGTTTTTTGCTGCAAAGACGAATTTGTGAAATCCATTGTATGAGTTTGTAAAACAAGGTCCTATTATACCAAAGCTACTTTGAAAACTCATTTTGAACCGTGTATGCTGGAAAATTCTCCCAAATCTTGTCGGTAACCACCAGATCTAAGATTTTGAAAAGAAAATTAAATAAATAAAAAGAGAGTTCATTTTTTCAAGAGAAATTAGTGATGTTGCTTCATTTAATTTCGGTTTACTGCACTTTCTTCATTCCTGATCTTGATGCGGTCTCGACGTTTCCGTTGATTTTGTGGATGGCTGGTGATATTTGGTAGTAGAAAATATAAGATTTTTTCCCGAAACTTCCATATTTTCCCTTTTAGCTCATAGATTCAGTGAATCCAACTCTAACAACAGCTAATTTCTTTGAATATTCTTCAATCTAACATGTAGCAGGTTCCCTGTTTCTAGCGCCAAAATGTAGTTATAGGAAATCCCACAACACACCCCTTATCATATCTTGATAACAATTTTTAGATCTACATATAAAAAAGGTGATAAGAGTGCTAAAATTATAAATGGATACAAAGGTTTTTACATGGTTCGATCAATTTGATCTACATCCATGATTCTTCACTATGATTGTTTAAATTTACATTTGATTTACATTGATAATCTCCATTAATTGGTAGAATTTTAGATCTAGTTTTTGGAGAAGAAGATGATAAAGAAAATACATTCTCTCTCTAAAAATATCTCTAACCTTTACCAAATTGTCTCTCCCCTTTCTCTCTCCTGCCTTTCCCTTTATATAAGTGTTTACATAGTGGATGACAGCTCACATATAGTGGAGTACAGCTCATAAACTCTCAAGCTCTGCTATGTTCTCTGAGGATCTGCTACATTCTAGCAAGCTTTCTCTATAACAACCACAAAATCTTCACATCTTTCTCGTGTTTTATGCTGTCGTTGTCTATTACGTCACTTCTGTAATTAATTTGCGACATTTTCCATGTGTGGTAGAAGTTTTCGCAAGAGCTTTGTTGTTGCGAGATTCAGATCCTACATCTTGCCTCTTTTTTCTTGAATATTTCTTGAAGAGCGATCTTTAAGAAAAAAATTATTGTTGTAGTAGTCTTTGATCTTTATTGATGAAGGAACGAGCGAAAGAATATTGGACTTGAAAAGTACGTACTTGCCTCTATTCTTTTGTGAAGTTCCGGATCTTTGCGAAGTAAATAAGAAGTATTAACTCTTGAAGTATACGAAGTATGAAGTATCCTTGAAGAAATATAAGAAGTACATAATCCTCAAAATATAAGAAGTATACGTCCTTGAATGAAAGTCATAAGTATTGCCTCTATTCATGTGAAATTATTACTTCATTTTTGGTGAGAATTATTGTCCATTTTGGAAATGATTCTTTCCAAGAAGATAAAGAACATAAAATGTTTTCTTGGTAATCCATAGTTGCCTCTGTTCTTTATCTATGAAGGTAGAATCCTTGATAAAATGTTGAATGAGCGAATTGTTTCTTTATTCTTATCTTGTCTCTGTCTCATGTTCTGTTTTCTTGTGGTATTATAATCTCTTCAACTTGCTTCAAATTTTGCGAAATAAATGAGCTAAATAACCACATTTTGCGAAATTCTGACACATTCTGCAAAATTATGAATAACCCTATGAAATTATGAATAATCTGCGAATTTATGAATAACCCTGCGAAATTATGAAACAGTGCTGCGAAATTATGAATAGTGCTCCTGAAATAGTGCCGCGAAATTATGAATAGTATTCCTGAGAGATTTTGAATATTACTCTTGAGAGATTCTGAGCATTACTCTTGAGAGATTCTGAATATTTTATCTTTCCTCTCATTATCTTTCTCGTAATAAACAAAACTTACCTGTATTTCACGAAAATAGTTAATGTTCGCAATTATTCTGTTGGTCTTATTTTGCCTTCCTAGTTAAAGGTCTTATTTTGCCAATTTTTGTTTTGCGACAAAATCGCAGGACGTCCTTACATTCGCATGTAAAGACCCATTGATCTTGCCTTATCCTCATTTTTTCAATTTGTTGCGGCAATATGACAGGCCTAAGTTTTCTTGCGAAAACAAATCCCCATGACATTGCCGTCTTGCGATGAAATCGCAGGACGTCTTTACACTTTCATGTAAAAACCCATTCATCTCATCTTATCTTTTTCTCATGGCTTTTTGCCTCTGTATAATTGTTGCACAAATATGACAAGCCTAAATATTCTTTCGAACATAAAGCCTCATGACATTTGCGTCTTAAGATATTTATCAGCTCCCTAATGGAGGGTGCCGCCCTTATCTTCCCCCTGGTTTCCCCTTTAAGGAGGCGTACATCGTCCATATAAGACTAGATCATCCCATCTGTTTTTAGCAACAACCAGTTGTTTTCGCAGCCTCTTATCCTTTTTGCATATATGGCTTATAGTTACGAGACTGCACCCTAAGTGGGGTTTTCGTCGGGCCGAGTGCATCATAGTCAAGACTTGCCAAGAATGACCAGGGTAGTTTCATACCCCCTGGGCACCCTTGGATCAACCGTGTACCTCGGCGCCTTGATCATACTTTGTACTCCTTAGGAGAGACCCTCGGTCGTCCAACTTTTAATATATATATATATATATATATATATATAGTTGAAAATCCAAGGTACCTCTCCTGGATGGGATTTCATTGACCCCAAATCTCCATGACTCAGGTTCCAGCAGCGGTATAACCTTATCCCTGAGCCATCAAATCAGATACCCCCTTATATGACGCACTTTAGGTCTTACATTTGCCTCTTGCGAAATTTTATTCGCGAACTAGGGTGTACACCATAAAGGTTCGTCCCATTCTAATATGTTATTAATATCTGCGAAATTTTATTCGCGTTTCTGCGAAATTTTCGCGTTTCTTAATTCTTTCATTTCTGTCATCTCTTTGCGAGATATTTGTGCGGAATAATCATCAACTCTCTTCTTTGCGAAATAATCAAAGATCTTGCGAAGTAATGAAATACCAAATTCATGCCTCTGACCAACTAATTGTACTAGAAATTCGTAACTATACAACTTATGTGCAAACTTAAGCCTTGATATTTTGTTTACTGTTGGGTAAAATTTAATGGGTTTGGATGAACTGGGCTTGCTGGTTACTTTACGCTGGTATTTGGGAAGAAGACATCTGCGAAGTAAACATCTTAAGCGAATATCTGTGAAGTGTTCGTTCATGCTGCAAATGTCTTCATGGTAAACGTCAGTGAAAGAAATATTTATGATGTAAACATTTGCGAAGAAAACAAAAATTCTGTGCGACTATGGAGACTCGAACCCGTGTTACTGAACTCATCAATTGCGCTTATGACCATCTGTCCAAGTTCCTATTTTTGTAAGTACATTAAAATTCACAAAAGTTATTCTAATGCTATTATCCCTAGTATAACTTTTCCCATCGTCCTTTCTTATTCCTTCCGGAGTTGTTGTCTTTGCTGATTTCTGACGAAGTAAACTCCATAGACTCTCCATTTGAGCATGTTACAAGCGGTGATATTTCGGCGAAGTAATCTCCACTCTTCGTCTTCGTTTTGGTAGCTAAGTTTCCAATATATTAACGATCTTTGTCTTTTCTCTGAGATTCGCTGATGAAGTAACTGTCACTGATGTATCTAGCTGACGTCTCTCTAGATTTGACCGAAATATTTATCTCTTCATGAGTTATCTTTCTTCATGAAAAAAGATGTTTAGGATATGATTATTTCGCAAGTTTGTTTCTTTGTTTCGCAAGCTGCTCCGTCTAGAGCTCTTGACGAGATAGTTCCCTAAACTTCGCTGGAACTAACTATGATATAAACCTTAAATTGTATTCTTCTTCTCATCGCCAGTAATGTTCATAAAAGATCAGTGGGAGTTACTCTTCGAATGGAAACTTGCTTCCACTACAATATTGGTTTCTTCGTGACTTATAGGATTGATTTTTTCATCTTTCTTCTCTGCTGAAAGTTTTTAGTCCTTCTGCTTCATGATCCTTCCTTTCTCCATTGCTTGACAATGGTTTTCCCATTCGTGACTTCGTTGGTTTCTGATGATGCTTTTAACGAAGTAGGTTTTGACTCTCTTATTTCTTTTGTTTGTTAAAATTTGTTTATCTTCACTAGAAATGCGGCAACTTCACTGGAACTGCGGCAACTTTGTTGGAATAATTGAAAGAGTAATCCTTTTCACTTACCTGCTGCGGTAACTTCGCTGAAACTTTGTTGATGAAGTGAACTTCGCAGAATCTCAATACTGGTTGTTATTTTATCGTGTCTTTTCATTGATGATCTTCCAGTCCTACTTCGCTGGCATTGGGGTTATTTTGGCGAGTAATACTAATAGCTTAAAATCGTTGGATTTAATTTTTAGCCAGGAGATAAAATTCGCTGGTGCTATATTGATAGGTTATGAAAGGAATTTATCTTCGTTGCAAGGGTTGGTTGACAAGGTCAGCTGCCAGAGTTAACCAATTACTTTGCTTTATATTGATTGTTCGTTCTACTACGCCTAAGTTGATGTCGAAGTAAGCTGTCGTGGGTTCTTTACTTCGCTTAACGTTTAGTCTTAAATTCTTCATGAATTTTCTTTATTTTATTGATTGATGATGACTCATCCTTGCTGCTGGTTTGACGTTAATGCCTCCTCCGTTGATTCCTTCGTGCTGATGATGGCCGTCCCTTTTTTCATTCCTTGGTTCATTATTTCATCCGTGTTTGTTTATTTGATCGCCCATATGAATTCATCATTGTTCGTTCTTTTCCTCCCTAATCTGACTTCCCGCTTTTTCTGGGGTTTGTTTGATCCTTCATCTTTTCTCTCGCCTGCAACAAATTGACTCTTGCGAAGTAAACCACCAGATTTTGAATCTCGCAAAGAAGAATTTGTAAGAAGAAGAATTTTAAATAATAAATATTTTGAATTCATATTTTTTAAATAAAAAGTTTTGAGTGGAAAATCAAGTTTTTTGCTGCAAAGACGAATTTGTGAAATCCATTGTATGAGTTTGTAAAACAAGGTCCTATTATACCAAAGCTACTTTGAAAACTCATTTTGAACCGTGTATGCTAGAAAATTATCCCAAATCTTGTCGGTAAACCACCAGATCTAAGATTTTGAAAAGAAAATTAAATAAATAAAAAGAGAGTTCATTTTTTCAAGAGAAATTAGTGATGTTGCTTCATTTTATTTAGGTTTACTGCACTTTCTTCATTCCTGATCTTGATGCGGTCTCGACGTTTCCGTTGATTTTGTGGATGGCTGGTGATATTTGGTAGTAGAAAATATAAGATTTTTTCCCGAAACTTCCATATTTTCCCTTGTAGCTCATAGATTCAGTGAATCCAACTCTAACAACAGCTAATTTCTTTGAATCTTCTTCAATCTAACAAGTAGCAGGTTCCCTGTTTCTAGCGCCAAAATGTAGTTGCAGGAAATCCGACAACACACCCCTTATCATATCTTGATAACAATTTCTAGATCTACATATAAAAAAGGTGATAAGAGTGCTAAAATTATAAATGGATACAAAGGTTTTTACATGGTTTGATCAATTTGATCTACATCCATGATTCTTCACTATGATTGTTTAAATTTACATTTGATTTACATTGATAATCTCCATTAATTGGTAGAATTTTAGATCTAGTTTTTGGAGAAGAAGATGATAAAGAAAATACATTCTCTCTCTAAAAATATCTCTAACCTTTACCAAATTGTCTCTCCCCTTTCTCTCTCCTGCCTTTCCATTTATATAAGTGTTTACATAGTGGATGACAGCTCACATATAGTGGAGTACAGCTCATAAACTCTCAAGCTCTGCTATGTTCTCTTAGGATCTGCTACATTCTCTCGAGCTCCCGCTACATTCTTGCGAGCTTTCTCTATAACAACCACAAAATATTCACATCTTTCTCGTGTTTTATGTTGTCGTTGTATATTACGTCACTTCTGTAATTAATTTGCGACATTTGCCATGTGTGGTAGAAGTTTTCGTAAGAGCGTTGTTGTTGCGAGATTCTGATCCTACACATACCACAAGGCGAAATTCACCAAAACGAACAAAACAACAGAGGTCAGGAGAATGAGCAGCGTCAGGACTGAAATAACCAAGATAGCGAAGAAAATCAAGAAGAAGGAAGGAGAATCTTACGCGGAAGAGAGATTCAAAGAAATCAGCAGATAATTGAAGGAGAAATCGAGAGACGTTATGTTGGACAAGCACGTTTATCTTGCGAAAGGGAGAGATTGAGAGCAGAGGTGGAAGAAAAATAATTCCAAGAGGTAATTCGCTAGAACAATCATGACAATCGAGAAAGGAGACGCGAACAAAATCGCAACAATGGTAATATCAATGAAGAATATGATAGGGTACAAAGAGGAGCTAAAAGGCAACAGAGAGAATTGATAAGGAGTGAACGAAATCATAGAAGAGAAAATGAGAGATATAATGGTGTGCGAATTCATGAAAGAAATGAAAGAGAAGATCGCAGAGAAATACAAGAAGAAAATGATAGAGAAGAAAATCAGAATCTCGCAACACAGAACAGACAAGAACGCAGGAGAAGGGAAGTAGAATTAAAGAGACCAATGGGATCAACGTCCGGGGTGAATGAGCAAATCTTAAGAGAGTTGGCAGAAATGAGAGGAATGCTAAATAACAGAAGAGAAGGAGGTAGGAGATAATTGGATGAAGCCATAGAAGAAGCTGCGAAAACTCCGTTCTCGCAAGAAGTACAATTAGCAGGAAATCCCACACTGGCAAACTACACTTTGGTGGAATTCCTCCTGTGCAATTCAACACATTAAAGCTTATGTGAGATGTATGCTACAATGGGAGAATCATGATGCTATGTTGTGAAATTATTTTGCATCAAGTCTGACAGGAGAGACGCTAAAGTGGTTCGAAGGTCTACCCAGGAATACTATAACATCTTTCAACCATTTACAGACTACATTTTTAGGGGCGTGGCCAGGAATAGAAGATGTATTTGGATTAAAGCAGAGAATTGGTGAAAGTTTGAAATATTTAACCAAAAGATGGAAGACAATGTGCGGTAAAATGGCTGGACGAGTGGATGAGAGACATCTCATCTTATCATTCATCAACCCAATGTTAGCAACCAATCTATTGTATATTCAAATTTTCAGAATCAAGAATACAATTACAATGACAGAGCTGCGAGAATTGCAGGAGGAGTACATTGCTCTTGAAAAAAAGCAGAATGAAGTAGAATCTTATCCAGTTGCGAACACAAGTTCAAATTCAGCGAGAGCAAGATTATTGCCTAAATTGATAAACACAATGGCGATCACTTCGCAGGTACAACAAGAAAATAAGAATGATAATCAACAGAAGCTGGTAGCTATGGGAAGCAGAGATCAAGAAGAATTCGAAAGGGATAGAAATTTTTATAGTCGAGGTGGAAACAACAAAATTCAAAGACTTGATCAGCCACAAGAAACCTATGGGTCATGCCACAACAAAATTCAAAGACTTGATCAGCCACAAGACTTGATCAGCCACAACAAAATTCAAAGAAATTCTTACCCGGATAGGTACCCCGTTTTTGGGTTATGTACCCCGTAATGTCCATGTACTCAGGTTCCGTGGTGGTGTTCCGTTTCCCCTGAGCCATGCTTATAGGTACCCACTTAAATAACGTACTTTAGGACTTTGCCTCTTGCGAAATGTTGCTTCGCGAACTAGGGTGTACGTAACAAAGGTTTTCCTGTGTAAAATTTTTGCGGCTTTCTTTCTTTTTTGAAAGATGATCACAGTTTGCGGCTTTCTTCTTTGAAAGCTGATCGCAAATAAACTTTTGCGTCTTTCTTTAATGAAAGCTGATCGCAATAAGAATTTTAAAATTTGTAATTTTGGTAGTTTTTGTGGGAGTAAATGATATTCGCAAAATTATCATGAATTTTATGGATAATACCTTTTTAAATACAATTTATTCCAGGGTCGACCAAGTCTTAAACCCATGTCTTTCCCTTCTGGATCCATCAGCCGATAAGCTCCACTTCCCACAACCTCTTTAATGACATATGGTCCATCCCATTTTGGTGCTAGTTTTCCTCCATTTTATTTCCGGTAGGGAGGTGTTTCTCGCATGACCAAATCACCTGGTTGATACTCATGTTCAATAACTCTCTTGTTATACTCTCGAGCTAATCTTTCCTGATAAATTTTCATATGTCGCAACACCTTTTCCCTTTTTTCTTCCAAATCATCCAGTTCACTTAATATCACCCTTACACTTAAATTTCTTTCCCAAGCTTCTTTCTTTGTTGTCGGAATTACAACCTCTGTTGGCAATACTGCTTCTACTCCATATGTTAAACAGTAAGGAGACATTCCAGTTGCCTCCCTGCTAGTTGTATTGTATGCCCAGACTGCACTAGGCACTTGCTCGCACCACCCTCTGAGATGTCCTTCTAATTTATTTTTGATTGTATCTGCGATTGTTTTATTTGTTGCCTCTGCCTGTCCATTAGCTTGTGGATATAATGGAGTTGATTTCCCACATTTTATCCTAAAAGCACTGAGTAACATCTCTATATTTTTCCCTTCAAATTGTTTCCCATTGTCGGATAATAATTGCGCTGGAACTCCATACCTACAAATGATATTCTCAAATATGAATGTAAAAACATCCTTATCGCGAATATGTTGTACTGCTTTTACTTCTGCGAGCTTCGTAAAATAATATGTTGCGACTATTAAGTATCTTCTCTACCCAGATCCAGGTAAAAATGGACCAACAATGTCCAATCCCCATTTCCCGAAAGGCCAGCAGCTTGTTGAAGAAGTTAGTGGTGCCCCTGGTGCATGAGTTCTTTTCCCATGTCGTTGACATTCTTTGCATCGTCTCACCAACAATTTTGCATCTGTATGCATATAAGGCCAATAATATCCTTGTATTTTTGCTCTATAAGCTAGAGATCTTCCCCCACTATGATTACCAGCTTCTCCTCCATGTAACATCTTCAATATTTTTTCTCCTTCTTCACGAGTTAAACATCTGAGAGGTGGTCCACTGAAAGATTTTTTGTATAAAATTCCTTCTCGTAACTCATAATTTGTTACACGACTCTTTAATTTATGTGCTTCTAGTCTGTTCCTGGGTTTTTCCCCTTTTGCGAGATATGCATGAATGTCCTTTCTCCAATCTGCGAGATTTTCTGCGATTTCGTTTGGTAGTTCCCTTTATACTTCCATCGCAACTGCTTCCTCAATTTCTTCTTCTTTATTCACTGATGGATGTTGAATTGTCTGTATTTTGATATTTCTTGTATTAGGGTTTGTCATCATACTTGTAATAAATGCAAAAGCATCTTCGATTCGATTGTATTTTCTTGTTATATGCATCCATTTTAATTTTGGTATCTTCGCAGATAATTCATCAACGAGTTTCTTGTATTTATTCAAAGAAGACTCATTTGTGGTATATTCCCCTTTAATTTGACAAATTACCAGCTGAGAATCACTTGTTATTCTTATATTTTCGAGCTTCTTTTCTATTGCGATCTTCAATGCATGCACTACAGCTTCGTACTCTGTTTCATTGTTCGTGGATGAAAATTCTAACTTAAATTGAATGTTATTCTTTCTCCTTCTGGTGAAATCAACACAACTCCTACTCCATTCCCCTCACTGTTGGATGATCCATATACTAAAATTTCCCATATATTTAGTTCTGTTAATAGGTCTTTTGGATTCCCAAATTCTTCTTCAATATCCATCATTTCTTCTACTGCCTCATCTTCTTCCAAAGGAAATTCTGCCAAGAAATATGCAACAACTTGTGACTTTTGCGATGATAACACTTCGTACTTTATCTTATAATGGTTTACTTGTGCATTCCACCTTTCTATTCTTCCTGATTTTTTGTGTTCTTCATGATTGACTCAATCGGGACTTTGGTTACCACTTTTATCACATGCGCTTGAAAGTATATTCGCAACTTAAATGATGCATAAACCAAGGCTAAGATTAACTTCTCTATTTTATAATAATTTCTCTCTGCTGTGTTAAAAGTTTTACTGATGTAGTAAATAATCCTTTCTATTCCTGCATTTGTTCGCAATAGAACTGCATTTAAAGCATATTGAGTTGTTGCGAGGTATACCAATAATTCTTTATCTTTCTCTGGTTTCTGTAATATGGATGTATTCGCAAGATATTCTTTGATTCCTTGAAAAGATTTTTCACATTCATCAGTCCACTTGAATTTTTCTCCCTTCTTAAGTATGTTGAAGAAATGTTTGCACTTATCTGACATTCGCGAAATAAATCTTCCAAGTGAAGCCAAGAGTCCATTTAGCTTTTGAACTTCTTTTACCGTTGCAGGTGTTGGCATGTCACGAATTGCTTGTACTTTCTCTGGATCGACTTGTATCCCCTCCTTTGATACTATGTATCCCAAAAAATTTCCTGACGCAACTCCAATTACACATTTTTCAGGATTCAATTTGATATTGAATTTTCTTATTTTCTCAAATATTTCCTTCAAATCTTGCACATGATCTTTGGCCTCTTTACTTTTTATCAGCATATCATCTACATACTTGTAGGTGTAAATTATCTACAGATCCAGGTGGCAACATCCTAGACCCATTGCACCCAAATACAAAGAAACGCGAAGTATAGAGCAAAGATTAAAGAGCGAGATTTAAGGAAGCCACGTGGATCGGGCGTAATAATGTCGGACAAGACTTGACCCAGACTTCTGATAAAGCTGACAAGATAAGGCGGGACGGGACAAACGAGGAGCTACAGTCAAACAGGCAAGAAAGTGTGGAACACATCGGCTGATCATAAGGGCGACTATCGAGACAGCCGACATCGCGTCAACAGAGGACCATAAGAGATTGGCTCGAACGAAATACAGGCGAGGAGCCAAGATGCATCGACCGCACAAGACGACGTGAGTCGGCCCGATCATAGAACAACTAATTATATGTAACAGGGTCAACATTCTAACTTCGTTGTATAAACTTTCTCCTATAAATAGCGGGACTTGTATTCTAGAGAGGCATGTTGTAATTTTTGGGAGAGAAAGGAGAGAGAAACCCGAGTTAGCATTAGAAAGAAGTGAATGAGAAGTAAGTTCATCTTGTAAGGAAATCCCACTAAGAGCAACACCTTTATAACACCGTGAAGTAATAAGATTCATCATTTCACCCCCGTGGACGTAGGTAATCATACCGAACCACGTATATCTTGTGTTCATGGTTGAGTGTTTACTTTCGTTTGAGAAGAGTCGTACATTTCTATCCTTTGGATGTAGTTTGTAGTAAAATGCATCTACATTCTGGCGCCGACTAAGGGGACACGACTAAGATCTCCGGATACCTTGCCATTAAAGTCTTCAGAGACGATCAACAGCTCCTCAATACACGTAAATGTGTTGGAATAGAAGCTACGATGAACTCTGTTGGCCGAAGTAATGGTTGTTTTAAGTCATTTACTGAGCATTTAAAGTTATAGTAGTAGTAGTGTCTTCTTAGCGTCTTCAATAGTTTGATAGACAGAGAAACTTCACGAGCTCACCAGCGACTAACAGTTCGGGTTAGAAGCTACGTGAAGAATCTGTTGAAGGGACGACTGTTTGTTCTTAATAATTGTGTGTTTGTTAGCGTTAAGCGAGTTGTTTTTAGCTGTGGTAAGAAGTTGGGTGCTCAGAGTTACCAAAAGTTAGCGTTTTAGATGTTTCATCGTGTAATGAACTGTCGACCTTGTATAATTTTTAGCCGACGGTGTAGCGTAAGTCGTCGGAAATGTCATAATTAAATCTCGAGAAAGTGGAGTTGGTACAAGTTCAAATTAATTCTAGGGGTTACTTGTCGTACTTTCTAAGTATCACGTGCATAAGATCAATGATTTGGAGCATGTAGAAAAAAGGACAAACCAACTTAAATGCATAGGTCGAGTACGGAGAGCGACGTCGTACGGAGTGATAGTGACGGGGAAGTGAGTACAGCCACAGATTCAGCATAAGACCAAAATAGGGTAGATAAACGGAACCCACCTGATAACCAAAGTTGACCTGCATAGTGAGTAGTCGTAGAGTCGAACGTTTCGCCTTTTTTGTGCATTTTGTTAGAAAAATCAGGTCGAAGTAAGGGGTTCTTTTTCGTATTTGATGACGTAGGGACGGGCGATACTCGGCTTATCACGCGACGTAACTAATGGCTAGCACTTCAGGGACGATAAGGATGTTGAGGAATCGCACGGTCACTAGTAGCAGCATGCAGGAAGGGATAACGGGGCCGAGGCAAGGGAACAGTCGACAACCACCGCCCGAGGAATCTCATGCATCTGCGCGAGGGATGCCTGTTGTAGACGAGGAAGTAGATTTGGGGCGGGACGATAACACCTTACCTCTGCACCAGATTATACTAACTCAGAGAAGAGTCGATCAATTCGATGGACTCACATCTTCAGACACCGATGACGATGAGGAAGCACTTGCAGCGCGAGCTCAGAGGCAATCGATGAGGTGACAAATTGAACACCAGGAAGATTTGGGAAGGGAACAAGAGCGTCTTAGGCAGATTCAGTTGGGGCGAGCAATAGCAAGTGACATCGTCCCGACAACCGTTCAAGCTGTCAATCATATAACCAATCAAATACCGCCCCCACCACCCACATCAGCACCATTACAACCTCAGCCACACCAACCCAATGGACATTCCAGTCATGAGAGTACGGACCCGACGTTGTTGGCCATTTTGGAGAGTCAGAGGAGACAAGAAGCGCACCGAGGGAACTCAAACATCGGAATTTAGCCTTGGAGTATGAGAACTACCAACTGAGGAACCAACGGACCAGATCAAGAGGGTCGTCAAGCCGAGGAACATCGGGTTATCGTGGCCGATCCGATCACTTTCCACCCATGATGGGGCAGAGTAACATTAATCAGCCCAATCAGTCAGGTCAGCCGCCATTACCTCCGGTTCCCCAACGCAGAGATATGGACCACCCGAGGACTCGTCCACCGATGAAGAAAGGCGAGGAAGGGACGGGCGACAAGATCAGACAACTAAAGCCAAGCTTAAGGAGTTGGAAGAAAAAATCAAGGAACTTTCGGGCGGAAGCGAAGAGGATAAGCTGGCCGAGATTATGAGTGAAGCCGAGAAAACGCCTTTCTCTCAAGAATTGGAACAAATGCCGTTCCCACCTAAGTGTACTTTACCTTCATTCCCCTCTAGATTTGATGGAACTGGCGATGCGACCGAACACCTTAAGATGTATACCATGTCACTGATCCAATGGAGAAGTAACCCGGTAGTTATGTGTAAATTCTTTCCAGCTAGTTTAGAGGGCGAGGCACGAGATTGGTTTTATTCGCTCGCACCTGGTTCGATCAACGGGTACGATGCGCTAGTCGAGGCCTTACTTGAGACCTATATGCATAACAGTCGACCTCAGCCAAGAATGAACAAGCTGTTTACCCTCGCCCGAAGATTCAGAGAGCCATTGAGAACCTTTACCGACAGATGGAGGAAACTGTGTACTGAAATTGGGAAGGTACCGGTGGACCAAGCCATCTTTGGGTTTGAAAACGCGTTGGGGAGATCGGACCCCATTTGGATTGCCATGTTTTCTGAAAAACCTAAAACCTTAAAGGAGATGAGAAGAATGCAAGAACACTACATCGCCTTGGAAGAAATTCAGGCCGAATCAAGAGATAGAGGGGTACAAGAAGCCAGTCTTGAAGTCGAGATCGAAACTAAAACGGTCACGGAAGACCATATCAGGCGATCAGAAAAAAGATCGGACCCTCCCCCGAGGAACAGTGAGAAGAGGGAATGGATGGCCAAAGGGAAGAAGCCAAAGCAGGAAGCCCGATCGTATACCCCACTAAACGCTTCTTTGGAAGAGGTGTTCAAGGAAGTTGAGAAGAGGAGCGACATCAACTACCCAAAGATCGAGGGGGTACAGTTCCAAGAGACCCGAGATCATCCCGAATACTTTCACTACCATCAGTATAGGGTCCATTCCACCAATAACTGTCGAGAGGTGAAAGATATTGTTCAACACCTCATCCGCGATGGATATTTGAGGAAGTATGTCCGCCACCCCCCTTCGGCCGGAAGCAACACCCGATGCGCCAGTTCATCAAGTCCGCATCGATAGGGCGAACCAATTCGTAAACACCATTTCACATTCGGCTATGCAAAACTACACTCTCGGCCCAGTAATCACCACTAGGATCCATAAAAGGGATCGTGACGATAAAGAGATATTCAGCGTAGCCAAGTCTCTTCCCATGGAACCTGGATGACGGTGCCCATATCGTTCTCGGCTAAGGATGTCCCAGCAAACGGACAGGCACACAGCGATCCACTGGTCATCACACTGTTGATTGAAAAGTGGGGAGTAAGAAGGATTCTTGTGGATAGCGGAAGTTCAGTCGAGGTGCTGTTCTACGACACGTTCAGAAGAATGAAACTCTCAGACGATATGCTCGTCCCATCCACATACCGTATCTACGGATTCAACGGCACAGTAACCATCCCGAAGGGCGAAGTAACTTTAAGAGTTTCAGATGGTGGTGGCTACCTCGACACACTAACCACTTTCTGTGTAGTCGACGTCGCTTCACCTTATGAGGCCATTATCGGGCGCCCATGGGTTGCGGGGATAAAGGGCGTAGCATCGGCCTTCCATCAAAGGTTAAGGTTCCCGACTTGCAAGGGAATAGCGGAAGTTATGGGCGACTCCCAGGCGGCACGACAATGCATGAAAGTTGATATAGAAATAAATGAGCGACGGCGAGCTCGGCAAAGGCAAGAAAAGAACAAAGAAAAGGAAGTGAAGGAAGCAAAAGAATTGGAGGAGGCGATTTCTCAAGCGGTCCTGGCACACGAAACGCGAGAACAAGACCCTTTATAGCAATTAAAGGAAGCATCCCCAGTCAGGGAGACCAAATCAAACTTCTCGACAGTCGAGCCGACTAAAGAAGTAAACTTGGGAACGATAGAGGAACCTAAAGTAGTGAGGATCGGGGCATTACTATCGGACGAAGAAACCAGTAAACTCACGACGCTATTAAAAGAAAACCTGGAGGTATTCGCTTGGGAAGTGCATGATTTGGAGGGTATTGACCCAAAGGTCTGCTGTCATCACTTAAAAATTGATCCGAAGTTCAAACCGGTTAGACAAAAAATGAGGCGTCTCGCGCCAGAATTGCAAGCGGCGGTCGAGGTCGAGCTGAAGAAGTTACAAGAATCCGGAATAATAAGGAAGTCCCACTACCCACAGTGGATATCTAACATGGTCGTGGTACCAAAAAAGAAAGGGGGAGTCCGAATATGTATTGATTTCAGCGACTTGAACAAGGCCTGCCCGAAAGACATCTTCCCCCTTCCCAGTATAAATCAATTAGTAGAATCAATAGTGGGATACGAGGCGATGACTTTAATGGAAGGATACATGGGATACAACCAAATACCACTGGCGCCCGAGGACCAGGAACACACCTCCTTCTTCACGCCAAGAGGATTGTATTGTTACACCAAGATGCCATTCGGACTTAGGAATGCTGGGGCTACGTACCAGAGATTGGTAGGCGATATGTTCGAAGACAAGATTCACGATACCATAGAAGTTTATGTGGATGACATGTTAGTTAAGAGTCGGAAATCAAAAAACCACGTCCGAGACCTTCGAGAGATCTTTCAAACAATGAGGAAACACAAGATGAAGATTAATCCTGCCAAGTGTGACTTCTGGGTCACATCGGGGAAATTCTTAGGCTACATCATCACTCCCAGGGGAATATAAACGGATCCCGAGAAGGTACGAGCCGTCCTTGACATGCCATCTCCCGCGACGGTGAAAGACGTGCATAAAATAAACGGTTGCATAGCCGCATTGGGACGATTTGTGTCACGATCATCGGACAAATGCAAGGCTTTTTACGACATCTTGAAGAAAGGAGAAAAATTCCGATGGACGGACTCAAGCGAAGAAGCTTTTCAAAGTATCAAGCTACATCTAGCTAGCCTCCCGGTCCTTCAAAGGCCTGAGCCGTCAGAAATTCTCACTTTATACTTAGGCGCGACACCCTATGCCATAAGTGCGGTATTGGTTAAAACAGAGATGGGCGTGGAAAAGCCGGTATACTTCGCCAGCAAAACTTTAAGTCCGGCCGAGAAGAACTACACTAGAATGGAGCAGATGGTGCTCGCGCTAGCCTTTGCTGCCTCTAAACTACGAACACATTTTCAAGCTCATCGAATACGGGTGCTCACCAAATCGCCTATCGAAGCGGTCTTGGATAGTGCTGGGCAATCGGGGAGAATCTCCAAGTGGGGAGCCATAATCAAACAATATGATGTGATATACGAGACAAGAACCGCGATCAAAGGACAAGTAGTGGCCGATTTCTTGGCAGACTTCCCCTCAGTGATGAGGACGAGGTAGAAGATATACCGGGAATGACAGAAGAACAAGAGGGGCCGGCGGACCTGCTAGCCGCTAGTAGCCCAACACGATGGGAAGTATTTGTTGATGGGGCATCTAACAAATACAGATAGGGTCTCGGGTTGGTGTTAACCACGCCAAAGGGGAGGAAGATTGTGCATTCGTTCAGGTTAGAATTCAAGGCAACGAACAACGTCACCGAATATGAGGCGGTGATCCATGCCTTACGGATAATTGTGGAAATGGGGCTGCATGAGGTTCGACTGACTAGTGACTCTCAACTAGTGATCCGGAAAATTACGGGGCAATACGCTACACACGATCCGGTGCTGCAAAAATATTGGGAGCTCGCCCAATTTTACATCAAGCAAATCCCAGATATTAAATTCCGCCACATCTGCCGAAAGGATAACAGACACTCGGATGTTCTATCATATATCGCCTCACAGTTAGTAGACCCTAGCATTGAAGGGATACGCGTTATGAGGCTACTTAACCCGTCTATCCCTGAAACACCAGAAGCACGGATCGAGGTGGCCGTTAACACAGCCGAGAGATACAAAGAAGGCGACTGGAGAAAGACGATACATCAATACTTAGAGACGGGTGAGCTACCTAAGAGTCGGCCCGAGATGAACAAGATCAAAAGTAAATCGGGCGCCTACGAGTTAAGGGGGGGGGATCTTATATCGGAATTCCTACCTAGGGCCACTCCTATGATGCTTAATCAGGGAAGAAGGCCATATAATCCTACATGAGCTACACTATGGGGCGGCTGGAAATCACAGCTCGGGAAGAAGCTTGTCGGCTAAGGCAAAAACAATGGGCTACTTTTGGATGTATATGAACGAGGACGCAAAGCAAATGGCAAGATCTTGTGAAGAATGTCAGCGTTTCGGGAAGAAAATCCATGCTCCTGGCGTACCGTTAAACTCGATCATAAGTCCGTGGCCTTTTGCTAAATGGGGAGTGGACATTGTCGGGCCGTTACATGTAGGAACGGGGCAAAGGAAGTATTTGATCGTGGCTACGGATTATTTTACCAAGTGGGTCGAGGCGGCACCACTGAGGCATATTCGAGACAAAGATGTTTTTAAGTTCATTTGGGAACATATCATTTGTCGCTTTGGGGTCCCGGCTGCCATCGTCTCTGATAATGGAAAACAACTACAGGGCGAGAACATTGATCTTTTATTTAACACTTACAACATCAGGAAGAGCAAAGCTACCCCGATTTACCCCAGTGCAATGGGCAGGCCGAGATCACTAATAAGACCATCGCCGATAACATGAAGAAGAAACTGGACGGGGAATATGGCAACTGGTGCGAGGAATTATATAACGTCCTATGGGCATACAGAACCACACGGAGGGAAGCTACGGGGTTCTCCCCTTTTATGCTTACCTACGGAACCGAGGCGATTCTACCAACATAAGCAATGATACCTACCACAAGAACTAAAGCGTGGAGGCGAAACGTGTCGTCCGATCTGATCTTGGCTAAACTCGACGACTTGGAAGAAACAAGAGAAATGGCTCTACAAAAATTGGAAAATTATCAAAGGAGGTTACAACGGGAGTACAACAAGCGCGTTAGACCAAGAGAGTTTAATCCCGGGCAGCAGGTATTGAAATTTCTAGCTGAATGGGAGCGCGACAAAAAAGGCGGAAAACTAGCACCAAAATGGGGCGGGCCATATATAATCGAATCTAAGGCGGGCGAGGGATCGTATCGACTATTGCGACTCGACGGAACAAGAGAGCTCAAACCATGGAACATCCGATTCCTGAAACTCTATCATCCTTGACGGGCAATGCAAAAAAAAAACGGTAAGCAAACGTGTCTTCTATCTCTGTGAAACCGTGAGGGGTATGGGATAGGGCACAAGCGAATAATGGTCATTCGTACTCGGGGCAATGCCAGTGTGGAAGTGCCGAGGTGACTTACACTTGAATGGTCATTCGTACTCGGGGAAAAGCCAGTGTGGAAGTGCCGAGGTGACTTACACTCGAATGGGCATTCGTACTCGGGGCAATGCCAGTGTGGAAGTGCCGAGGTGCCTTACAGTCGTCTGGCTATTCAAACTCGGGGCAGTGGCAGTGTGCAAGTGCCGAGGTAGCCTAAGGGTTCTGGTGGTTGGAAACCAGTTCCAAAGGTTGTTTAGACGAGAGGTCTACTCAGCTAGGTGGCCTACTTACATCTGAAAGGTCACCACCATCGCAAGTGGGCGTGTCCACTTGCCCGAGATCGGTTGATCGATAACCACTCGGGACCATCGGGCCTAGAACTAGGATGACTGATACCCTTCCATTAAATCCAAATAGATAATGATGAGATACCCCGATCAGGACATGGCATAGGGCCCGATGACCCTCCTTGTTGGGTGTGTTCGACAGAAATGGTTAAAGTTCTAACATATAAAAGAAACAATTGCAGGGCATAACACCAGGAACAAAAGCGAAACAAATAACGTCGTGCGTTAATCAACAAACGGTCGGGGCAACATGCGGAACAAGAAACAAATCGATCGTGTCGTGCAACAACCAACACCCAGAGGAGCAGCATACAAAACGAAAACCACATCGATCGCATGGTACATCAATCAACAATCGCCAGAATAACATAAGAAAAAAAAGCTAAATTGATAACACCAAGCGTCTGATAACAAAGTACGGAAAGCATCGCGCGGACATACGAAATGAAAAGTTTAGCGGAAATGAAACAAACAACATCGGTGACGCAGCACCCCCATTAAAACGAACAAGCGAGGTAGCGGAAATTAAAAAGGGGAGAAATGTTTAGAGCGATTTACAACCCGATGGAAGGGGCAACATAGTGACGCAGCACCACAAAAAGAAAGCTTAAACCTTGGGAGGAGCCGCGCTGGCCTTCCTATGCGCGACCTCGATCCGCTTCTTCTCCACCCAGTCCATAATGCCAGCCTGAACTTTCTGATCTAACTCCTCCGCATGGGCGACCTGTTCATCCTCGAGTTGTTGGGTAATCTAGGAAGCGTTTTCCTCATCCTCAGCTAACTTGAAGCCCAAATCGACCTCGGCCTGTTTCAATCGGCGAACCTCCAGATCAAGCTCCTGCGAACGTTTTTGCGCGGCTACAAAACCACAAATATAGGATGTTATTCATCGGATACAACTTAACATTTTTGCAAGAATAAAGCGCGATCTGGATCTAAAAAATGGCCTCAACACATCGGCTAAGATACCTGACAGGGAGGGTAACACCGACTGAAGCGACTCTACCGACTTGGACAACTCATCCTCGGTCCTGGACAACTTCATGGTTAATTCGTTATAATGTTGCTCGTTGAACTCGTTACTAGGGCAATACTTCTTATGCTCGGCCCAATCGTTCATTAACCGATTACGCGACGCTTGGAGAACCACAAGCTGCGATCTACTCCACTCTAAATCGCCCATAACTTTATCAAATTCACGCACTCGGCCCAGTAAATCGTTGTTAGCTCGCTCCACCACATCCTTATCTCTCAATATTCGTCGGCGGTCCTCGTGAAGATCTCGATTCTGTAATTGAAGAGCGTTTACCCTTTGCTCCAAACTCGTGGCTAAAGTAGTTTTTTCGGCAGAAAGACGCTGAGAATATCCCAAATGAGCCCGTAAATTGTCCATCTCGGAAGGATCATAATCAAACCGGCGATGTCGTTATAACTCGTCCTCAAGACTTGCAATCTCCTCAGTTTGACGGTCTATTTTGTCGTCTTTGTTTGCCATTCGTTGACGAAGATTTTCCACATGGTCTTTCTCAATATCCCATTTTCTCTTCAGAATCCTAAACTCCGAAGTAGCGTCTATACCTATACTAGATACCTCAGATAAGAAGAAGGATACCCGACTCAGGATACTGGCACGATAAACTCAATCAACACAAGTCAAGAAGAATCATATACCTTGAGCATCGGCAAGTTTGATCTCCATCTCGTTCGCGCGACCCTTCTCATTCTGAAGTTGAAGTTGGAGAGACTCTATCAACTGTTTATCTCGAAGGAGATTGGCGGCATCCAAGCATACACGGTTCATGATCTAACACAAACAAACGAGTTTGCATCATAAGCGACACTAAGGACATAAATCATAAGTGGGGCATTACTATACAGAACCGAGTCGCTCACCACAGTGTCAAGTGTCAAGGCGATGTCGCCATAACAGGGTACAACATTCAATATTTCTTCACCAGTATACTTCCCAAAGTCGGAGGAAGTAAGCGCACCCAAAGAATTCATGATCGGGCCAGAAACAGTGAAGCAAGTCTCGGCGCTAGAAGACGATCCCTCAGTAAACCAGGGCACACAGGGAAGCTCTACCGGAACACTAGTAACAACCTTCTCTATGGAGGGCGTCTCCAAGGGCTCCTGCTGGTCGCCCACACCTTGTTCACCGACTTTGTCACCCGGCACAGTCTCTCCAAACAACTCATCCTCATCGGAAAGATCAATGAGGGGGCTCGTTTTCAGCGGTGGCTTAGCAATTTCTTTACCTCTACCAGGATTACGCCTAAGCGGAGTAGGGTCAACATCGTCAACGTCATCATCATCGCGCCTCGGGTGTTTCTGCACAAGTGTCTCGTCAGAACATGTGAAGGAAAAAAACAGGGGCAAGTACATGTACTTATAAGGGAATCATTATGTTTGTTACCTTCCCCTGGTCTTCCTCAACCCTTGTGCCAGCACCTCTTTTCCTAGACCCGATAGTTTTTGTAGAACTGACCTGAGATTTTCAAACAACAACAAATGACTAACTGACGCCCGAAGCTAACAAGATAGAAATCAAGAAAAGCGCGTACCTTATCGGCCTTGTCATCATTAACCACCCGTAAAGAATAGGGCTCGGCGGGAAAAGTAGGCGACGGAAGTCACCATGAAGGATAGGACCTCGGACAAGAAGCGAAACTCGGGGATAGGTCGGATCATTAGAATGTCGGGCTCGCCTGTTGGAACCATGGACGATAGGATCGGCATCCAGCATCATTCTTTCGACACCCTCGGGCATAGTTTTGACCCGATGAGGACTTGCAGCAAACCCAGCAAGATTGCCCAAGGTCGAAGTACCAGCTCGATAGTTGACAAGGAAATTGGTAACGGTATACTCAGGAGCATCCTCGGGCTTGTAGGTCGACCACTCGGCAGTAGAACCATGACCATCTCGGCGATCCCTCCACTCGTTCATAATTCAGAAATTATTGCCAGTCCATTGAGCTAAAGCACGAGAAGGCCGAATCTGGGAAAAAATCTCGTAATAAAATGGGTTATCAGGGTTGTATAAGGGAAGACGAAGGCCTAGCTCCAGCTGACCCAAGGTGATGACCACACAATTAGCCGATTGCTCGTGCTTCTTCATATCGGTTTTCTTCAAACTACCGTTTCGGCCCGAGAGAAGGGTCACTTCGTAATTTTGAAGATCGTACGTCTCCTTCAACTGCTCAATAAACTCTTCATCGGAAAGATGTTTCACCCTTTTCTCGGACCTGCACGAAATAGAAGAAGAGCTATCAGCAAAAATAGATCTCATCGCGCGATCATCATACCTAGAAGGGATCTCAAGCAAAAACAGAGAAGCAAGGGGGGGAACATCAAACTCGGAAAAAACATCATCAACATACCTCTTTTCAGCCATGGAAGGAGAAGAATCCATTAACTAAGATAATGCAGAACTCGGTTTTCAACAAAGAAAGATGAGGCGACAGCAGCTACTGAAACGATCGATGAGGAGAAAAGGACGAAAGAAAATCAAGAAATCTAGGGTTTTTTGAGAAGCGTAAGATATGAAGAAACTTGGAAGAAAACCACAGCAGCAGAAAGAAGGGCAGAGAAGAAGAAGGAAGAAAGGAGCGGGCTATTTAAAGAAGAAACTTTGTAACCGACGCTGACGGTTACCAGTCATAAAGTGGAAATTAGTGGGGCGCTGCATGGCGGGATTAGCGGCATGAGCGAAGACATGGGCGGTTAAGACGATGTTTTTCCACTCGTGCCTCCCACACGGGTGGAAGAAGGGGCATAAATATAGGTGTAAATTATCTACAGATCCAGGTGGCAACATCCTAGACCCAGTGCACCCAAATACAAAGAAACGCGAAGTATAGAGAAAAGATTAAAGAGCGCGAGATTTAAGGAAGCCACGTGGATCGGGCGTAATAATGTCGGACAAGACTTGACCCAGACTTCTGATAAAGCTGACAAGATAAGGCGGGACGGGACAAATGAGGATCTACAGTCAAACATGCAAGAAAGTGTGGAACACATCGGCTGATCATAAGGGCGACTATCGAGACAGCCGACATCGCGTCAACAGAGGACCATAAGAGATTGGCTCGAACGAAATACAGGCGAGGAGCCATGATGCATCGACCGCACAAGACGACGTGAGTCGGCCCGATCACAGAACAACTAATTAGATGTAACAGGGTCAACATTCTAACTTCGTTGTATAAACTTTCTCCTATAAATAGCGGGACTTGTATTCTAAAGAGGCAGGTTGTAATTTTTGGGAGAGAAAGGAGAGAGAAACCCGAGTTAGCATTAGAAATAAGTGAATGAGAAGTAAGTTCATCTTGTAAGGAAATCCCACTAAGAGAAACACCTTTGTAACACCGTGAAGTAATAAGATTCATTATTTCACCCCCGTGGACGTAGGTAATCATACCGAACCACGTATATCTTGTGTTCATGGTTGAGTGTTTACTTTCATTTGAGAAGAGTCGTACATTTCTATCCTTTGGATGTAGTTTGTAGTAAAATGCATCTACAATACTGTAGTACCAGAATATCGCCACAACGATATTCTCGTGATAAGAATAACGCTTTTACGAGAAGGTCAAATATTCCTATAAGTATAAATGACATTGTTCAGGAGAGTGTCGTGAGGATTCTTCAGCGATATTTGGCGAGCATCACAGGGAAGCGTCATAATAGCTGACAACTGAAGAGACATGTTATGAGAGTGTTGTTTCACGAGGAATACAAAAGTTGGCGAACATTAACATTGCAAATACCACGATGAGATCGCTAAATAGATCCGAAAGAAGGGGAAAACTTAGCTGTCACCCACTATGTAATTTCCTATATAAAGGGTTCAAGTAAGTCTAGAAGAGGATGATGTATTTTTTAGAGTTGAGAATATTTTGAGGAGAGAGAAACTCCAGAAATAAAGTTGTACTTCTGGGTTTGAATATTTTCTGTAAACATTTCTGAGATCTAAATAATAAAGTGTCGTTAATTCTTTAATCTTCAATTAGTTTTCTCCTAAATTTCTATAGAATCTTAATAGGGGTGTAGTGTGGGAAATCCTGCTACTACATTTTGGCGCCGACTAAGGGGAAAAATCGAAGAAAAGATAAAAAAGAAGACATGGATCATTCAAGATAAAGGAAATTTTAAAGAAGATTGGTGAAATATTCAGAAGAAGAATGATTAGAATTAAAGAAAATTGTAGGAAATTGAAGTATGAATTAGTGTCAAAAGAAATGATTGATAAATTTCATGAAAATATTAAGGGGAGGATACATAAACGAGATTTTGAAGGGAGAAAAATTATGACGGTAGAGAAAACGCCATTATTAAAGAATTGGGAAAAGAAGGAAATTACATTTACATCAACAAAAGTCTTAGAAGAAAATCTAGATCATACATCTCCTCTGGTGATCACGATATCCATGATACCAATAAGGAAGGAAAATTCAATAAAGTCTGTAGAAAAATGGGCTGTAAATAGAACTCTAGTTGACACGGGAAGTTCTGTGGATATAATGTTCTATCATGCTTTTAAGAAAATGGGGTATAAGGATGAAGAAATGTCTATTTCAGCATATCATATTCATGGTTTCGGAAAATCTATAACAAAACCAAGAGGTGAAATAATGGTACGATTACCACTTGGAGAAATTGAAACACAAGTAACACTATGCGTGGTGGATATGGAATCACCATATAATATGATATTGGGAAGGCCATGGATACACGCGATCAAATCTGTAGCTTCAACCTTACATCAATGCATCAAATTCCCTATGCCTATCGGAATTGGGGAAATTAGAGGAAATACAGATCTTGCGAAGATATGCTATCAAATTGAAGTGAAAAATTGTGAATAACGTCCTAAGCAGCGAATAGCTCGCAGAAAAGTGATGAGAGAAACAAGAAAAGAAGAAGAATTTAAAGTTTGCATGATAAGAGCAAAAGAAGGAAAAGGAATACCCAATGAATTTTTGCGAGAAGGAGATGAACGTGCGAGAGTCATAAAAACACCAAAACCAGAAGGCATTTACACTACAACTGAACCAACAAAAGAAGTAAATATTGGGAGTAAAGAAGAACCTAAAATACTGAAAATTGGGACTAGAATGGAGATAGACGAGAAATAAAGAACTATAAATCTTTTGCGAGAATACAAAGAAATTTTCGCGTGGAGCATGGATGAAATGCCATGGATAGATCCATCAGTAGCATGTCATAAATTAGAAATCAACAAAAATGTAAGGCCGTTCAAGCAAAGAATAAGAAAAATCGCAACAACATACCATTCTCAGATAGAAGAAGAATTACAGAAGATGCTTGATGCAGGAATAATAAGGCAAGCCAAATATCCAGAGTGGATTGCAAATATGGTGGTGGTCCCGAAGAAGAATAAAGGAATAAGAATTTGCATAGATTTTACTGATTTAAATAAAGCTTGTCCTAAAGATAGTTTTCCACTACCAGATATTCCCCAAATGGTTGAGTCAGCAGCGGGAAATGCAAGAATATCTTCATTAGATGGATACAAAGGATACAACCAAATCCCTCTCGCTGAAGAAGATCAAGAACATACCGCATTTTTTGCTCCAAGAGGGTTATATTTTTATACAAAAATTCCCTTTGGATTACGAAATGCTGGTGCAACATACCAAAGAATGGTGGAGAAGGTATTTGCAAAATGGATCCACAAAACACTGGAGGTATATGTAGATGATATGTTAATCAAGAGAAAGGAAGCTGAGGATCATGTACAAGACTTGAAGGAGATTTTTGAACAAATGCGGCAATTTAATATCAAAGTAAATCCTGACAAGTGTACTTTTGGAGTGACTTTAGGAAAGTTTCTGGGGTATATTGTATCAAAGGAAGGAATACAAGTTGATCCATAAAAAGTGCAAGCGATTCGCGATATGCCAACACCAACTACAGTAAAAGACGTGCAAAAATTGAATGGGCTGTTAGCCTCGTTAGGAAGATTCATCTCGCGATCCTCTGATAAATGCAAGCATTTTTTCGATATACTCAAAAAGGGAACAAAATTCAGATGGACAGATGAATGTGAGAAGGCCTTTCAGGGAATAAAAGAGCATTTAATGGATATAACCATTTTACAGAAAGCTGAACCAGGAGAAGAGTTATTAATTTATCTCGCGACAACGACATATGC
Organism: Papaver bracteatum; assembly: GCA_023529315.1. NCBI lineage: Eukaryota > Viridiplantae > Streptophyta > Magnoliopsida > Ranunculales > Papaveraceae > Papaver > Papaver bracteatum. Next base: position 4,115,415 of record JAJJWX010000256.1, read on the forward strand.
GCTAAGTGCGGTATTGTTGCGAGTAGATGTTGGGATAGAAAAACCAATTTATTATATTAGTAAAATATTCAATTCAGCAGAGAAAAATTATTCAAAGATTGAGAAATTAATCCTAGCATTGGTACATGCAACTTTCAAGCTTCGCATTTACTTTCAAACACATAAGGTCAAGGTGTTAACAAAAGTGCCAATTGAATCGGTAATGAAGAATTCAAAAAGATCAGGAAGAGTAGAAAGATGGAATGCACAAGTGGGACATTTCGATATCAAATATGAAATTCTATCTTCGCCAAAATCCCAAGTCATCATCGCGAATTTCTTAGCTGAATTTCCTTTGGAAAATGATGAAGCTGTGGAAGAAATGATGGATGTAGAAGAAGAACATGGAGATCCAAAAGAATTATTAACAGAACCCAATATATGGGAGATATTAGTGGATGGATCATCTAATGGAGAAGGAAATGGGATTGGAGTTATTTTTATTTCATCAGAAGGAGAAAAAACAGCTTTCTCATTCAGGTTAGAATTTACATCCACTAATAATGAGACAGAATATGAGGTTGTTATCCACGCTTTGAAATTTGCAATAGAAATGAAGTTGGAAAATGCTAGAATCACAAGCGATTCTCAATTGGTTATTCGTCAAATAACTGGAGAATGTACAACAAATGAACCTTCTTTAAAGAAATACAAGAGACTCGTAGAAGAATTATCTGCGAGAATTCCAAAGATAAAATGGAGGCACATATCAAGGAAAGATAACCGGCTTGCGGATGCTTTTGCCTTCATATCTAGCATGATGAAAAACCCACTTTCGAGATGCATAAAAATTCAAACACTCTTATTACCATCAGTAAATAAAGAAGACGAAGATGTGGATGGGAATCCCATTAAAATTGACGAAGAAGGAGAGAAAGATGTGATGATTATAGAAAATGACGAAATAGAAGAGAAAAACACAGATTGGCGAGCGGAACTTCTTGCTTATTTGGCGAGAGGAGAAACTCCAAGAAATATATTGGAGGCACACAAGTTAAGAAGCAGGGCGAATAATTATGAGTTAAGAGACGGAGTGTTATATCGCAGATCTTTTAATGGACCATCGCTAAGATGTTTGACGAGGGAGGAAGGAGAAAAGGTGTTAAAAATGCTGCACATTGGATATGCTGGTAATCATAGTGGAGGTAGATCTTTGGCATATAGAATGAAGATGCAAGGGTATTACTGGCCTTACATGCATGAAGATGCGAAACAATATTCAAGGCGTTGTGAAGAATGTCAGCGATTTGGAAAAAAGATACATGCACCAGGAGCACCCCTATCATCCTCAACAAGTGTATGGCCTTTCGGGAAATGGGTATTAGATATTGTGGGACCATTTGTGCCTGGTTCTGGACAAAGGAGATACCTCATTGTGGCTACAGATTATTTCACAAAATGGGGATAAGTAAAAGCAGTACAACATATCCGTGATAAAGATATTTTCACATTCATATTCGAGAATATCATCTGCAGATTTGGAATACCAGCACAGTTGATGTCTGATAATGGAAATCAGTTTGAAGAACAGAACATAGAGTTACTACTCAATGCATTTAAGATAAAGTGTGGAAAATATACTCCTTTATACCCACAAGCAAATGGTCAAGCTGAGGCAACTAATAAAACGATCGCAGATATTCTGAAAAAGAAATTAGAAGGATATCACAAATCATGGTGTGAGCAAGTACATAATGCAATATGGGCCTACAACACTACTAGAAGAGAGGCTACTGGAATGTCACCCTTTTGTTTAACATATGGGGTTGAAGATGTATTACCAACAGAAGTTGCTATTCCTACAACAAAAAGAGAAGCATGGGAAAGGAATTTAAGTGCTGGTATGATTTTAAATAAACTAGATGAATTGGAAGAAAAAAGGGAGAAGACTCTACAGCATATGGAAAACTACCAGCGAAGGTTAGCTCGCGAATACAATAAACGTGTCAAAAAACGAGAATTCCAACCGGGTGATTTAGTTCTGCGAGAGACACCAAAATATCAGCGAGAGAATGGTGGAAAATTGGCGAAAAAATGGGATGGACCTTACTTAATTAAATAAATAATTGGAAATGGGGCATACAAATTGATGGATCCTGAAGGAAGATATGTTGGCCAACGACTTGATAGACCATGGAATAGACTATTTTTGAAAAGGTATTATCAGTGACAAATGTTGTAAGGTAAGAGATATTGGCATACTAAATAATGAAATGGATGATGAATTTTTATTTTAAGATTACGCGAGCAATATCGCGAGAAACGCGAATGAAATTTCGCAGAGATTAAGAGAATGGGACAAACCTTTATGGCGTGCACCTTAGTTCGCGAGTACAATTTCGTAAGAGGAAAATGTAAAACCTACAAGCACGTTATAAGGGGGTATCTCTTTATATGATTCAAGGATAAGGTTATACCGCTACTGGAACCTGAGTCATACAGATGTATGGGGTTAAAGAAAACCTATCCGGGAGAGAGATCTTGGATTTCCAGCTTTATAAGGTTATACCCTGGTTGTACAACTGAGAGTCTCTTCCAAGAAGTGCAGAGTATGACCAAGGCACCGAGGTACACGGTTTAGCCAAGGGTGCCCGGGACGGACGAACCTACCCTGGCCATCTTTGGTAAGTCTTGGCTACAATGCACTTGGCCTGAATAAAACCCCACTTAGGGTACAGTCTTGTAACTATAAGCTATATAGGCATAAAGGACAAGAGGCTGCGAAAACAACTGGTTGTTGGTAAATCTGGATGGGAGGAGCTAGTCTTGTATGGCCGATGTGCCCTCCTTGAAGGGGCAACCGGGGGGAAGATAAGGGTGGCACCATCCATTAGGGAGCTGATAAGTGTCTTAAGACGGCAATGTCTTGGGGCTTTAAGATCGCCAGATCATTTAGGCCTGTCATATTGTCGCGTAAATTATACAGAGGCAAAAAAGCCATAAAAAAAAAGTTAAGATGAGATCAAGGGGTTTTAACATGAAAATGTGAAGACATCCTGCGATTTCATCGCAAGACGGCAATGTCACGAGGCTTTGTTTTCGCGAGAAAGCTTAGGCTTGTCATATTGTCGCAATACAATAAAGAAATATAGATAAGGCAAGATCAATGGGTCAATAATGAAAGTGTAGAGACGTCATGCGATTTTGTCGCAAAAAGAGAAAATTGGCGAAATAAGACCTTTAATTAGGAAGGCAAAATAAGACCAATAGAATAATCTCAAAAATTAATTCTTCTTTGTTAAGCATGCAGGAAAGATTTCTTTATCGCAAGAAACAAGTTGAATTCAACAAGTCTCAAGAAAATTAATGAGGAGGCAAGCAAGGGAATAAATGTGTAAGATTTCATTAAGTTTTTTGAGAATATTATAGTTCAAAAAAGGTTATATCATTTGCGAGAAAGAAGAAGAAAAAAGAAACTAAAAATAGAACTCAAGCTTCAAGCGGTAGTCTCGCGATACTTAGAATTGTTGTCAGGATTGTTATCATCACCAACATTTCTTTCATCGCGGACATCATCGCCAACATTTCTTTCATCGCGAACATCATCGCCAGAGTTATTTTTGTTATGATCTTCTCCTTCTTTTGGAGGGTTTTCTTCTTTTCCTTGATCATCTTCTTCTTCAGCGTCTTCTTCAACATCTCCTTCAGAAGACGGATATTCTAAATCTTTATCCATAGGAAGAGGGATTTCATCATCTTCAACTTTCAAAGGTAGAACGGATACAGGAGGAAGAGAGTTGGAGATCAAAATTTCGTTCACGAGAACTTCCGCACTAAGATGAACTTGGCGAAGAAAACCTTTGTCACGATTTCTGATCTCTATATTCTTGAAATACTCAAGATAATCAAGTCTTCTTTCTGCTTTATCACGAATTTCTAAAAGGTTGAGAAGAAGAGTCTTGTTTTCTTTACGAACACTGTCTAGCTCCTTAGTAAGATCGGTGATAGTAGAATGAAGACTTCTTTCAGATTCTGCAAACAACAAAATAATAAAAGGTTATAGAAATAAAGATATCGTGAGAAATATAACATAAATTGTGACGAGGGAAATTAACAAGTGAGGCAGTCATAATTGACTACCTTCTTTTTGTGAATTTAAGTTTTGGATTAATGAAAAGAGGCAATTCTCCCACTAGTTCATAGCATCATCAAATTTGTCGTCGATTATGCCTTTTAGACGAGATTTCATGTTCTCTTCTTTGGTGTGTAAGTATGAATTTTCTTTTGACAATGAGGAATGTGACTCCTTTAATTGGGAATATTCATCTCGAAGCTTGCTGGCATTCAAATTAAGATTTAGTCTACCCTTGATAAGTTTGTCTATTTCAGCGGAAGATTATTCAGTTACTTCATCAAGTTTATTTTTAAGAGAGCGGAGAGACTGCTTTTGATCATCACATATCCCTTGAAGATTGTTTACTTTCTGCGAGGAGATCGCCAACAAGCTTGATAATTTGTATTTCTCTTGAGATAAAGTTCTATTCTTGTCTGATAAAGATTCTATCGACAAATTAGTCTTGGATAACGAATATGAGAGGCGAGTAACCTCGTTGTTTAAAAAACTGTGATTTTGCAATAATTGATTATTCTCATTTGTGAGATTTCTTATTTGATCAACTGAATACGTATAAAGATTATCTAATCTACTATGATGGTCCATCCAAGAATCTCTTTCAGTGCGAGCTTCATTAGCTATGGTTTCAGATTTAAGTTTTTCGATGAAACGATTTCGATTGGAGACTAATATATAAACCAAGAATTTAAAGGGAGGATTAAGTACGAAGAATATGGAAATAGAATAAAAATATAAAAGGACAGAGGCAAAAAAAAGCTTACTTTTTAGCTCATCAATCTTTCTAGCGAGATTCTCGCGATCCAGTACATAGTTATTGAGCTTGTGGTTTAGAATTTCACATTCAGAAGTCTTATCTTGAAGACTTTTTCTCAAAGCAGCATTTTCATTCTCTAGAGAAGCTCGTGAAACAGAATTGTCTGAGCCAAAATATTTGAGCAGAGTTTCGCAAACTCCGCTTTGGAGGGAATCAGTAGAAGAATCTCTAGCATTATTTAGAATGTTAGATAAAATTTTGAAAGAAACATCAATTCCTGCGATGGTCTCATTTGATAAAGGAAGGGATGTAGAAGGTGAGATAGAAGAAGTGAGGACAAGTTGATGATTTGAGTCATTAACAATGGTTGTATCATCAGAAGGAGGAGTTTTTGGGAAAGTAACATTTGGAGGAAGTAAAGGGCTAGAGGGAGTTTCAGTTATGATGGGTTCTGCAATTTGAATTGGTGAAGGACCAGTAGAGGCAGAGGTAGTGAAAGCGATCTTCTCGCCAGAAGAAGGAGGAAGATCAGATTGCACAGGTGTAAGTGAATCTTTCGCAGATATTAAGGGAGGAATGACGAAATTGCTTCCAAAGGTCTTATTTAATTGGCGATATCTTTTAGGAGGGTTAGCATTACCCTCGTCATTCTGCAAACAATAATCTAGATAAGAAATAGAGGCAACAATATTGTTATTAAGAAATAGAATGTGTTTCTTACTACCTTATTGCTCGCAGAACTTTCTTTCCTTTTTCCAGTTGGTTTCTTAGTATTAGATTTGGTTCTCCTGAAGAGAAGATATAATATGAGAATTATAAAGAATCAAATAAGGGAATATAGAAAAACATAAATAAAAATTGATCTAAATTTTTTTTTTTTTTTTATCATGATCAAGAATATACCTTGGTGATTCCATTAAAATACTAGCAGCAGAGTGTAGTTGCAGAATAATCTATAACTACACCCTCAATAGAATTAGTAAAAAATCAAGAAGTTCTTGATGGTGAATGATAATTTTCTTATTAATTCTCTTAGTTGATTACATAGAATTATCAAAATGGAACTAGAATAGTTACAACTTTTTCTATTCTCTTTCCTAAGATAATTTCTTACACTCATTCAAAGAACCTCTCGAATTTTACATTTGAACTCCTATTTATAGTAAAACTTATGCAGCTGTATATGAATTGCGAAGTATCGCAATTCATCCTCGCAAAACCTCATATTTCTCCGCGCTACTTCTATCATCGTATCATTTTATAACTCTTTTCTCCTTTATTTATTACGATACTCGTGAACTATTATCTTGCGATATTCAGTACCTACATCTTGCCTCTTCTCATGTCAATTCTAAGAAGAAGAAATGATCGTGAGAACATAACCGTTACTTAGTCTTTTAGAATTTGGACACGTCTTTTGTAACCGTCCTTTTCTAGTTATTCCCTTATATAACTCCTTTATAATCTCTTCCTTTTCTTCTTCTTACTTCTGCAATTTTATCTTCTGCTCATACTCTCTATTACTGTTTTCTCTGCAATTTTTTCTTCTATTATATCTTCATGAGTTCTCCAAGGTAATTTCCTTCTATCTCCGCGCATTTCATTTGTTCTCCTCTTTAATTTCTGTATAATTTGTTATCTGATTTTGGTTTATTTCAGCAAAATAACTCCTCAGATGAAACCTCAACTAAAAAATTCAAGCCTAATCCACGAAGAAGAAAATCTGAGAATCAAAAGGTAGTTAAAATACTTTGCCTTCTTTCCTGAACAATATATTGTTGCCTCAGTTTTTAATCTACATTTTGATTCGCAGGTTGGAGAAAAACCAAACCCTGGTAAGAGATCTCGAGTAACTAAACCCATACCATTAATTCTGATTGATGATTTCCTTCCTGAAGTTGATAAGGAACTTTCCTCTCCTCCTCGTGAAAATGCTTCTTCACACACTCCTGCCTCTACTCCATTACCTACCTTTCAATCTCCCATCAGTGTCAATTTATCAACACTTCTTCAAGATCAACCCTCGCAAAATATTTCTTCAACTTCTTCTCTTGAAAAACAACCCTCGCAAAATATTTTTTCAACTTCTTCTCTTGAAAAACCTATCTTGTCCCCAAATCCTTTGAGTGATATTTCTCCAAAAAATTTGCAGCTTGCTCTTATTCCTTCAAATTCTTCTCCTCTTCCTCAGGAAATTCGAGATGGAATTTATTCAACTTTCCGAATGTTATCCGAGGTTTTGACCAATACTGCGAAGTCTACTAATGTTCGTTCGCAATATGAATTTTGCGAAGTGCTAAATAATTTCGTCAATCCAGACATTTCTTCTTCACGTCAATCCTTGGAAAAAGAAATTGAATTGCTTCGCCAATCTTTGAAATCTTCTCAAGCAGAATGCGAGGATCTCCATAAAGAAAATTGTCATCTTCAAAATGATTCTCTCGACTGTGCGATTCTTCGCAAAAGAAATGATGAATTGAAAGGTATGATTACTATCTTCATATTTTCCCTTTTATTTACTTATATTCTTCATATGCTTGAAACATCCATTAAAACCCATTCCCCTTTATAGAATCCATCCAGAAATGTAGAAGATTGGTACTTCACCATGAATCAGATGCAACAGAATATCGAACCAAGCATGAAAGCCTCTCAAACCAATTCTCCCATTTATCTAATCTTTACTCGTGTGCTCTTGACAACTCTGACGCTCTTTTTCAAGAGAATACTCAACTAATATATGATCGAAATTTTTTGAATGATGACATATCTCAACTTTTTTCTTCCTTAACTAAAGCTAATTTGAGAATAGAAACCTTATTAGAAGAGAACAAAACCTTATCAGAAGAGAAATGTTCGTTTTTGAATACAATGATTGTTTCTTTGCAAGAATTAAAAACTCTTCAGAATAAATGTTGCGATCAAGAAAATCTTCTTTCTCTGTTGAAAGGTGAACTTGAGGAATTAAAGAAGTCTTCATATGCTGAAAGAAATTCTTTTGTTATTGAGAAGAATTCCCTTATTAATAAGAATATAGTCTTGAGTACTAAGAAGAATCAACTTGAAGAAGATTATTCGTCATTAAAAAGTCTTAATGCCAAACTTGTGAAGGATAAAAATTTTGTTCTTTCTAAAGATCAAAAGCTTCAATCTCGACTTAAAGGATTAGTTGGTGATGGTTTTGATAATGCGATGAATCAGATGAAGAACTGTTGTCTATCTTTAGCTCAATCTCTTACTTCGCAAAGAGAAGGTAGTCATTAAAATTTGACTGCCTCTGGTATATCTTTAAATTTCGTTATACTCGCAAATTTTATCCTTTGAATTTTGTTTTATTCGCAGAATCTGAGAACAACCTTCGTAATGCGAAAACTGGATTAAAAGCCTCCTGTTCCGAGCTTCGTAAAAAAAATGCTTTGCTTTCTACCCGCTTAATCAACTCTCGTGACCGTGCTACTCGAAGATTCAACTATCTTGCTTATTCCAAAGATATCGAAGATACCAACCATCAAAAAGCTATACTTCGTGAAAGTCATCTGTGTAGTTGCAGAATAACCTACAACTACACCCTCAATAGAATTAGTAAAAACTCAAGAAGTTCTTGATGATGAATAACAATTTTCTTATTAATGTTCTCAATTGATTACAAAGAAGTATCTAAATGGATGTAGAATAGTTAAAACTTTCTATATTCTCTTTCCTAATATATTTTCTAACACTCACTAAAAAAACCTCTCAAATTTTACATTTGAACTCCTATTTATAGTAAAACTTATACAGCTGTATATGAATTGCGAAGTATCGCAATTCATACTCGCAAAATTACTTCATCCTCGCAAAACTTCATATTTCTCCGCGCTACTTCTATCATCGTATCATTTTATAACTTTTTTCTCCTTTATTTATTACGATACTCGTGAACTATTATCTTGCGATATTCAAGATTTACATCTTGCCTCTTCTCATGTCAATTCTACGAAGAAGAAATGTCATGAGAATCCCTATTCTCGTAAATTTAGTGTAGTTATTACCACCCATCAAGTTCGCAACACGTCTTTTTACTTTTCCCTTATCTTTCTGACACGTTTCTTCGTAACCGTTCTTTTCATCCGTTCACGCTTACTCGTATTAATGAGTTTTTATTTTCATCAAACTCTCTTATAAATATTATTCTTTGTTTTTTCTTTTTATTCTCTTCATCTTCTTCACCACTTCTGCCTCTGCAATCTCTTTTATCTTTTTTCCTTTCTATTTTACCTCTTATATTCAATGGCACCAAAGAAGAAAACTATTGAACAAATTAATGCGGAACTTCTTTGATAGAGATCTTATTTCTCTGAGATTGAAGGTTATGATAATAAATCTTCTCTCTGTGTGAAGCTCTTTACCAACTATGTTTGGGATGATCAGAGAATTTTAATCTCACGAGTTCAAATCCTCGCAGGTCTTCCTCTTCCTCTTTATGATGTTAACTTTCCTTTATTCTACGAAATTATTTCCCACCCCAATTTTTCTTGTGCCATTTACCAATTGACTGGTGATTGTATTCGCCTCTTAGTTGAATTCGCAAATCGTGCCGCTTTTGGGAAATCTTTGTATTCAGTTGATCTTAGAAAACCTGGATTTGAAAATATAGAAATTGTTGCTGCGAATTATACAGTTGAGGGTTTCTTCAAAAATTACACATTAATTCATGCGAGGAAAGAAGATAATCGTTGGGGTGTTCGTCTTCATCGTAAAGCTAATATCGCAGCAGATGATCTTCTCATGCACGATATTGATTATGCTTCAGGAAATAATAAGACACCTCGTCGTTCTAATGATGAAGATTGGTATAAGTACCCTTTAATATTATCAGGTTCTTATATTACTGGGATAGTAGAACTTCCTGCGAACCTTCGTAACCGCTATTATCAACCTTGGGTTTTTAGAAATGTATGTACTTCCATCTCCTTATCTTTTTGTTACCCTTTAATTTCAAATGAGGTAAGAAACATTCTTGTATTTTTCTAAACAATATATTGTTGCCTCTGTTTCTTATCCTTATTTGAATTTATAGGTTCCACGTCTTCCTGAGATTGCTGCGAGTGAAAATAAGAGTTCTACTTCTTCTAAAAGGCTTAATGCAAGACAACAAACTCTTCGTTATGCGAAGGTTACCCAAGCTTCTGGTAGTCAAGATGATGCTCTTCGCAAAGGAAAAAGAAAAATTCAAGATTTTGTTTACGAGAGGAGGAAAAAGAAGATACTCTCAACCAAATCTCATTCCAATGTAATTTCTTTTAATGAGAACATTGAGGAAGATCTTGGTGATGAAGATGATAAATTTCCTGAGAAGGACTTTAGTTCTAATTCCGATACCCTTTCTGACAAAGGAGATGATGATAATGATGTTGATGAAGGTGGAAATGAAGATTATAGTATCCCAGAAACTTTTGCCTCAGCAATGGTTAGCATCTCCGAGGCTTTCCTTCATTCTTCTCGTGGATTAGGAAATTCTCCTACAGCGAATGCTCGCAAACTTATTGCGAAGGCTTGTAAAGTTCCTACTATAATTGATAATAACTCCCTCAAAGGAATTTCAAGATTCGTCTCTCCTGCTTCATTATATGCTTTAGGTAGCATGGTAAGTTTCTTCTCTATTCCTTGTTTATTTCCCTTATTTTGTTGATTTCTAACCCCCTTTTTTCTTGTTTAGGTTGGAAGAGTTAGTTGTGCAATTTGCTTCGATTGGGAAAGACGCCATTCTATTCCGAGAAGAAAACTTTGAATCGTTGTAGGAAGTTAGAGGTTGAAAATTCAAATCTCCGTCAGAGAGTAGAAGATTTAAATATTGATAACGCAGAATTAATATCCCGTCACGAAGATAATTCACAATCTGCGAGCATCGCAATTGATAATTCTTCCCTTCTTGAGGAGAATAATCAACTAAACCTTGAAAATTCTTCTCTTCGTAATGATAAGAAGCAACTAGAAGGTAAATTCTTCTTTATGGTAATTATTTTGGTTACTTTTCCTTCGTAATTTGCTAACCAATTCCTTAATTTCTTGCTGCAGAAAATTATGCGAAGATGAATAATGATCTGGAAACTATGCTTGCTAATCGTAATAAGAAAATTTCTGACTTGAGATCTCAGCTTCTAATTTCCCAGCATAACCATAGTTTATACGTCAAGTGTTTTCGAGCTAAGATGACTCGCAAGATTTGCGAAGATAATGAAATTCCTCTCAAGAAGTACCATACGCTCCTTTCTGAAGAAATTCCTGAAGATACTCCATATCTGGAAATCTCTGAAAGTGAAGTTGAAAATGATAGTGAAGTTGAAGAAGAAGATCATTTTGATGGGAATAGATCGCCTGAAAAATAACTTCACTCTTTTTTGTATATCTGTTCTGTAACTTCACTCTTTTTGTATGTCTGTTCTGTTTCTTTTCAATACAACACTTTCTTCTTGATTGCACTTTGAATCAATCCAACAATTTCTATTTCAAAGCTTAATTTGAATTAATCTTTCTTTGATGTTTGTTTCCCTTATTCGCATAACTTGATCATGTGGAGAGAAATAATATATCTTAAAGACTTAGCTTAGTATTCCTTTTCCCCTTATTATTGCTCTTCAGATGATCAACTCTTGCTGGAAGTATTAGAATATCCTTCTCAATTTATCTTACAAAGTTTTTCTGATTGTGATTATGAATAAAAAGTCCTCCCTTTGAAGTATAAGAAATATGAGCCTTTTTCCTTTTGCGGAATATTGCGAGGTAAATAATAAATCTCCCCTTGAAGTATAAGAAGTATGAAGTATACGAAATATGAAATATCCTTAAGAAGTATAAGAAGTATAAAATATCTTTGAAGAAGTATTAACAGTATCCAATTCATGAAGAATTGCCCAATATATGAAGAAGTATAAGAATTGTATGAAGAAGTATAATAAGTACTTAACCTTCGCAAAATTAAATATCCATTGAAGAAGTATAATAAATATGATATACTCTTGAAGAAGTATAAATAGTATTGAATTTGTAGAAAAATATTCAATATATGGAGAAGTATAAGAAGTATTTAACTCTCGTAACATTTTACGAGTATGAAATTATCTGTATTTGATTACTATCAAAATCGCATATTTTGTTAAGTCTTCGTGATAATTCTTCAATGATGTTATCTTCTTTGATAGGACTTTTTGTAAAAATTCTTCAATGGTATTGACGAAGCTGTCTTCTCTTCAAATCTTCATAATGTATATTCTTGTATAATTTCTTCAATGATATTGATGCAATGAATTTCATTAATTTTTGTGGTCTTATCATGCCTTCCTAAGTAAAGGTCTTATTTTGCCACCTCTTTTGTAGTGAATTTTTTTATTTGCGATAATATGACAAGTCTGGAGATTCTTGCGAATATACAACCTCATGACATTATCGTCTTGCGATGAAATCGCAGGACGTTCTTACACTTTCATGCAAAAACCCATTGATCTCATCTTAACTTCTTTGTATAGTATTTTAGCCTCTTCAGGAATTGTTGCGACAATATGACAGGCCTAAATATTCTTGCGAACATAAAGCCCCATGACATTGCCGTCTTGCGATGAAATCGCAGGACGTCTCTACACTTTCATGTAGTGACCCATTGATCTCATCTTAACTTCTTTATTATGTTCTCATGAGTTCTTTATTCTTTTCTTTCTTTCTTTCTTTTTTTTTTTTTTTTTTTTTTTTTTTTTTTTTTTTAGAAGGCTAGCAGAACTTCATTTGTTGCACAAATATGACAAGCCTTTATGTTTTTGCAAACAAGAAGCCTCGTGACATTTGCGTCTTATAGCACGTATCAGCTCCCTAATGGAGGGTGCTACCCTTTATCTTCCCCCTGATTGCCCCTTCAAGGAAGCGTACATCGACCATACAAGGTTAGCTCTTCCCATCCGGTTCTTCCAACAACCAGCTTTTGATCGCAACCTCTTATCCTTTTTGCCTATAGGGCTTATAGTTACGAGGTTGCACCCTATGGGGTATCTTTGGGCCAAGTGCATCATTTGCCAAGACTTGTAAAAAATGGAAGATGTGGTTCAACCTCACCCGGCACTCTTGACTCAACCGTGTACCTCGGCGCCTTGATCGTTTTCTGCATTTCTTGGGAAAGACAGTATGCCTTAGTCGCCCAACCTAAATCCTCTTACACCGCATTTTATATTGCGTAATGTCGCTAGATTAGGTGAGAATCCAAGGTGTCTAACCCGGATAGGTACCCCATTATTGGGTTGTACCCCAAAATTTTTACCATGTACTAAGGGCCCTTGGTGGTGTTCCGGTTACCCTTAGCCACGTTATAGGTACCCCCTTAAATGACGTACTTTAGGACTTTGCCTCTTACGAAATATAGCTTCGCGAACTAGGGTGTACGCCACAAAGGTTTGCCTGTATAAAATTTTCTGCGGCTCTCTTTCTTTTTGGAGGCTGATCACAGATTGTGGTCTTTTATTCGCAAATTAATGAAATTTTAATCGGAATATAAATTCTGAAAATTCGTAACTTTTCCCAATTTCCTGCGAGCAAACAATATTCGTAAAATTTATCACGAAATAAAATTTTTGTTTTGCCACATACCTCATTTCCACGAGCAAACGTACTGATTACCTTCTTGTTTTATTATTTTCCTTCTTCTTTCTTCGCAAATCACAATTCCTTATTATCATCATAAATTTCTTGTATGATTATCATCGTAACTTTATTCTCTTTTTCCTTAATCCTCTGCCATTAAATTTTCACTTCTTTTTCACAAAGCCTTTGCTCTTTTTCTCCAATTTTCCTTCTCAGCAATTTTTCCTTCGCAAACTTCTACTTCTGTATCGTAACATTTCTTTCCCTCAGCCCAATCACCCTTGATAACTCCAATACCCTTCATATGAGGAAGCTTTATGCACTGATGTAGAGTGGAAGCTACGCCTAGAATTCCATGAAGCCATGGTCTTCCTATCAAAGCATTATATGGTGATTCGATATCAACAACGCAGAACAGAATTTCAGTTCGCATTCCACTTAATGGAATTCGCATGCTCACTTCTCCTTTGGGCTTGTTGGCAGTTCCATTAAAACCATAAATTCTGTAAGTAGAAGGTATTAAGTCTGCATCTTTTCCCCCCATAGTTTTGTAAGCAGAATAGAAGAGGATATTGACAGAACTTCCCGTATCAATCAAAATCCTATTAAGACCAATTGATTCTTCCTCCATATCATCTTCGTTTTCCTCCATATTCATGTAGATTTCTAATCTTACTACCAATGGATTATCATGTGCTTCACAACCTTCTGGAATTTCAGTGGCTTCAAAAGAAATTTCACGTTTCTGCCAATCTTCAAGTCGTGAAATTTTTGCGATGTTCATTACTTCCTTTCCTTCAACATCCCTCGCATATACCCTTCTTAACACATTATCATGAAAATATTCTATGGTTTTATATGAATTATCAATGGAATTACAGAAAACATTCCTTGCTTTTGATCCCACTTATATATGTAGGATTTCTTCTCCTTTTTCTTTTGTTGTGTTCTCCCTGCGAGTTATGACTGGAGTCTGTGGTAATTGTTGCGACTGTGTCTGCTTAAGTAAAAATTGATTTAGTTTTCCTTGATCAATCATTCGGAAGATTATACTCTTGATATTATGGCAATTATTTGTAGAATTTCCATGAAAATGATGATATGAACAAAATTCATGACTTCTTGGACCCATTGGTGGTTCCTTTCCCATGTTCCATGGAGTTGGTATATTCTCTACCAGGATAATTGCTTGCCATATCTTTTCTACACTTGTATTCAAAGGTGGCAACTTTATCTCTTCCCTTACCATTCTTTGACCTCCTTGACCGTTGTTATAATTTTGTCTCTGGTTCCCTTGTCCAAAATAATTTTTCCTTTGTCCCCCATAATTTTCTTGTTGTTGATCTAGTCTTGGAATTTGGTTATTTCCTATTCGATTATAAAAATTCTTCTCTCTATCATACTCTTCTTGATCTCTACTGCCCATTGCTACCATCTTTGGTTGGCTATCATTGATTTTCTTCTCTTCTAAAATTTGCGAAGAAGTTTGTGAGGATGTTTGCGAAGTACCTGCTACTACATTGATTATTTTGGGAAGTAAATTTGCTCCTCCCTCTTGATTGCTAGTGTTTGCTACTGGATATGACTCCATACTGTTTTGCTTTTCTTCTAATGTAATGTATTCTTCCTGCAATTCTCGTAACTCTGTCATCATTATGGAATTCTTTCTTCTGAAGATTTGAACATATAATTGTTCAGTTGCGAACATCGCATTTATGAAGGACATAATCAAGTATCTCTCATCCACGCGCCCTGCCATATCACTGCACATAGTCTTCCATCGTCTTACCAAATGCTTCAAACTTTCACCCACTCTTTGTTTTATACCAAATACATCTTCAATACCAAGCCGTGAAGAATGATTTGTGATATATGCTCCAAGGAAAGTTGCTTGCAAATGACTGAATGACGTAATAGTGTTTTTAGGGAGTCCTTCGAACCACTTTAGAGCTTCCCCTGTTAAACTTGATGCGAAATATTTGCATAACACAGCATCATGATTCTCCCATTGTAACATGCATCTTATGTATGCTTTAATGTGCTGAATAGCACATGAAGTCCCATCAAATATACTGGTAAGTGAGGGCAAATTGCATTTTGGTGGAATTCCTCCCAATTGTACTTCTCTAGCAAATGGAGTCCTCGCAGCTTCTTCTATTGCTTCATCTAATTTCCTTCTATCTCCTCCTCTTCTATTGTTTATCATCCCTCTCATTTCTTCTAATTCTCGAAAGATTCGTGCATTTGCCTCAGAATTCTCATCCATTGGTCTTTTTAATGCAGCTTCTCTTCTTCTACGTTCTTGCGCTTCCTCCCTTGCGATTCTTCGCATTCTATCATATTCTTCATTAATTTTTTCATTTGCATAATTTTGCAAATATCTTCTTTCTAAATTATCATAATTTTTCAGTTGCATAGCATCTTGGAATTCTTGTTCTTCCCTTTCTATTCTTCTCATTCTTCTCATGCGAATATCAGGAATTTCTTCTTCTTCATTTCTCCTTCTTCTGTGATTTATTTCTTCTTGATTTGCTTGTATTCTGATTCGAGAATTTGGTTCATTCCTCTCCACTTCTGTTTGTTGGTTTACAATTCTTCTCTTAATTCTTTCATACTCAACATTTTGTTTGTTACAAGCCTCTTCATGTCTTCTTACTTCATTCTCGTGATTGTTTTGATGTATTGCTTGTTGTATCTCAGTTTCTTCCATAAATTGTTGTTCTTCCTCTCGATTCTGATTGTTTTCTCTAGGATTTGGTCTTGTTCGCAAATTCCCCATGCTTTGTTCGTGGTTTGGTATTAAAATGAAACGATTCTCTTGATTTCTTTCACCTTGATTATGCGTTTGTTCTTGCATATTATTTTCATTATTGATTATCGGTGAATTTTGTCCTTCTCTTTCTGTTCTAACATTTGATCTTGCAACACTTTGGGATTTCCTTCTTTGTAGTATCTCATTTTCCATTCTCAATTCTTGATTTTGTCTTGTTAAATTGGCACGTTCTTCAGCTTCGATCATTCGTTCTTTTTGAATTCCTTGTCTCAATGTTTCTAACATCTCCCTTTCTCTTTCAAGAATTGTTCCTCCCATCAACCTCCCATTTTCTCTGATTTGTGGTTCTCTATCTCCTTCTTCTGGTGTATTAGTTCTCCAAGTGTGTATACTCACTTGATCATGATCTATTATTTGTTGAGCTTGATTTCTTCGATTACTTCTTCTCCTACTAGGTTCTCCTGTTATATTTGCTTCTCCTCCTGCAAGTCTTACACTTCTTCTTACTTTAGTTAATGGTTTTGATGTGTTTCTTATTCTTGTCATTTTTCTGGTACAGGAATATTTTTTCTCCCTGTTTCTAGCGCCAATTATGTAGTTGCAGAATAACCTACAACTACACCCTCAATAGAATTAGTAAAAACTCAAGAAGTTCTTGATGATGAATAACAATTTTCTTATTAATGTTCTCAATTGATTACAAAGAAGTATCTAAATGGAAGTAGAATAGTTACAACTTTATCTATTCTCTTTCCTAAGATATTTTCTAACACTCACTAAAAGAACCTCTCAAATTTTACATTTGAACTCCTATTTATAGTAAAACTTATACAGATGTATATGAATTGCGAAGTATCGCAATTCATACTCGCAAAATTACTTCATCCTCACAAAACTTCATATTTCTCCGCGCTACTTCTATCATCGTATCATTTTATAACTTTTTTATCCTTTATTTATTACGACACTCGTGAACTATTATCTTACGATATTCAGTACTTACAATCTGAAAGCTCAAGTCTTTACGAATAACATTCTCTTATCAAGAGCCTTGCCTCCTGTGAAAATTACTCCTCTGAAAATATCTGACGATGAAGTTGCTCGTGAGACTGATAGTGATTTTGATTATGAGAGTGATGATGAAGATCTTGATGACGAGAAAGAATCTATTCCTCAAGGAGATGTTCCTGTTGCATATTCTTCAAAGGATGATATCTCGCAAAAGTCGAAAGCTGCTAATGACCCTACTCATCTTAAAGATCCAGCACAGAGTGTTGATGAAGCATGATAACATTCTTTTTTCAATTTATAATTGACTCTTCTGTCCCCCTTTCTTTTGAATTCCTTCCCTTAGTTACTGTTGGTTTTCTTTTTGCGAACAATTCTGTTTTTTAAGAAGTACATCTGATATTTTGCGAAGATGATTTAACCTTTCTTTAATTAAATGTTTTCCTTATTTTTCCCTATTTGATCATATGAAGAAAAATAATATAGAACTCACAGATAAAGCTTAGTATCTCCTTTTCCCCCTATTATTTATCTTTAAATGATTAAACATTGTTGGAGGTATTAGAATATCTTCCTCAATTTATCTTACGGAGTTTCAACTTGTTACGATTGTAAATAAGAAATCCTCCCTTTTAAGTATAAGAAATAAAATATATGAAATATCCTTAATAAGTATACTACATATACAATACCTTTGAAGAAGTATTAGAAGTACTAAATCCGTCAAATGAAGAGATATAAGAAGTATTAGAAGTACTCGATCCACCAAATGAAGAGATATAAGAAGTATTAGAAGTACTCAATTCACCAAATGAATAGATATAAGAAGTATTCAATCTGTGAATAATTACGTAACATATGACGAAGTACAATGATTAATTAACCTTCACCAAATGAAATATCCGTTGAAGAAGTATAATAAATATGAGATATTCTTGAAGAATTATAAGAAGTATTAAACTTTTGGAGAAATATTCAATATATGGAGAAGTATAAGAAGTATGTAATTCTCGTAAACTTTTACGAATATGAACTTATCTGTATTTGATTGCTATCAAAATTGCATCTTTTGTTAAGTCTTCGTTAAAATTCTTCAATGATGTTGTCTTCTTTGATAGGACTTCTTGTAAAAATTCTTCAATGATATTGACAGAGCTGTCTTCTCTTCAAAACTTCATGATGTATATACTTGTATAATTTCTTCAATGATTTTGATGTAATGAATTTCATTAATTTATGTGGTCTTATCATGCCTTCCTAAGTAAAGGTCTTATTTTGCCACCTCTTTTGTAGTAAATTTTTGTATTTGCGATAATATGACAAGCCTGAACATTCTTGCGAACATACAACCTCGTGACATTATTGTCTTGCGATGAAATCAAAGGACGTTTTTACACTTTCATGTAATAACCCATTGATCTCATCTTAACTTCTTTGTTTCATTCTAAGAGTTCTTTTTGTATGTTTTCCTTCTCTCTCTCTCTCTCTCTTTTTTTTTTTTTTTATTAGAATGCTCGCAGAACTTCATTTGTTGCACAAATATGACAAGCCTTTATGTTTTCACAAACAAGAAGCCTCGTGACATTTGCGTCTTATATCACGTATCATCTCCCTAATGGAGGGTGATGTCCTTTATCTTCCCCCTGGTTGCCCCTTCAAGGAAGCGTACATCGACCATACAAGGTTAGCTCTTCCCATCCGGTTCTGCCAACAAACCTTTTTGATCGCAACCTCTTATCCTTTTTGCCTATAGGGATTATATTTACGAGGTTGCACCCTATGGGGTATCTTTGGGCAAAGTGCATCATTTGCCAAGCCTTGTCAAAAATGGCAGATGTGGTTCAACCTCACCCGGCACTCTTGACTCAACCGTGTACCTCGGCGCCTTGATCGTTTTCTGCACTTCTTGGGAAAGAAAGTATGCCTTAGTCGCCCAACCTAAATCCTCTTACACCGCATTTTATATTGCGTAATGTCGCTAGATTAGGTGAGAATCCAAGGTGTCTAACCCGGATAGGTACCCCAATATTGGGTTGTACACCTAAATTTTTACCATGTACTAAGGGCCCTTGGTGGTGTTCCGGTTACCCTTAGCCACGTTTATAGGTACCCCCTTAAATGACATACTTTAGGACTTTGCCTCTTACGAAATATAGCTTCGCGAACTAGGGTGTACGCCACAAAGGTTTGCCTGTATAAAATTTTCTGCGGCTCTCTTTCTTTTTTGGAGGCTGATCACAGATTGCGGTCTTTTATTCGCAAATTAATGAAAGTTTAATCGCAATATAAATTTTGAAACTCGTAACTTTTCCCAATTTCCTGCGAGCAAACAATATTCGTAAAAATTTCATGAGTTTTATGGATAATACCTTTTCAAATATAGTCTGTTCCAAGGTCTACCAAGCCTCAAACCCATGTCTCTCCCTTCGGATCCATCACCGATAATCTCTGCTTCCTACAACTTCTTTAATAACATATGGTCCATCCCATTTTGGTGCTAATTTTCCTCCATTTTCTTTTTGATATGGAGGTGTTTCTCGCATGACCAAATCACCTGGTTTATATTCACGTTCAATGACTCTCTTGTTGTATTCTCGAGCTAATCGTTTCCGATAAATCTTCATATGGTGCAACACCTTTTCTCTTTTTTCTTCCAAATCATCCAATTCACTTAATATTACTCCCGCACTTAAATTTATTTCCCAAGCTTCTTTTATTGTTGTCGAAATTACAACCTCTGTGGGTAATACTGCTTCTACTCCATATGTTAGACAATAAGGAGACATTCCAGTTGCTTCTCTTCTAGTTGTATTGTATGCCCAAACTGCGCTAGGTACTTTCTCGCAGCATCCTTTGAGATGTCCTTCTAATTTCTTTTTGATTGTATCTGCGATTGTCTTATTTGTTGCTTCTGCCTATCCATTAGCTTGTGGATATAACGGGGTTGACTTCCCATATTTTATCCTAAAAGCACTGAGTAACATCTCTATGTTCTTCCCCTCAAATTGTTTTCCATTATCAGATACTAGTTGTCTTTGGAACCCCGTACCTCGCAAATGAGGTTCTCAAATATGAATGTAAAAACATCTTTATCACGAATATGATGTACTGATTTTACTTCTGCGAGCTTCGTGAAATAATCTGTTGCAACTATCAAGTATCGCCTTTGTCCAGATCCAGGTATAAATGGTCCAAAAATATCCAACCCCCATTTACCAAAAGGCCAGCAGCTTGTTGAAGAATTCAATGTGGCCCCTGGTGCATGAATTCTTTTACCATGTCGTTGACATTCCTTGCATCTTCGTACGAACAATTTTGCGTCTGTATGCATATAAGGCCAGTAATATCCTTGTATCTTTGCTCTATATGCTAGAGATCTTCCCCCACTATGATTGCCAGCTTCTCCTCCATGTAACATCTTCAATATTTTTTCTTCTTCTTCGCGAGTTAAGCACCTGAGAGGTGGTCCATTGAAAGATTTTCTATATAAAATTCCTTCTCGCAACTCATAGTTTGTTGCACGACTCTTTAATTTATGTGCTTCTAGTATGTTCCTGGATATTTCTCCTATTGCGAGATATGCATGAATTTCTTTTCTCCAATCTGCGATGTTGTTTGATAACTCTCTTTCTACTTCCATCGCAACAGCTTCCTCAATTTCTTTCTTTTTGTCTACTGATGGGTGTTGAATTGTCTGTATTTGGATATTTCTTGTATTTGGATTTGTCATCATGCTTGGAATAAATGCAAAAGAATCTGCTAGACGGTTATATTTTCTAGATATATGTCTCCATTTTAATTTTGGTATCTTCGCAGATAATTCCTCAACGAGTTTCTTGTATTTCTTCAAAGAAGATTCATTTGTGGTATATTCCCCTTTAATTTGACAAATCACTAACTGCGAATCACTTGTTATCCTTATACTTTCAAGCTTCTTTTCTATTGCGATCTTTAATGCATGCACTACAGCTCCGTACTCTGTTTCATTGTTCGTGGATGCAAATTCTAGTCTGAATGAGAATGCTGTTCTTTCTCCTTCGGTGAAATCAACACGACTCCAATTCCATTTCCCTCACTATTGGATGATCCGTCCACTAGAATTTCCCATCTATCTGGTTCTGTTAACAAGTCTTTTGGATTTCCAAATTCTTCTTCAACATCCATCATTTCCTCTACTGCTTCATCTTCTTCCAAAGGAAATTCTGCAAAAAAATCTGCGACGACTTGTGATTTTTGCGATGACAATACTTCGTATTTTATCTTGTAATGGTTTACTTGTGCATTCCACCTTTCTATTCTTCCGACCTTTTTGTGTTCTTCATGATTGATTCAATTGGGACTTTGGTTACCACTTTTATCACATGTGCTTGAAAGTATATTCGTAACTTGAATGATGCATAAACCAGGGCTAAGATTAACTTCTCCATTTTAGAATAATTCTTCTCTGCTGCATTAAAGGTTTTACTAATGTAGTAAATGGGCCTTTCTACTCCTGCGTCTGCTCACAACAGAACTGCACTTAGAGCATATGGAGTTGTTGCGAGGTATACCAATAATTCTTCGTCTCTCTCTGGTTTCTGTAGTATAGATGTATTTGCGAGGTATTCTTTGATTCCTTGAAAAGCTTTTTCACATTCATCAGTCCACTTGAATTTTGCTCCCTTCTTAAGTATGTTGAAAAAATGCTTGCACTTATCTGACATTCGCAAAATAAATCTTCCAAGTGAAGCCAAGAGTCCATTTAGCTTTTGTACTTCTTTTACCATTGCAGGTGTTGGCATGTCACGAACTGCTTGGACATTTTATGGATCAACTTGTATTCCCTCCTTTGATACTATGTATCCCAAGAACTTTCCAGATGAAACCCCAATTATACATTTCTCAGGATTTAATTTGATGTTGAACTTTCTCATTTGCTCGAATATTTCCTTCAAGTCTTGCATGTAGGAGCGGAATATCACAACAAATAATAACTTACGAAATTGTGGAGAGAAAATACATTTTGCGAGCAAAGAATATTTTGCGAGCAAGAAGGACATTTTGCGAGCAAAGGAAGCCACGAAGGTTCGCAAGATAATCTTCAAATCCGAAATGGCGGGACAACACAACTGTCATCTATTGTAAAATCATATAAATAGCCATTTAGGCATGAGAAGTGGGGGAGACACAATTTGAGAGATGAGGATAATTTTAGGAGGAGAGAGAAATTTTTAGAGAGGGATTTATTTTCTTTATCATCTTCTTCCTCAAAAAATTCTAGAGCTCCAAATATTCATTAATGGAGTCTCAATTGTAAAATCATGTAATTACATACAATCACTAGTGAAGCATCGTGGATGTAGATCACATTGATCGAACCACGTAAAAATCTTTGTGTCTTTTTATAATTTTAGTACTTTAATCTTCATATTCACATCAAATAATTGAGATCATCATATTGGATTCTTATGAGGGTGTAGTTGTGAGATAATCCGCAACTACATAATTGGCGCTAGAAACAGGGACCTAATCTTGTTGGTTCAAGAAAGTTAGAAAAATTGGTTATTGATGGTGATGAATTGTACTGGATTTATGAGCTTTGAAGACAGAAATGGAAGTTCTTTTATTGGCATCTTCAAACAACAAACACATTAGTAGTAGTTCAGGAAGAGAAATGTGGATATGGAGAAATCGTCAAGCAAAATGAAATTTACACATGCTACGTCAACAATCGCTTCCAAAAAGGACAAATTTCTTCTCACTTTTCTTATTCTTTGTTTCATTTTTCAAAATTTGGGAATTTCAAAACACAAATTGAAAAATAAATTGTTTGCGATCTAAACTTTGCTTTTTGTAGAAATTGGATTTATTATGGAAGTTTTGAATTTAAAAATGTTTTTGCTATAAATTTTTAGTAACTAAATCTCGTTTTACAAATTTGTTTAAATAATTTCTGGCAAAGTCAAATTTCAAGATTTTATGTTGGTTAGAGATTTAGAGATTTACATTTCGCAAGAACAAAAACAAGAAGAATATATGTAAAGTTTTCATTCTTCATACGCAAACATTACTCATCTTAATGATCTATAAACTGCTAACCAAATTTACTAATCGTTTGCAGCAAAATTTTTGCAAAAGTTCTGCGTCACTGACGAAGAAATATCATTCCTACGAAGAAATGGGATAAATGTCATCGTGGGTTCGAATCTTACGAACGGATAAGAAGAAGAAATTCAGTAGGACGGTGTGAAGTTCAGTAGTTCACTTTGCACAAGACAATTCGAGTTACATAAACTTTCCAGGGAGATATACGTAGGCAAATAGCTGAGAACTCTTTATGCGAAGAAGTATGTTTTCTCTGTCAAATGAAAAGGAACGAATATACGAAGAAGAATTTAGTTCATGATTGCTTTCATGCGAAGATATAATTTGATAGACATATAATTTCACACCAAATGGCTAAGAAGTGGATGCTGCATGATGAGAGGAACAAAGGATGGTGAAATCCAAGAAGACTACAAACTCATGAAGTGGACTCAGAAAATAGATAAGAAAGGGAGGTGGCAAACTTCTGCGAAGATGAAAGACCAACTCTACTAGATTTCTATAGGCGAAGATAAATGTGTGCGTTCATTTCGCATGATATAGGTAGTAAAGATGCAGTGGACGTCGTCAGTTTCTTCGTTACCAACTAATACGAAGATAGAATAATTTATTAGCAAGACATTTGCAGTACAGCGAAGTAGAACAATGATAGATGGAAAGAAGTCGGATTCACGAGCCATAAATGTGAGCCAACCATCCTAATAGTTTAGGCAAAGCCAGTTAAAATCCTAAAGCAACGAGCTAAGAAGAAAAATGTAGTATTCCATCGAATACCAACTAACGAAGACAAGACAACAAACTCGTGTTAATCAGAGTATAGCACCGGTAACAAAGTCTGGTGAAGGCTCATCAGATAATTATTCAACAACTAATAAAGAATGAAGAAAGACATCTTTCCATTTTCCTACCTACGGATGCAGAAAGACATCTGAGAGTTTGTAAAATATTTGCAAAGGTAATAATTCCTGCGAAGTTAATAGTTTATGCGAAGAAGAAAAACCATCAAAGGAGGGAAATCAAAACGTATATGCATCAGTTCAACATCATACTTCTACTAAGAAACTAAGAATTCCAGGCACGTATTTGTTCAACATCGTTAAGGGAAGCGTGTGAATTCTTGTAAAGTTTCACCACCTATACGAATGAGCTGTTGGTGAAGGTTGCTGCGATTGTTCGTAAAAATAAGGTTATGAAATAAGGTTGAAATAAGGTTGTTAGTGAGCTTTGCGAAATTTCTTATACGATTGTTCGTAAAAATTGACGGAAAGATGGAAAAATGGTTGTTGAGAACAGAATATTGACGTCCTTCACGGGAAGTCTTATTCCCAAGTGCCTGCATTAAAAAAAAAAAAAAAAAAAAGAGTACATGATACCTCAGGTTCAATTTGAAAGAGTTACTTACTCGAGAAGTTTAGGAAATTCGTGATACCCAAGCACTTCCTCAAGAGGTATTCAACCATAGAAGACAAATGAAGTTTACAATGGTGTTCACACAAACCCTATTACGAGAAGAAGTCTAAATGTACACCAGACACTACTTATGAAATAATGGTTCGCAGTAAAGAACTTTCCAAGAACTATGAACTCAGAGAACTCAGTAGTGGTTCGTGAAGTTTAATGAAGAAGTTTACTCGTGAAGTTTACAAGATAACTCGTAAATCACACTGCCCGCGTGAGAACAATGTTACATTTCAAGAGAAAATAGGGGTTATGGAAAAACAAAAGTTCTATGAAATTTATCTTCTCAACAAAAAAAAGGATTTAAAATTCAAGCAAAGCTTCATTAACAATCAAATCTAGAAGGAGACGTACGATGAAGATGGGAGACAGTCATATTTCACTCCGCAACAAAGAAATAAAGAGGGAAATTCGTAAACATTTACTTTGTGGAATTTTACTTTAAGTACCGAATTTTCATTTTCTTTGTTCGTAAATTTTAACTTCGTGAAAATTTACTTCGCAACCATTTACTTCGCGAATATTCATTTAAGTCCGCAATTATTTAACTTCGTGAATGTTTACTTTGTATATATTTTCCAAGGCTTGCATCAACATAACCTACTTCGGGAAGAAGAAAACTACTTAAGTGAACAACAAGCAATCCAACAGAAATATGAGTTTCATGGCGGGTCAAAAATTTAATTCTCATTCTTTCTCATTTTGCAAGCAAGCAATTTACTTCGCAAGAGAAAACAACAAGCTGTAAAAAGGTAAGTAACATTTCCTTGAATACTTTATTTACGGAAGACAAAAGATTTTTGATTTTATTTAGTAAAACCGATATACTCAAAAAATTTCTACAATTTTTAAGATTTCAAAACATTTCAAAGATTATTTTTTTTAGATTGGTGAAAAGTGATACGATCGCAAGATTCAAAAATAAGTTTATCGCAAAAATTTAACGATCTCAAAATTTTCAAAGACTTCAAAATTACAAAAAATATAGAAAATTAAATTCCTATATTTCTATAGAACAATTTTGATTAATACTTCTCATACTTTTCATACTTCTTATACTAAACATTTCATGAAAACATTCAACATTTTATGTACAAGAAAAATTTACGATGAATTTTTAAAAGGCGAAAAAATACCGCCATTTACGATTAACTTGCGAATAAAAGACCGCAATCTGTGATCAGCCTCCAAAAAAGAAAGAGAGTCGCAGAAAATTTTATACAGGCAAACCTTTGTGGCGTACACCCTAGTTCGCGAAGCTATATTTCGTAAGAGGCAAATTCCTAAAGTACGTCATTTAAGGGGGTACCTATAAACGTGGCTAAGGGTAACCGGAACACCACCAAGGACCCTTAGTACATGGTAAAAAAATTTGGGTACAACCCAATAATGGGGTACCTATCCGGGTTAGACACCTTGGATTCTCACCTAATCTAGCGACATTACGCAATATAAAATGCGGTGTAAGAGGATTTAGGTTGGGCGACTAAGGCATACTGTCTTTCCCAAGAAGTGCAGAAAACGATCAAGGCGCCGAGGTACACGGTTGAGTCAAGAGTTCCGGGTGAGGTTGAACCACATCTGCCATTTTTTACAAGTCTTGGCAAATGATGCACTTGGACCAAAGATACCCCATAGGGTGCAACCTCGTAACTATAAGCCCTATAGGCAAAAAGGATAAGAGGTTGCGATCAAAAGCTGGTTGTTGGCAGAACCGGATGGGAAGAGCTAACCTTGTATGGTCGATGTACGCTTCCTTGAAGGGGCAATCAGGGGGAAGATAAAGGGCAGCACCCTCCATTAGGGAGCTGATACGTGCTATAAGACGCAAATGTCACGAGGCTTCTTGTTTGCGAAAACATAAAGGCTAGTCATATTTGTGCAACAAATGAAGTTCTGCGAGCCTTCTAAAAAAAAAAAAAAAAAAAAAAAAAGAAGAAAGAAAGAAAAGAATAAAGAACTCGCAGAACATAATAAAGAAGTTAAGATGAGATCAATGGGTCACTACATGAAAGTGTAGAGACGTCCTGCGATTTTATCGCAAGACGGCAATGTCATGGGGCTTTATGTTCGCAAGAATATTTAGGCCTGTCATATTGTCGCAACAATTCCTGAAGAGGCTAAAATACTATTCAAAGAAGTTAAGATGAGATCAATGGGTTTTTGCATGAAAGTGTAAGAACGTCCTGCGATTTCATCGCAAGACGATAATGTCACGAGGTTGTATGTTCGCAAGAATGTTCAGACTTGTCATACTATCGCAAATACAAGAGTTTACTACAAAAGAGGTGGCAAAATAAGACCTTTACTTAGGAAGGCATGATAAGACCACAGCAACTAATGAAATTCATTACAATCATTGAAGAAATTATACAAGAATATACATCATGAAGTTTTGAAGAGAAGACAACTTCGTCAAGATCATTGAAGAATTTTGAAGAGAATATATATCAAAGAAGACAATTCCATCAAGATCATTGAAGAATTTTGAAGACAATATATATCAAAGAAGACAATTCCATCAATATCATTGAAGAATTTTTACAAGAATATATATCATGAAGTCATAGCAAAAGAGGCGATTTCATTCGCGATCAAAGACAAATTTATAAGAAAATACACAAATAAACTTACGAAGATAATTATATGAATAGATGCAATTCAAAGATATATCAATTTTACCGCAGCAAAATGAGCTAAGTAACACAAACATTAGCTATGCATTATAATAGGTAAGTATTCACATCATACAAACATCATACTTGCATCATACAAGCATCATATTTGCATCATACAAGCATCATACTCGCATCATTCAAGCATCATATTTGCATCATAAATGTATTGCATAAACATTTCATGGCATAAGAATCGCATACGCATTTCATAACATAATCATTACATAAATATTATATTCGCACAAGTATTGTACAAAATTTTACAGGAAAATACCACGAAACTTCGCAGAAAAGTTCATAATTCACAGGACTATTCATAGTTCGTAACACTATATTCGCAACAGTATGATTCGCAACAGTATGATTCGCAACAGTATGTTCGCAGCACTATTCACAGCACTATTTGCAGCACTATTCAGAAGTTGAAATGCGTGAGAAAAACTCGTGAATTCGTAGAAATATTCAGAAGATAACGGGGTTACCACTTGAGGCGGGAGGCAACATAACAATAGAGATGCAATTTAATTATTCAACATTTTCTCAAGAATTCTCCTTCATAGATAAAGAACAGAGGCAACTATGGATACCCAAGAAAATATTTGATGTTCTTTATCTTCTCAGCAAGAATCCTCACCAAAAGTGGAATAATAATTTCACATGAACAGAGTCAATATTTATCACTCTCATCAAGGATATTTTATACTTCTTATATAATTCGAGGATTAAATACTTCTTATACTTCTTAAGGATATTTCATACTTCATATATAATTCGAGGATTAAATACTTCTTATACTTCTTAAGGATACTTCATACTTCTTATATATTTCGAGGATTAAGTACTTCTTATACTTCTTCAAGGATATTTTATATTTCTTATACTTCATACTTCGCAAGATGATACTTCTAATTACTTCTTAAAGCTTCAGAACTTCGCAAAAGAATAGAGGCAAGTATATACTTTTTGAGTTTGATATTCTTTAGCTCGTTCCTTCATCAAAAAAGATCAAAGACTACTCCAACAACCACAGCAAGTGATTTTTTCTTAAATATCGCTCTTCAAGCAATATTCAAGAAAAAAGAGGCAAGATGTAGGAGCGGAATATCACAGCAAATAATAACTTACGAAATTGTGGAGAGAAAATACATTTTGCGAGCAAGAAGGACATTTTGCGAGCAAAGGAAGCCATGAAGGTTCGCAAGATAATCTTCAAATCCGAAATGGCGGGACAACACAACTTTCATCTATTGTAAAATCATATAAATAGCCATTTAGGCATGAGAAGTGGGGGAGACACAATTTGAGAGATGAGGATAATTTTAGGAGGAGAGAGAAAATTTTAGAGAGGGATTTATTTTCTTTATCATCTTCTTCCTCAAAAAATTCTAGAGCTCCAAATATTCATTAATGGAGTCTCAATTGTAAAATCATGTAATTACATACAATCACTAGTGAAGCATTGTGGATGTAGATCACATTGATCGAACCACGTAAAAATCTTTGTGTCTTTTTATAATTTTAGTACTTTAATCTTCATCTTCACATCAAATAATTGAGATCATCATATTGGATTCTTATGAGGGTGTAGTTGTGAGATAATCCGCAACTACATTACACATGATCTTTAGCTTCCTTGCTTTTTATCAACATATCATCTACATATACTTCCAAAGTTTTATGTATCCACTTCGCGAACACTTTGTCAACCATACGTTGATATGTAGCACCCGCATTCCGCAAACCAAATGGCATCTTCACATAACAATACAAACCCCTTGGAGAAAAAAAGGCAGTATGTTCTTGATCTTCTTCTGCGAGTGATATTTGATTATACCCTTTATATCCATCAAGTGAAGTGACTCTATCATGACCTGCAGCTGATTCCACCATTTGTGGTATATCTGGTAATGGAAAACTGTCTTTGGGACATGCCTTGTTTAGATCAGTGAAATCTATGCAAATTCTTATTCCTTTATTCTTTTTCGGAACAATGACCATATTCGCAATCCATTCTGGATATTTTGCTTCCCTTATGATCCCTGCATCCAACATCTTTTGTAATTCTTCTTCTATCTGTACATGATAATTTTGTGATATCTTCCTTATTCTTTGTTTGAATGGTCTTACATTTTTATCTATGTTCAATCTATGACACGCCATGATGGATCAATTCTGGTATCTCATCTACACTTCCTGCGAAGATATCTTTATATTCTCTCAAAAGATCAATAGTTCTTTTTTCTTCTTCTTCATCCATCTTAGTTCCAATTCGCAAGAATAAAGGCTCCTCTTTACTTCCGATATTTATTTCTTTAGTTGGTTCAGCAGCAACATAGCTTGGACTTTGCTCCCCCATAGGTGTTGGTTCTTTGATTATTTTTGCTGGTTCCCCTTCTTTTTCTGGAATCTCATTTGGTATACCTCTACCTTCCTTTGATCTTATTGTATACACTCGGAATTCTTCTTCCTTTTTTGTTTCCTTCGCAAGTTTCCTACGAAGCTGTTTCTTTCTTGCTCTTCCTCCGCATTGTGTTACTTCAATTTGATAACAAAATTTTGCACTATCAAGATCTCCTTTTATTTTTTGTATTCCATTTGGTGTAGGAAATTTGATTCTCTGATGTAATGTTGAAGCAACATCTTTGATCGCATGAATCCACGGCCTTCCTATCAGCATGTTATATGGAGATTCCATATCTATCACACACAAGATTACATGTGTTTCGATTTCTCTAATAATATTCGTAGCAGCTGATGATTTCCCCTTTAGATTTTGTTGTAGATTTTACTAATCCATGAATAAGACATTTTGAATTTGTGATTTCTTAATATTTAATTCCCATCCCCTTAAGTGCATGATAGAATATGATATTAACAGAACTCCCTGTATCAACCAAAATTCGGTTTAATTTCCATTTTTCTACAGCTTTCTTATCTTCTAGCATGATCGGAATTGTGATCACCAATGGTGAAGTGTGGTTCAAGTCTTCATTTGGAATTTCTGCTGCTGAAAATGTGATTTTTCGCTTTTCCCATTCTTCTAAATTTGTTATCTTTTCTTCCTCCATGATCTTTCTTCCTCTACAATCTCGCTTGTATATTTTTCCCTTCATATTACTATGAAATTCATCAATCATTGTCTTTGTGATCATATTACATTCTTCTTTTTTACAATCTCCATATACTGACTTCATTTGATCTTCAAATTTTCCACAATTCCCTCAAATTTAGGCTACCACAATTCTCAAGTTCCCTGTTTCTAGCGCCAATTATGTAGTTGCAGAATAATCTACAACTACACCCTCAATAGAATTAGTAAAAACTCAAGAAGTTCTTGATGGTGAATGATAATTTTCTTATTAATTCTATTAGTTGATTACATAGAATTATCAAAATGGAACTAGAATAGTTACAACTTTTTCTATTCTCTTTCCTAAGATAATTTCTTACACTCATTCAAAGAACCTCTCGAATTTTACATTTGAACTCCTATTTATAGTAAAACTTATGCAGCTGTATATGAATTGCGAAGTATCGCAATTCATCCTCGCAAAATTATTTCATCCTCGTAAAACCTCATATTTCTCCGCGCTACTTCTATCATCGTATCATTTTATAACTCTTTTCTCCTTTATTTATTACGATACTCGTGAACTATTATCTTGCGATATTCAGTACCTACACAGAGTACGAAGAAAAAAAGTTGCAGACAGAAAATGAAGAAGCTAAGCAGAGAAGAAAGAAAGATAGGAGAAGAAAACCAATTATGAAACTTGACTCTCCCTTTTATAGGAAAAGAGGGAAGCCAGCTGAGCGAGACGTGTCAATACAAAAATATAGGTTTGCAACACATGTAAACCAGGGAAGCTGAATTAACGGAACCATGTCGAGGAAAAGTAGTTCAGACATTGCTGCGATAGTTAAGAAGAATTTAAAGTTCTCATGATCTTCTCATCTTCGCAGAGAAAACATGAGAAGAGGCAAGATGTAGTACCAGAATATCGCCACAACGATATTCTCGTGATAAGAACAATGCTTTTACGAGAAGGTCAAATATTCCTATAAGTATAAATGACATTGTTCACGAGAGTGTCGTGAGGATTCTTCAGCGACATTTGGCGAGCGTCACAGGGAAGCGTCATAATAGCTGACGACTGAAGAGACATGTTATGAGAGTGTTGTTTCACGAGGAATACAAAAGTTGGCGAAAATTAACATTGCAAATACCACGATGAGATCGCTAAATAGATCCGAAAGAAGGGAAAAACTTAGCTGTCACCCACTATGTAATTTCCTATATAAAGGGTTCAAGTAAGTCTAGAAGAGGATGATGTATTTTTTTAGAGTTGAGAATATTTTGAGGAGAGAGAAACTCCAGAAATAAAGTTGTACTTCTGGGTTTGAATATTTTCTGTAAACATTTCTGAGATCTAAATAATAAAGTGTCGTTAATTCTTTAATCTTCAATTAGTTTTCTCCTAAATTTCTATAGAATCTTAATATGGGTGTAGTGTGGGAAATCCTGCTACTACACATACACCTCTAAGGTTTTATGTATCCACTTTGCGAACACCTTTTCGACCATTCGTTGATATGTAGCACCCGCATTTCGCAGACCAAATGTCATATTCACATAACAATATAAACCTCTTGGAGCGAAAAAGGCAGTATGTTCTTGGTGTTCTTCTGCGAGTGATATTTGATTGTACCCTTTATATCCATCGAGTGAAGTGACTCTATCATGACCTGCAGCTGATTCCACCATTTTTGGTATGTTTGGAAATGGAAAACTGTCTTTGGGACAGGCTTTGTTTATAATAGTGTAATCTATACAAATTCTTATCCCTTTATTCTTCTTCGGAACAATGACCATATTCGCAATCCATTCTGGGTATTTTGCTTCTCTTATGATTCCTGCATCCAGCATCTTTTGTAATTCTTCTTTTATTTGTGCATGATAATTTTGCGAGATCTTTCTTATTCTTTGTTTGAATGGTCTTACGCTTTTATCTATGTTCAATCTATGACACGCCACTGATGAATCAATTCCTGGTATTTTATATATACTTCCTGCGAATATATCTTTGTATTCTCGTAAGAGATCAATAGTTCTTTTCTCTTCTTTTTCGTCCATCTTAGTTCCAATTCGCAAGATTAAAGGTTCCTCTTCAATTCCAATATTTATTTCTTTGGTTGGTTCTGCTGCAACGTAACTAGGATTTTGCTCCCCCATAGGTGTTGGTTCTTTTATTACGTTCATTGGTTCTCCTTCTTTTTCTGGGATCTCATTTGGTATTCCTTTTCCCTCTCTTGCTCTTATTGTATACACTCTGAACTCCTCTTCTTTTTCGCTCCTTTCGCAAGTTTTCTATGAAATTGTTTCTTTCTTGCTTTCCCTCCACACTGTTTTACTTCAATCTGATAACAAAATTTTTCACTATCAAGATCCCCTTTTATTTCTTGTATTCCTCTTGGTGTATGAAACTTAATTGATTGATGTAATGTCGAAGCAACAACTTTAATCGCATGAATCCATGGTCTTCCCATAAGCATATTATATGGAGGTTCCATATCTACCACACATAAAACTATGTGTGTTTCTATTTCTCCCAGCGGTACTCATAACATTATTTCCCCTTTGGATTTTGTTGTAGATTTTCCCAATCCATGGATAAGACATTCTGAATTTGTGATCTCTTCATATTTAATCCCCATCCCCTTAAGTGCATGATAGAATATAATATCAACAGAACTCCCTATATCAATCAAAACTCGG
Source organism: Papaver bracteatum (assembly GCA_023529315.1). Classification (NCBI taxonomy): domain Eukaryota; kingdom Viridiplantae; phylum Streptophyta; class Magnoliopsida; order Ranunculales; family Papaveraceae; genus Papaver; species Papaver bracteatum. Next base: position 4,148,664 of record JAJJWX010000256.1, read on the forward strand.
TTTAATTTCCATTTTTCTATAGATTTTGTAGTTTTCTTTTCTTCTCGCATGATCGGAATTGTGACTACTAATGGTGAAGTGTGGTTCAAGTCTTTATTTGAGATTTCTGCTACTGAAAATGTGATTTTCTGCTTTTCCCATTCTTTCAAAGTTGTTATTTTCTCCACTTCCATGATTTTTCTTCCTCTACAATCTCGTTTGTGTATCCTTCCTTTCATGTTGTTATGAAATTCACCAATCATTGTCTTTGTGATCATATTACATTCTTCTCTTTTGCAATCTTCATCTACTGACTCCATTTTGATTTTCAAATTTCCAAAACTCTTTCAAATTTCTGTTATATCAATCTTCAAGTCCCTGTTTCTAGCGCCAATTATTTAGTTGCAGGAAATCCTACAACTACACCCTTAGTAGAATTCATAAAACTTTAAGAAGTTCTTGATGAAAAATGACAATTTACTAATTAAGATTCTCAACTGATTACAAATAAGTATGTTAATGGAACTTAGAACAGTTACAACTTTCCATGTTCTCTCTCCTAAGACTTATTCTAATACTCACTTAAAGAACCTCTCCAATTTAACATTTGAACTACTATATATAGTGAAATCTGTACAACTGTATATAGCTTGCGAAGTATCGCGACTTCTATTCGTAAATTTATTCTATATTCGTAATCTTTTCACACTTTTCCCGTGTTTCTTCTATTATCGCATTATCTTGCGACACTTTTCTCTTGTATTTGTTACTATGTTCGTAACCCAATATCTTGCGATATTCTGTCCCTACAAATATATATAGAGATTAGAAATTCTCGAGAAGATAAGTGCATTTAATGCGAAGAGTGGACGTGAGCGGTTAAAAGGCAGCAGTTGAAAAAGACGTGTCAAAATATGGATGGAAGAAGAAGTACGTGTAACAAAGTTCACGCAAAATGCAGAGTCGTGTCAGTACGGAGAGTATGAAAAGATGAACAGTTGCGGCATTTTGAAAAATAATTTCTCATGACATTCTCCCCATCGCAGAGAAGACATGAGAAGAGGCAAGATGTAGGATCAGAATATCGCAAGAAGAACACATTTGCGAAGTTTGGCTAGCAACACATTGCGAGCATCACAGAATGATTTGAAGAATGATGTAACATATGACGATTGCAGAAACATGAGAAAAGTGTGATGACTCTGCGATGATTATAGTGCTTGCGAAGATTGACAATAGAACTCTTGTGAGAATATCGCAAGTCAGATCCTAAAATAAAGGACAAATTAGCTGTCATCCACTATGTAATTCCCTATATAAAGAGTTGAACAAGCGTAAGGAAGGAGAGATCTTTTTCGAGTATTGAGCAAGTCATTTGGAGAAAGGAAGCCTAGAGCGGTTGTTAATTTCTTATCTTTATTTCCTTTCTACCTTGTAAAATTTGTGAGGTTAATCAATAAAATCTGCGTTTGATGATCTAATTAAAAATGACTTAATTGAATGAATTCTTGTGAGGGGTGTAGTGTGGGATTTCCTGCTACTACAGCATCCTCTACTTTAACTTGAGAAAGTGAGGCTCTATGTGTTTTTATGTGTGACTCAAGTCTCGTGTCTATTTTTGTAAAGAAAATATTCTCCTAACAATATAGACAATGGTTCATTAATCTACAAAAGACTTATTCTTCTAGGGTTTCTTGTGCATATGTCTATTTAAATCTTGGTAGACTTCCTCCTTCTTTTAAAAGATACATCATTATAGCACCTGTAACCAGAAGAATCGCTATCAAGAATACAGTTGAAACAGCTAACGTGTATCTGTGTAAAGGGATTTCTTCCTTAAGGGTGAAGAAAGTGAAGTCTGCATGTAATGGAGAAGGTTCTTCCTCTAACTGTCTCTTTTCTAGTTGCCCCTTTGATTTTAGAGGCATGGTGAAAGAGTTCATCAAAAAGAGAAATGGTTTAAAATCTCAAATCATTTTTTCTCTGGAAAAGATAACTCATTATGAACATTTATTGTCTCAATCCAAGAACGCTCTGCATGATTTTAAAAGAGAACTCAGTGAGTTAACTAATATTTCGGAAGATTTGGAGGAATTAAACAATCCCATAATCAATGGGTTTTTCAATAATATTGATGGTGGATTTTCATTTAAGGCTAAAATTGTAAAAGCCAAAATTATGCGCTAACATCTTGCAACAGATAAAGCCATTAATAAGTGATGAATACTTCTTCACTTTACTAATTCACCTAGAATGGAGCATGTGGCAACAATCCCAGTCTATGAATTAAATATAGCATTATTAATTAATGCATAACCAACCTTGTATTTCCTGTACTCATTATCAGTGCGGCATGATGACTAAGTGTTATTCTCAACAGAGCAACACGAACCTCCAAGCATTATAATGAAGCATGTACGAAATACACGTATAGGCTGCAACTCTCGGTGTGTTATACTAGCCCGATTGAGCATATTACTCTCGGTGTGCTATACTAGCCCGATTGAGCATATTCAAATCTGGACTGACCATGTCAGTCTCAAAAATGATCACGACCATCCAACTTCATCAGCATGAATTGCATAGCTCAGATCAGATCCATGACCCCAAACAGGTATTGGAATATTCACTACCGAACCAACGCGGGCCTCGCATGGTCGGCCTCCCCAAAAGATTGGCATAGCTTTCCAAAAAGTCCAGGCCAGAGCAGTATGGACGGAAAACCCTAAATTAGGGTTTGCGACACATGAAATGTGTCGCAAAACAGTCTCAACCATCCATCTTCACAGGTATAGATGGTGGGTGTAGATGTAGATTCAAAGGGCCCAGAGCATGTCAACACAATCACGGTGGGCCCGCCTATATACCTGACCGATCGGTCAGGACCAACCATGGTTGGTCATCCCAATTCGTGCGCCCAAAAAGAGCATGACGCACGGCCGTGAAACCCAAAATTAGGGTTTTGAACATCACGAGCGTCCATTTTCTCCGACACGAATGAAGGGTCCAAATTAGATTAAGAAGGTCCGGTCATATCAACATGACCACCGTGGGACCATCTATCCCCTCACCTAATCGTCCAAGTCATACCGTGCCTGGTTATCCCAAATCGCACGCCCAAACTAGCATGGTCACACTTCCCAATTGCAAACTAATCTCGACCACTCAACTTCGCTGGACAATTTGAGTGGCTTAGATCACGTTTTCATGGGACAATCATGTATAGGCGTGAACACCAGCCTACCACCTACATGCCAGACCAATCGGCCAAGACCGACCAAGATTGGTCATCTTGGAACGCGTGCCCGAAGTTGGCACGATGTGCGGCTTTTGCGACACCAGTTTTCTGTCGCAAATTGATCTCGACCACTCAACTTCGCCAGACGAATTTAGTGGCCCAAACCACACTTTCATGAGACAATGGGGTATGGGCGCCTACACCGTCATGCCATCTACACGCATGTATGATCAGCCAACCAAAATCGTATCCCAAGCTTGGATTCAATCAGGCTGAAGAGTGGTGCTTGCGCACCTCCTCCAAAACCCTAATTTCACCAACGGTCGCAGATGAGTGTATCAAAGATCATCTCGTCCGTCCAACTTCACCGGCTTGGTTATGCAGCCCTGGTCAGGAGTTAATTGGTCAGTGAGGCATCATGGTGATCACCACCCGTCACTCTACCACACCATATGGTCGGACAAGGGAGGACTTGCTTGTGCAACCTCCAAACCATCACATGAAATAGGCTGGACATGTGTAGTTGCAGGAATTCCCACACTACACCCTATTCAAGAATTTTTCAATATTTATGACACAATTTTAAGATTAAGGATCTTTTTTATTAATATGATATTAAAAGAATTAGAGAAATCAAGAACACAGAACACTTAATAAGATTTTCTCTCTCCTAAAAAATTTCTTAGCACTCAAAAATTCATCCCTTTCTCTGGAACTATTCATTTTCTTTATATAGGCATTTACATAGTGGATTACAGCTCATGACAACTCATTTACATCTACGATTCCCTTTAATTTCGGATCTAGGTTCTTGCGATAAATCGCAATTAGCACCGCCTTATTCATTCGCAAGTCTTATTGGTTCGTCACAGAAATGTCACACTTTACTCATGTTTCGTCGTTTTCATCCGATATGTCATTCCTTACGTCACTCGAGACATGTCGCAGAATATCATTGATGTGTCGCAGAACTGTTGTTTATTTCGCAAGAATATTGTTGTGACAATATTCTGATCCTACATCTTGCCTCTTCTCATATCTTTTCTGCGAAGGAGATAAAGATCATGAGAATTTACTATTCTTGATTTGCCGCAACTCCTTACTTCTTACCCGACAAAGTTCCTTATTTTACGTTTTACTGTTGGCACGTGTCAATCTCTACTTTTTTACCGATCAACCCAGTTACCCATCCTTCATCTATAAATAGATGTCCCACTCGAGGAAAGATTTTCTTTCATTCTCTCTCTTTTCTTCAACTTATTTCTTTTTCGTCTGCAATTTTTTCTTTCCTAGTATCCTTCCTGCTGCTGCTCTAATGGAGACTCAAAGGTATGTTCTTATCTTGAACCTTATTTTGTTCATGTCTCATCATTTCTATCGTCTGATTTTATTTGTAATCCCCATATTCTATATTATCCTTTTCAGTAACACTACTTCTCAGATTAAGATTACTGTCAAAAACCCTAACCCTAAAGTTTCTCAAAAAAGGCGTGTTGGGAAGGCGAAAAGATCTGAGAATGATAAGGTAGTAATAAACACTTATTTCTTTGAAATAACAATATTGTTGCCTCTGTTTCTTATCTACATTATTATTCGCAGGGTGAAGAAAATATTTCTAGACCTCTTAAGCGTTCTCGTCAAATTAAAGCTCTTCCAGATGAAGTGGATATTCTTGATTTCTTGCCTGCAGACCCTGTTCCATCGCAAGATAAATCTTATCCTTATCCTCGCGTAAATTCTAATATTAACACCACTGCTACTTCTTCATCAATTCCAAATGAACCTATTGATGCTGATATTTCCATCCATATTTCAAGAGTTGCGATGGATGAATCTTTAATAACTAAAACTAAAGAGAATGAATCAGCAGCCCATGCTCTTGCGACTAATGAAACTGTGGTGAATGAAACCATGGTAAATAAAACTGCGGCGAATGAAGCCGTGATGAATGAAGTTGCGATGAAGGATTTTGCAGTGAATGAAGCCACGATGAATGAAGTTGCGATGAAGGATGCTACGGTGAATGAGACTGTAACTGCGACTAACCAAGTTCCTTCTTCCACCCCTACTACCGCGAGTAATTTTAATCTTCAAGTTATTGTCGCCAAAGCTTCTTCCTCTACTTCTCTTCCTTCTTCTCAAGAAATAGCAACAGGGGTTGAAGCTGCTTTTCAAATATTATCTGAAGTTTTGAATAATGCTATGAAATATTCTACAGACCCTGCGAGACAAGATATTTGTATGACTCTAAGCAAGCATCTTGGATCCTGCGGTTCTTCGTCTAAGATAACTGCTTTAGAAAGTGAAATTGAAACCTTGAAGAAGAATCTTCAAGCAAAAACTTTAGAATGTGAACTTCTCGATCATAAGTTTCGCAATTCTGAATTAGACTGCGAAAATCTTCGCAGCAGAAATGATGATCTGAAAGGTACAACTTTCTTGCCTCTGTTTTTGCCTCAATAATTCTTTGTTTTCTATATACTCAATTTTTCTTTATTTATTTGTTGATGCATATTTAGCTTCAAAATATAACCAATTATTGAAGATACTTGAATGGGAAACAATCGCTGATGAGGCCCGCATTGGGAAAGAGTCTTGGAAGAATCAATTTGATAGATTGAATACCCTTCACACATATTCAATTGACGAGATAAATAATCTTAAGAATGAGAATAATCAGCTAATTTGTGAACGAGATCGCCTAAGTAATGAAGCCACTCAACTTTTATACTCGCTAAATCAGACTAATTTGAGGGTGGAATCTTTACTAGATGAAAACAAAACCTTATCAAAAGAGAAACGTAGCTTTATGAGTAAAACAATGGTTTATTCGCAGCAATTGAGTAATCTTCAAAAGCTGTGTGACAACCAAAAGCAATCTCTTCGTGTATTGAAAGATGAGCTTAAAAAGATAACCGAATCATCTGCCGCTGAACAAGAGAAACTTATAAAAGGTAGATTAGCTTTGAGAATAAAAGTTAACAGTCTCAAAGATGACTATGCTCTACTGAATAACTCCCATTCCTCCTTAAAAGAAGAAAATACTCATCTTCTTTCTAAAGAAAAAAGTATAAAATCTCGTTTGAAAGGTAAAGTTGGTGATACTTTCGATGATACCATGAATCAATGGAAGAATTGCTTCCTTAACATAATTCAAACTTTATCCTCTCAAAAGGAAGGTAGTCATTTTGACTGCCTCGTCTATTTAATTACTTCTTTGTATTTTCCCATCTTATTTCTTGCGAAAATTCCATCTAATATGTGATTTTTCTTCTGCAGAATCTGAGAAGCACCTTCAAGCTTCAATCTCTGATCTGTCTATGAGGTTGGCCAAACTTCGCAAAAAAAGAACACTCGCGCTTTCTAACTCTCAATGAGCTTTAAGAAGATTTGACTATCTTGAATATTTCAAAGATATAGAGATCGAAACCTAGGAAAAGAATTGCCTCCGTAAGGCGCATTTAGGCGCTGAGGTTCTCATAAACAATGTTCTATTATCTCATTCTTTACCTCCTATGAAGATCAAACCCTTGGAGATAGATAATAACGAAGTCCTTCGTCTCATAGATGAAGATATAAATTATTCAAGTAATGAAGAAGATTTTTCTGAGGATGAACAAAACCTACCTAAAGAAATAGAAGAAAAAGAAAACCCTCTCAATGATGGAGAATATCAAGAAAATCCTCATAAAGAATCAAAAGAACATAATTCTCCACACAAAACAATCACTGGTGATGGAGAAACCCAAGCTGAAAAAGGTGTCGATGATGAAGATAATAGTAGCGAACAAGAATAATAAATTTAAGGAAGAATATTCTCTGGAGTTTTATATTCTTGCGAAATATCTTGTTCTTTTCCTTGTCCTGCGAATGATTGTAATTTTTGAATCTCTTTTGCGAAACATTGCAGTTTTTGTAACCCCATCATCTTCTTCTAATTATATATTTTTATTAATCTGAATCCAATATTCATAAATTCTTGTAACTTGATTATCTTCTTTTTTATTATTTTAATTCTTCTCAAGGAAGATAATGAAATATTGTTTTACAATCCCCATATTTGCCCCTCATAATCTTCCTTGTGAAGTATTGAATTTGTTACCCTTGTAAGAAATCCCATACTTGCCTCTTCTCATCAATCTGCAATATGATAAATGAATTATCGCAATCAACGCTGCGAAAAATTTGTTATATGCTTTGCAGATATAACCTCTCTTGTGGTCTTATTTCTCCTTCCTAGTTAAAGGTCTTATTATGCCACTTTTATGCGACAAGATCGGAGGGATTCTTACTTTTACATTGATCTTACCTTATCATTTAATTTTAATCTCTGTGACAATATGATAAATCTAAGCCTTCTTGTGAGATTAATCTCTCTTTGCTTTTTAAGACTTATGACTTTGTCGTCTTTTCAATGAAATCGCAGGACATGTTTGCAATTTATATCCTCTTATTATTGATTTCATTTATTTCATCTTTTGATCTTATCGCAAAAACCCATTGATCTCATCTTAACATTTCTCTTTAGGCTTTTTGGCCTGTCACGCGGCAATATGACAGGCCTAAATATTCTTGCGAATATAAAGTCCCATGACATTGCTGTCTATGTCACGCGACAATATGACGGGCCTAAATATTCTTGCGATTATAAAGTCCCATGACATTTCCGTCTTTTTTGATACACAACTCCCTAATGGAGGGTATCTCCCTTATCTCTCCCCCCGGTTTCCCCTTCAAGGATTATACATCGGCCATACAAGACTAGCACTTTCCCATCCGGTTCTGCCAACAACCAGTTGTTTTCGCAGCCTTGTCCTTTATGCCTTATATGGCTTATAGTTACAAGACTGCACCCTAAGTGGGGTTTTCTTTGGGCCGAACACATCGTAAGCCAAGACTTTCCGCAGATGGCCAGGGTAGGTTCATCCATCCCGGGCACCCACAGCTCAACCGTGTACCTCGGCGCCTTGATCATACTTTTCATTCCTTAGGAGAAACTCTTGGGCGCCCAAGTTATCTCTTCCGAATTGATTTTCTATAATCCCAAATCTCCATGACTAGGTTCCAGCAGCGGTATAGCCTTTCCCATATCCATGCAAAGAGATACCCCCCTTATGACGCACTTTAAGGACATTGCCTCTTACGGAATAGAATCCGCGAACTAAGGTGTACGCCATAAAAGTTCGTCCCATTCTTATATGTTTTTAGGAAATTTTCGCCCGTTTTATGCATTTGCATTAAAATTCTTAATTATTTCGCAAATTATTGCGGAAAATAGCTTTTATATTTAGCCACCTTTGTTCTTGCAAAACATCTCTTTTTTTCTCTCGCAATTTTTTGCGTGTAATCCATTCATTCTAGTCTTTCAAACCTTTATTGATAATATTTTATTAGATATTGTCTATTCCATGGTCTGCAAAGTCTTTGACCCATGTCTCTTCCTTCTGGATCCATTAATTTATATGCTCCAGTTCCAACTATTTCTTTGATGATATATGGCCCGTCCCATTTTTTCGCTAATTTTCCTCCATTTTCTCGTTGATATTCTGGTGTTTATCGCAGAACTAGATCTCCAACTTGGAATTCACGCTTCTTTACTCGTTTATTATATTCACGAGCTAATCTGCGATGGTAGTTTTCCATATGTTGTAATGCCTTTTCTCTCTTCTCTTCTACCTCATCAAGTTTGTCTAGAATCATACCAGCACTAAGATTCTTTTCCCAAGCTTCTCTTTTTGTTGTAGGAATAGCAACTTCTGTTGGGAATACTGCTTCAACCCCATATGTTAAACAAAAAGGAGATTCCCCAGTTGCTTCTCTTCGTGTTGTATTATAAGCCCAAACTGCATTATGAACTTGTTGACACCACGTTCTATGATGCCCTTCTAACTTCTTTTTTAGAATATCTGCGATTGTTTTGTTAGTTGCTTCAGCTTGACCATTGGCTTGTGGGTATAAAGGAGTCGATTTTCCGCACTTTATCTTGAATGCATTAAGTAACATCTCTATATTTTGTCCTTCAAATTGTTTTCCATTATCTGAAACCAACTGCGCTAGAATTCCGAATCTGCAAATAATATTTTCAAATATAAATGTGAAAATGTCCTTATCACGAATATGCTGTACTGCTTTAACTTCCGCCCATTTTGTGAAGTAATCTGTTGCGACAATTAAGTATCTCTTTTTCCCTGTTCCCGGCACAAATGGTCCCACAATATCTAAACCCCACTTTCCAAATGGACAAACATTTTTTGAGGATGTTAATGTTTCACCTGGTGCATGTATTCTTTTTGCAAATCTCTGACATTCCTCGCAACTTCTTGATAAATTCTTTGCATCTTCATGCATATATGGCCAATAATAACCTTGCATTTTAGTTCTGTATGCTAAATATCTTCCGCTGCTGTGATTACCAGCATCCCCACTATGTAACATTTTTAATATTTTCTTTCCTTCTTCTTGTGTCAAACATCTGAGGGAAGGCCCATTTAAAGATTTTCGATATAACACCCCATCTCTTAACTCATAATTTGTTTCTCTACTTTTTAATTTATGTGCTTCTAATCTGTTCCTTGGAATCTCCCCCCTTGCTAGATATGCGTGAATTTCCGCACGCCAATCTGCGATAATTCGACTTGATTCTTCGCCATTATTTTCTACTACCATTGCCTCAGCTTCCTCTTCTTCTTCTTTATTAATTGATGGTGCTATGAGTGTTTCTATTTTTATATTTCTCATAATGGATCTACCATCATACTTGATATAAACGCAAAAGCATCTGCAAGCCTGTTATCTCTTCTTGAAATATGCCTCCATTTGAGTTTTGGAATTTTCGCAGATAATTCTTCAACAAGTTTCTTATATTTTTTCAAAGATATATCGTTAGTTGCATATTCCCCTTCAATTTGGCGGATAATCAATCAATCGTGAATCACCGGTAACTCTTGCATTCTCCACCTTCATTTCTATCGCAAATCTTAGAGCATGTACTACAAACCTCATATTCTGTCTCATTATTGGTAGATTCAAATTCCAGTCGAAATGCAAATGCCATTTTTGCGCTTTCTGGCGAAATAAAAACGACTCCCACTCCATTTCCTTCTCCATTGGATGATCCATCTACTAATATCTCCCACCTATTTGGTTCTGTTAAAATATCTCTAGGATCCCCATATTCTTTTTCTATATCCATCATGTCTTCTACAGCTTCATCATCCTCCAAAGGAAATTCTGCGACAATTTGAGATTTTGGCGAAGATAGAATTACATATTGGATCTCAAAATGCCCCACTTGTGCGTTCCATCTTTCGACTCTGCCTGATCTCTTTGAATTTTTCATTACTGACTCAATTGGTACTTTTGTTAGTACTTTGATTTTATGCGCTTGGAAATATATGCGAAGCTTAGAAGCCGCATAAACTAATGCCAAAATTAGCTTTTCAATCTTCGAATAATTTTTCTCCGCAGCATTAAATGTTTTGCTGATGTAGTAAATAGGTTTTTCAACTCCTGCGTCATTTCGCAAAAGTAATGCGCTTAAAGCATGTGGAGTTGTCGCAAGATATATCAGCAACTCTTCTCCTAGTTCAGACTTCTGTAAAATGGATATATTCATCAAATATTCCTTAATTCCTTGAAAAGCTTTCTCACATTCATCTGTCTATTTAAATTTTGTTCCCTTCTTTAGTATGTTGAAGAAATCTTGCGTTTATCTGATGATCGCGAAATAAATCTTCCTAGTGAGGCTAAAAGTCCATTCAATTTTTGCACATCTTTTACTGTTGCTGGAGTTGGCATATCTCGAACAGCTTGCACCTTTTCAGGATCAACTTGTATTCCTTCTTTTGATACAATATATCCCAAGAATTCCCCAGATGATACTCCGAAAGTACATTTCTCAGGATTTACTTTGATATTAAAAAGCCGCATCTGATCAAAAATTTCCCTTAAGTCCTGCACATGATTTTTAGCTTCTTTGCTTTTTACCAACATATCATCCACATATACCTCTAAAGTTTTATGTATCCATTTCGCGAACACCTTTTCCACCATCCTTTGATAAGTTGCTCCTGCGTTTCATAACCCAAACGACATCTTTGTGTAGCAATATAGTCCTCTGGGAGCAAAGAATGCAGTATGTTCTTGATCTTCTTCCGCAAGTGGGATTTGATTATAGCCCTTGTATCCATCTAACGAAGATATTCGATCATTTCCTGCGGCAGATTCCACCAGCTGCGGAATATATGGCAAGGGAAAACTATCTTTGGGACATGCTTTATTTAGATCAGTAAAATCAATGCAAATTCTTATCCCATTATTTTTCTTGGGAACTACTACCATGTTGGCGATCCATTCTGGATATTTTGCTTGCCTTATAATTCCTGCGTCGAGCATCTTCTGCAATTCTTCTTCTATCTTGGCATGATAAGTAGTCGCAATCTTTCTTATTCTTTATTTGAATGGTCTGACATTTTTGTTAATCTCCAATCTATGGCACGCAACAGATGGATCTATTCCAGGCATCTCGTCCATATTCCACGCAAAAATGTCTCTGTATTCTCGCAGAAGATTTACAATTTGCTCTTCTTCCTCCACATCCATCTTAGTTCCAATTTTCAGCATTTTTGGGTCTTCTTCACTGCCAACATTTACTTCTTTTATGGGTTCTACTGCAATATAACTAGCTTCATGTTCTCCCATTGGTGTTGGTGTTTTTATTACCTCCGCTGGTTCATCACTTTCTTGCGATACATCGTTAAATATTCCTTTTCCTTCTTCTGATCATATCATGTAAATCTTGAATTCTTCTTCTTTCTTTTCTTCTTTCCTCATTTGTCTGCGCTGTTTTCGCAACTGAATTTGATTTTCACAATTATTTACTTCATTCTGGAAACACAATGCTGCACAATATGTATCTCCTCTAATCTCTCCAATTCCGCTAGGCATAGGAAATTTTATGCATTGATGTAGAGTTGATGATACAGCCTTGATTGCATGTATCCATGGTCTTCCCAACAACATATTATATGGTGATTTCACGTCCACTACACACAAAGTTATCTGCGTCTCTATTTCCCCCAGCGGAATTCGCACTATAATTTCACTTTTAGGTTTTGTTAGAGATTTTCCAAATCCATGAATATTATATGTTGGACTAAGCATTTATTCATCTTTGTATCCCATTTTCTTGAATGTGTGGTAAAACATTATATCCACAGAACTTCCTGCGTCCACCAGAGTCCTATTCACATCCCACTCTTCTGTAGATCTTATTGATTTCTCTTTTCTTGTTGGTACAATGACAATCGTGATCACTAATGGAGATGTATGACTTAAATTTTCTTTCGGAATTTCTGCTGCCGTGAATGTGATCTTCTGTTTTTCCCAATCTTTTAGCGGTGATACCTCCTCTTCCGACATGATTTTCTTTCCTTCAAAATCTCTCTTGTGTATCCTTCCTCTAATATCTTCATGGAACTTATCTATCATCATCTTTGTTATTACATCACACTCCACTTTATTTTGATTATATTTGACTTTAACCATCTTTTCTTCCATCAATTTTCTTGATATTCTTCTAACTCTTTAATAATCTCTTTCTTTTACCTAACTTTTACTATGATTTTCAACTATTCATCCCTGTTTCTGGGCGCCAAAATGTAGTTGCAGGAATTCCCACACTACACCCTATTCAAGAATTTATCAATATTTATGACACAATTTGAAGATTAAGGATCTTTTTTATTAATATAATCTTAAAAGAATTACAGAAATCAAGAACACATAACACTTAATAAGATTTTCTCTCTCCTAAAAACTTTCTTAGCACTCAAAAATTCATCCCCCTCTCTGGAACTATTCATTTTCTTTATATATGCATTTACATAGTGGATTACAGCTCATGACAGCTCATTTACAGCTAAGATTCCCTTTAATTTCGGATCTAGGTTCTTGCGATAAATCGCAGTTAGCACCGCCTTATTCATTCGCAAGTCTTATTGGTTCGTCACAGAAATGTCACACTTTACTCATGTTTCTGTCGTTTTCATTTGATATGTCATTCCTTACGTCACTCTGAGACATGTCGCAGAATATCATTGATGTGTCGCAGAACTGTTGTTTATTTCGCAAGAATATTGTTGTGACAATATTCTGATCCTACAACATGAGGCTATTTTGAGATGCTCAAACAACGATGTTTCATACATGTTGGATACACTCGATGTAGTACCTGCATAGAATGCGCACGATACTTCACAAGTATCAACTTTCTAAATAACGTAGTTATTTAATCTAGCATTACATGCTAATTTTTATGGGTCCCACGATCCACACGCTCGAGACATCAGTCATGTCACAAACTGGGGGATACATACTTGGGTATTGGTCTGGCGGTTTACAGTGTGCAGCGCACAACGCTCCATCACAAGAACGTGTCAGGAAGTCATGGACGGTTAGTGATGATGGGAGAAGTGGGCAAGACTGGTCGTATGACACTAACACATTACTCCACTACTCCACTTTATCCACTTCCCACGAGATACGAGGGTTAGGCTAAAAGACTTGTATAAATAGGTTCTCCATCCTATTTTTCAAACAAGACAAGACAACAGAAACAAGTGTTGATACAATCGTATTCAAACACCAAAACTGATAGCTTACATCCTGCAAGCCAGTTATTTCATATTTCTTATACAAGTCATACATAGCCAACACCTTCACATTCTCAACACCTTCTTCGCTTCCCTCCCTAAGATCAACCCCATCTCCTTCACTTTGTGACCGAAACAAGTTTGGAACGGCCATTTCTTGGTTTATGCCGGATTTGCACAGATTGATTTCTCGAATCTACAAGCACTCACCGCGCAGTGTATTTGTTTAAGGTTTATATTCATTCCTCATCCACATACCCTAAATTACCAAAACCGGCAGGAATAGTTTTCACCCATAAATAAATAATGAGAAGGAATTCTCAGTAGATGCTCTGAGAAAGATCTACGACAACTAGTAAGTCTTCTGATAAGAAATCTTCTATGGTTTCTGTTTTATTTAGAAGAATAACTAGTGTTTTGGAATAGCAATGATTGTGATTACACATAGATATATCCAATGATTTCATCTTCTTGTTTTTAGATTTTTTTGGTTTAAAAATTCTAAGTTTGCTTGGAAGATGATGGTTGCAGTATTAATCGTTTTGGTTTTATATATTGCAATATTTTGATGGGATGTGTATATTTACGTCCGTGAACTTGATTGTCCAATATTTTGTCAAAAGTAAAGTCGTTCACGAATTGGTATGCAAATATTGATAAAGGAATGAATGGACTTTTGTCAAAACACGTTAAGCCTATATTGTCAATTGTTGATGTAAGATAGGTTAAAATCTTTTGTGATTCAAGGATAAAGTCTATTATGTCACTTTGTGATGGAAAAATAGAATAGGTCCTTGTTTTGTTATCCACGTTATAGAGCTTAATTGTTCCATATTATTATGTATTACCATGAAGGTTCCATTGTGTATCTCATGTTGAGCACGATACAACTAAGTCGATTTCTTATTGGCATGGTTGGTGTTCCATGAGATGCTATATGTTGAGCATTAAGAACTAAATTAGTCAACTTGTGTGGTTATTTAGTTTGTATTCCATGAGTTCTCTCATGTTGAATACATGTACGGTTAAGTTTGTCATTTCCTATGATAATCTTAGTCGGGGTTCCATAATCTCTTATGTTGAGCCCAAATGAACTAAATCAATCATCTTGTGTGATTATTTAGTTAGCACTCCATAGATTTTTCTCATGTCGAGTGTGGACAATTGAATTGATTACTTTGTGATTAGTTTAATTGTGTAATCTGGTTAGAGTATTTATGGGTTCTCTTGTGAATAATCTAATCGATGAATTAAGTCTTCATAAGTTTACTTGTGTTGAGCATATTTAGTCAAATTAATCTTGGTTCGCTTTGGTTAATATGATTGAATATTTTGGATTCCAAATTCATACTTGTATGCAATTTGTTGAGTCTAAAGAAATTCTTCTTTTCTCTTGAAATTAAGGCCTCTCTTGTTGTTCCTTTGGGAATGACACCTAATGGGGGAGAGTTCTTTTGAACTTTTGCTTAATTTCCAAATCTTTGTGGGGAGCGCAGTTGTGGAATTTTTAGGGGTTATCTTGTATCTTTATAAACTCCTTGATGAATGCATTTAGCCTCGGCTTTATGATTGGATCTAAACAAGATGATAGAACATTTACCTTTGGTCATGAAATGCCTCTTACGGAAATTTCATTAGGATCCCGTTCTTGTACCTTTTCCAATTTTATTGAAAAAAAGGGGGAGAATTAATTATAGTTCATACTACAAATACATATGGTTTTCGGATCATTATGTAAGGGGGAGTGGTTTCCATGTGAGATGGAGTATTGACTAAGATGGAGTGAAGTATCATCATAGTATTGTTGTTGAAGTTGTGATACAATTGGACTTTGATGCTGTGTAATAATACTATGACACTGTATAACAATGATTGAGAACCAATGCTCTTCTCATTGTTATAGCTATGGATTTTCAACAACGATGATGCTAAACTTACAACCTTTGGGATCATTGGACTACTTGGAAGTGACGAAGATTTCGAGTATTGTTGAAGATTAAACATGTGGAATAGGAGCTACAAATTTTATTTATATAATTTTTGTATTCCATAGGTATTAATAGTTTTGCCACTAAAATTGACAAAGGGGGAGATTGTTAGAGCACTGCTCGGTCAAACTCGCATGCGGTGCTATCTTAAGCATGTTTTTCAATCTTAGTGATCAAAACTATAAAGTCTTAATATCTAGTCTACTATAGCTAAGGTCTCGGACTAGGATAGAAAGTGTAGTTGAGCTCAAGAACTCCATGGCAATTATTATAAAAGACGAAGGACTACTCAAGGAATCAGTGGATCTTCATCGACTAAAAGGTATGTGGAGACCTGAACTTATCTATCACTCAAAAGTCTATCTACTCTATCTCCTATCTTGAGACAAAAGTCGTTTTACTATATAGACTAAGAATATGCACATGTAACATTTCGAGCTGAGTATATCTCGCTTATCTATTTCTCGAAATGGGTGTTGGTAAATCTTTCGCTTTAGCCAAGTTCATCTTTGACTAGTGAAGAAAGTCATGTTATGTTTCAATCACTTTGGAAATCGCTCTGACGAAAAATGGTTTGTGAATAACAACTATATAACGCCCTCTGAGAATGTTTCAATGATTGAAATGAGAGTTTAGACTATATAACCATTGTGGGATATAAACATTGTTGTGGAAACACTTATATGTATAAGTCCTTAACACTTGAACCGAAGTTTGCAAAATTTGTTGATCAAGTGGAACCGGAATGTGAGCAGCAACTTAGTCCGCAAACTGGCGTAAGTTCTTGAACCCGAGAATATCTGCTGAATTTGAAGCTCAGGTGCAGTCCGCGAACCCAGTCCATGAACTGACGGAAGTTCTCATCTTGAGAAATTCTTCTGGAGTTTATTAACTTCAACCGGTTAGCTTGAGTCCGCGAACTCAAGAGGATATGTCTGAAAACGTTGTTCGTGATCTAATCTTAAATTATTAAGGAATGCTTTTGCAAACCGTGGCTTTATAGTTCATAAAATGATTCGAGTGAATCACATTGTTTTTGATTCAATTGTGTCTCTTGTAATACTTGGGATCTCATAGCAATTGAACAACTCTCTAACTAGTTCATTTGAGTCATTTGGACTAGTTATGGTGAAGAAGAATATGGTTGATATGAAAGTTATCATTTGGCTAACCATTTGGTTGACTAATATTGAACCAACCATTGTACACGTTTGGGTACGGTTACATGAACTGAAAACATCAAGTACATGTGTGTATGACAAGCTAAGTTTTCGATCTAACGGTTGAGATATATTAGCTTGTGTCTAATCAGGTTTTCATATAACGGTGAATATTGAATGCTTTGTTACTAAGCTAACATTGATTGCAAACCATGATTTGAAAGACTATATAAGGGAGAACTCTAGCAACTGGGAAACCTAATCCCCACACATTATGTGTGATACTAGTTTGCTAAATCTAGAGTCGATTCTCCTTTAACCTTTGGTTTTATTCTCTAAAACCAAGTTAACGACTTAAAGACTTCATTGGGATTGTGAAGCCAGACCGATACTACTTTTCTTATAGTTGTGTGATCTGATCTTGCTGTTTCTATCGTACGAGTACAATTGTAATAATTGACTTGAGATTTTTATCTCCGATAGGCAAGATAGAAGTAGTCACAAACATATTCGTCTCATTGTTTGTGATTCCTCAATAATCTTCTTCACTGTGTCAATTAAGTTTATTGTGAGGCGATTGATGAAACTGAGCTGTTTTTCGGGAATATAAGTCTGGTTTTATCGATTGGTTCTTGTTCACCTTGATTTTTCAAAAGACGGAACAAAAATTGTAGGTTTATTCGTGGGAGACGAATTTGTTTATTAAATACTTTGACTTTGGGTCATAGCTGTAGGATCAGAATATCGCTACAACAGTACTCCTGTAATATTTACAACGAAAGCGTTGCGAGTTAATCAACAACACATTGCGAGCATTGCAGATGACAGAAAGAATGACGCAATGGGTGATGATAGCCAAAACACGAAAAAAGCATGATGATACTGCGAGTTTCACAAATACCTGCGAGGGTGGGTATTATAACTACTACGATAATATCGCAAGGAAGATACGAAATTAAAGGAAAACTTAGCTGTCATCCACTATGTAACTACCCTATATAAAGAGACCCAATAGATTCAGAGAGATGATGATGTATTTTTGAGTGTTGAGAAAGTCTTGAGGAGAGAGAAAATTCAATAGAGCGGTTGTATTCTTGATTTCTCCCATTTCTTGTAAACATTTCTGAGAATCAAATAATAAAGTGTTGTTTTTAATCTTCAAATATGTCTTAATTACAGTAAATTCTTATCAAGGGTGTAGTGTAGGATTTCCTGCAACTACATTTTGGCGCCCAAAACAGGGATGAATTGATGATTGTTTGTAGAAAAAGGTGAAAATTGACATTGTGATTAGAAGGAATTTGGAAAAATTAGTGAAACATCTTATGCAAGTTTCAACAGCTCATCAAAATCAATGGCTAGGAGAAGAAGAAATACGTCAGAACCTCCAACAACCGTAAGGAGGAGTAAAAGACTTGCAGTAGGAGAAACGAATGAAATGGGAGAATCTTCAAGAATAAGAACAAGAAGAAATAGAACAAGGAATGATGGAGAAAATCAAGTTCAACATCCAAATCAGCAAACACCAATACAAGGTAGAGCTATGGATTATGATAGAGTGGTTGAAGGATTAATTCATGGAGAAGGCGAAAATGAAACAGCAGATGATTTAATACAAAGAATACAGGAGGAAAGGAGGTTAGAGGCATAAGAACGTGCAAATCTAACAAGACAGAATCATGAGTTAAGAATGGAGAATTTGAGGTTACAAAATAGAAGATCAAGTTCGAGAACAATCAGAAGTGAGGTAAGAAGAAGATCACCTGTAACAAATATTGAAGAAGAAAATTATGATCCAAATGGAAGACGTCGTGAAAGGAGAGAAATAAGGGAAGATCGTTACATACCACAAGGTGAAATTCAACAAAATAAAAAAAACAACATAAGGCAGGAGAATGGACAACATCAGGCACGAAATAACCAAGATGGCGAAGAAGATCAAGAGGAAGGAAGAATGATATTGCATGGAAGAGAAACTCTAAGAAATCAACAGATAATTGAAAGAGAAATCGAGAGATATTATGCTGAACAAGCACGCTTAGCTTGCGAAAGGGAAAGACTGAGAGAATAGGTAGAAGATAAAGAATTCCAAGAGGCAATTTTCCAGAATAATCATGACAATCGAGAAAGAAGACGAGAAAAAACCGCAATAATGGCACTATTAATGAAGAATACGATAGGGTGCAAAGAAAAGCAGAAGAAAATCGCAGAAGAGGAAATGAGAGATATAATTGTGTGCGCATTTGTGAAAGAAATGTAAGAGAGGATAGCGGAGAAAATAATGGAGATGGAAATCAAAATCTCGCAACACAAGATAGGCAAGAACGTAGAACAAGGAAAGTTACGCTGAAAATACCAATGGAGCAAAACTCAGCTGGGAATGAACAAATCTTAAGAGAGTTAGCAAAAATGTGGGGAATGTTAAATAACATAAGAGAATAAGGCATAAGGAAACTTGATGAAGCCATTGAGGAAGCTGCGAGAACCACATTCACTCAAGAAGTACAATTAGTAGGAATCCCTCCAAAATGCAATTTACCAGCATTAACCAGTATCTTCGATGGGACTACCTGTGTTTTTCAACATGTCAAGGCTTATGTTAGGTGTATGCTACAGTGGGAAAACCATGATACTGTATTATGCAAATACTTTTCATCTAGTTTAACTGGCGAGGCGTTAAAATGGTTCGAAGGCTTACCTAAAAATACAATAACTTCTTTCGACCATTTGAAAGCTACATTTCTGGGAGCATATATAAGCAACAATTCTTCGCGGCCCGGTATTGAAGATGTATTTGGGTTAAAACATAGGATTAGCGAGAGTCTAAAACACCTAACCATAAGATGGAAGACAATGTGCAGTGAAATGGCAGGAAGAGTGGATGAGAGATGCCTCATTTTATCTTTCATCAATGCAATGTTCGCAACCAATCTGATGTACATACAAATTTTCAGAATCAAAAATACCATCACAATGAATGAGCTACGAGAATTACAAGAAGAATACATTGCTTTGGAGGAGAAACAAAATGAGATGGAATTATATCCAGTCGCAAACACCAGCTCAATAGCGGCAAACGGGAGTTTACTTCCTAAAATGATTAAAAATGTAGCGAGCACCTCGTAGCCACAACAAGAGAAAGTGGTTATTGAAAACCAGCAAAAGTTAGTAGCCATGGGAAGTCGAGATCAAGAGGAATATGAAAGGGAAAAGAGTTATTACAATCGCGATGGAAATAATAAAATTCAAAGACTTGATCAGCCGCAAGAGACTTATGGCGGTCAGAGGAAAAATAATTTTAGAGGGCAAGGGAACCAGAGAATAATATGGGAAGAAATTAAGATGCCACCCCTAAATGCTAACATAGAAAAAATTTGGGTGGCTATCATTCTGATGGAAAATATACCATCACCCTGGAATATGGGAAAAGAGCCACATCAAAATAATCGAAACCAAGAATTTTGTCCTTATCATAATTTTCATGGTCACTCAATAAACGATTGCATGAATGTAAAAAGAATAATTTTGAGGATGATTGATCAAGGAAATTTAAATCATTTTCTAATAGGACATCCGCAATATCAGCAGTTACCACTAGCACCAGATATTCGCAGAGTGAATAATGTAAAAGGAGCAGAAACATTTGTGATAGAGGTTGGAACCAAGGCGAAGAATTTGTTCTGTAATTCCATCATACATTCATACAAGACTATTGAGGATTTCCACGACAATGTCTTGAGCAGAGTCTTCACAAGAGATGTAGATGGAAGAGAGATAATGAATATTGCGAGAGTCTCTCCATTAGAGGAATGGAAAAAGAAAACTATTTCTTTCACTGCACACAAGAAGTACCAGAGCCTGGCGAGATGCATGACGACCCACTGGTGGTAAGATTAGAAATAAATCCAAAACAAATAGAAGAAGAAGATGAAGAAAATGATGATGGTGAAACTGAGGATTCCTGGGCCATTAATAGAGTTTTAATAGATACTGAAAGTTCAGTTGATATCTTGTTTTATCATACTTAAAGAACCATGGGTGGAAGATACGAGGATCTGATACCATCAGCCTATAATATTTATGGTTTCAATGGTACTGCCAACAAGCCCAAAGGGGAAATTACAATGCGAATTCCATTAAAGGGGTTATCTTCTAAGATTCTATTCTGCGTTGTGGATATTGAATCACCTTATAATGCCATGATTGGCCAACCTTGGCTACATGGGAAATTAGGTGTAGCGTCAACCTTCAACCAATGTATTAAATTTCCCTATCCTAATGGTGTTGGAATAATAAAGGGAGACTGGGTTGATGGGAAGAAATGCTATGAAATTGATATGGAATCTTACGAGGAAAGGGCAGCAAAGAGAAAAAACTGGAAACGAAACATCAACCAAAAACAAAGAGGTGATAGTTGATACAATAGAGCGGCGAGAGGAAGGAACATTGAAAAATCAACATGAGCTGCAAACAACAGATGGCGAGCGTCTCGCAGATGGAGAAAAAATAACAAAACGTAACAAAATGGCAGAAGCAGAGAGTAGTAAGTAAAAAGGTAAAATGATGAATTTAAGAAAATATCTCAAAAGAATATTTTATTTGAATGAAAAAGATGAAGTTGAGAAATTACACAAGAGTTGAAATGCAAATAAAGAAAAGATCAAAGAAAAGAAATTTCATCAGAGTTGCGACTCGCAAGAGAAATATAAGAATGGGATGAACCTTTATGGCGTACACCCTAGTTCGCGAATAAAATTTCGAAAGAGGCAAATGTAAGACCTAAAGTGCATCATATAAGGGGATATCTCTTTGCATGACTCAGGGATAAGGTTATACCGCTGCTGGAACCTGAGTCATGAAGATGATGAGGTTAAAGAAAACCTATCCAGGATAGGTACCTTGGATTTCCAACTATATAAGGTTATACCCTGGTTGGACGACCGAGGCTCCAAGAGTGCTCGGGGCGTACGAAACTACCCTGGCCATTCTTGGCAAGTCTTGGCTATGATGCACTCGGCCTGAAGAAAACCCCACTTAGGGTGCAGTCATGTAATTATAAGCCATATAGGTATAAAGGATAAGAGGCTGCGAAAACAGCTGGTTGTTGTTAAGACCGGATGGGAGGATCTAGTCTTTTATAGCCGTTGTGCCCTCCTTGAAGGGGCAACCAGGGGGAAGATAATGGCGGCACCCTCCTTTAGGGAGCTGATAAGTTTCTAAAGACGGCGATGTCATGGGGATTTATGATCGTAAGAACATTTAGGCCTGTCATATTGTCACGTGACATATATTATACAGAGGCAACAAGCCAGGAGAAAAAGTTAAGATGAGATCAATGGGTTTTTACATGAAATTGTAAAGACGTCCTGCGATTTCATCGCAAGACGGCAATGTCATAAGGATTTGTTCTCGCAAGAGAGCTTAGACTTGTCATATTGTTGCAGAGAAATTGAAAAACTACAGATAAAGCAAGATCAATGGGTTTTTACATGCAAGTGTAAGGACGTCCTGCGATTTTGTCGCCAATACAAAATGTGGCAAAATAAGACCTTTAACTAGGAAGGCATAATAAGACCACAAGAAATCAAGATTGAGTAACTGCGATATTGACGCAGAGATTATGAGATTTGCGATATTAACGCATAGATCATAAAACTATGCAACTGCTACTCTGCGATGATATCGCAAAGAGTGAGACAAAAATAATTAAATAGGTTTTATTCACAAATAATATTCAAGCTCTACTCAATTTTTCATATTGCAGATGAATAACAGAGGCAAGTATGGGAATGAACAGAATGATAAAATTGTTATTCATCATTATATGATAAATTTACGTAGATACTATCACATGATACATTTACACAGATAATTAAAGATTAATAATCATGATTGATTAACTATATTGCGGAAAAGAATTGTTATATAATTTATACAGATAGAGGCAAAAGAAATTTATACGCTAAGGAATGATAGAAGCTGGAGATACTCGCAACAATATATTACAAGGAGAAAGAGATAAATAAACAAATATTACAGAGGGATTAAAAGGGAAATACAAGACTAATTAGATCCATCATCATCCTCGCCAGATTTTTCTCCTTCTTTATCGTCATATTCACTATGTCCTTCATCTTCGCCAGATTATTCCGCCTCACTATCAGAAATAACAAGGTTTGGAGTATTAGTTGGAACTTCTTCAACGAGGAAAGGATACAAAGAGTGAGAAATGTTATGATCGTCACAAACCCTCTTGACGTAGTCATTGCGAACACCATCAAGGATATTACTAAAATTTGAAGTAGTGATCTTTAATTGATCTTTCAATCTTGAGTATTTTTCATTACGAGAAGCAAGAGTCCTGACGAGTTGATTCTTATCAGCTTCAAGTTCTCAAATTCTTTCATTATATCTCTTCTCATCTCCTGCGAGTATATAATAACAAGTTGGAAATTTTGCAAAAAACTATAAAACACAAGGAATTAAAAAGGAAGAATAATTAACAACCTTCTCTTTCAGAAATCATGTCTCTAATTAAGGCCGCTTGTTCAACATGAAGACTAACATCTACACCTAAGTTAGTTCTGGCATTGTCAAGAATCTTCGCAGCCCAGGCAAATTCATCATTATTATTAATAAGAAGATGGGAACGAATTTGGTTTTCTCTTTCAACAAGAACCTTTTTCTCGAAGATAAGTCTGTCTCTTTCAATTTGGACTTCAAGAAGGGTTTTATGAAAATACGCTTAAGTTTGAGCTCCTTGCCTAGAGATGCGATCTTTTTTATCTATAAGGTCACTGTTTTGGGCTCTTAGAATCTTGATCTCTTCTTTAGAGTTAAGATATTGACGTTTGGATGTGTTAGCTGCTTTCAAACTAGATCTGAGATCAATTGCTAAAAGATGAAATTTGGATCTAAGATCATCTACAGAAAGGGATTTAATCTATGTATCTGAATATTTGTCTAAAGATTCATTTAGGTGATTGAGAAGAGTATCATCGTCTGTTGGATTTGGAAAAGAACGAAGGAATACAGCTTCGTCAGAAAGGCCGTAAACATCTGCGAAGAAGGAAAATAAGAAAAAATGCAAAGGAATACAAGGATAAAGAAAAAGGAAAGATTTCTTACCATAAAGTTGATCATTCGCAGCTTGGAGGTTTGCGACCTTATTTTGCGAGAAAGAAAGTTCAGTTTCCAACTGCTTGATCTTTTCTTGAAGGTCAACAGACCCAGATTCCAATTGCCCGCGAAGACTAGCAGACTCGGATTCCAACTCCACATTCTTTTTATGAAAAACGGTATTCTCTTTGTGAAAAGATGCGCACCTCCTCTCCAAGTCTGAGGCAATAGGAAAGGAATCCTTTCCAGTCTGCGAGAGAACAATGTAAATTGAGGCTTGGCAAGGAAATGAATGCATAAATGTAGTGAAGAAGTGAAAACATACCAGAATACCAAGAGAATTTAAGAGACTGAGAGTTATTGATCTCGAGATTCCTTGGAGAGAATCATTATCAACCAATATGGGAGCATTACAGACTTTAGCGAGAGCCTGGGATACACCATTAATAGATTCATCTCCATAATCATTTGCGATACCATATGTAATATCGCCAAAAATCTTAGACAATTGAGTCATAGAAGATTCAAGAGGGGAAGAATTCTTCATAAAAGAGATATCGTAATTATCTTCATCCTCATTATCGTCATCATCAACATCATTACTCGAATTTTCTTCATTAGATTGGGGAATTGAAGAAGAAGGGAGTTAGATCTTTCTTTTCTTTGAGGGAGGAGCACCAGATTTCTCTCTGCGAAAATCAGTAGACTTCTCTTTATGAGGAATAGTAGATTCCTCCTTGCGAGAAACATCTTTGTCTTTCCCCTTATTTTTCACAATCTTCACAGGTTCTATTTCTTCAATAACTTGTGAACACAGATAAAGATAAGAAATAGAGGCAACAATATATTGTTAAGAATCATAAAGGAATATTTCTTACTTCATCTGTGAGAGATTTAAGGGCTAAAAAGGTGATAGGGGTTTTGGTCGACAAACTTGGTGTTGGATGCAGTTCCACTGAAAAGAAAACATAGTATGGGAGTTATATAGAATCAAGCAAAAAAGATCAAATAAAGTGAATAAGTATGATTTAGACAATCAAAATCGAGTTTAATAACGTCAGAAGAACACATACCTTGAAGATTCCATTGAAGCAACAACAGGTGAATTTGCAGAAGAAGAAAGCTGCAGGTAGGAAAAATTTACAGAGAGTGAAGAGGTGAAGAAGACGAAGAAGTAAAAGAAGAAAAAATATTTCTTTGATAGATTCTATCTTTTATAGACAGAAGGATGGTAACCGGGTAATAAAAGATAAACCGGTAAAAAGAGGAATATTCGACACATGTAGGCGGTAACACTTAATTTACGGAGTTTTGTTGATCATAGAAGATGAAACGATGAATAGCTGCGGAATTTTATTTATCATGATCTTTCCTCCTCGGCAAAAAAGACATGAGAAGAGACAAGATGTAGGACCAGAATATCGCCATGATATTACTCTTGCGAGATTAACAACACTTCTGCGAATACCACTGCAAGTCAATCAACAACAAATTGTGAGCGTTACAGATAACAGAAATAATGACACAATGGATGACGATAGCCAAAACACGGAAAAAACATAATGATATTGCGAGTTTCACAAATACCTACGAGGGTTGGTATTACAACTACTGTGAGAATATCGCAGGTCAGATCCGAAATTAAAGGACAGCTTAGCTGTCATCCACTATGTAACTAACCTATATAAGGAGACCAGTAGATTCAGAGAGGGGATGATATATTTTTTGAGTGTTGAGAAGAACGTGACCAGCACCTTGATGTCTTTGTTCACCTCTTGATCGTGCCAACCAGTGTCCGTGAAATTAGCCTTTTCGGTTTGCGGCTGGCTAGTGTTTGTGTCAAACATCATTTTAGCTTCTCATTAGCAGTTTATCCTCCGGGAGCGGAATTTACTTGTATTTTCTAAAATAAGCTTAAAACAATATTATTAGCCAAAATATTGAGTCTTAGCTAATATAAATATGGGTATAAAATGTAGCACATACGTGCTTATCAACACCCCCACACTTATATTTTTCTAGTCCCGAGCAAAACAAAAAAAAACATACGCTACACAGCTAGATATGGAGAGACGTCTGCTAAACAGCTAGACGGAACCACTAAACAGTGGTCTAGAGATGTCTTCTAAACAGCTAGACCGATCTGTTAAACAACGAGATCGATAAATATCCGCTAAACAGCGAGACGAATCCACTAAACAGTGGATAGAGATGTCTACTAAACAGTTAGACAAAAAAAAAACCGCTAAACAGCTAATCATATATTATTTTATTATTAATTTTATTATAGACCCGCTACACAGCTGGTCATAACCCTATCAATCATAATAATATATATATATATATATATATTTATAGACCCACTACATAGCTGATCATTCATTATTTTTTTTAAGACCTGCTACACAACTAGTCATAAAATGCAATTTTTTAATTTTTTTTTAAGCCTAACGAAAATGCCACTCCCCCACACTTAAACATTACATTGTCCTAAATGTAATTGAGTCATCCAAAGTAGAAATTAAGATGGGAGATTTAAAAAAAATAAAAATAAAATAAAAGATAGAGTGAAGGGAACAAATCTGATGGGTTAACTCCCATGAAGCGAAAGATATTTGTTTCCCTGCTTTCAGTAGCACGTAATCAAACAAGATGAAGTTGGTATTCCAAAGTATGCTCCCGATCATATATGTAGAGTCTGAAAAGTTGGGGATCAACCCAACTAATCCGGTCAGCTGAAAATATGCACCTGCAATCACTATAATCATCCAAAAACATATGTGAATCCATTCCCCATACAAAACGATCCTTAATAATCAATCCATGCAATATCGGGATATGTAAATCATTCACACAAAGAGGTATAAACTGTTCAATAGCTTCTTGTTGAGGTGCACGCCCTAAATCAGGTTCTAAATTAGCGGAAATTACTTTCATGGCTGATATTGGTTCTAGTTGAGCAAAATAGGGCACACGAACATATGTTGGCTCAAATGGAGCAATAATATCATGACTCATAGACCCACTTTCATTTACAACAGTTTCATTATTAATATTATCAAGATGAGTCAAGGTCGGAGCTTTATCGACTAATGGAACTAGTCGAGACTCGGGAAAAATTAGAGGTTCTAGTTTGGGTTTCCATTTATTAGTGTCTAGCAGCGGTGTAGAGTCTAATAAGGTATTGACTTCACAAATAACACTATCATCATCAAAATCATACCCAAAATGAGCTAAGCAAACCTCTAATAGATCTTCCGAGTGGTCCTTGCAAAAGCCTTGCGAGTGCATACTTTCTTTTCGCCACATCACTTCAGGCTAAGGTACCTGGAAAATATTCAGACAAACTGCATAAAAATAACTAAAAGAAATCGAAAAGAAAAATAAAAATAAATTATGTACAGAAAAAATAAAATAAACTATTTACAAGATATCAATCAGAGAGTATTATGCAACCACTCCCCGGCAGCGGCGCCAAAAACTTGGCAAGTTGTGAAACCGACAATAATAATACTGCAAGTGCACAGTGTCTTACTAGTAGAACAATAGCAAGCACATGTCGTTCCCACAGGGAGTGTGAAATACTCTACCAACTAATACCAAAAACAAAGTAATCAAATAAGATGATGCTTAATAATTTTTCAGATTTCGGAACAAAATGAAATAATAATAATTCTCACAATAAACAAAACAGGAAAAGGGTTGCTAGGGTTTTCGATTTCCACCAATTTAATCATATAAAACTCTACTAATTTCTATTTATTACTCAAGACAAATATCGAAATCAATTTCATGTCTCGGAAGATAGTATGTTAGATTATAAAAGTGTAGTTTCTCCGGTGTAATTTCCTTCGCTTCATGTATAGTGATTCTAAAGCATTATCTATCTATCCTTGCATACCACGTTTAGGGATTTAACCGAAGCACGAAATATCAATTCAAAAGCATAAATAATCAAGAAAATCACATAATCGAATAACTACCAAGCTATATAATATGAAGATGAATCATTATTAGAAATATCATTGTAAAGTTTATATAATCAAATTGGTTTATATCTAAACCCTAGCATAGTTCTATCTAGACATGGTTTTCTTAAAAGCCATAAACATATTCGGATGAAACTAGCTAA
Source organism: Papaver bracteatum (assembly GCA_023529315.1). NCBI lineage: Eukaryota > Viridiplantae > Streptophyta > Magnoliopsida > Ranunculales > Papaveraceae > Papaver > Papaver bracteatum. Next base: position 4,176,932 of record JAJJWX010000256.1, read on the forward strand.
GCAAAAACAAAATCAAAGAGATAGAAACTTCAAAATCTAAACCCTATTCTCCGTAAAGTAGCTCTGTAGCCGCAGCTTCCTGTTTACGGATGTCTGCCGCCTCCTCTGTTTGCTTCTTGTCCAGGGTCAAGGCAGTCCCAATTGGACCGAGATACTTAATTGCCCAAAAGCCTAGCTAGCTCCTACTCCAACTCTTACCCAAGATCGACCATGATACCAATTTTCGTTCCCTGAACTCTTAACTCCTTTCTTCCGGCCACAGTATTATCTCCCATTCTCTAGTCTTCTCTCAGACACAGCCTACCATCACCGATTATAACCATCTCAGCTCTTTCATCCTGCTCGACCAACACAACCATACTCTATCTCGGCTATAGCGCCTCATTTTCCTGATTCAAGTCAACACAGATTCAAACTTTCTCCCATTCCGAACCATCACCACTTTCTCTGCCTGCAACTAGCTTATATCACCTGTCCTTCCGGCCACAGCATCAGCTTTCTTTCACCGGAAAAATCAACTCATCAAGCTCAGGCCATGCACCGACTCCGATCCCAAGCGCCACCGGAATTCACAGTAAAGCAGCAATATGAGTCCTCTTTCTTTACTGATTTATACAGCCAAAACCAAACCCAAATCACCCATAAACTCTTAGCATTTCCCTAGTCCTATGCATGAAGAACAATCAACCGGCGTTGCTGGCGGTACTGCAGTTGCAGTGGATAGAGTTGCGAGCTGTTGCCAACTATTTCTCAGTCGGAAACCTCCACCGAAATCCAACTTCCGACCCATCATTGCCTTCAATGGATGGAACCCATTCTGCAAAATCTCGTAACTCAAACCTTCAGCCCGATGCCATCTGCATTTCCACTTGACTTGAACCAACAATCCGTCCAGGTTCCATTGTTTTGAACACACTGGTCATAGCCATGACCATGGAAGCACATACCCAACTTCAAGCTTTAATGCCACTGACATGATGAGAAAGATTTGGGTACGAGTGAATAACGGCAGCTGCTTCGAATTCTGGCCAAGAAATGCCCGAAACTTCTTTCTTCCAGAGAACTACCAGCTCGAACATTGATGAATAATAATAATTTCTTTCTCTTTCACAAATGACAAAATGTGGCTTGTATGTTCTGACATATGGTGGGGAGTGAGCCACATCCACCTTTCTCTTAATTTGATGCAACACCACCTGCTTGCTTAAGAAATGAAGCTCTGCATGATAAGAAATTAATTGTCTTTCATTTTTAACCCTTAGTGGAAAGTTGGCTACGTCATTTGGCATGTGAACAAACGTTCACAGCAGTACAGTATCACTTCGACCACTTGTACTCCAAATCATTCATGCCCAAAATTATAATGCGATCGAAGAACGTGACCAGCACCTTGACGTCTTTGTTCACCTCTTGATCGTGCCAACCAGTGTCCGTGAAATTAGCCTTTTCGGTTTGCGGCTGGATAGTGTTTGTGTCAAACATCATTTTAGCTTCTCATTAGCAGTTTATCCTCAGGAGCGGAATTTACTTGTATTTTCTAAAATAAGCTTAAAACAATATTATTAGCCAAAATATTGAGTCTTAGCTAATATAAATATGGATATAAAATATAGCACATACGTGCTTATCAGTCTACTTCCCAGATTAATAAATACAATAGCAAGCACTTCGCAGGTGAAGCAAGAAAAGAGTATGAATGATGATCAACAGAAATTAGTAGCTATGGGAAACAGAGATCAAGAAGAGTTCGAAAGGGAAAGAAAATTCTTTAGTCGAAGTGGAAATAATAAGATTCAAAGGCTTGATCATCCGCAAGCGGCTTATGGTAGTCAAAGACAAAATTATTATAGAGGGCAAGAAAGTCAGAAAATAATATGGGAAGAAATTAAGATGCCACCTCTAAATGCTAGCATAGAGAAAATTTTGGAGGCTATAATTTTGATGGAGGACATACCCGTACCCTGGAATATGGGAAAAGAGCCACACCCAAATAATCGAAGTCTAGAATTTTTCTCCTATCATCATTTTCATGGTCACTCAATAAATGAATGCAGGAATGTAAAAAGAATCATCTTGAGGATGATAGATAAGGGAAAATTAAACCATTTTCTAATAGGACATCCACAGTCTCAGCAACTACCGCCACCACGAGAAATTCGCAGAGTGAATACGACAAAGGGAGAAGAAACGTTTGTGATAGAAGTTGGGGCAAAAACGAAGAATCTATTCTGTGACTCCATCATACATTCATACAAAACTATAGAAGATTTTCACGACAATGTTCTAAGAGAGTTTTCGCGAGAGATGCTGATGAGAGAGAAATAATGAATATTGCGAAAGCTTCGCCATTAGAAGAGTGGCAAAAGCAGACAATTTCTTTCACTGCACAAGAAGTACCTGAGCCTGGAGAGATGCATGACAACCCACTAGTGGTAAGATTAGAAATAAATCCAAAACTAAGGGAAGATGAAGAGGATGATGAGGCCGAAGACTCGTGGGCCATTAACAGAGTTTTAATTGACACGGGAAGCTTAGTAGATATCTTATTTTATCATACTTACAAAACCATGGGAGGAAGAGACGAGGATCAAATACCATCAACTTATAAGATCTATGGTTTTAATGGTACTGCCAACAAGCCCAAAGGGGAAATTATAATGCGAATTCCATTGAACGGAATATCTTCTAAAATTCTATTCTGTGTTGTCAATGTTGAATCTCCTTACAATACCTTGATTGTCCGACCTTGGCTGCATGGGATTTTAAGTGTAGTGTCAACTTTCCACTAGTGCATTAAGTTTCCTCATCCCAGCGGTGTTGGAGTTATAATGGGAGATTGGACTGAGGGAAAAAAGTGATATGAAATTGATATGGAATCTTGCGAGGAAAGGGATGCGAAGAATAGAAACTGGAAACATAACATCAAACAAAAGCAAAGAAGTGAAAAGCTGATGGTTGATACAATAGAACGAAGAGAAGAAGGAATGCTGCGAAGTCAAAATATGCTGAAACCAATAGATGGCGAGCGTCTCACAGATGGGGGGAAATGTAGCAAAGCGCAACAAAAAAGCAGAAGAAGAAAATAGTAAGTAGAAAAGGTAAAATTTCTAGATCGTAAAATATAAGAGATGTATGAATAATTTGTTGAAGAAAATGTTACAAAAGGAATGTTTTGATTCAATAAAAAAGATAAAATTGAAATTTTTTACAAGATCTGAAATGCAAAAAGAGAATGCAAATAAAATTTTGCAGAGATATATTAGAATGGGACGAACCTTTATGGCGTACACCCTAGTTCATGGATAAAATTTCGCAAGAGGCAAATGTAAGACCTAAAGTGCGTCATATAAGGGGGTATCTCTTTGCATGGCTCAGGGATAAGGTTATACCGCTGCTGGAAACTGAGTCATGGAGATTTGGGGCCTATGAAATCCTATACAGGAGAGGTACCTTGGATTTCCAACTATATATATATTAATAGTTGGACGACCGATGGTCTCTTCTAAGGAGTGTGGAGTATGACCAAGGCGCCAAGGTACACGGTTGAGCCAAGAGTGTCCGGGATGGATGAACCTACCCAGGAAATTCTTGGAAAGTCTTGGCTATGATGCACTCATCCCGAAGAAAACCCCACCTAGGGTGCAGTATCGTAACCATAAGCCATATAGGGAAAAAGGATAAGAGGCTGCGAAAACAACTGGTTGTTGTTAATACCGGATGGGAGGAGCTAGTCTTGTATGGCCGATATACGCCTCCTTGAAGGGGAAACCAGGGGGATGATAAGGGAGGCACCCTCCATTTGGGAGCTGATAAGTGTCTGAAGACGCAAATATCATGAGGCTTTATGTTCGCAAGAATATTTAGGCTTGTCATATTTGTGCAGCAATTATACAGAGGAAAAAAGCCATGAGAAAAAGATAAGATGAGATCAATGGGTTTTTACATGAAAGTGTAGAGACGTCCTGCGATTTCATCGCAAGACGACAATGTCACGGGGCTTTGTCTTCGCAAGAAAACTTAGACCTGTCATATTATCGCAAGAGAAATTGACAACGCGCGGATAAGGCAAGATCAATAGGTATTTACATGCGAGTGTAAGGATGTCCTGTGATTTTGTTGCCAACACAAAAGTGGCTAAATAAGACCTTTAACTAGGAAGGAAAAATAAGACCACAAGAGATCAAGATTGAATGACTGCGAAATTTACGCAGAGATCATGAGATTATGCATATAAGACTTGCGATATTTGCGTAGAGATTAAGGCAAAAATTTACAAACAGATCTTATTCAAAATTAATTTACTCAATCTTTCATATTACAGATGAATAACAGAGGCAAGTATGGGAATGAACAGAATGATAAAATTATTATTCATCTTTATATGACAGATTTATGCAGATAGTTAAAAATTAATAAGCATATTGATTAACTATATTGCAAAAAGGAATTGTTTTCTAATGTTTGCAGATAGAAACAAAAGTAATCTATAACGTCAAGGAACCTTAGAAGATGGAGAAATTCATTATCTTTAAAGAGATGAATGTACATATATTACAAAGAGATTTAAAGAGAAGATAAAGCTATTTGGATCCTTCATTATCTTCACCAGAGTCCCCCTCTTCATCTTCATCTTCATTAAGTTCTTCATTTTCTTCAGACTCTTCAGCTTCGCTATCAGAGATGATAAGATTAGGGACGTTCTCTGGAATTTCATTCGCGAGATAAGGATATGTAGAATGGGGAATTTTATGATCATCACAGACCATTTTAATAGAATCATTGCGAACACCAACTGTAGGATCAGAATATTGTCACAACAATATTCTTGCGAAATAAACAACAATTCTGCGACGCATCAATGATATTCTGCGACACGTCTCAGAGTGACGTAAGGAATGTCATATTAGAGGAAAACGACAGAAACATGAGTAAAGTGTGACATTTCTACAACGAACCAATAAAACTTGCGAATGAATAAGGCGGTGCTAACTACGATTTATCGCAAGAACTCAGGTCCGAAATTAAAGGGAATCTTAGCTGTAAATGAGCTGTCATGATCTGTAATCCACTATGTAAATGCCTATATAAAGGAAATGAATAGTTCCAAAGGTGATGATGAATTTTGGAGGGCTAGGAAGGTTTTTAGGAGACAGAAATCTTATCAAGTATTCTGTGTTCTTGATTTTTGTAATTCCTTAAGATCATATTAATGAAAAAGTATCTTTAATCTTCAAATTATGTCATAAATATTGATAAATTCTCGAATAGGATGTAGTGTGGGAATTCCTGCAACTACATTTTGGCGCCCAGAAACAGGGAGAATCAATTTGAGAAATTTCAAATTACAGCTTGAATATTTGAAGAAATTATTAAAATTGAAGAAATGGCTAGAAGGAAAAGAAATACATCAGAACCACCAACAACAGTGAGAAGAAGTAAAAGAATTGCATGGGAAGGAACAGGTGAATTAGAAGGATCTTTAAGGATCAGATCAGGAAGAAGTGGAGTGAGAAATGGAGTAGAAAAATCAATCCAACCACCGAATCAACAAACACGAGCATAAGATAGAAATGTGGATTATGATAGAGTAAGTGTGCATACTTGAAGGTCGGATTCGATAGAAGAAGCGGAAAATCAAGAAGAGGAAAGAAATCAAGAAATGGATGGAGGACTAATTCATGAAGAGTATGAAGTAGTAGATGATTTGAGACAAAGGATACATGAAGAAAGAAGATTAGAGGCAGAAGAACGTGCCAATCTTACAAGGCAAAATCATGAATTAAGAATGGAAAATTTGAGGTTGCAAAATAGAAGATCGAGAAGTAGCATGAGATCAAATTCAAGATCATATAGAGAAGAAACAAGACAAAATCTCCTTATACAAAATATTGGCGAGAATTTGATAAATGATCGTTATATTCCACGCGGTGAAACTTTAGACATTATACATAATCAGGATGAGGGAGAAAATCAAGAAGAGAGAAGGAGAATGTTACGTGATGAAGAGATATGAAGAGATTCGAAGAAATCGCAGAATAATCGAAGATGATATTGAGAGGCATTATATTGAGCAAGTACATTTAGCGGGAGAAAGAGAGAGATTGCGAGCAGAAGTAGAAGAACAAGAAATTCAAACAGCGTTGCGTCAGAATAATCATGATAATCGAGAACGACGACGTGCGCAAAATCGTAATAATGATAATCTCAATGAGGAATATGAGAGAATTCGCAGAGACATAGAAAGGCAACGAAGAGAAACAGTAAGGGATGAGGAAATTCGTGGAGAAGAGAATGAAAGACAAATTAACTTGCAAGAAGAAGAAAATCGCAGAAGAAGGCAAAACCAAGATGTTGGAGAAGAAGCGCGAAACATCGCAAGACAAGAAAGGCATGAACGCAGACGAAGAGAGGCTGCGTTGAAAAGGCCAATGGAGAAAAATTCTGATAGGAATGAACAAATCTTGCGAGAATTAGCAGAAATGAGAGGAATGATAAATAACAGAAGAGAAGGAGGAAGAAGACAACTTGATGAGGCAATCGAAGAAGCTGCGAAAACTCCATTTACTCAAGAGGTACAATTAGGAGGGATACCTCCAAAATGCAATTTACCGGTGTTGACTAGTATATTTGATGGGACTACGTGTGTTGTACAACATATCAAAGCTTATATTTGATGTATGCTACAATGGGAGAACCATGATGTCATTTTTTGCAAATATTTTGCGTCAAGTTTAACTGGCGAAGCACTGAAGTGGTTCGAAAGTCTTCCCAAGAATACAATAACTTTGTTCATGCACTTGAAAACTACTTTATTAGGAGCATACATCAGCAATAACTTTACGCGACCTGGAATTGAAGATGTGTTTGGATTGAAACAGAGAGTTGGTGAGAGTTTAAAGCACTTAACGATAAGATGGAGGAAAATGTGTAGTGAAATGGCAGGAAGAGTAGATGAAAGATATCTCATTTTGTCCTTCATAAATGCTATGTTTGCGACGAATATATTATACATCCAGGTCTTCAGAGTTAAAAACACAATTACCATGACAGAACTGTGAGAATTGCAAGAAGAATATATTGCTTTGGAGGAAAAACAAAATGAGATGGAGTCTTATCCAATTCTCACAGGAACAAGTTTAGCCGCAGCAAATGGAAGTTTGTGACCAAGGATGATTAATATAGTAGCAAGTACTTCCCAAAATCCGCGAGAGAAAATGGAGACTGATAATAAACATAAGATAGTAGCAATGGGGAGTAGAGATCAGGAGGAATTGGAAAAGGAGAGAAATTTTTATAATCGCAATAACAATAATAAGGTCCCAAGGTTTGATCAACCACATGAGACTTATGGTGGACAGAGGAAGAATTATTCAAGAGAGCAAAGAGGTCAGAGGAATATGTGGGAAGACATCAAATTGCCACCTTTAAATACCGGTATAGACAAGATTTGGGAAGCGATTATTTTGATGGAGAATATACCCTCACCCTGAAACATGGGGAAAGAACCACATCCCAACAACCAAAATCAAGAATTTTGTCCTTATCATCATTTTCATGGTCATTCTGTGAATAATTGTAGAAATGTAAAAAGAATTATTTTGCGAATGATTGAACAGGGGAAATTAAATCATTTTTTAGCAAGATATTTACAACCGCAGCAATTGCCGCAAGCACCAGAAATTCGCAGAGTTAATGTTTCAAAAGAAGCCGAAACATTTGTCATTGAGGTAGGAGCTACATCAAAAAATCTATTTTGCAATTCAATTGTACATTCGCAGAAAATGATAGAGGATTTCCATGACAATGTGCTAAGCAGAGTATTTGCAAGGGATATAGAGGGAAGAGAAGTGATGAATATTGCGAAGATTTCTCCGTTAGAATAATGGAAGAAACAAGTTGTTTCTTTTACTGCAAAAGAGATACCAGAGCCTGGGAAGATGCATGACAACCCATTGGTGGTGAAGTTAGAGATAAATCCAAAATACAGATAAGAAAAAGAAGAAGATGATGGTGACGCAGCAAGTGCTTCTTGGGCAATAGATAAAGTTTTAATTGACACTGGTAGCTCGGTAGACATTTTATTTTATCATACTTATCGCACAATGGGGGGAAGAGATGATGAGTTAATCCCTTCAACTTACAAGATGTATGGTTTTAATGGCACTTCAAATAAGCCAAAAGGAGAAATTACTATGGAAATTCCGTTGAACAAGATATCTTCAAAAATAAAGTTTTGTGTAGTGGATATAGAATCTCCTTACAATGCCTTAATTGGAAGACCATGGCTCCATGGGATCTTGGGCATAGCATCAACATATCATCAATGCATAAAGTTTCCACATCCTCATGGTATTGGGATAATTAAAGGTGATTGGTTTGAAGGCAAAAAGTGTTATGAAGTTGACATTAATACTTGTGAAGAAAGAAATGCCCGAAATCATAATTGGCAACATAACAGGAGGAAAAGTCAGAGAGCTGAAAAATTGATGGTGGACAATATAGAGTTGCGGGGAAAAGATATATTACAAGAGTAGTTTGTCCCAAAAGAATCAATGGTGATTAATCATGCAAATATGGGAAAAAGTTGAAATCTTCATTCTTCGCAGGAGAACAAACAAGTATAAGGTGTTGCGATAAATCATTTCTCGCAAGAAAATAAACAAGTATCAAGAAATTGCGAATAATCATTCGTCACAGAAGAAAAGAAGTGAAACAGTATCATGTTGCGAACAATTGAAAAATAAGAACAGCAAAAAATGTGCACACAGAATATTAAAAGAAAAACTTTGCTCAAAAATAAGAATTTTTCTATTAAAAGAAAAAGATGATGATTTTGAATCATATAAGAATTTTTAATGCCAATGCATAAGACGGGCGAAAATCGCCTAAAAATATATAAGAATGGGACGAACTTTTATGGCGTACACCTTAGTTCGCGGATTCTATTCCGCAAGAGGCAATGTCCTTAAAGTGCATCATAAGGGGGGTATCTCTTTTCATGGCTATGGGAAAGGCTATACCGCTGCTGGAACCTAGTCATGGAGATTTGGGATTATAGAAAATCCATCCGGGAGAGATAACTTGGATTCCCAACTATATAAGGTTATACCCTGGTTGGGCGCCCGAGATTTTCTCCTAAGGAATGCAAAGTATGATCAAGGCGCCGAGGTACACAGTTGAGCTATGGGTTCCCGGGATGGATGAACCTACCCTGGCCATCCATGACAAGTCTTGGCTTACGATGTGTTCGGCACAAAGAAAACCCCACTTAGGGTGCAGTCTTGTAACTATAAGCCATATAAGTCATAAAGGACAAGGCTGCGAAAATAACTGGTTGTTGGAAGAACCGGATGGGAAAGTGCTAGTCTTGTATGGCCGATGTATAATCCTTGAAGGGGAAACCGGGGGGAGAGATAAGGGCGATACCCTCCATTAGGGAGCTGTGTATCAAAAAAGACGACAATGTCATGGGACTTTATAATCGCAAGAATATTTAGGCCCGTCATATTGTCGCGTGACACAGACAGCAATGTCATGGGACTTTATATTCGCAAGAATATTTAGGCCCGTCATATTGCCGCGTGACTGGCTAAAAAGCCTAAAGAGAAATATTAAGATGAGATCAATGGGTTTTTGCGATAAGATCAAAAGATGAGATAAATGAAATCAATAATAAGAGGATATAAATCGCAAAGACGTCCTGTGATTTCATCGAAAAGATGACAATGTCATAAGTCTTAAAAAGCAAAGAGAGATTAATCTCACAAGAAGGCTTAGATTTATCATATTGCCGCAGAGATTAAAATTAAATGATAAGGCAAGATCAATGGATATTATTACATGTAAAAATAAGAATGTCCTGCGATCTTAAGTGGCATAATAAGACCTTTAACTAGGAAGGAGAAATAAGACCACAAGAGAGATTATATCTGCGAAGCATATAACAGATTTTTTGCAGAAATATTTGCAATAATTCATTTATCATATTGCAGATTAATAACAAGAGGCAAGTATGGGAATGATGCATAGAATGGAAAATATTGTTATTCATCATTATATGATAAATTCATGTAAATAACAAACAGATAGAAGAAAAAAAGAATTTATATATTGAAAGACATATGAAGTTGCAGATAATTCGCAGAATATTACATTTTGTCGCAGATAGTTATCGCAAGAAAGAATGGGAGGAATACAGGAGAAGATCAAAAAGAAAAATAAAACTATTGAGATTTATCTCCATCATTACTTTCATCTTCATCTTCATCATTAGTTCGTTCCTCATCTTCGCTCTCACTTTCGTCTGCATCAGCCTCACTGTCAGAAATAACTGGTACTTCAGAACTGGCTGGGATATTATCCATAAGACAAGGATATAGTCTAAGAGGAAGATAATTATCTTTGCAAGCTTTCTCAATAGCATTATTGCGAACGGTGAGAAGGTTATTACGCAAGTTTGAGTTGGATATCTTTATTTTCTATCGCAGTATTGAGATTTTTTCGTTACGGGAAGCAAGATTTTTCGCAAGACCACTTTTTTCTTCCTCGATCTCTGCTACCCTTTTGGAATATCTTCCTTCAGATTCTGCGATGATATAACAATAAATTAGAAACTGGTTGGGAATCTACAAGAAATACAAAGATATTAGAGGAACAATAAATAACCTTCTCTTTCATGGATCATTTCTTGTATAAATGTTGCTTGCTCGGTATGGAGACTGACATCTATCGCTAAGTTTTTCCTAGCATTATCGAGAATTGTCGCAGCCCATGCGAATTCATCATCATTTTGAATGAGAAGATGGGAACGGATTTGTTTTTCTCTCTTAAGAAGTTTAATATTTTCATCCTTAAGTCTATCTCTCTCAAGTTCAGTATCAATAAGGGTATTGCAAAATTTTGATAGAGCTTCAGCGCCTTGAAGAGTAATGCGTTCTTTATCCTTCTCAAGTTCACTCTTCTTGGCTTTTAAGACTTTGATTTTTTCTCTAAATTCATCTCTGCAAGTCTTTAAACTATTGGACATACTCAAGGTAGATCTATAGTCCATTCTCATAAGGGAAACATGATTTTTAAGCTCATCAACGGACAGAGTATTAATTTTTTCGTCTGAATAATTATTTAAAGCGTCATTAAGATGCTGAAGAAGAGTGGTTTCATCTACGGGTTCATAAAAAGAATTGAGAATAAGAGCTTCATCAGTAGGATTATAGGCATCTGCAAAATGGTTGCTCAAATAAGCTAAAATAGCGAGAATAAAGAAAAGTAAAAAAAAAAAAAAAATTAAAGAGAAAAAAGATTTATACCAATAACTTGTTTGCAGAACTTCTCCTTGTCAACTAATTTTTGTTGAAGAACTTCAATTTTTACTTCAAGCGATTTGTTTTTATTAAGGAGCTCAGTATTTCCAGATACTTCCAATTGTTTACATTTTTCACGAAGAAGGGATATTTCATCTTCATATTGTTTATTTTTCTCACGAAGTTTCGTAGATTCAGATTGTGAATCAGTAAGCCTTTTCTGCGATGTTGATAATCTATTTTCTAATTCTGAAGCAACAGAAAAAGAAGCTCTAGCAGTCTGCGACAGAAAAGAGAAAATGAGTGAGGATAAGTAAAAGATCTTCGATACTCATGATAAATGTTGTAGATGCATTTTACTACAAACTACATCCAAAGGATAGAAACATACTATTCATCTCAAATGAAAGTAAACACTCAACAATGGACACAAGATGTACGTGGTTCAGTATGATTACCTACGTCCACGGGGGTGAAATGATGAATCTTATTACTTCAAGGTATTACAAAGGTGTTTCTCTTAGTTGGATTTCTTTACAAGATGAACTTACTTCTCACTCCCTTCTTCCTAATGTTAACTCGAGTTTCTCTCTCCCTTTTTCCAAAAAATTACAACTTAACTTTCCTGAATACAAGTCCCTCTATTTATATGAGAAGTTCCATACACCCAAGTTAAGGTGTTGGTCATGTTACATCAATTCAGCAGTTCTGTGGTCGGACCGACTCATGTCGCCTTATATGGCCGATGCATCTTGACTCTTCGCCTGTCTTTCGTCCGAGCCGACCTCTACAGATGCTCTCTTGAAACGATGTCGCCCGTTTCTGAATGTCGCCCGTCTTTTACCGTTGCTTTTATGGTTAGCCGATGTGTCCCATACTTTCTTATTCGTTTGACCATAGTACCTCGTTTGTCCCGCCGCGTCTTGTCATGTCAGCTTTGTCAGAAACCTGAATCAAGTCTTATCCGACAGATGTAGAAAGATCACGCCCGATCCACGTGGCTCCTGAAATCTCGCGCCACTAATCTTCATTCCATGCTTCGCGTTTCTTCGTGTTTAGGTGCGCCAGGCCTATGATGTTTCCACCTGGATCTGTGTATAATTTACACCTACATTGATGCCCCTTCTTTCGCTCGTGTAGCATACACGAGTGGAAGAAAGTCATTTCAACCGCCATGTCCTCGTCCATGCCGTAGATCTCGCCATGCAGCGTCCCACTCACTCCACTTTATGACTGGTAACCGTCGGCGTCGGTTACAATTCTTCTTCTTTAAATAGCCCGCTCCTTTCTTCCTTCTTCTTCTCTGCCCTTTATTTCTCTGTTCTGCTACAGTGATTTTCTCCAAAGTTTCTTCACATTTTGCGCTTCTCAAAAAACCCTATCTTTCTTGGTTTTCTTTCGTCGTTTTCTCCTCACCGATCGATACAGTAGCTGCTATCGCCTCATATCTCTTTGTTGAAAACCGAGTTCTGCACTATCTTCGTTAATGGCTTCTTCTCCTTCCATGGATGAAAAGAGGTTTGTTGATGACGTTTTTTCCGAGTTTGATGTTCCCCCCCTTGCTTCTCTGTTTTTGCTTGAAAGCCCTTCTAGGTATGATGATCGCGCGATAAAATCTATTTTTGCTGATAGCTCTTCTTCTATTTCGTGCAGGTCCGAGAAAAGGGTGAAGGATCTCTCTGACGAAGAGTTCATTGAGCAGCTGAAGGAGAAGTACGATCTTCAAAATTACGAAGTGACCCTTTTCTCGGGCCGAAACGGTATCTTGAAGAAAACCGATATGAAGAAGCACGAACAATCGGATGATTGTGTGGTCATCACCTTGGGTCATCTGGAGCTGGGCCTTCGTCTTCCCTTATACAACCATGATAGCCCATTTTATTACGAGATTTTATCCCAGATTCGGCCTTCTCGTGCTTTAACTCAATGGACTGGCAGTACTTTTCGAATTATGAACGAGTGGAGGGATCGCCGCGATGGTCATGGTTCTACTGCCGAGTGGTCGACCTACATGCCCGAGGACGCTCCTGAGTATACCGTTGCCAATTTCCTTGTCAACTATCGAGCTGGTACTTCAACCTTAGGAGATCTTGCCGGTTTTGGTGCTAGTCCTCATCGGGTCAAAACTATGCCCGAGGGTGTTGAAAGGATGATGCTGGATGACGATCCCATCGGCCAGGGTTCCAAAAAGCGAGCCCGCCATTCTAATGACCCGATTTATCCCCGAGTTCCGCTTCTAGTCCGAGGTCCGATCCTTCATGGTGACTTCCCGTCGCCTATTTTTCCCGTCGAGCCCTATTCTTTTTGGGTGGTTAATGATGACAAGGATGATAAGGTATGCGCTTTTCTTGATTTTTATCTTGCTAGCTTCGGGCATCAGTTAGTCATTTGTTGTTGTTTAAAAATCTCAGGTCGGCTCCACCAAAACTATCGGGTCTAGGAAAAGAGGTGCTGGCACAAGGGTTGAGGAAGACCAGGGGAAGGTAACAAACATAATGATTTTCTTATAAGTACATGTACTTGCCCCTGTTTTTTGCCTTCACATGTTCTGACGAGACACTTGTGCAGAAACACCCAATGCGCGATGATGATGACGCTGGTGATGTCGACCCTACTCCGCTTAGGTGTAATCATGGTAGAGGTAAAGAAATTGCTAAGCCACCGCCGAAAATGGGCCCCATCATTGATATTTCCGATGAGGATGATCTATTTGGAGAGAATGTATCGGGTGACAAAGGCGATGAACAAGGTGTGGGCGACCAGCATGAGCCTTCGGAGACGCCCGTTGTAGAGAAGGTCGTTACTAATGTGCCGGTAGAGCTTCCTTGTGTGCCCCGGATTACTGAGGGATCGTCTTCTAGTGCTGAAACTTTCTTTACTGTCTCTGAACCGATCATGAATTACTTGGGTGCACTTACTTCCTCCGACTTTTGGAAGTATACTGGTGAAGAAATGTTGAATGATGTGCCATGTTATGGCGACATCGCCTTGACACTTGACACTGTGGTGAGCGACTCGTTTCTGTATGGTAATGCCCCACTTCTGATTTCTGTTCTTAGCGTCGCTTATGATGTAAACTCGTTTGTTTGTGTTATATTATGAACCGCGTACGCTTGGATGCCGCCAATCTCCTTCGAGATAAGCAGTTGATAGAGTCTCTCCAACTTCAACTTCAGAATGAGAAGGGTCGCGGGAACGAGCTGGAGATCAAACTTGCCGACGCTCAAGGTATATGATCATTCTTAACTTGTGTTGATTGAGTTTATCGTGCCAGTATCCTGAGTCGGGTATCCTTCTTCCTAGCCGAGGTATCTAGTATAGGTATAGACGCTTCTTCGGAGTTTAGGATTATGAAGAGAAAATGGGATATTGAGAAGGGTCTAGTGGAAAATCTTCGTCAACGAATGGCAAACAAAGATGACAAAATAGACCGTCAAACTGAGGAAATTGCAAGACTTGAGGACGAGTTAGAATGACATCGCCGGTTTTATTATGATCCTGCCGAGATGGAAAATTTACGGGCTCATTTGGGATCTTCTCAGCGCCTTGCTGCTGAAAAAGCTACTTTAGCCACGAGTTTGGAGCAAAGGGTAGACGCTCTTCAATTACAGAATCGAGATCTTCACGAGGACCGCCGACGAATATTGAGAGATAAAGATGTGGTGGAGCGAGATAATAGCGATTTACTGGGACGAGTGAGTGAATTTGATAAAGTTATGGGCGATTTAGAGTGGAGTAGATCGCATCTTGCGGTGCTTCAAGCGTCGCGTAATCGGTTAATGAACGAATGGAATGAGCATAAAAAGTATTGCCCCATCAACGAGTTCAACGAGCAACATTATAACGAATTAACCATGAAGTTGTCCAAGGCCGAGGATGAGTTGTCCAAGTCGGTAGAGTCGCTTCAGTCGGTGTTGCCCTCCCTGTCAGGTCTCTTAGACGATGTGTTGAGGCCGTTTTTTAGATCTAGATTGCGCTTTATTCTTGCAAAAATGTTAATTCGTACCCGATGAATAACATCCTATCTTTGTGGTTTTGTAGCCGAGCAAAAACGCTCTCAGGAGCTGGATCTCGAGGTTCGCCGATTAAAGAAGGCCGAGGTCGATTTGGGCTCCAAGTTAGCTGAAGCTGAGGAAAACGCTTCCCAGATTACCCAACAACTCGAGAATGAACGCGTCGTCCATGTGGAGGAGTTAGACCAGAAGGTTCAGGCGGGCATTATGGACTGGGTGGAGAAGAAGTGGCTCGAGGTCGCGCAGAGGAAGGCCGGTGTGGCTCCTCCCAAAGCTTAAACTTTCTTTTTGTGGTGCTGCATCAATATGTTGCCCCTTCCATCGGGTTGTAAATCGCTCTAAACACTTCTCCCCTTTTTAATTTCCGCTACCTCGCTTGTTTGTTTTAATGGGGGTGCTGCGTCACCGATGATGTTTGTTTTATTTTCTTTAGAAGCTTTGTTTCGCTTGGTCACATGACGCTTTCCGTATTTTCTTAATAGTCGCATGACGCAATCGAGTACTCCTTTGTTTCATATGTTATTCCTGCAATCATTGTTCAAGTAAGTCAGTATTCTAACCATTTCTGTCGAACACACCCAACAAGGAGGGTCATCGGGCCCTATGCCATGTCCTGATTGGGGTATCTCATCACTATCTCTTTGGATTCACTGGAAGGGTACCAGTCATCCTAGTTCTAGGCCCGACAATCCCTAGTGGTTATCAACCAACCGATCTCGGGCAAGTGGACACGCCCACTTGTGATGGTGGTGACCTTTCAGATGTAAGTAGGCCACCTAGCTGAGTAGACCTCGCGTCTAAACAACCTTTGGAACTGGTTTCCAACCACCAGAACCCTTAGGCTACCTCGGCACTTGCACACTGCTACTGCTCCGAGTTCAAATAGCCAGGCGACTGTAAGGCACCTCGGCACTTCCACACTGGCGTTGCCCCGAGTACGAATGCGCATTCGAGTGTAAGTCACCTCGGCACTTCCACACTGGCTTTACCCCGAGTACGAATGACCATTCGAGTATAAGTCACCTCGGCACTTCAACACTGGCATTTCCCCGAGTACGAATGACCATTAGTCTCTTGTGCCCTATCCCATACCCCTCACGGTTTAACAAGGATAGAATACACGTTTGCTTACCGTTTATCCGCATCGCCCGTCAAGGATGGTAAAGTTTCAGGAATCGGATGTTCCACGGCTTGAGCTCTCTTGTCGAGTCGCAGTAGTCTATACGATCCCTCGCCCGCCTTTGATTCGATTATATATGGCCCACCCCACTTTGGTGCTAGTTTCCCGCCTTTTTTGTCGCGCTCCCATTCAGCTAGAAATTTCAATACTTGCTGCATGGGATGAAATTCTCTTAGTCGAACGCGCTTGTTGTATTCCCGTTGTAACCTCCTCTGATAATTTTCTATTTTTTGTAACGACATTTCTCTTGTTTCTTCCAAGTCGTCGAGTTTAGCCAAGATCAGGTCGGATGACACATTTCGCCTCCAAGCTTCGGTTCTTGTGGTAGGAATCATCCCTTCTATTGGTAGGATCGCCTCGGTTCCGAAGGTAAGCATGAATGGAGAAAATCCCGTAGCTTCCCTTCGTGTGGTTCTGTATGCCCATAGGACGTTGTATAGATCCTCGCACCAGTTGCCATATTCCCCATCTAGTTTCTTTTTCATGTTATCGGCGATGGTTTTGTTTGTGATCTCGGCCTGCCCATTACACTGGGGGTAAATCGGGGTTTCTTTACTCTTGCGGATGTTGTAAGTGTTGAATAGAATATCAATGTTCTCGCGTTGCAGTTGCTTTCCATTATCGGAGACGATAGCCGCAGAAACCCCGAAGCGACAAATGATATGTTCCCAAATGAACTTAAAGACATCTTTTTCCAGAATATGCCTTAGTGGTGCCGCCTCTACCCACTTGGTAAAATAATCAGTGGCCACGATCAAATACTTCCTTTGCCTCGTTCCTACATGTAATGGCCCGACAATATCCACTCCCCATTTAGCAAAGGGCCACCGACTTATGATTGAGTTTAATGGTACCCTGGGAGCATGGATTTTCTTCCCAAAACTCTGACATTCTTCACAAGCTCTCGCCATTTGCTTTGCGTCCTCGTTCATATACATCCAAAAGTATCCCATTATTTTTTCCTTAACCGACAAGCTTCTTCCCGAGCTGTGATTTCCGGCCGCCCCATAGTGTAGCTCGTGTAGGATTATATGGCCCTCTTCCCTGCTTAAGCATCGTAGGAGTGGTCCTAGGTAAGATTTCCGATATAAGATCCCTTCCCTTAACTCGTAGGCGCCCGATTTGCTTTTGATCTTGTTCATCTTGGGCCGACTCTTAGGTAGCTCACCAGTATCTAAGTATTGATGTATTGGCTTTCTCCAGTCGCCTTCTTTGTATCTCTCGGTTGTGCTAACGGCCACCTCGATCCGTACTTCTGGTGTTTCAGGGATAGATGGATTAAGAAGCCTCATAACGCGTATCCATTCGATGCTCGGGTCTACTAGTTGTGAGGCGATGTACGATAGAGAGTCCGAGTGTCTGTTATCCTTTCGGCAGATATGGCGAAATTTGATATCTGGGATTTGCTTGATGTAAAATTGGGCGATCTCCCAATATTTTTGCAGCACCGGATCATGTGTAGCATATTGGCCCGTAATTTTCCGGATCACTAGTTCTGAGTCACTAGTCAGTCGGACCTCATGTAGCCCCATTTCCACGATTATCCGTAAGGCATGGATCACCGCCTCATACTCGGTGACGTTGTTCATTGCCTTGAATTCTAACCTGAACGAATGCACGATCTTCCTCCCCTTTGGCGTGGTAAACACCAACCCGAGGCCCGATCCGTCTTTGTTAGATGCCCCATCAACAAATACTTCCCATCGTGTTGGGCTACTGGCGGCTAGTAGGTCTGCTGGCCCCTCTTGTTCTTCTGCCATTCCCTGTATATCTTTTACCTCGTCCTCATCACTGAGGGGGAAATCTGCCAAGAAATAGGCCACTACTTGTCCTTTGATCGCGGTTCTTGTCTCGTATATCACATCATATTGTTTGATTATGGCTCCCCACTTGGAGATTCTCCCCGATCGCCCAGCACTATCTAAGACTGCTTCGATAGATGATTTGGTGAGCACCAGTATTCGATGAGCTTGAAAATATGTTCGTAGTTTAGAGGCAGCAAAGGCTAGCGCGAGCACCATATGCTCTATTATGGTGTAGTTCTTCTCGGCCGGACTTAAAGTTTTGCTGGCGAAGTATACCGGCTTCTCCACGCCTACCTCTATTTTGACCAATACCGCACTAATGGCATAGGGTGTCGCGCCTAAGTATAGAGTGAGAATTTCTGACGGCTCAGGCCTTTGAAGAACCGGGAGGCTAGCTAGATGTAGCTTGATATTTTGAAAAGCTTCTTCTCTTGCGTCCATCCATTGGAATTTTTCTCATTTCTTCAAGATGTCGTAAAAGCCCTTGCATTTGTCCAATGACCGTGATACGAATCGCCCCAATGAGGCTATGCAACCATTTAGTTTTTACACGTCTTTTACCGTTTCTGGGGATGGCATTTCAAGGACAGATCATACCTTCTAGGGATCTGCTTCTATTCCCCTAGGGGTGATGATGTAGCGTAGGAATATCCCCGACGTGACCCAAAACTCGCACTTGGCAGGATTAATCTTCATCTTGTGTTTCCTCATTGTTTGAAAGATCTCTCGAAGGTCTTGGACGTGATTTTTGATTTTCGACTCTTAACTAACATGTCGTCCACGTAGACTTCTATGGTATCGTGAATCTTGTCTTCAAACATATCGCCTACCAATCTCTGGTACGTAGCCCCGGCATTCCTAAGTCCGAATGGCATCTTGGTGTAACAATACAATCCTCTTGGTGTGAAGAAGGAGGTATGTTCCTGGTCCTCGGGCGCCAGTGGTATTTGGTTGTAGCCCATGTATCCATCCATCAAGGTCATTGCCTCGTATCCCACTATTGATTCTACTAACTGATCTATGCTGGGAAGGGGGAAAATGTCCTTCGGGCAGGCCTTGTTCAAGTCGCTGAAATCAATACATATTCTGACTCCCCCTTTCTTTTTTTGGTACCACGACCATGTTAGATATCCACTGTGGGTAGTGGGACTTCCTTATTATTCTGGATTCTTGTAACTTCTTCAGATCGACCTCGACCGCCGCTTGTAACTCTGGCGTGATACGCCTCATTTTTTGTCTAACCGGTTTGAACTTCGGTTCAATTTTTAAGTGGTGACAGCAGACCTTCGGGTCAATACCCTCCAAATCATGCACTTCCCAGGAGAATGCATCCAGGTTCTCTTTTAATAACATCGTGAGTTTACTTGCTTGTTCGTCCGATAGTAATGCCCCGATCCTCACTACCTTGGGTTCCTCTATCGTTCCCAAGTTTACTTCTTTAGTCGGCTCAACTGTCGAGAAGTTTGATTTGGTCTCCCTGACTGGGGACGCTTCCTTTAATTGCTATAAAGGGTCTTGATCTCGAGTCTCGTGTGCTAGGACCGCTTGTGAAATTACCTCCTCCAATTCCTTTGCCGCCTTTACTTCCTTTGCTTTGTTCTTTTCTTGCCTTTGTCGAGCTCGCCGTTCTTCATTTATTTCTGCATCAACTTTCATGCATTGTCGTGCCGCCTGGGAGTCGCCCACAACTTCCGCTATTCCTTTGCAAGTTGGGAACCTTAACCTTTGATGGTATGCCGATGATACTCCCTTAATCCCAGCAATCCATGGGCGCCCGATAATGGCCTCATAAGGTGAAGTGACGTCGACCACACAAAAAGTGGTTAGTGTGTCGAGGTAGCCACCACCATCTGAAACTATCAAAGTTACTTCGCCCTTTGGGATGGTTACTGTGCCGTTAAAGCCATAGATGCGATATGTTGATGGGACGAGCATGTCGTCTGAGAGTTTCATTCTTCTAAACGTGTCGTAGAACAGAACCTCGACTGAACTCCCGCTATCCACGAGAATCCTTCTTACTCCCCACTTCTCAATCAACAGCGTGATGACCAGTGGATCACTGTGTGCCTGTCCATTTGCAGGGACATCCTTAGCCGAGAACGAAATGGGAAGCGTCATCCACGGTTCCATTGGAAGGGACTTGGCTACGCTAAATATCTCTTTACCTTCACGATTTCTTTTATGGATCCTAGTGGTGATTACTGGGCCGAGGGTGTAATTTTGCATAGCCGAATGTGAAATGGTGCTTACGAACTAACTCGCCCTATCCATGCGGACTTGATGAACTGGTGCGTCGGGTGTTGCTTCCGGCCGAGGGGGGTGTCGGACATACTGCCTCAAATATCCATCGCGGATGAGGTGCTGAACAATATCTTTCACCTCTCGACAGTTGTTAGTGGAATCACCCCTATACTAATGGTAGTGACAGTATTCGGGATGGTCTCGGGTTTCTTGGAACTGTACCCCCCTTGATGTTGGGTAGTTGATGTCGCTTCTCTTCTCAACTTCCTTGAACACCTCTTCCAAAGAAGCGTTTAAGGGGGTATACGATCGAGCTTCCTGCTTTGGATTCTTCCCTTTGGCCATCCATTCCCTCTTCTCACTGCTTGTCGGGGGAGGGTCCGATATTTTTTTTGGTCGCCTAATATGGTCGCCCATGACCGTTTTAGTTTCGGTACCAACTTCAGCACTGGCTTCTTGCACTACCCTATCTCTTGATTCGGCCTGAATTTCTTCCAGGGCGATGTAGTGTTCTTGCATTCTTCTCATTTCCTTTAAGGATTTAGGTTTTTCAGAAAACATGGCAATCCAGATGGGGTCCGATCTCCCTAACGCGTTTTCGAACCCAAAGATGGCTTGGTCCACGGGTACCTTCCCAATTTCAGTACACAGTTTCCTCCACCTGTCGGTCAGGGTTCTCAAGGGCTCTCTGAATCTTCGGGCGAGAGTAAACAGCTTTTTCATTCTTGGCCGAGGTCGACTGTTATGCATGTAGGTCTCAAGGAAGGCCTCGACTAGCGCATCGTACCCGTTAATCGAACCAGGTGTGAGTGAATAAAACCAATCTCGCGCCTCACCCTCCAACCTAGCTGGAAAGAATTTGCACATAACTACCGGGTTGCTTCTCCATTGGATCAGTGACATGGTATACATCTTAAGAAGCTCGATCGCATCGCCCATTCCATCAAATCTAGAGGGGAATGAAGGTAAAGTACACTTGGGTGGGAACGGCATTTGCTCCAGTTCTTGAGAGAAAGGAGTTTTCTCGGCTTCACTCATAATCTCGGCCAACTTATTCTCTTCGCTTCCGCCCGAGAGTTCCTTAATTTTTGCTTCCAACTCCTTAAGCTTGGCTTTAGTTGTCTGATCTTGTCGCTCGTCCCTTCCTCACCTTTCTTCGTCGGTGGACGAGTCCTTGGGTGGTCCATATCTCTGCATGGGGGGTACCGGAGGTAATGGTGGCTGACCCGACTGATCGGGCTGATTAAGGTTACTTGGCCCCATCATGGGTGGTGAGTGACCGGATCGGCCGCGATAACCTGATGTCCCTCGACTGGACGACCCTCTTGATCTGGTCCATTGGTTCCTCAGCTGGTAGTTCTCATACTCCAAGGCTAGATTCCTCTACTGGAGTTCCCTTAGTGCCGCTTCTTGCCTCCTCTGACTCTCCAAAATGGCCAACAACGTCGGGTCCGTACTTTCATGACTGGAGTGTCCATTGGGTTGGTGTGGCCGAGGTTGTAATGGTGCTGATGTGGGTGGTGGGGGTGGTATCGGATTGGTTATACGATCGACCGCGTGAACGGTTGTTGGGCCGATATTACTTGCTGCTGCTCGCCCCAGCTGAATCTGTCTAAGACGCTCTTGTTCCCTTCCCAAAGCTTCCAGGTGTTCAACTTGTCGCCTCGTCCATTGCATCTGAGCTCGCGCTGCAAGTGCTTCCTCATCGTCATCGGTGTCTGAAGCTGTGAGTCCATCGATTTGGTCAACTCTTCTCTGAGTCGGTATAATCTGGTCCAGAGGTAAGGTGTTATCGTCTCGCCCCAAATCTACTTCCTCGTCTACAATAGGCATTCCTCGCGTAGCTGCACGAGCTTCCTCGGGCGGTGGTTGGCGACTGTCTTTTTGTCTCGGCCCCGTTATCCCCGCCTGCATTCTGCTGCTAGTGACTGTGCGATTCCTCAACATCCTTATCGTCCCTGAAGTATTATCCATCGGTCACGTCGCGTGATAATCCGAGTATCGCCCGTCCCTACGTCAGCAAATATAAAAAAGAACCCCTTACTTTGACCTGATTTTCTAACAAAAAGTTCAAACAAAAAAGGCGAAACGTTCGACTCTACGACTACTGTCACTGTGTAGGGTCAACTTTGGTTATCAGGTGGGTTCCGTCTATCTACCCTATTTTGTTCTTATGCTGAATCTGTGGCTGAACTCACTTCCCCGTCACTATCACTCCGTACGACGTCGCTCTCTGTACTCGACCTATGCATTTAAGTTAGTTTGTCCTTTATTCTACATGCTCCAAATCATTGAACTTATGCATGTGATGCTTAAAAAGTACGGCAAGTAACCCCTAGAATCAAATTAAACTTGTACCAACTCCACTTTATCGAGATTTAATTATGACCTTTCTGACGACTTACGCTACACCGCCGTCTAAAAATTCTATATGGTCGACAGTTTATTACATGATGAAACATCTAAAACGCTAACTTTTGGTAACTCCGAGCACCCGACTTCTTACCGCAGCTAGAAACAACTCACTTAACGCCAATAAACACACAACTATCAAGAACAAACAGTCGTCCTTTCAACAGATTCTTCACGTAGCTTCTAACCCGAACTGTTAGTCACTGGTGAGCTCGTGAAGTTTCTCTGCCGATCAAACTATTGAAGATGCTAAGAAGACACTGCTACTGTTCTGACTTTGAAGTAATGACTCAAAACAACCGTTATTTCGGCCAACAAAGTTCATCATAGCTTCAACTTCAACACGTTAATCGTGTATTGAGGAGCTGTTGATCGTCTCTGAAGGTTTTCATGGCAAAGTATCCGGAGATCTTAGTCGTGTCCCCTTATTCGGTGCCAGAATTTAGATGCATTTTACTACAAACTACATCCAAAGGATAGAAACATACTATTCATCTCAAATGAAAGTAAACACTCAACAATGGACACAAGATGTACGTGGTTCAGTATGATTACCTACGTCCACGGGGGTGAAATGATGAATCTTATTACTTCAAGGTGTTACAAAGGTGTTGCTCTTAGTTGGATTTATTTACAAGATGAACTTACTTCTCACTCCCTTCTTCCTAATGTTAAATCGAGTTTATCTCTCCTTTTTTCCCAAAAATTACAACTTAACTTTCCCGAATACAAGTCCCTCTATTTATAGGAGAAGTTCCATACACCCAAGTTAAGGTGTTGGTCATGTTACATCAATTCAGCAGTTCTGTGGTCGGACCGACTCATGTCGCCTTATATGGACGATGCATCTTGACTCTTCGCCTGTCTTTCGTCCGAGCCGACCTCTCCAGATGCTCTCTTGACACGATGTCGCCCGTTTCTGAATGTCGTACGTCTTTGACCGTTGCTTTTATGGTTAGCCGATGTGTCCCATACTTTCTTATTCATTTTACCATAGTACCTCGTTTGTCCCGCCGCGTCTTGTCATGTCAGCTTTGTCAGAAACCTGAATCAAGTCTTATCCGACAGCGGTAGAACGATCACGCCCGATCAACGTGGCTCCTGAAATCTCGCGCCACTAATCTTCATTCCATGCTTCGCGTTTCTTCGTGTTTAGGTGCGCCAGGCCTAGGATGTTGCCACCTGGATCTGTGTATAATTTACACCTACAAATGTAAAATTTACTACAAGAAAAATAAAGAAAAGTGGCATACCAGAGAAGTTAGCGCGTGAAGAAAACTTGAGTCGATAAATCTTGAAACTCCTTTAAGATCTTTATTATTAGTCAAGATCGAAGCATCGCATATTTTTGAGAGATAATCGCAAGTACGAGTGATATCATCCTCACCAACACCTTGCATGGGATTCCTAAAAATATTTGACAATTGATGCATTGGAGTCTCAGGTTGAGAGAAACCCATCGCAGATCTAATTCTTGTGGAAGAAATATGTGTTGAAGTGCCCATAGTAACGTCATGGTTTACCCCATCATTTTCTTCAAGTTCATTATCTTTTTCAGCGATAGTAGAAGTCTCTCTAAGTGGAAAAAGTGGTTGAGTTTTTCTTCTCTTCTCTAGAGGACCGTCTGTGGTTTGATTTTTATTACGACGAGGGGAAGCACCAGAATTTTCATTTGGAGTTAATACTCTTCTGCCTTTATCTTTGGCTTCAACCACCGCGACAAATGGAATTTCCTTGAAAACAATCACACATAAAGATAAGAAATAGGGGCAACAATATATTGTTAAGGGTTATAAAAGAATGTTTCTTACTTCATCTGTGAAGGTTTTCAAAATTTGTAGGAGATTGGGATTCCCAGTGTTGACATAGCTAAGCTTCATTCTTTCAATCTGATAAAAGATATTTCAATAATTAGTAAGAATAATACATTTATCCAAATCTGCGAACAATGATAAATTTTGCGAGATATACCTCAGAGTTCCTTTCAGACCAATTAAAAACCCAAGGACGATACGCCGCAAAACTCGCAGGTAGGTCAAGAATGCCATAAATATATGGGCCTTCAAGGAGGAGAGGAAATCTGCACCATTTGTCATCTTTTGAGAAGCATGGACCATGGTTTTTACTTGAGTGATATTCTATATCTTGCATAAGAAGTTTATCCTTCGCTACCTTTTTATTCCTATTCAAACAGACCGCCCAACACGTGCTATCTTTCTTCATGGGAATCACTTGATAATTCGCAAAGAAATTCTCCACGGTATATTTCGCTGGAATAATTGGGATATCTTTAAAATCAGGATGTTTCGCAGATTCAGGATAGCGAGATCCTTTACCAGCTCCACGAAAGGCATATTCGAGAATGAGACGAATACAATCACCGCTTAATTGGTAGATTGCTCGTGAAAATTTAGTGTGAGAAATAATTTCATAAAAAAGAGGAAGATCTGGGTTATAAAGAGGGATAGGAAGACCATCTTATAGTTGACCTAGCGAAATAAGGATTTTCTCATTGGAAGAGGGAAATATTGAAACTAAATCAATGGAGAGATCAGAGTCTGAGGTCTGACCAGGGATCTTAGAAAGTATGAAACCTAAAGCTTTGAGTTTCTGATGGTGTTTTTGGAAAGTGGGTTGACCTAATTTCTTAGCATGTGCCATTTTTTAATGGGAATGATGATTAAGACAAAGAAGAATAAAGAAACGAAATTAAAACGATAATAAGATCCGGAATTTGCGGAAGAAGATGAAGAATAGTAGAGTTGCAGAGAGAAAATAAAAAGAGAGAGTAAAAAGAAGAGGAGGGATCAGCGAAGGAGATATTTATAAGAGGAAAAGATTCTCGGGAACATCAATGCATTCAATGAAGAAAAGACGTGAATGGTCAGAATTCAACGGTTGAAAAAAGACGTTACGAGGAATAAATGAGAGAAGAAACACGTGTAGAATATCTAGCGATGGAAGTA
Organism: Papaver bracteatum; assembly: GCA_023529315.1. Classification (NCBI taxonomy): domain Eukaryota; kingdom Viridiplantae; phylum Streptophyta; class Magnoliopsida; order Ranunculales; family Papaveraceae; genus Papaver; species Papaver bracteatum. The sequence goes on from JAJJWX010000256.1 coordinate 4,202,849, forward strand.
GAAACGTGTCAAAATGAAGGAAGTGCGAAAAGACAAAAATTTGCGACAAATCAAGAAACTTAAATTCTCATGATCTTTATCTCCTTCGCATAAAATATATGAGAAGAGGCAAGATGTAGGATCAGAATATTGTCACAACAATATTCTTGCGAAATAAACAACAGTTCTGCGACGCATCAATGATATTCTGCGACACGTCTCAGAGTGACGTAAGGAATGACATATTAGATGAAAACGACAGAAACATGAGTAAAGTGTGACATTTCTGCGACGAACCAATAAAACTTGCGAATGAATAAGGCGGTGCTAACTACGATTTATCGCAAGAACTCAGGTCCGAAATTAAAGGGAATCTTAGCTGTAAATGAGATGTCATGAGCTGTAATCCACTATGTAAATGCCTATATAAAGGAAATGAATAGTTCCAAAGGTGATGATGAATTTTGGAGGGCTAGGAAGGTTTTTAGGAGAGAGAAAGTCTTATCAAGTATTCTGTGTTCTTGATTTTTGTAATTCCTTAAGATCATATTAATGAAAAAGTATCTTTAATCTTCAAATTATGTCATAAATATTGATAAATTCTCGAATAGGGTGTAGTGTGGGAATTCCTGCAACTACAAAGTAATACTATGGGTTTTTGGTGCGAAAATCATACTAAGAAAAATACAGTGGTTTGCACTATTAACCCCTTAAAAAGAATTCGTACCGAAATTCAAAAACCAAAAATATTGGGTGTTACACTATTAACCTCTTAAAAACAATTTCGTCCCGAAATTCAAAAACCAAAAATACAGAGTGATAAAATATTAACCTCTTTAAAAGAAATTCGTCATGTAATTCGGAAACCAAAAATACTCAGTGTTACAGTTTACTACATAACTTGACATATATATCCAACCATGTACGTCTTACATATGCTGGCCAATTTAGCTCTCATGAGCATATCTTTCTACTCCTTCACGACCATCCATCATCTTAGATTAATGTTGTTAGAGCATTGCTCGGTCGAACTCGCATGCGTTGCTATCTCAAGCATGTTTTTCAATGTTAGTGATCAAAACTATAAAGTCTTGATTTCTAGTCTACTATAGCTAAGGTCTCGGACTAGGATATAAAGTGTAGTTGAGCTCAAGAACTCGATGGCAATCATCATACAAGATGAAGGACTACTCAAGGAGATAGTGGATCTTCATCGACTAAAAGGTATGTGGATACTTGAACTTATCTATCACTCAAAAGTCTATCTACTCTATCTCCTATCTTAAGACAAAAGTCATTTTACTATATAGACTAAGAATATATACATCTGACATTTCGAGCTGAGTATATATCGCTTATCTATTTCTCGAAATATGTGTTGGTAAAGCTTTCGCTTTAGCCAAGTTCATCTTTGCCTAGTGACGAAAGTCATGTTATGTTTCAATCACTTTGGAAATTGCTCTGACGAAAACTAGTTTGTGAATAACAACTATATGACGTCCTCTGAGAATGTTTCAATGCTTGAAATGAGAGTTTAGACAATATAACCACATGGGGATATAAACATTGTTGTGGTAACACATATATGTATAAGTCCTTAGCACTTGAACCGAAGTTTGTGAACTTTGTTGATCAAGTGAATACCGGAACTTGAGCAGTCAACCCAGTCCGCAAACATGCGTAGTCCGCGAACCCGAGAATTTTTGCTGGAGTTGTAGCTCGGTTTCAGTCCACGAACTGACGGAAGTTCTCGAACCCGAGAATTTCTGCTGGAGTTTGTGAACTCCAACCGGTTACTTGAGTCCACGAACCCAATCCGCGAACTTGAGTGGTTAGGTCTAAAAACGATATTCGTGAACTTATCTAAATTATCTAAGGAATGCTATTGCAAAATGTGGCTTTATAGTTCATGAATTGATTCGAGTGAATCACATCGTTTTTGCTTCAATTGTGTCTTGTGTAGTACATAATATCTCATAGCAATTGAACAACTCTCTAACTAGTTCATTTGAGTCATTTGGATTAGTTATGACGAAGAAGAATATGGTTGATATGAAAGTTATCATTTGGATAACCATTTGGTTGACTAATATTGAACCAACTATTGTACACATTTGGGTACGGTTACACAAACCCAAAATCGTCAAGTACATGTGTGTATGGCAAGCTAAGTTTTCGATCTAACGATTGAGAGATATTAGCTTGTATCTAATCAGGTTTTCATCGAACGGTGAATATTGAATGCTTTGTTACTAAGCTAACATTGATTGATAACCATGATTTGAAAGACTATATAAGGGAGAACTCTAGCAACTGGGAAACCTAATCCCCACACATTCTGTGTGATACTAGTTTGCTAAGATAGAGTCGATTCTCCTTTAACCTTTGGTTTTCTTCTTCTAAAACCAAGTTAACGACTTAAAGACTTCATTAGGATTGTGAAGCCAGACCGATACTACTTTTATTGTAGTTGTGTGATCTAATTTTGCCGTTTTTATCGTAGGAGTACAATTATCATAATTAGCTTGAGATTTCTATCTCCGATAGGCAAGATATAAAAGTAATCACAAACATCTTCGTCTCATCATTTGTGATTCCACAATATCTTTTTTCGCTGCGTCGATTAAGACTATTGTGAGGTGATTGATAAAACTGAGTTTTTCTTCGGGAATATAAGTCTGGTTTTATTGATTGGTTCCTGTTCACCATGATTTATCAAAAGACAGATCAAAACTCATAGGTTTATTCGTGGGAGACGGATTTATCTATCTTGTAGACTTTTCTGTCTGAGACAGATTTGTTTGCTAAAGTCTTCGACTTTAGGTCATAACAACTCTTGGTTGTGGGTAAGATCAGCTAAGGGAATCAAGTGAGCAGTATCCTGCTAGGATCAGAGGCGTATGAGCATAACTGTACCTTGGATCAGTGTGAGATTGATTGGGGTTCAACTACATTTCAGGCTAAAGTTAATTTGGAGTAGGCTAGTGTCTGTAGTGGCTTAATACAGTGTATGTTTAATCTGGACTTGGTCCCGGGGTTTTTCTGCATTTGCGGTTTCCTCGTTAACAAAATTCTGGTTTCTGTGTTATTTCTTTTCCGCATTATATTTTGTTATATAATTGAAATAATACAGGTTGTGCATTGTTCAATCAATTAGAATATCCGACCTTATTGGTTGTGGATTTAAATTGATTGACACTTGGATATTGGTCTTTGGTACCATCCAAGTTATCTCTCTTTGATTAGACTCGAGAATCACATTTGCTTGAGTAAATCAAATTGAGATATTGATATAATAACTCCTTGAGTATTTTCTATTGATCGAATCTAGTTGATTCTCTAGAAAACAACTCGAAGTTATCCATACATATTGCTAATCGAAATATTAGGTGAGGTTGTTAGACCCCCGCTTTTTTGATTGGTATCAGAGCAGGCAAACAAGATCAAGACCTTACAAGTCTGTGTTTGTAGCGATATGACTCTATGGACAACAAAGTCTCTTATAATGCTTTACTAGGATTAAAAAAAAATGGTAGAAAAAATTCTGATAAACTAGTTATCCTTCAAAGGTTGGATGAACAAATCCTGATCAATTCTGATGTTATTGCAGAAATTGCAATCTTAAAGGATTTGAAACCCAATTTAAGTTCCTTAATGGATAGGGGCAATGATGGTTGGTACCACAATAGAAGTTAAGGAAACACAAAATACCAAAACTTAACATAATATCATTCCATTTTATTGTTTGACTAACTCGCCCCCAACAAAATATAGATTACCTAACATATCCTCGGACTGCGGTCGCACATTTCGAAAAATGGGATCTGGTGCATGATTGATTTGGATGTTTGATCGATAAAATATATGGTTGTTGTAATGAAATAGTATTGATTAGGCTGGTAAGTTTGTGATTCAGGGTTTCCAGTAAAAGAGTTTTAATTAGACTCGTGATGGAAAATCCTGATGGTCCTTTAAGGTTTTGATCAGAATTTACATCGTTTCTGTGGGGTTCGTTTGTTGAATGACTACTTAGGATTCCCATTGATGGTGGATCATCTATCATTATCAGGTTTGTGTTGCAGCCGATTAACTGAATGGTATAAGGAAGTTTAAAATTGATTAGTTATGATGATTCATGTCAATCTAAAAAACAGTATCTTGTGTAACTGATTTCAAATCTCTATTCTTGAGACTTCAATAGGATGTTGTTTCAATTAGATTTACTTCTTATTCAAAAAGTAGAATCACTAATGCGAACCAGAAAAAGTAACCATTAGATTTTAATTTTCCTTAATCAATCCATTAAAATTAGTCGCACATATGTCTTACACACATCACTAGGGTAACGCAAATATGGTTCTATTAAGTTAAGAGCCTGTCGGCGTTTAGTCGGATTAAACGACTTTGGGCCCTATGTCGTTAATGTGTAGCACATCCATCATATACTAGTTGCAAAACCTGTGTTATTAAGTTAAGATCCATTCGGCTCGGGGTCGCACATTATTTTAAGTGTCGTTAATCAATCTCACTGGAGTCGCACATTCAGTGCTACTTTTTGCAAGGAAAATTACTGACATTTCGCAAATGAATCACACATGTGTCTCGTATTCAGTGGTATTTTTTTAGATAAAAGAGTAAATATGTAGGTGGACAAAACCCTCGATTTTGATTGGTTGACCGAAGAAAATTTTTAGAAGGGTAACTGGGTAACTACCTTCAAACTATATTAAATCCTGAAAATTGTATGCATTTTCTGCATGTTCTACCTAGTTGTTTTCTCCTGCAATGCTACAACATCCTGCAAAATTAAATTCTCTCCTGATTGAATCTACCTTCAACACTATCTACAGAAAAGACCCAATTCATTACAACCGAGATCATCATTTACAGTACTCTCGGTTGCTAGCATTTACATCATTGCATTCAAAATATCCATTCACACCCTTTTCAAACTCCTAAAAAGAAAAACACCCATATTTACTATAACTACAATGATATATTTCATCAAGCCAACAAAATGAAAACAACTACTTGGACCGGCCGACTTATATGAACTTCACACAAGAACAAGATGATTCTTACCAGAAACAACAAGATCAAACATAAGAACCTCTGGAGAAAAACTTGTTAATCATATTTAAGCTTGAAAATATGCACAAATTCTCGATCTTTCTGAATCTCTGGAGAACTCTAATCAGAATCCTTATCTTCATCTTCATCGTCGCTTCCAAAACCTTCTTCCTCAACATTATCTTCTTCATCACTATTGCTAGATGCAGCAGTACCATACCTTGTCTCCGAAATTTCTGTCAAAGTTCTGGTGAGTTCATTATGGCACTCTAAACAGCGGTTGTTTTGCAATAGGATGTCGTTATTCTTTCCAAAGGCTATCAGCTTCTAAGGAGACAAAAATATATTCAAAGACCCATCCAAGACAATGCTCATGTTGTCTCCTAGTGTGTGTATGTCCACTATACTGCCCACTTGAATTTGAACTACTTTGTATTTACCGATATGTTCACAGTAGCCGAAACCCCCTACGACATATCGTGGATCCCAACTAATTTGTGGCGTTGGTGTTGGATCGCATATTTGTGGCAGATGGAGGTGCTTACCCATTGTTGGATTCATAATATAAATAGGATCTTGTATGCCGTGGTGTGAAACATAGAAACATACCAGACCATTACACAACATACTAGACCATTACAATATCCAACGATTGTGTGTGACATATTTTCATAATAGGATTGGATAATATTCCAGGTACCATTGTTTCGAAATTAACATCTGATAAAAATCTCCCATCACCGTGTAGTAATCTTCCTCCTTAATTTGTTCTCTGTATAAGAGATGTGTAACTTTTTCTTATCTCAGTTTTTGAGTAAAACTGAAAAGGAGTCCAATTCTTTTGTCTGCAAGGACAGAATTCCACTCTTTTGCATACAAGTACTAATCACGTGAAATATAGTACAAACGATAGTTTTCACTTTAAAACCAATACTATTATTTAGTCCTTTTTGACAACACAAAATCATGATTGCATCCATTGCAATTGTTTCTATATCCGTTATAAATATATATAAGGACAACGGGGAAGAAACTGGACACTTTCTTCCTATTTTACTCTCGAAGTGTATATACATTTCTTTAAATTTGTAAGGTCCACTGTATTCGGATAAATCCTAAATGTTAAATACATAATAGTTTGGAAAGCATTCGAAAAATTAGAGAAATTTCTTCCACTCGTTCAAGTTGGGTCTTTCTTTATTCAAATCAACATATAAAAAGAATAACTAAATATTCTGGTGCACGAATAATTAATCACGTGAAAATCGTGCAAAGGACACAAAACAACAGCAAAAAAATAAAAGAAGCTACATAGATAACCTAAGGAATGTTTTAGTGGAATTTTCCACCGAAATTCTTCAACGAGATAGCGCTCCTCATGTGAGGAATAATTGCAACCCATGTTTCCCACGGTAGTTTCCCACAAATTTCCGTCCTAGTTCCGGTGAGTGTATTGTAACGCAATAAACGCCTATTCTGCAAAAATAGGAGGTCCATGTTATTTCCATAGGCTATCGGTTTATACGTCGACGGCCACTATTCATCCTTATCCTCTTCCAATAAAATGCTCATCTGATGATTCCAATCCCATTCCCGGCCAGGCGCCCATATATGAATATTTTTTTCGGAAATGGGTGTCCAGAAAACTATCCGGGGCTCATCAGACACCAGATGGATGTAGTAAAAAAAAAAGGCAAACTCCGAACATGACCATCCCAAGTGAGGGCCAAGAATCTACCCAAAATTCACTCCCATGAATATGAGGCGAGGGTAACGGATGTTCATGGAACGTTTCTGTGTCCAAATCGAAAGAAACTATGCAAGTATCTTGCGGACGACAATCCTTCCAGAAAATACAACCATGTGAAAACACACCTGAACTCTGAAAAGTATAAGGAATCTCCCTTATTATGTTCCTCCATCCCCTCTCGTCTCCTAGCGTGTGTACTTGAACTTTACCATCCATGTGAATGCGAACTACCTTGTACTCATTGGTATGTTCACAGTATCCAAAAACCCCAATTACGTTGTATCGTGCATACCACCCTTGGTCTTGTGCAATTGGGATGCATAGTTATGGCAGATGGATGTGCTCACCCGTTGCTGGATTCATAATATGTACATGATCTTGTATGCCATGGTGTGAAACATAAAATAATACCAGACCGTTGCAAGATCCAACTATTGGGTGCAACTTATTCCAATCATAGTTTCCGTCAAACGGCCCCCCGTTATTGTTGGCTGTTAGGATCGGGCGTAAATCTTCCTCGTTAATTTGTTCTGTTTAGAAGAGTTGAGTATCATTCCCCATTCTTTGTGCGATACCCAAAAGGAGTCCAATTCTTCTGTTCCCAAGGACAATATTCCACTCTTTGCATGCATATTTGCTTGCTAAAACGCTTTCTGCAGTTTGGATGCGTTGTAGTATATCGGTAGTTACTAATTCCGGCAACATATCCATCGCTTTTACTGATGAAAGATGATCAAAAATAAATAAATTACAAGCATTTAGAAGTTACTTTTTGTAGAATTCTACAAACAGATACGCGTAAAGCTTATATAGACATCCAATACACCTGTTAGCGAATAGTCGCGTCCTTACTGAGTAGGCATTATTTGAAAATTCGTGGTACCAACAAGTGACGTATGTTTGCAGATTACATCTTAAAAACGGTTATAACTTATTATGTCGCGAATTTAGCATACAACTGGATTCTTATTTAAAAGGAAACAAAATCTAACGGGTATAACCATTATGTCATGAGGTACGTCTGAAAGGACATGACATTTTAGTAGGGTATTATTATTACCCTACTATTACTTTCTAGAGTAGGTTAAGCCAATTTTCTCTGGATTTAACCGCTGTATGCGTCTCTTGGGAGTAGAGGAAGAGAATATATTCATTCCCCAGAGAGAAAATTAAGCCAAGAGAAGAGAAAAAAAATGCTTGAAACGAAGTTCAGAGATAAAGGGATTCAAAACTATCAAAAGGCAAGACCCCAATGCCAGAGGAATAATTTGATAGGATCATGACTTGATCAGAAATAATGTGATGATGATGATGATCATGAAATCAGTAGTGAATGAAATATATTTGGAGCAACCAGAGAAACCTAAGTACAAAATATGCGGATGATGATTACACCATCTCATTTATGCTCAATACATGAATCAGATAAATCTATGTTATTATACATGTTGATCCACGTTACTAAACACAAAATTTTATCCGGTGAAATTTGTATTATGCACCACATTTAACGGGATCAATTGTTTGCACACCATATTTTTAAGTGTAAAAGACGTAATACCAGTGCGACGAATGATATATCAAAGTCCTCAATGCTTATATTTAGACACCATCATTTAACGGGATCAATTTGTATCATCCCATTTTACAGTATTCCGATATAACATGAGTTGAAATCTTTTGTGAAACTTTTGGTGCAAAACAGAAACATCACATGAACTAACTTACTAGCTCATGTGAAGAATATAAACTGCACATCACATTAACTAACAATTAATTATTATATGCATGTTGGTTTACGTTATTATTCCCCAGATTCTATACAGTTTACTAATTGATTTTCACCATCGTCATTCTTCTATTATTACAGCTGATGCATAATTGTGTTCAAAATAAAAACATTTATGTCTCTGTCAGTCTTCGATTATCTAAAAACATCAAAAACATCCAATGAGGAAAACACCGAGTCCCATTTTTACTGAAATGCTGAATATTTATCATCTTGGGACATATGATGACATTATTCCGCATCAAAATTTACGATGAGAAATCTCTGAGACATTCTGATTTGAATTGCTGAATGGTTATATTAAGACACTATTAATGTCAAGTAACTAACGGTCCAAACTGAAATGAAAGACATATTCTGAATTGTTGAATTTATTATCAAGTTCCAAGAAGAAAAGGGTGAGAAGATAAGGTTACCCTTATCTCAAGAAACAGAGGTTGTAGCGACCACCGAGAGAATGTGTGTGGTGCTTGTTGTGTGAGTAGCTAGCATTTAGTTAATTTATTTCAAAAGATGACAGAAATGAGCTTTCGTAGGTAATTGTTTTGCTTAGGATAACCTCAACATTTAAACCTAAGTTTCTTCTGCGTGGTCATTGAATATATTAAGAACGGATATATACAAACAATTACAATGGATGCAAACATGATTTTGTATGGTCAAAAAGGACTAAATAATAGTATAGGCTGCGAAGTGAAAACTGTCGTGTGCACTGTATTTCACGTGATTAATATTTTCGTTTACCAAACTATTTCACGTGAATATATTAAGAACGGATATATAAAAACAATTACAATGGATGCAAACATGATTTTGTATGGTCAAAAAGAAATAAATAATAGTATAGGTTGCGAAGTGAAATCTGTCGTGTGCACTGTATTTCACGTGATTAATTTTTTCGTTTACCAAACTATACAATGTAAAAGTCATAATTATGGTGCGACACCAGAAGGACGCTAGCGATTTAGGTGTGATGTACGTTTTCGTTATGACATTATATTTGAGAAGCCTTTAAAACATATCGACCTGAAATCCTGAATGGTTACGCTATCAGTTACTGTTAACGAAACAAAGAAAGTGAAACACATGCAATATTCCAGATTGCTTAATATCAAATCATGTAACGAAGAGGAAGGTGAGAAAATGATGATGGCGTATGCCATCAATTCAAGAAATAGATGTTATTAATTATTATTATGCAAGTTGGCTTATGTTGATATCCCCAAATTCTAAAATCCTACTAATTTTGTTTCACCATCGTCATTATTCCATTATCATAACCTTTAGATAATTGCATGCTAAAGAAAATTCGTTGAATCTCTGTCAGTCTCCAATTGACTAAAAACAAAAACATCGTTAGAGGAAAACACTGAGTCCCATTCGCACAGAAATGCTGAATATTGATCATCGTGGGACATATGATGACATTATTCCGCTACAACGTTTACGGTGAGAAATGTTTGGAACATTTTGACCTGAGTTGTTGGATGGCTGTCTCCATTAGTGACAAATAACAAACCAACCAAAGAGAAACACATTAACATATTCTGAATTGCTTAATTTCTAATCTAGATCCAAGAAGAAGAAGGTGAGAAAAGGTTGATGACGTATGACCTCATTCCAGGCAAAAGATGTTTAAGCGATCATTGCGAGAATGAGAGTGGTGTTTGTTATGGGAGTAGAATCTAGTTAATTTGGATTTACGGAAGATGCAAACATAATTTTGTATGGGAAAGAAGGACTGTATAATAATATAGTTTTTGGATTGAAAAGTTTCCTTTGCACGATTTAATTATTCGTGCACCACACAATACAGTGTGTAAAAGTCGTGATTTAGGTGCGATGCTGGAGGGACGAGTGTGCGATTTACGTGTGTCAACCACAACATCATCCCACCTTAACTTTTTTCGTTATGACATTAGAGTTGAGAAACCTTTGAAACACTCGACCTGAAATCCTGAAGGGTTACACCATGAGATATATATTTTTTATTTTTTTTTGAGAAAAAAAAGGATATACCTTGAGATACATTTACCTAAAAAAAAAGTGAAACACAAAATCATACAAATAATGTCGCGCAGAGGAAGGTAAGAAAATGATGATGATGTATACCCTCATTTCAAGAAACAGAGGTTTGAGCGACCGGTGAGAGAATAAATTGCGAAACAACATCATTTCTCTGTGGAAAAGATTATATCCATAAACAACGAGGATTGTAATTATTTTTATTAGAACATCTACTCACATAGGTGGTTTCCGTCATTCTAAAATATACATACGAATAAAGATGTGCCAAGTGTCTTTCCCGGAGCTGCTGCTTCACAAAATTCCAAGGAAAAAGAAGACAACAAAATGGAGATGGGTGTGCCCTCATTTCAAGCACCAGAGATATTTGTGCGATGGTTGATAGGGTGAGGTTCTGCCACTGTGCGAATCCAAAGCATTCATTTCACTATTAAAAAAATCTCCCATCACCGTATGAGGTTTATAAATCACTTGCATTGCTCATATTATTCAGGACGGTTGACTTTATTTAGTTTCACCGTCATAATTCATCCGTTACCATCACTAATTAATCTCCTTTGCAATTGACCAAGAAAAAGACTACCCATCGAGGAAAACTCATAATCCATTTCTACTGAAGTGCTATATTTTGATCATCTTGGTACATATGATAACATCAACGAGCTTCAGCTTAGTACGGGAATCAGGTCAATCTCTTGTATTAATGTTGGAAAGGTTAGTGTGATTAAAATAAGGGTTTGAGATTATTTTGTTTTAATGGAGAAGTGGGCACTCTCTTAGGTTCTTCTCACTCTCTTTCTATTAGATATTTTATTAAGTTCCATTCTCTTTCCTAATCTCTTTCTTTTTGCACTAAGTCCACATGTGTGACCTAATATTAGAGATAGGTTACACAACCTTTGGTGCAAAACAGAAACATCACATGAACTAACGTACTAGCTCATGTGAAGAATATAAACTGCACATCACATTAACTAACAATTAATTATTATATGCATGTTGGTTTAAGTTATTATGCCCCAGATTCTATACAGTTTACTAATTGAGTTTCACCATCGTCATTCTTCTATTATTATAGCTGATGCATAATTGTGTTCAAAATAAAAACATTTGTGTCTCTGTCAGTCTTTGATTATCTAAAAACATCAAAAACATCCAATGAGGAAAACACTGAGTCCCATTTTTACTGAAATGCTGAATATTGATCATCTTGGGACATACGATGACATTATTACGCATCAACATATACGTTGAGAAATCTCTGAAACATTCTGATTTGAATTGCTGAATGGTTATATTAAGACACTATTAGTGACAAGTAACTAACGGGCCAAACTAAAATGAAAGACATATTCTGAATTGCTGAATTTATTATCAAGTTCCAAGAAGAAAAGGGTGAGAAGATAAGGTTGCCCTCATCTCAGGAAACAGAGGTTGTAGCGAGAATGCGTGTGGTGTTTGTTGTGTGAGTACCTAGCATTTAGTAAATTTATTTCAAAAGATGACAGAAATTAGCTTTCGTAGGTAATTGTTTTGCTTAGGATAACATCAACATTTAAACCTAAGTTTCTTCTACGTGGTTATTGAATATATTAAGAACGAATATATACAAACAATTACAATGGATGCAAACATGATTTTGTATGGTCAAAAAGGACTAAATAATAGTATAGGCTGCAAAGTGAAAACTGTCGTGTGCACTGTATTTCACGTGATTAATTTTTTCGTTTACCAAACTATTTAACGTGAATATATTAAGAACGGATATATAAAAAAAATTACAATGGATGCAAACATGATTTTGCATGGTCAAAAAGGACTAAATAATAGTATAGATAGCGAAGTGAAATCTATCGTGTGCACTATATTTCACGTGATTAATTTTTTCGTTTACCAAACTATACAATGTAAAAGTCATAATTATGGTGCGACACCAGAAGGACGCTAGCGCGATTTAGGTGTGATGTACGTTTTCGTTATGACATTATATTTGAGAAGCCTTTAAAACATATCGACCTAAAATCCTGAATGGTTACGCCATCAGTTACTGTTAACGAAACAAAGAAAGTGAAACACATGCAATATTCCAGATTGCTTAATTTCAAATCATGCAGCGAAGAGGAAGGTGAGAAAATGATGATGGAGTATGCCGTCAATTCAAGAAATAGATGTTATTAATTAGTATTATGCAAGTTGGCTTACGTTGATATTGATAAGCATGTAAGTGCTACATTTTATACCCATATTTATATTAGCTTGGACTCGATAACTTAACTAATGACACTATTTTAGTGCTTTTGTAGAAAGTACAAGCAAATTCGATCATCCGGAAGATAAACGGGTAAATGGAGAGTTAATACGGCGTTTGCGACTCAAAGCATTAATATTGCAGCTCACCGCACCAGAAATAGAGCCCAAAACAATAGTGGTCTTCCCTAAAGAACTGTTTTGTGCAAGCACACACGTGAACCCACTAGTGGATGAGGGAAGCATTGGGACGTTTGTAACCACATCAATTAGGTGGCGTGTTTAAACTCCACCACGTCCCATTTTTCCATATTCAAAGAAGCTGCTGTCCATTTACTTTGGGGTTCATTCACAATTCTCGGTAGAAAGATCCTTCATTTATAGTTTGAGATCGAGACTTTATGGTTGCTGTTCTTTAGAGAAGGAAGATGGGTATTGGCTGTTTCTGTCACTGATGCCTACATGTCGCTGAATGGAAGATGCTGGTAGTGGTGGTTGATGGTTGCAGTCGTGGTGCTGTGGCTGAGATGGAATCGAGACAAGGCAGTGATGGATTTATGTTCTCAACTGGTGATAACAGTCGATGGAAGGTTTGTCTACGGACTGTGAAGAAGATGACAGTGGTCGTGGTCGATGGAGTTCAGATTATGTGGCGGAAGTTGTAAAAAGGAATTGGTGATGTTAAATGTAGTGAGATGGAGACGTCATTGGACATCACTACTAGGAGCTGCGATTGAGAAACTTGGCAGTAAACAAAGAAAGGATGCGTGTGTTGGCTGTATAGAGTTCATCTCTGAAATAGGTTCCTACTTGAGTCTGATGTGACCGGATAGTGCGAATGATGAGTTGCTGACACCGATGAGAAGTGGAGATGGGGGAAGGCATATAACAGACTTAGAGCAGCTGCTGATCTTTGGCATGAATGGGTATGAAGCGGTTCTCGACTACATGGTCAGTTGCAGGCAGTGGTTTTCGAGTTGGTGATGCTATACGTATTTTGAATGGGCAGTGGCCTAACGTTGGAATGGTCTGGAATTAAAGTTAATCAGAAATCTTGAGACAGTGGAGTGAGCAACGGAGCAGTGAACTGGAGTTCATATGTGGTCTGAAATTGACGTGAAGATATGTTGCTACTGGTTGCAAGTGGTTGCTGGTGGTGATCAGCTGAGTTGATTGGAGTTGCTGTGCGATTTAGTTTATGGACTCAAGGCTGAAATGCTGGTGATGGTGGTCGAACTGTGTTGGTTTTCATCGAGTGTTGGCTGCACTGATTTTATACGGGGGTGAAAGACAAGAATAAACTGAGAAGAATGGTTTGGAAGTAAAGTAATGTACAGATAGGCAAGGGTCCGACAGATGGTTGAGGAGAGAGTGGGCCGATGAAACTGGAGTTATAGTCAGTCTGGGAAGGAACAGGAAGTGATGATCATGGAGGAGTTTCGAAGCTTCAGTTGATATGGAGCAGAATAATCACCGGGAAGTGTAAATTATGGCCAGTAACTTGATGAATCTTCGTATGAGGTTTGGTCTCAGGTATCAATTCACAAGGGAGAAACAAAGTGCTAGCTGTAGCCGAGTGTAAGGAGGATAGAAGTAAGCCAGATGCAATCGGTGTTGAGATGGACCGGCTGAGTGTAGGTCAGGCGATAAAAATTGTAATCGGTGCACGGTAGTGGCGAGCTGGGTCTGGTTCTGGACATGGGTGCTGAAGTCGGACTGGGCCTTGGAGGTAATTTTCTAGGTCTCGATGGAAGTTCTCGCATCACTAGGATATAAACCTTTTTGGTAGACGAACTGACAAAAAAAAAAAAGGCCGTTTTGGGAGTCTTTGGCCGGGGGTTTCTCTGACATCCCAGGGTGCGACGAAAGAGTGGAAGTTTTGGCAGTATCAATCGAACAAGAAGGAGAAAATAATCCAAATCATTGGTGGCGCGCGATTGATTATCTGTTTAATTTCTTTTCTATTGTTTATCTTTTTAATGAGTTTTAAGAAATCCATTTTCAATGTGTTGCTAGATTTGTGTAACTAGGGCACTTGGAGTTTAAGGCTATTTTGATTTGAATAATATTGAGCAAAGACTATTATGATTTGATTTGATTAATTGCATGATTTTATTTATTGATTAATCGAAATATGGGTTGTTGCTTCACCGGTTTCGAATAACATTTGCGCATAATTGTTAGGGTCACAAAAATATTTGTCTCATTGTTTGATATTTCATGCTTGGGTTAAATCCTTTGATGAGGTATGCTTAGAATAGCCGTATATTATTTGTGAACCTGTATTTAGTTTCGTATAACTTTCTCATTAACACAATTTGATGGTGCATGCTTGAGTTTAGTCTTTTGATATGCCATGCTTAGGGCGTTCCAGTGATATTAGCGACTCTAATACATATAATAGGTGATGTTGATAGAACCAACGATAATTAAATATTCATGAATTATGTTTCATTTCAGTAATTGAATAGAAATAGTGGTGGATACGATAAAAGCCTAGTTACCAAGTTTCCCATTGAATTTATTTTGTTAATTTAATTTAATTATTTCTTTTTCAATTCTAAAATCCCAAAAATCATTTCTGGTTAATTCTTTAGAGATATTGATTACAGTATTTCCCCCGCTCCTCGTGGGAACGATCCGTACTTGCCTCTGTCTACTAGTTGGACACCGTGCGATTACGGTTATAACATATAGGCATCTCCGGATCCTATCAATTTTTGGCGTCGTTGCCGGGGAGCGGCAGTGGAATATTGTAGTTGGTATTTTTGATTTTGTACATAAAGTTAATTTTTTTTTTTGTACATAGTTATTATTTTTTTGTATATAGCTTATTTTTATTTTATTTTTATATTTTATTTCGGTTATTTTTACGTAGCTTATTTAATTTTTCTTAGGTACCTTAGTCTGAAGAGCGGCGATTGGAGTCAACAATAGGCCTAAAGTAAGTACTTGATATTCTCACAAAGCTTTTGCAAGGTGAGTTATTGAGAATTACTTTGTATAATGGTTTCCAGCGAGTTGACTTCTTTTATAGCTTTTTGGAACTTTACCAAAAGAGCTGAGACAGATGAGTCATTTGATATTTCACCTGAGGAGTATGCATATGCACCTTCTCATTATCAAGAACCCGCCGAGTGTGTAAATAATGATTGGAATTATTCTCATAGGTATGATCATTCCGGACCTTGTGAAGTTTATGAACATTACCAACCTTACCCTGGTTATGAGCCACAATTTGTTGATTCCAATTATTATTCACACATTTCTCCATCACAGTATGAAAGAGATGATCAATCTTACTGTGACCCATCTGCATCACAACTATCTTTATTAGAACACCTCAATATTGAAATTGCTGAACATACCAAAGCTAATGAGTTATTTTTTGATGAGCAGAGTAAAACTCAAGCTTATATTGCTCAACTTTCTGAACAAACTAATTTATCGATTGCTAAACTAATGTATTCGGTAAAATATCGTGGTCTTACTGAGGATACAAGTTCTAATTTTTCTAATACTTATGATATTAATGATGAAACAGCTTTAACTAATGAATCAATGTGTATGGAGAATAATGATGAACTTGATAGTTGTGACCATAGGAATAGAGACATTGTCGTACCAAGTGAAGGTGGTGTATTTAGTCCAACTCCTGATTGTGTTAATGATCACTCGCCTATTCAAAAGGAAGAGTTTAGGATTGAGGACACCATTCTTTTAGACGGTGTGACATATCAGTGCTATAACAATGATGCTTATGAAGAATGTGTTAATTCAGAGGACAGTGTAGTTAAGTCTAACGACTTAGAGACATTACACTCTATCTATAAGGTTTCATTTAATCATCTTTATTGTGATCTTCCTATTGATTCCCAGGTTGATGATGTTTATGATGATGATTTAGTACAGGTTTGCAAACCTAGTGGAGAAGTTAATACACCTAGAATTGCTAGCACAACTTTTCAGAAGATTCCTAATTTTGGATTAGAATTACGTGCTTCTCTAATATTACTATATTACTTTGCATCTCGTGATTTGTCTTTGCCTGTGCATGACTCCTAGATAGTTTCAGTTCCCATCCCCAGTGAACCACTTGAGTTGGTAATTCTTTTTACTGACGATATATCCTTTGAAAAAACCAGGTTTCGGGGTAGCTCTTTCCTTCTGATAATCTCTATATCTTTACGTTGCTACAGTGAGAGAGTGAGGTTGTCATTAATTGTATATATTGTGCTTTGGGTTGATCCCCAAATATTTCGGTTGTTGATATATGGTGAATATTGTTTGTACATTCCAGTAGGTATTTCTATTTTCTTGTTTTTATTTGTTTATTTTTTCTTTTTATGAATTTCCCATCTTAATTTTTATGTTGGATGACTCAATTACATTGAGGACAATGTAATGTTTAAGTGTGGGGGAGTGGTTAACTTTTTACTTTTCTTTTTCAGGAATTTTCTTGCAATTGATGACCCGGTTGTTGAGCGGGTCTATATTGTAGGGTTTGTAGGAGTCTAATATGACCATTTGTATAAGCGGAGTCTAAAAAAAATTATTATGATTTTGAGGGTTATGACCAAATTTGTGTATCGGGTCTTTTCTTTTTCCTTGCATGTTATGACAGTAGTGTAGCGGGTAAAAAAAAAAAAAATTGAAATTTTTTATAACAAATTTGTTTAGCGGGTCTTTCTGTCTAGCTGTTTAGCAGACATTTCTCTCGATCTTGTTGTTTAGCGGATTTGTTTCGCTGTTTAGCAGACATCTCTATCCACTGTTTAGTGGATTCGTCTAGCTGTTTAGCAGACATCATCATATCCAGCTGTTGAGCGGATATTTATGACTAGCTGTGGAGCGGGTCAATTTTCTGTTTTGCTCGAGGACTAGCAAAATATAAGTGTGGGTAAGTGCTACATTTTATACCCATATTTATATTAGCTTGGACTCGATATCTTGACTAATGACACTATTTTAGTTTTTTTGTAGAAAGTACAAGCAAGTTCAATCATCCGGAAGATAAACGGGTAAATGGAGAGTTAATAGGCGTTTGCGACTCAAAGCATTAATATTGCAGCTCACCGCACCACAAGTAGAGCCCAAAACAATAATGGTCTTCCCTAAAGAACTGTTTTGTGCAAGCACACACGTGAACCCACTAGTGGATGAGGGAAGCATTGGGACGTTTGTAACCACATCAATTAGGAGGCGTGTTTAAACTCCACCACGTCCCATTTTTCCCTGTTCAAAGAAGCTGTTGTCCATTTACTTTGGGGTTCATTCACAATTCTCGGTAGAAAGAGCCTTCATTTATAGTTTGAGATCGAGACTTTATGGTTGCTGTTCTTTAGAGAAGGAAGATGGGTATTGGCTGTTGCTGTCACTGATGCCTACATGTCGCTGAATGGAAGATGCTGGTAGTGGTGGTTGATGGTAACAGTCGTGGTGCTGTGGCTGAGATGGCAGCGAGACAAGGCAGTGATGGATTTATGTTCTCAACTGGTGATAACAGTCGATGGAAGGTTTGTCTACGGACAGTGAAGAAGATGACAGTGGCCGTGGTCGATGGAGTTCAGATTCTGTGGCTGAAGTTGGATTAAAAAAGAATTGGTGATGTTAAATGTAGTGAGATGGAGACGTCATTGGACATCACTACTTGGAGCTGCGATTGAGAAACTTGGCAGTAAACAAAGAAAGGATGCGTGTGTTGGCTGTATAGAGTTCATCTCTGAAATAGGTTCCTACTTGAGTCTGCTGTGACCGGATGGTCCGAATGATGAGTTGCTGACACCGATGAGAAGTGGAGATGGGGGACTACAAATAACAGACTTAGGGCAGCTGCTGATCTTTGGCATGAATGGGTATGAAGCGGTTCTCGACTACAAGGTCAGTTGCAGGCAGTGGTTTTCGAGTTGGTGATGCTATACGTATTTTGAATGGGCAGTGGCCTAACGTTGGAATGGTCTGGAATTAAAGTTGATCAGAAATCTTGAGACAGTGGAGTGAGCAACGGAGCAGTGAACTGGAGTTCATATGTGGTCTGAAATTGACGTGAAGATATGTTGCTACTGGTTGCTGGTGGTGATCAGCTGAGTTGATTGGAGTTGCTGTGCGATTTAGTTTATGGACTCAAGGCTGAAATGCTGGTGATGGTGGTCGAACTGTGTTGGTTTTCATCGAGTGTTGGCTGCACTGATTTTATACGGGGGTGAAAGACAAGAATAAACTGAGAAGAATGGTTTGGAAGTAAAGTAATGTACAGATAGGCAAGGGTCCGACAGATGGTTGAGGAGAGAGTGGGCCGATGAAACTGGAGTTATAGTCAGTCTGGGAAGGAACAGGTAGTGATGATCATGGAGGAGTTTCGAAGCTTCAGTTGATATGGAGCAGAATAATCACCGGGAAGTGTAAATTATGGCCAGTAACTTGATGAATCTTCGTATGAGGTTTGGTCTCAGGTATCAATTCACAAGGGAGAAACAAAGTGCTAGCTGTAGCCGAGTGTAAGGAGGATAGAAGTAAGCCAGATGCAATCGGTGTTGAGATGGACCGGCTGAGTGTAGGTCAGGCGATAAAAATTGTAATCGGTGCACGGTAGTGGCGAGCTGGGTCTGGTTCTGGACATGGGTGCTGAAGTCGGACTGGGCCTTGGAGGTAATTTTCTAGGTCTCGATGGAAGTTCTCGCATCACTAGGATATAAACCTTTTTGGTAGACGAACTGACAAAAAAAAATAGGCCGTTTTGGGAGTTTTTGGCCGGGGGTTTCTCTGACATCCCAGGGTGCGACGAAAGAGTGGAAGTTTTGGCAGTATCAATCGAACAAGAAGGAGAAAATAATCCAAATCATTGGTGGTGACGCGCGATTGATTATCTGTTTAATTTCTTTTCTATTGTTTATTTTTTTAATGGGTTTTAAGAAATCCATTTCCATGTGTTGCTAGATTTGTGTAACTAGGGCACTTGGAGTTTAAGGCTATTTTGATTTGAATAATATTGAGCAAAGACTATTATGATTTGATTTTATTAATTGCATGATTTTATTTATTGATTAATCAAAATATGGGTTGTTGCTTCACCGGTTTCGAATAACATTTGCGCATAATTGTTAGGGTCACAAAAATATTTGTCTCATTGTTTGATATTTCATGCTTGGGTTAAATCCTTTGATGGGGTATGCTTAGAATAGTTGTATATTATTTGTGAACCTGTATTTAGTTTCGTATAACTTTCTCACTAACGCAATTTGATGGTGCATGCTTGAGTTTAGTCTTTTGATGTGCCATGCTTAGGGCGTCCCAGTGATATTAGCGACTCTAATACATATAATAGGTGATGTTGATAGAACCAACGATAGTTAAATATTCATGAATTATGTTTCATTTCAGTAATTGAATAGAAATAGTGGTGGATACAATAAAACCCTAGTTACCGAGCTTCCCATTGAATTTATTTTGTTAATTTAATTTAATTATTTATTTTTCAATTCTAAAATCCCAAAAATCATTTCTGGTTAATTCTTTAGAGATATTGATTACAGTATTTCCCCCGCTCCTCGTGGGAACGATCCGTACTTGCCTCTGTCTACTAGTTGGACACCGTGCGATTGCGGTTATAACATAAAGGCATCTCCGGATCCTATCAATTTTTGGCGCCGTTGCCGGGGAGCGGCTGTGGAATATTGTAGTTGGTATTTTTGATTTTGTATATAAAGTTAATTTTTTTTTTGTACATAGTTATTATTTTTATGTATATAGCTTATTTTTATTTTATTTTTATATTTTCTTTCGGTTATTTTTACGTAGCTTATTTAATTTTTCTTAGGTACCTTAGTCTGAAGAGCGGCGATTGGAGTAAACAATAGGCCTAAAGTAAGTACTTGATATTCTCACAAAGCTTTTGCAAGGTGAGTTATTGAGAATTACTTTGTATAATGGTTTCCAGCGAGTTGACTTCTTTGATAGCTTTTTGGAACTTTACCAAAAGAGCTGAGACAGAGGAGTCATTTGATATTTCACCTGAGGAGTATGCATATGCACCTTCTCATTATCAAGAACCCGCCGAGTGTGTAAATAATGATTGGAATTATTCTCATAGGTATGATCATTCCGGACCTTGTGAAGGTTATGATCATCACCAACCTTACCCTGGTTATGAGCCACAATTTGTTGATTCCAATTTTTATTCACACATTTCTCCATCACAGTATGAAAGAGATGATCAATCTTACTGTGACCCATCTGCATCACAACTATCTTTATTAGAACGCCTCAATATTAAAATTGTTGAACATACCAATGCTAATGAGTTATTTTTTGCTGAGCAGAGTAAAACTCAAGCTTATATTGCTCAACTTTCTGAACAAACTGATTTATCGATTACTAAACTAATGTATTCGGTAAAAGATCGTGCTCTTACTGAGGATACAAGTTCTAATTTTTCTAATACTTATGATATTAATGATGAAACAACTTTAACTAATGAATCAATGTGTGTGGAGAATAATGATGAACTTGATAGTTGTGATCATAGGAATAGAGACATTGTCGTACCGAGTGAAGGTGGTGTATTTAGTCCAACTCCTGATTGTGTTAATGATCACTCGCCTATTCAAAAGGAAGAGTTTAGGATTTAGGACACCATTATTTTAGACGGTGTGACATATCAGTGCTATAACAATGATGCTTATGAAGAATGTGTTAATTCAGAGGACAGTGTAGTTAAGTCTAACGACTTAGAGACATTACACTCTATCTATAAGGTTTCTTTTAATCATCTTTATTGTGATATTCCTATTGATTCCCAGGTTGATGATGTTTATGATGATGATTTAGTATAGGTTTGCAAACCTAGTGGAGAAGTTAATACACCTAGAATTGCTAGCACAACTTTTCAGAAGATTCCTAATTTTGGATTAGAATTACGTGCTTCTCCAATATTACTAGATTACTTTGCATCTCGTGATTTGTCTTTGCCTGTGCATGACTCCCAGATAGTTTCAGTTCCCATCCCCAGTGAACCACTTGAGTCGGTAATTCTTTTTACTGACGATATATCCTTTGCAAAAACCAGGTTTGGGGGTTGCTCTTTCCTTCTGATAATCTCTATATCTTTAAGTTGCTACAGTGAGAGAGTGAGGTTGTCATTAATTGTATATATTGTGCTTTGGGTTGATCCCCAAATATTTCGGTTGTAGATATATGGTGAATCTTGTTTGTACATTCCAGTAGGTATTTCTATTTTCTTGTTTTTATTTGTTTATTTTCGCTTTTTATGAATTTCCCATCTTAATTTTTATGTTGGATGACTCAATTACATTGATGACAGTGTAATGTTTAAGTGTGGGGGAGTGGTTAACTTTTTACTTTTCTTTTTCAGGAATTTTCTTGCAATTGATGACCAGCTGTTGAGCGGGTCTATATTGTAGGGTTTGCAGGTATACTATGACCAGCTGTATAGCGGGTCTAAAAAAATTATTATGATTTTGAGGGTTATGACCAGCTGTGTATCGGGTCTTTTCTTTTTCCTTGCATGTTATGACCAGCTGTGTAGCGGGTCTAAAAAAGAAAACAAATTGAAAACAAATTATAACCAGTTGTTTAGCGGGTCTTTCTGTCTAGCTATTTAGCAGACATTTCTCTCGATCTTGCTGTTTAGCGGATCTGTCTCGCTGTTTAGCAGACATCTCTATCCACTGTTTAGTGGATTCGTCTAGCTGTTTAGCAGACATCATCATATCCATCTGTTGAGCGGATATTTATGACCAGCTGTGGAGCGGGTCAATTTTCTATTTTGCTCGAGGACTAGCAAAATATAAGTGGGGGTGTTGATAAGCACGTAAGTGCTACATTTTATACCCATATTTATATTAGCTTGGACTCGATATCTTGACTAATGACACTATATTAGTGCTTTTGTAGAAAGTACAAGCAAATTCGATTATCCGGAAAATAAACGGGTAAATGGAGAGTTAATAGGCGTTTGCGACTCAAAGCATTAATATTGCAGCTCACCGCACCAGAAGTAGAGCCCAAAACAGTAGTGGCCTTCCCTAAAGAACTTTTTTGTGCAAGCACACACGTGAACCCACTAGTGGATGAGGGAAGCATTGGGACGTTTGTAACCACATCAATTAGGTGGCGTGTTTAAACTCCACCACGTCCCATTTTTCCCTGTTCAAAGAAGCTGCTGTCCATTTACTTTGGGGTTCATTCACAATTCTCGGTAGAAAGAGCCTTCATTTATAGTTTGAGATCGAGACTTTATGGTTGCTGTTCTTTAGAGAAGAAAGATGGGTATTGGCTGTTGCTGTCACTGATGCCTGCCTATCGCTGAATGGAAGATGCTGGTAGTGGTGGTTGATGGTAACAGTCGTGGTGCTGTGGCTGAGATGGAAGCGAGACAAGGCAGTGATGGATTTATGTTCTCAACTGGTGATAACAGTCGATGGAAGGTTTGTCTACGGACAGTGAAGAAGATGACAGTGGCCGTGGTCGATGGAGTTCAGATTCTGTGGCTGAAGTTGGATTAAAAAAGAATTGGTGATGTTAAATGTAGTGAGATGGAGACGTCATTGGACATCACTACTTGGAGCTGCGATTGAGAAACTTGGCAGTAAACAAAGAAAGGATGCGTGTGTTGGCTGTATAGAGTTCATCTCTGAAATAGGTTCCTACTTGAGTCTGCTGTGACCGGATGGTGCGAATGATGAGTTGCTGACACCGATGAGAAGTGGAGATGGGGGACTGCATATAACAGACTTTGAGCAGCTTCTAATCTTTGGCATGAATGGGTATGAAGCGGTTCTCGACTACAAGGTCAGTTGCAGGCAGTGGTTTTCGAGTTGGTGATGTTGTACGTATTTTGAATGGGCAGTGGCCTAACGTTGGAATGGTCTGGAATTAAAGTTAATCAGAAATCTTGAGACAGTGGAGTGAGCAACGGAGCAGTGAACTGGAGTTCATATGTGGTCTTAAATTGACGTGAAGATATGTTGCTACTGGTTGCAAGTGGTTGCTGGTGGTGATCGGCTGAGTTGATTGGAGTTGCTGTGCGATTCAGTTTATGGACTCAAGGCTGAAATGCTGGTGATGGTGGTCGAACTGTGTTGGTTTTCATCGAGTGTTGGCTGCACTGATTTTATACGGGGGTGAAAGACAAGAATAAACTGAGAAGAATGGTTTGGAAGTAAAGTAATGTACAGATAGGCAAGGGTCCGACAGATGGTTGAGGAAAGAGTGGGCCGATGAAACTGGAGTTATAGTCAGTCTGGGAAGGAGCAGGAAGTGATGATCATGGAGGAGTTTCGAAGCTTCAATTGATATGGAGCAGAATAATCACCGGGAAGTGTAAATTATGGCCAGTAACTTGATGAATCTTCGTATGAGGTTTGGTCTCAGGTATCAATTCACAAGGGAAAAAGAAAGTGCTAGCTGTAGCCGAGTGTAAGGAGGATAGAAGTAAGCCAGATGCAATCGGTGTTGAGATGGACCGGCTGAGTGTAGGTCAGGCGATAAAAATTGTAATCGGTACACGGTAATGGCGAGCTGGGTCCGGTTCTGGACATGGGTGCTGAAGTCGGACTGGGCCTTGGAGGTAATCTTCTAGGTCTCGATGGAAGATCTCGCATCACTGGGATATAAACCTTTTTGGAAGACGAACTGTAAAAAAAGAGGCCGTTTTGGGAGTTTTTGGCCGGGGGTTTCTCTGACATCCCTGGGTGCGACGAAAGAGGGGAAGGTTTTGGCAGTAGCAATTGAACAAGAAGGAGAAAATAATCCAAATCATTTGTAAGTACATAATTCCGCCACTCGCCACGTGTCTTCGGATAAACACGTGGAGAGCGTATGACGAGGGGTATCAAAAAACGATGCCACTTAGATACAACCAAGAAACGTGTACCAATAGGAAGGGCCTCTCATCTAGCAGATCCAATGGTTACAAATGAGGGAGCACGGGAACAAAGCACCACTGCGTTGGACCCAATACACCCTCGGATCTGCTTTATCCCATCTCGAGAGGAATCTTAGATCTACGGTCAGGGATCAACCAGCTGACACGGACGTGATAGGAACAGAAGACCGTGTTCTGACACATGCAGAAGGCCCAACCACCCGCATTAAACACCTGAGACGCGTGTCAATCAACCAGCGGAAGAGGAGACCCTACCTCTTCGGAAGTAACGAAGGGAACGAGGGGGGCACCGTAGCAACCAAAGATGTCCGCGTGTCGGCACAAAGCACAGGACGATAAGGTTTCAACGGCTTCTTCCTTGGACCCCACAGCGGAACTCCTATAAATACCCCTCCTCCCTAAGAGAGAGGGGCAGGTCAATTTGGAAAGAAGGAAGAGAGAGAATTAGGAAGAGTAAGTAACCCCCTAATCCCGCAGCCTAAGTTAGCACACACAAAGTCATTTGACTATACTTGTAACCAATTTACATATAATGAAACCCTTCTTTTACCCCGTGGATGTAGGCCTAAGTGTTGAACCACGTAATTACTCGTCTCATTTATATCACGCACTTACATTATGCACCTTACATTCCGTATTTACGTTTCACACTTACATTAAGTACCTTACATTCCGTATTTAAATTATGTACTTACATTCCGCACGTTACATTACGCACTTCATGTTTCATTTGATCCGAGATTTTCTTCGTATCCATCCGCGGATTACTATCCGTGCTACTACACATTGTCAGTGATAACTATGCGATAAGACAAGGACGAGTCCAAGGACTCAGAGTCGATGAATCGGCATAGTCACTGCGCTATTACGCACGTTATATCTAATCTATGAATTTCAATATATACGAACATTGTTTGTGGACACGTAGATACCATCGTAATTTGCGTGTTCACATCATTGGTGGTGACGCGCAATTGATTATCGGTTTAATTTCTTTTCTATTGTTTATCTTTTTAATGGGTTTGAAGAAATCCATTTCCATGTGTTGCTAGATTTGTGTAACTAGGGTTTATGTTGAAACCACTTGGAGTTTAGGCTATTTTGATTTGAATAATATTGAGCAAAGACTATTATGATTTGATTTGATTAATTGCATGATTTTATTTATTGATTAATCGAAATATGGGTTTTTGCTTCACCGGTTTCGAATAACATTTGCGCATAATTGTTGGGGTCACAAAAATATTTGTCTCATTGTTTGATATTTCATGCTTGGGTTAAATCCTTTGATGGGGTATGCTTAGAATAGCCGTATATTATTTGTGAACCTGTATTTAGTTTCGTATAACTTTCTCGCTGACGCAATTTGATGGTGCATGCTTGAGTTTAGTCTTTTGATGTGCCATGCTTAGGGCGTCCCAGTGATATTAACGACTCTAATACATATAATAGGTGATGTTGATAGAACCAACGATAAATAAATATTCATGAATTATGTTTCATTTCAGTAATTGAATAGAAATAGTGGTGGATACGATAAAACCCTAGTTACCGAGCTTCCCATTGAATTTATTTTGTTAATTTAATTTAATTATTTATTTTTCAATTCTAAAATCCCAAAAATCATTTCTGGTTAATTCTTTAGAGATATTGATTACAATATTTCCCCCTCTCCTCGTGGGAAAGATCTGTACTTTCCTCTGTCTACTAGTTGGACACCGTGCGATTGCGGTTATAACATATAGGCATCTTCGGATCCTATCAATTTTTGGCGCCGTTGCCGGGGAGCGGCTGTGGAATATTGTAGTTGGTATTTTTGATGTTGTATATAAAGTTAATTTTTTTTTTGTACATAGTTATTATTTTTCTGTATATAGTGTTGAGATTATTAGTCCCACATTGTATGGGTTTCTAAGATCCTGCGGTTTATAATCCTATGGGCCTCTCCACTCATTGCCAATTGGTTTTGAGTTGGATGCCCGTATTCTAACATGGTATCAGAGCAGGATATTTGCGACGAGTCTTTGACCGTGCCTTTACTCCGCGTCACCCGATTTAATTGTCCACGTGTTAGACCCAACGAGGCTATACGTGAGGGGGCGTGTTGAGATTATTAGTCCCACATTGTTGTGCAATCTAAGATCATGCGGCTTATAACCCCTTGAGGCCTCTCCACTCATTGCCAATTGGTTGTGAGTTGGATGCCCGTATCATAGCCAAGCCCTGTATGAGACGTGAGACCCAGTAAGACCCAAGAAGGCAGGGAAACCATACAGCGGTTCATATAAGTGTGGAGCTATTCCACTTGATACCAAGTCAGAACTAGAAGATATAAAGACAAAAGAGAATTCTATTATTAAATGGTATGATTTACATTGAGAACCCATAGGGTTTATATAGCGATACCGTAACTTGGTATGCAAGGATAATGCTTGTAAATCAATTCATACTAAATATATCAAATACTAAATATAACCCTAAATACTAAAACTTTCCATATAATTTATTATTACCAATCATATACTCTAACACCCTCCCTCAATCTCATGGGGATTGCAAATCACATGAGATTGGCCTTGAAAGTTGTTGATGAAATGCGGTGCCAATAAACGCCCAAGAAGTATAAGAAGAAGCGCGTCGCCATGAAAAAGAATACTGATTAGGAGAACCGCCAAAGTAGCGAATATAACAGAACCATTGATGGAGCATATAAGAACCATCGATAAGAGAAAAGAGATAATACACTGCAAAATTGGGATTGTTTTGGTAATAATGAAACTAGAGATACTGGGCTAAAATTAAGATAGAAGGATACGAGGACCAGAAGAAAGAAGAGAAGAAATATAAAGATTGTAAAGAAAAGAAAGAAAGAAAGTAGATAGTATCAGAAAGAATTAATTAATGGATGAAAGAAAGAATAAACGGATAGAGAGAGGAAAAGGTTAGAGGTAGTTGATTGAAAAGAATAGACGAGGAAGTGGAACAGGGAATTAAAGAGAACAGAGATAAAAGAGAAGAAGCGGTGGACGGGATTTATTAATCAATTAATAAGATATTATGGGGAACTGCACGTAGGGAAAAAGATGAAAGAAGAACGAGAGTAGAGACAGAATTGGAGCAAAAATAGAGATGGTACCGTAGTAGTGACTACCGCTACATAGGAAAGAAAAACTAATCATATTGCAGTATATCAAATACTAAATATAACCCTAAATACTAAAACTTTCCATATAATTTATTATTACCAATCATATACTCTAACATATAGCTTATTTTTCTTTTATTTTTATATTTTCTTTCGGTTCTTTTTACGTAGCTTATTTAATTTTTCTTAGGTACCTTAGTCTTAAGAGCGGCGATTGGAGTCAACAATAGGCCTAAAGTAAGTACTTGATATTCTCACAAAGCTTTTGCAAGGTGAGTTATTGAGAATTACTTTGTATAATGGTTTCCAGCGAGTTGACTCCTTTTATAGCTTTATGGAACTTTACCAAAAGAGCTGAGACAGAGGAGTCATTTGATATTTCACCTGAGGAGTATGCATATGCACCTTCTCATTATCAAGAACCTTCCAAGTGTGTAGATAATGATTGGAATTATTCTCATAGGTATGATCATTCTGGACCTTGTGAAGGTTATGATAATTACCAACCTTACCCTGGTTATGAGCCACAATTTGTTGATTCCAATTATTATTCACACATTTCTCCATCACAGTATGAAAGAGATGATCAATCTTACTGTGACCCATCTGCATCACAACTATCTTTATTAGAACGCCTCAATATTGAAATTGCTGAACATACCAAAGCTAATGAGTTATTTTTTGTGAGAAGAGTAAAACTCAAGCTTATATTGCTCAACTTTCTGAACAAACTGATTTATCTATTGCTAAACTAATGTATTCGGTAAAAGATCGTGGTCTTACTGAGGATACAAGTTCTAATTTTTCTAATACTTATGATATTAATGATGAAACAACTTTAACTAATGAATCAATGTGTATGGAGAATAATGATGAACTTGATAGTTGTGATCATAGGAATAGAGACATTGTCGTACCAAGTGAAGGTGGTGTATTTAGTCCAACTCCTGATTGTGTTAATGATCACTCGCCTATTCAAAAGGAAGAGTTTAGGATTGAGGACACCATTCTTTTAGACGGTGTGACATATCAGTGCTATAACAATGATGCTTATGAAGAATGTGTTAATTCAGAGGACAGTGTAGTTAAGTCTAACGACTTAGAGACATTACACTCTATCTATAAGGTTTCTTTTAATCATCTTTATTGTGATATTCCTATTGATTCCCAGGTTGATGATGTTTATGATGATGATTTAGTAAAGGTTTGCAAACCTAGTGGAGAAGTTAATACACCTAGAATTGCTAGCACAACTTTTGAGAAGATTCCTAATTTTGGATTAGAATTACGTGCTTCTCCAATATTACATAGATTACTTTGCATCTCGTGATTTCTCTTTGCCTGTGCATGACTCCCAGATAGTTTCATTTCCCATCCCCAGTGAACCACTTGAGTCGGTAATTCTTTTTACTGACGATATATCCTTTGCAAAAACCAGGTGGTAGCTCTTTCCTTCTGATAATCTCTATATCTTTACGTTGCTACAGTGAGAGTGTGAGGTTGTCATTAATTGTATATATTGTGCTTTGGGTTGATCCCCAAATATTTCGGTTATTGATATATGGTGAATCTTGTTTGTACATTCCAGTAGGTATTTCTATTTTCTTGTTTTTATTTGTTTATTTTTGCTTTTTATGAATTTCCCATCTTAATTTTTATGTTGGATGACTCAATTACATTGAGGACAATGTAATGTTTAAGTGTGGGGGAGTGGTTAACTTTTTACTTTTCTTTTTCAGGAATTTTCTTGCAATTGATGACCAGCTGTTGAGCGGGTCTATATTGTAGGGTTTGCAGGTATAATATGACCAGCTGTATAGCGGGACTAAAAAGAATTATTATGATTTTGAGGGTTATGACCAACTGTGTATCGGGTCTTTTGTTTTCCTTGCATGTTATGACCAGCTGTGTAGAGGGTCTAAAAAAGAAAAAAAATTGAAAAAAAAGTATAACCAGTTATTTAGCGGATCTTTCTGTCTAGCTATTTAGCAGACATTTCTCTCGATCTTGCTGTTTAGCGGATCTGTCTCGCTGTTTAGCAGACATCTCTATCCACTGTTTAGTGGATTCGTCTAGCTGTTTAGCAGACATCATCATATCCAGCTGTTGAGCGGATATATATGACCAGCTGTGGAGCGGGTCAATTTTCTAATTTGCTCAAGGAATAGCAAAATATAAGTGTGGGGGTGTTGATAAGCACGTAAGTGCTACATTTTATATCCATATTTATATTAGCTTGGACTCGATATCTTGACTAATGACACTATTTTAGTGATTTTGTAGAAAGTACAAGCAAATTCTATCATCCGGAAGATAAACGGGTAAATGGAGAGTTAATACGGCGTTTGCGACTCAAAGCATTAATATTGCAGCTAGGGATGGCAATTTGCCCCACCCAAACCCATCCCCGTGGGGACCCGCCCCTACGGGTTAGGGTTTTACCCGTATAAAAGGGGAACGGGGCGGGGTATGGGGAATCCCCGAAAATAGTGATGCGGGGATGGGGTGGGGATGGGATTCAAAGTCCCCACCCCATACCCGCCCCATATCATAACCTATTATATCTGAACGAGGAACTTTTTTTGGAAGATAACGAAGAAGATCATGATGAAATGATTAACATGGAGGAAGATGGTTAATAATAAGGAACTAAAAAGTAAAAGGAATCATAATTCTCAATTCTCAATTGTGGATCAATTGTTTCCTTTATTTTTCAGTTTTAGTTTGTTATTATAAACTTAAAATTTAAAAATGCACGCTTATTATTATTGTTTGAACCATTATAATTATTTTTAAATTATAATTATTTACAAAATTTTAAATATTTATTGTAATGTTATGGTAATCCATGGAAAACCCATCCCCTACGGGGATTCCCCATACCCGTCCCCGTCCCATTCTTATGAGTAACGGGTAGGGGATGGGTTTTGGTTTTTTGAACGGGGTAGGGGATGGGATTCAAGATCCCCGCCCCATTGCCATCCCTAATTGCAGCTCACCGCACCAGAAGTAGAGCCCAAAACAATAGTGGTCTTCCCTAAAGAACTGCTTTGTGCAAGCACACACGTGAACCCACTAGTGGATGAGGGAAGCATTGGGACGTTTGTAACCACATCAATTAGGTGGCGTGTTTAAACTCCACCACGTCCCATTTTTCCCTGTTCAAAGAAGCTGCTGTCCATTTACTTTGGGGTTCATTCACAATTCTCGGTAGAAAGAGCCTTCATTTATAGTTTGAGATCGAGACTTTATGGTTGATGTTCTTTAGAGAAGGAAGATGGGTATTGGCTGTTGCTGTCACTGATGCCTGCATGTCGCTGAATGGAAGATGCTGGTAGTGGTGGTTGATGGTTGCAGTCGTGGTGATGTGGCTGATATGGCAGCGAGACAAGGCAGTGATGGATTTATGTTCTCAACTGGTGATAACAGTCGATGGAAGGTTTGTCTACGGACTGTGAAGAAGATGACAGTGGCCGTGGTCGATGGAGTTCAGATTCTGTCGCTGAAGTTGGATTAAAAAGGAATTGGTGATGTTAAATGTAATGAGATGGAGACGTCATTGGACATCACTACTTGGAGCTGCGATTGAGAAACTTGGCAGTAAACAAAGAAAGGATGCATGTGTTGGTTGTATAGAGTTCATCTCTGAAATAGGTTCCTACTTGAGTCTGATGTGACCGGATGGTGCGAATGATGAGTTGCTGACACCGATGAGAAGTGGAGATGGGGGACGGCATATAACAGACTTAGCTGCTGATCTTTGGCATGAATGGGTATGAAGCGGTTCTCGACTACAAGGTCAGTTGCAGGCAGTGGTTTTCGAGTTGGTGATGCTGTACGTATTTTGAATGGGCAGTGGCCTAACGTTGGAATGGTCTGGAATTAAAGTTAATCAGAAATCTTGAGACAGTGGAGTGAGCAACGGAGCAGTGAACTGGAGTTCATATGTGGTCTGAAATTGACGTGAAGATATGTTGCTACTGGTTGCAAGTGGTTGCTGGTGGTGATCGGCTGAGTTGATTGGAGTTGCTGTGCGATTCAGTTTATGGACTCAAGGCTGAAATGCTGGTGATGGTGGTCGAACTGTGTTGGTTTTCATCGAGTGTTGGCTGCAATGATTTTATACGGGGGTGAAAAACGAGAATAAACTGAGAAGAATGGTTTGGAAGTAAAGTAATGTACAGATAGGCAAGGGTCCGACAGATGGTTGAGGAGAGAGTGGTCCGATGAAACTGGAATTATAGTCAGTCTGGGAAGGAGCAGGAAGTGATGATCATGGAGGAGTTTCGAAGCTTCAGTTGATATGGAGCAGAATAATCACTGGGAAGTGTAAATTATGGCCAGTAACTTGATGAATCTTCGTATGAGGTTTGGTCTCAGGTATCAATTCACAAGGGAGAAAGATATGAGGTTTGGTCTCAGGTATCAATTCACAAGGGAGAAAGAAAGTGCTAGCTGTAGCCGAGTGTAAGTAGGATAGAAGTAAGCCAGATGCAATCGGTGTTGAGATGGACCAGCTGAGTGTAGGTCAGGCGATAAAAATTGTAAGTAGGAATTACTGTTTAGTCCATTTTTTCATGACCCAGTTAATGGCTAGTTCATCCATGAAAAACATTTACTCCCTAGTCCAAAAACATGTTTTTGGACTAGATTATTTAGTCTCTACTCCAAAAACTTCGTGGAGATTATAAAGTATACTACCTCCGTTTCAGAAAAAGTGTTACTTTCACTTTTTTATTTTAGCCTAAAAATAGGTCAAATTGAAAAAGTGAAAGTAACACTTTTCCTAAAACGGAGGGAGTATTTTTTAAATTCCTAAAACACCCTTTTAGGTCTAATTAGTATCAACACATGTAAATGTTACTAGTAGTATGTTACGACATACTAGTAATATCAATACGATGATACTACATATTAATATGTACTATACTAGTTGTAACAAAAATATCTTATTGTTACTAGTACTAGTAGTTATTAGTTAGTAAAGTATAACTACTTTACTATACTACTAGTAGTAACTAGTATACTAGTTACTAGTAGTACTAGTATGCTAGTATAACTAGTAGTAACTAGTACTAGTATCAATACATAACAATTTTTTGATATGTAGTATCAATACATAACATACTACATATCAATATGTAGTATCAATATATAACATACTACATATCAATATGTAGTATCAATATATAACATACTACATATCAAACATATACTACATATCAATATGTAGTGTCAATATATAACGTACTACATATCAATATGTAGTATCAATATATAACATACTACATATCAAACATATACTACATATCAATATGTAGTACATATCAATATGTAGTATCAATACATAACGTACTACATATCAATATGTAGTAGTATCAATACATAACATATTACTACTAGTACTAGTTACTACTAGTATACTAGTGTACTAGTTACTACTAGTATACTACATACTACATATGTTATTACTACATACTAGTTACTACTAGTATATTACATACTACATATGTTATTACTACATACTACATACTAGTTACTACTAGTATACTACATACTACATATGTAGTAACATGTGTATTAATATATGTAATCTTATATGTTAGAGTTAGTAGAGTAATTTTACTCTTTTCAAAACTTTTTTGGACTAACTAGTAAATGTGTTTTCCCGCTGGACTAGCCAGTAAACCGGGTCGGGTTTACTGGACTAAACAACAAATCTCCCAAATTGTAATCGGTGCACGGTAGTGGCGTGCTGGGTCCGGTTCTGGACATGGGTACTGAAGTCGGACTGGGCCTTGGAGGTAATCTTCTAGGTCTCGATGGAAGTTCTCGCATCACTGGGATATAAACCTTTTTGGTAGATGAACTGAAGAAAAAAAAGGCCGTTTTGGGAGTTTTTGGACGGGGGTTTCTCTGACATCCATGGGTGCGACGAAAGAGTGGAAGGTTTTGGCAGTAGCAATCGAACAAGAAGGAGAAAGTAATCCAAATCATTGGTGGTGACGCGCGATTGATTATCGGTTTAATTTCTTTTCTATTGTTTATCTTTTTAATGGGTTTTAAGAAATCCATTTCCATGTGTTGCTAGATTTGTGTAACTAGGGTTTATGTTGAAACCACTTGGAGTTTTAGGATATTTTGATTTGAATAATATTGAGCAAATACTATTATGATTTGATTTGATTAATTGCATGATTTTATTTATTGATTAATCGAAATATGGGTTGTTGCTTCACCGGTTTCAAATAACATTTGCGCATAATTGTTAGGTTCACAAAAATATTTGTCTCATTGTTTGATATTTCATGCTTGGGTTAAATCCTTTGATGGGGTATGCTTAGAATAGCCGTATATTATTTGTGAACCTGTATTTAGTTTCGTATAACTTTCTCGCTAACGCAATTTGATGGTGCATGCTTGAGTTTAGTCTTTTGATGTGCCATGCTTAGGGCGTCCCAGTGATATTAGCGACTCTAATACATATAATAGGTGATGTTGATAGAACCAACGATAATTAAATATTCATGAATTATGTTTCATTTCAGTAATTGAATAGATATAGTGGTGGATACGATAAAACCCTAGTTACCGAGCTTCCCATTGAATTTATTTTGTTAATTTAATTTAATTATTTCTTTTTCAATTCTAAAATCCCAAAAATCATTTCTGGTTAATTATTTAGAGATATTGATTACAGTATTTCCCCCGCTCCTCGTGGGAACGATCCGTACTTGCCTCTGTCTACTAGTTGGACACCGTTCGATTGCGGTTATAACATATAGGCATCTCCGGATCCTATCAGATATCCCCAAATTCTAAAAGCCTAATAATTTTGTTTCACCATCGTCATTATTCCATTATCACAACCTCTAGATAATTGCATGCTAAAGAAAATCCGTTGGATCTCTGTCAGTCTCCGATTGACTAAAAACAAAAACATCGTTAGAGGAAAACACCGAGTCCCATTCGCACAGAAATGATGAATATTGATCATCGTGGGACATATGATGACATTATTCCGCTACAACGTTTACGGTGAGAAATGTTTGGAAAATTTTGACCTGAGTTGCTGGATGGCTGTCTCCATTAGTGACAAATAACAAACCAACCAAAGCGAAACACATTAACATATTCTGAATTGCTTAATTTCTAATCTAGATCCAAGAAGATGAAGGTAAGAAAAGGTTGATGACGTATGACCTCATTCCAGGAAAAACATGTTTAAGCGATCATTGCGAGAATGAGAGTGGTGTTTGTTGTGGGGGTAGAATCT
Organism: Papaver bracteatum; assembly: GCA_023529315.1. Lineage (NCBI taxonomy): Eukaryota > Viridiplantae > Streptophyta > Magnoliopsida > Ranunculales > Papaveraceae > Papaver > Papaver bracteatum. The sequence goes on from JAJJWX010000256.1 coordinate 4,238,035, forward strand.
AGTTAATTTGGATTTACAGAGGATGCAAACATGATTTTGTATGGGAAAGAAGGATTGTATAATAATATAGTTTTTAGAGTGAAAAGTTTCCTTTGCACGATTTAATTATTCGTGCACCACACAATACAGTGTGTAAAAGTCATGATTTAGGTGCGACGCTGGAGCGACGAGTGTGCGATTTACGTGTGTCAACCACAACATCATCCCACCTTAACTTTTTTCGTTATGACATTAGAGTTGAGAAACCTTTGAAACACTCGACCTAAAATCCTGAAGGGTGGTTACACCATGAGATACATTTTTTTTTTTTTTTGAGAAAAAGAAGGATATACCATGAGATACATTTACCTAAACAAAGAAAGTGAAACACAAAATCATACAAATCATGCCGCGCAGAGGAAGGTAAGAAAATGATGATCATGTATGCCCTCATTTCAAGAAACATAGGTTTAAGCGACCGGTGAGAGAATAAATTGCGAAACAACATCATTTCTCTGTGGAAAAGATTATATCCATAAACAACGAGGATTGTAATTATTTTTATTAGAACATCTACTCACTTAGGTGGTTTCCATCATTCTAAAATATACATACGAATCAAGATGTGCCAAGTGTCTTTTCCGGAGCTGCTGCTTCACAAAATTCCAAGGAAAAAGAAGGCAACAAAATTGAGATGGGTGTGCCCTGATTTCAAGCACCAGAGATATTTTTGCGATGGTTGATAGGGTGAGGTGCTGCCACTGTGTGAGTCCAAAGCATTCATTTCACTATTAAAAAAATATCTACAAAGTATGAGGTTTATAAATCACTTGCATTGCTCATATTATTCAGGCCGGTTGACTTTATTTAGTTTCACCGTCATAATTCATCTGTTACCATCACTAATTAATCTCCTTTGCAATTAACCAAGAAAAAGACTACCCATCGAGGAAAACTCCTAATCCATTTCAATTGAAGTGCTATATTTTGATCATCTTGGGACATATGATAACATCAACGAGCTTCATCTTAGTACGGGAATCAGGTCAATCTCTTGTATTAATATTGGAAAGGTTAGTGTGATTAAAATAAGAGTTTGATATTATTTTGTTTTAATGGAGAAGTGGGCACTCTCTTAGGTTCTTCTCACTCTCTTTCTATTAGATATTTTATTAGGTTCCATTCTATTTCCTAATCTCTTTCTTTTTGCACTAAGTCCACATGTGTGACCTAATATTAGAGATAGGTTACACAACTTTTTGTGCAAAACAGAAACATCACATGAACTAACGTACTAGCTCATGTGAAGAATATAAACTGCACATCACATTAACTAACAATTAATTATTATATGCATGTTGGTTTACGTTATTATGCCCCAGATTCTATACAGTTTACTAATTGAGTTTCACCATCGTCATTCTTCTATTATTATAGTTGATGCATAATTGTGTTCAAAATAAAAACATTTGTGTCTCTGTCAGTCTTCGATTATCTAAAAACATCAAAAACATCCAATGAGGAAAACAATGAGTCCCATTTTTACTGAAATGCTGAATATTGATCATCTTGGGACATATGATGACATTATTACGCATCAACATATACGTTGAGAAATCTCTGAAATATTCTGATTTGAATTGCTAAATGGTTATATTAAGACACTATTAGTGACAAGTAACTAACGGGCCAAACTGAAATGAAAGACATATTCTGAATTGCTGAATTTATTATCAAGTACCAAGAAGAAAAAGGTGAGAAGATAAGGTTACCCTCATCTCAGGCAACAGAGGTTGTAGCGACCACCGAGAGAATGCGTGTGGTGTTTGTTGTGTGAGTAGATAGCATTTAGTAAATTTATTTTAAAAGATGACAGAAATGAGATTTCGTATGTAATTGTATTTCTTAGGATAACCTCAACATTTAAACCTAAGTTTCTTTTGCGTGGTCATTGAATATATTAAGAACGGATATATACAAACAATTACAATGGATGTGTAGGTACCGAATATCGCAAGATGTTAGTTTACGAACATAAGAGGAAAGTATCGCAAGATAATGCGATAATAGCAGAAACACGGGAAAAGTGTGAAGAGATTACGAATATAGAACAAACCTACGAATATAAGTTGCGATACTTCGCAAGGTATATACAGTTATACAAATTTCACTATAAATAGTAGTTCAAATGTAAAATTTGGGAGGTTCTTTTAGTGAGTGTTAGAAAATATCTTAGGAAAGAGAATAGAGAAAGTTGTAACTATTCTAGTTCCATTTAGGTACTTCTTTGTAATCAATTGAGAGCATTAATAAGAAAATTTTCATGCATCATCAAGAACTTCTTAAGTTTTACAAATTCTACTGAGGGTGTAGTTGTAGGATATTCTGCAACTACATAATTGGCACTAGAAACAGGGATTGAAGATTGTTATAGCAGGAATTTTAAGGAGTTTTGAAAATCTGAAATGGTTAGAAGAAGAAATACATCAGAACCATTGACTACAGTAAGAAGAAGTGCAAGATCGCAGGTGGAGAGGCAAACGTAACAGGAGAACCTAGTAGGAGAAGGAACAATCGAAGAAATCAAACTCAACAAACAATAGATAATGATTGAGTGAGTATACACACTTGGATAACTGATACACCAGTAGAAACATACAGAAAACCACAAATTAGAGAAAATGGGAGATTGATGGGAGGAACAATTCGTGAAAGAGAAATGGAGATAGTAGAAACATAGAGACAAGAAGTTCAATAAGAACGAAGGTTACAAGCTGAAGAACGTGCCAATCTAACAAGACAGAATCAAGAATTAAGAAGGGAAAATGAGATGTTACAAATGAGAAAATCTCAAAGTATTGTGAGATCAAATTTTATACCAGAGAGAGAAGAACAAAATTCGCCAACAGTTAATAGTGAAAGTGTTATGCAAGAACAAGCACAGAATCAGGTTAAAAAAATCGAGAGAATCGCTTCATTTTAGTACCAAATCACGAACAAAACGTGGAGAATTTACGAACAGAGCCATTTCCAAGGGAAAATAATCAGAATGGCGAAGAAAATCAAGAGGAAGAGAGACAACTCATGGAAGAAATTGAGAGACAACAAGCTATGCATCAAAACAATTACGAGGATGGAGTAAGAAGACGTGAACATGCTCGCAACAATCAAAATCTTGAGTATGGTAGAATTCGGAGGAGGATTGTAAATCAACGAGAAGAAATAGTAAGGAACGAACCAAATCTTCGAATCAGAGTTCAGGCAAATCAGGAATAGATAAATCACAGAAGAAGAAGAAATGAAAAAGAAGAAATTCCTGATAATCACATGAGAAGGATGGGGAGAATAGAAATGGAAGAACAAAAATTTCAAGATGCTCTGCAACAAAACAATTGTGACAACCTGGAAAGAATATATTTGCAAAATTGTGCAAATGAAAACATTAATGAAGAATATGGTAGAATGCGAAGGCTCGCAGGAGAAGAGATGCAAGAACGTAGAAGAAGAGAGGCTGCGTTGAAGAGGCCAATGGATGAGAATTATGAGGCAAATGAGCGGATCTTTCGAGAATTAGCGGAAATGAGAGGGATGCTAAACAATAGAAGAGGAGGAGATAGAAGGCAATTAGATGAAGCAATAGAAGAAGCTGCGAGGACTCCTTTTACTAGAGAAGTACAATTGGGAGGGATTCCACCAAAATACAATCTACCTACACTAACCAGTATCTTTGATGGGACTTCATGTGCTATTCAGCACATTAAAGCGTATATAAGATGCATGTTACAGTGGGAGAATCACGATGTTGTATTATGCAAGTACTTCGTATCAAGATTAACAGGAGAAGCTCTAAAATGGTTCGAAGGACTTCCCAAGAACACTATTACGTCATTTAATCATCTACAAGCAACTTTCTTAGGAGCATATATCACGAATCATTCCTCACGACTTGGTATTGAATATGTGTTTGGTTTAAAACAAAGAGTTGGTGAAAGTTTGAAACATTTGGTAAGAAGATGGAAAACTATGTGCAGTGATATGGAAGGGCATGTGGATGAGAGATACCTAATTTTATCTTTCGTAAATGCGATGTTCGCAACTGAAAAACTATATGTTCAAATCTTCAGAATAAAGAATTCTATTATGATGACATAGTTGCTAGAATTACAAGAGGAATACATTACATTAGAGGAAAATCAAAACAATATGGAGTCATATCCTGTGACAAACACCAAAAAACAGGATACAGGAGCAAACTTACTTCCTAAAATAATCAATGTTATAGCAGGTACTTCGCAGACATCCTCGCAAACATCTTCGCAGATATCAGAAGAGAAGAAAAACAACAATAACCAGCTAAAAATAGTAGCAATGGGTAGCAAAGATCAAGAAGAGTATGATAGAGAAAGGAATTTCTACAGCCGAGGAGGAAATATCCAAATTCCAATATTAGATCAGCAACAGGAAAATTATGGGGGACAAAGGAAGAATTATTTTGGACAAGGGAATCATAGACAAAATCATAACAATGGTCAAGGAGGTCAAAGAATGATAAGAGAAGAAATAAAGATGCCACCTTTGAATACAAGTGTAGAAAAGATATGGCAGGCAATTATCTTGATGAAGCATATACCAACTCCATGGAATATGGGAAAGGAACTACCAATGGGTCCAAGAAGTCATGAATTTTGCTTGTACCATCATTTTCATGGACACTCTACAAATAGTTGCAATAATATCAAAAGAATTATCTTGCGAATAATTGATCAAGGCAAACTGGATCACTTTTTACTCAAGCAAGCACAACCGCAACAATTACCACAAGCCCCAATGGAAACTCGCATGGTGAATACAACACAAGAAAAGGGAAAGGCAATCTTACACATTGAAGTGGGACCAAAAGTAAGAAATGTTTTCTGTAATTCTATAGTTCACTCATATAAAACCATAGAAGATTTTCATGATAATGTGTTAAGTAGGGTATATGCGAGAGATGGTGAAGGAAGAGAAATAATGAACATCGCAAAAATTTCACGACTTGAAGATTGGCAGAAGCGTGAAATCTCTTTTGAAGCCACAGAAATTCCAGAAGGTTGCGAAATACATGATAATCCATTGGTAGTGAGATTGGAAATTTGTCTGAATATGGAATAAAGTGAGGATGATACAGACGAAGAATCATTTGGTCTTAATAGAATCTTAATTTATACAGGAAGTTCTGTCAATATTCTCTTATATCCTGCTTACAAAATCATGGGGGGGAAAGGACGCAGATCTAATACCTTCTACTTACAGGATTTATATCTTTAATGGAACTGCCAATAAACCTAAAGGAGAAATAAGCATGCGAATTCCATTAGGTGGAATGCGAACTGAAATCTTATTTTGCGTTGTTGATGTTGAATCACCGTATAATGCTTTGATAGGGAGACCTTGGCTTCACGGGATTTTAGGCGTAGCTTCAACTTTTCATCAATACATAAAATTTCCTCATCCTAAAGGTATTGGAGTTATCAAGGGTGATTGGGCAGAAGGGAAGAAATGTTACGATACTGAAGTAGAAGTTTGCGAAGGAAAAACTGTTGAGAAGGAAAGTTGGAGAAAAAGAGCAAATGCTGCAAAGAGAAGTGAAAATTTAATGGCTGAGGATTAAGGCATGAAGGAATGAAGTTACAATGAGTGAGCATACAAGAAACTTACGATGATAGAGAATGGATATGATTTACGAAGAAAAGAAAATGAAGAAAAAAGGTAATCAGTATATTTCTTCACAGCATATAATAAAATGTATTTTGAAAAACAAGAAAATGAAATGAGGTATTTCGCAACATGAAATATTTGTGAAGTATTTTTACGAATACAAAAAATTTATTCCGATTAGCTTTTATTAAAGAAAGACGCAAAAGATATTTGCGAACAAAATACCGCAAATTGTGATTAGCTTTCAAAAAAGAAAGAAAGCCGCAGAAATTTTACACAGGCAAACCTTTGTGGCGTACACCCTAGTTCGTGAAGCAACATTTCGTAAGAGGCAAAGTCCTAAAGTACGTCATTTAAGGGGGTACCTATAAGCATGGCTCAGGGAAACCGGAACACCACCAAGGAACCTGAGTACATGGACATTACGAGGTACAACCCAAAAGCGGGGTACCTATACGGGTTAGACACCTTGGATTCTCAACTTAATCTTGCGATGTAACATGATTTAGGTTGGGCGACTAAGGCATACTGTCTTTCTCAAGAAGTGCAGAAAACGATCAAGGCGCCGAGGTACACGGTTGAGTCAAGAGTGCCGGATGGGCTTGAAGCACATCTGCCATTCTTGGCAAGTCTTGGCAAATGATGAACTTGGCCCAAATATACCCCATAGGGTGCAACCTCGTAACTATAAGCCCTATAGGAAAAAAGGATAAGAGGTTGCGAACAAAAGCTGGTTGTTTGCAAAAACGGATGGGAAGAGATAACCTTGTATGGTCGATGTACGCTTCCTTTAAGGGGAAACCAAGGGGAAGATAAAGGGAAGCACCCTCCATTAGGGAGCTGATACGTGCTATAAGACGCAAATGTCATGAGGCTTCTTGTTCGCAAGAACATAAAGGCTTGTCATATTTGTGCAACAATGATACTTCTGCGATAAAAAAAAAAAAAATTATACATGTATATATATATATACAAATTTGCAGAATTACATACAATGAAGTTAAGATGAGATCAATGGGTTATTACATGAAAGTGTGATAACGTCCTGCGATTTCATCGCAAGACGATAATGTCACGAGGTTGTATATTCGCAAGAATGTTCAGGCTCGTCATATTATCGCAAAAATATTATCACCAAAGAGGTGGAAAAATAAGACCTTTACTTAGGAAGGCATGATAAGACCACGGCAACTAATGAAATCAATTCCATCAATATCATTGGAGAATTTTTTACGAGAGTATATATAAAGAATTCATATATATAGAGGAAACAATATATTCATATTCATTAAATTTTATGAAGAATGAATACTTCTTATACTTCTTCAAAGATTCAATACTTCTTATACTTTTTCAGAGATTCAATACTTCTTATACTTTTTCAAACATTGAATGTTTCTTCACGGATTGAATACTTCTTATACTTCTTCAAAGATTCAATACTTCTTATACTTTTTCAGAGATTCAATACTTCTTATACTTTTTCAAACATTGAATGTTTCTTCACGGATTGAATACTTCTTATACTTCTTCAATGGTGTCTCATACTTCGTATACTTCTTTAAGGATGTTTCATACTTATTATGCTTCTTCAAGGATATTTCATACTTCTTATACTTCTTCAAGGATGTTTCGTAATTCTTCACGGAGATTTTATACTTCTTATATTTTAAGGGGAGGATTTCTTATTTACTTCGCAAAAAATTGTAACTTCTCAACTTAAAATGAGGCATATATTCTAATACTTATAACAAAGATTGATCATCTGAAGAATAATAATAAGGGGAAAAGGAATACTAAGCTAGGTCTTCAAGATATATTATTTCTCTTCATATGATCAAATTATGCAGATAAGGAAAACACTCAATTAAAGAAATATCAATTCATCATCGCAAAATTAAGACATTAATACTAATGAAGTTTCAAAAAGAAATTGTTGATTGATTAAAAGTGCAGGAAAGAAGAAAATGTTGTACTCAAACAGACAATATGAAAAGAACTGGAGCAGATATATAGAAAAGAATGAAGCTATTTTGCGGGTGATTTATTCCCATCAAAATGATCTTCTTTTTCTTCTTCAGAGATATCATCTTCAGCTTCACTATCAGAGATTTCCAAATACGGGGTATCCTCCGGAATTTCTTCAGAAAGGAGCGTCTGATACTTTTTGAGAGGAATTTGGCTGTCTTCACAAATCTTGCGAGTCATCACAGCTCGGAAACGTTTAATACTTAAGCTATGATTGTTTTTAGAAATCTGAAACTGAGACTTTAAATTAGAAATCTTCTGGTTACGTGCGGCAAGAATAGTTTTCAGATCATCATTCATCTTTGTATAATTTTCTGCAGCATCCAAAAAGCAAAAGGATAAGAGAATAAAGAATAAGTGAAGAAATCAAGGAATTGATTAGCAGATTGCGAAGTCAAAGTAATCAAAATATGCAAACTTACCTTCTAATCGCTTCTTATCATTATGAAGAGAAGTATTTTCAAGCTTTAATTGATTATTCTCCTCAAGAAGAGAAAAACTTCCAGATGCGATACTCGCAGATTGTGGATCATCTTCGCAACGGGATTTCAATTCCGCATTATCAATACTCAAATCCTCTATTTTCTGACGAAGTTTTAAATTCTCAACCTCCAACTTCTTACAACGATTTAAAGTTTTCTTCTCAGAAATATTATGACGTCTTTCCCAGTCTGAAGCAACTGTGCAGCTGACTCTCCCAACCTGAGAAAATAAAAAGGATTAGAAATCAATGAAACAAGGGAAATAAATAAGGGATATAAAAGAAACTTACCATACTCCCTAAAGAGTATAATGAAGCAGGAGAGACGAATCTTGAAATTCCAGTAAGGGAATTATTGTTGAGTACAGTAGGAACTTTACAAGCCTTCGCAATAAGTTTACGAGCATTCGTAGTAGAAGAATTTCCTAATCCACGAGAAGAGTGGAGAAAAGCCTCAGACAATTGAATCATTGCAGACTCAAAAGTTTCCGCATTGCTATAATCTTCATCTTCTTCACCATCATCATCATCATCTTCATCATGTCCCCTATCATAAATAGTATCAGAATTGGAACTAAGATCCTTCTCAGGAAACTTATCACCTTCATCACTTTGTTCTTCGTCAACATTCTTGCTAGAAGAGTTCACATTGGAGTAAGCACTGACTGGGACCCTTTTCTTATTCTTCTTAGAAAAAATATCCTCAAGTTTCCTTTTTCCTTTGCGAAGAACATCTTCTTTGTCACCAGAAATTTGGGTCTTCTTCGCAGAAATTTGGGTACTCTTCGCAGAACGAAGTGTTCTTTGTCTCGCAGTTAGCACCTCAGAAAAAGTGTAATTATTGTTCTCATTCGCAACAGCCTTAGGGATATTAGGGAGAACCTACAAATTCAAATAAGGATAAGAAACAGAGGCAACAATATACTGTTTAGAATATATAAGAATGTTTCTTACCTCATTTGAAAACAAGTTAAAAGCCTCATGAGTACTAGATTTCCCAGTTTTAAGATAACTATCCTTGAGATCATTCACCTGATAAATATTGCAAAGGGATTAGTAAAAGAAGAAAAATAACCAGAAGATAAGGAGATGGAGATACTTACATCTTTATCTCTATTGGGCAAATAAAAGACCCAAGGTTGGTAATTGCGCTCACGAAGATTCGCAGGAAGATCTACTATCCCATAGATGTAAGAGCCTGATAACTTTAGAGGATAATTGAACCAATCCTCATCATGGGAACGGAGGGGAGTATGATTATTCCCAGAGGCATAATCAATATCATGCATTAGAAGATCATCTTCTGCGATATCAGCTTTACGATGAAGACGAACACCCCAACGTTTATCTTCCTTCTTCGCAGGAATTAATGTGTAATTTTTGAAGAAATTCTCTACTGTATAATCTGTAGCGTTAATCCCTATATCTCTAAATGCAGGTTTCCTAAGTTCAACTGAATATAAAGATTTCCCGGTAGCCGCACGAGTTACGAACTCAACTAGAATGCGAATGCAATCCCCAGTTAATTGATAAATGGCTCGTGAGAAATTGGGGTGGGAGATAATCTCATAGAATAAAGGAAGATTAACATCGTAAAGAGGAAGAGGAATACCTGCAAGGATTTGACCTCGTGAGACTAAAACTTCCCGATCATTCCAAGTAAGATCATTAAAGAGTTCCATACATAAAGAAGACTTATTGTTATGACCATCAATTTCAGAAAGAATAAGATCTCTATCATAAAATTCTGCATTATGTTGTTCTACAGTTTTCTTCTTTGGAGCCATTGGATGAAGAATAGAAAACAGAGAGGAAAAGAAATAAAAGAGATAAGAAGTCGAAATAGAAGAAAAAAGGAAGAAATTGCAGAAGAAGATGTGATGAGAAAGATGAACAGGAATGAAATAATAAAAAGAAGAATTAAAGATAGTATTTATAAAGAAGAGAGAGTTTGATGAAGGTAGAAACTCATTAATGGTATTAGACGTGAACGGTTGAAAAGAACGTTTACGAAGAAACGTGTCAAAAATTTAATAAAAGAGAAAATACTCGTTGCGAATCTAACAGACGATGATAACTATATTAAATTTACGAGAATAATGATTCTCATGACATTTCTTCTTCGCAGAATTGACATGAGAAGAGGCAAGATGTAGGTACCGAATATCGCAAGATGTTAGTTTACGAACATAAGAGGAAAGTATCGCAATATAATGCGATAATAGCAGAAACACGGGAAAATTGTGAAGAGATTACGAATATAGAACAAACCTACGAATATAAGTTGCGATACTTCGCAAGGTATATACAGTTATACAAATTTCACTATAAATAGTAGTTCAAATGTAAAATTTGGGAGGTTCTTTTAGTGAGTGTTAGAAAATATCTTAGGAAAGAGAATAGAGAAAGTTGTAACTATTCTAGTTCCATTTAGGTACTTCTTTGTAATCAATTGAGAGCATTAATAAGAAAATTGTCATTCATCATCAAGAACTTCTTAAGTTTTACAAATTCTACTGAGGGTGTAGTTGTAGGATATTCTGCAACTACAGGATGCAAAAATGATTTTGTATGGTCAAAAAAAGACTAAATAATAGTATAGGATGCGAAGTGAAAACTGTCGTGTGCACTGTATTTCACGTGATTAATTTTTTCGTTTACCAAACTATTTCACGTGAATATATTAAGAACGGATATATAAAAACAATTACAATGTATGCAAACATGATTTTGTATGGTCAAAAAGGACTAAATAATAGTATAGGCTGCGAAGTGAAAACTGTCGTCTGCACTGTATTTCACGTGATTAACTTTTTCGTTTACCAAACTATACAATGTGTAAAAGTCATAATTATGGTGCGACACCAGAAGGACGTTGGCGTGATTTAGGTGTGATGTATGTTTTCGTTATGACATTATATTTGAGAAGCCTTTAAAACATATCGACCTGAAATCCTGAATGGTTACGCCATCAGTTACTGTTAACGAAACAAAGAAAGTGAAACACATGCAATATTCCAGATTGCTTAATTTCAAATCATGCAGCGAAGAGGAAGGTGAGAAAATGATGATTGCGTATGCCGTCAATTCAAGAAATAGATGTTATTAATTAGTATTATGCAAGTTGGCTTACATTGATATCCCCAAATTCTAAAAGCCTACTAATTTTGTTTCACCATCGTCATTATTCCATTATCACAACCTCTAGATAATTGTAAGCTAAAGAAAATCCGTTGAATCTCTATCAGTCTCCGATTGACTAAAAACAAAAACATCGTTAGAGGAAAACACCGAGTCTCATTCGCACAGAAATGCTGAATATTGATCATCGGGGACATATGATGACATTATTCCGCTACAACATTTACGGTGAGAAATGTTTGGAACATTTTGACATGAGTTGCTGGATGGCTGTCTCCATTAGTGACAAATAACAAACCAACCAAAGCGAAACACATTAACATATTCTGAATTGCTTAATTTCTAATCTATATCCAAGAAGAAGAAGGTAAGAAAATGTTGATGACGTATGACCTCATTCCAGGAAAAAGATGTTTAAGCGATCATTGCGATAATGAGAGTGGTGTTTGTTGTGGGAGTAGAATCTAGTTAATTTTGGATTTACAGATGATGCAAACATAATTTTATATGGGAAAGAAGGACTTTATAATAATATAGTTTTTAGAGTGAAAAGTTTCCTTTGCACGATTTAATTATTCGTGCACCACACAATACAGTGTGTAAAAGTCGTGATTTAGGTGCGACGCTGGAGGGACGAGTGTGCGATTTACGTGTGTCAACCACAACATCATCCCACCTTAAATTTTTTCGTTATGACATTAGAGTTGATAAACATTTGAAACTATAGGACTAGAATATCGCTACATCTATTCTCTGCGAGATTAACAACACTTCCCAGCGAGCATCACCGCAAGATCTTCGACTACACTTCACGAGTGTCACAAAAGCCTTCAAAAGAATGACGTAATAACTGACGATTGAAGAAAACTTGAGAAAAGCATGTTTGTTCTGCGATGGTTACAAAACTTGCGAGATTTAACATTGCAACTATCGCAGTACAATCGCAGATTCAACCCGAAATAAGAGGAAAACTTAGATGTCATCCACTATGTAACTACCTTATAAATATAGACCCAATATGTCAAGAAAAGGATGATGTATTTTTGAGAGTTAAGAAGTCTTGAGGAGAGAGAAACTTCAAGAGAATAGTTGTAATCTTGAATTCTTCCATTTTCTGTAAACATTTCTGAGAACAAAATAATAAAGTGTCATTTTTAATCTTCAATTGTGAGTTGATTATAGCAAGATCTAAACAAGGGTGTAGTGTGGGAAATCCTGCAACTACATTTTGGCGCCCGAAACAGGGAGAATCAAGCTAAAAAATCTATAATTACAATTTGAAGATTTGAAGAAATTGTTAGAGTTGAAGAAATGGCTAGAAGAAGAAGAAATACATCAGAACCACCAACAATTGTAAGGAGGAGTAAAAGACTTGCAGGAGAAGAAACAAATGAATTAGGAGAATCTTCAAGGATAAGAACAAGAAGAAATAGAACAAGGATCGAAGGAGAAAATCAAATTCCACAACCGAATCAATAAACACCGTTACAAAATAGAAATGTGGATTATGATAGAGTGAGTCTGCATACTTGGAGATCGGATTCGATGGAAGATATAAAAGATCAACGATTAAGAGACGGAAGAAGAGAAGAAAGAAATCAAGGAGTGGTTAAAGGATTAATTCATGGAGAAGGTGAAAACGAAACAACAGATGATCCAAGACAAATAATACAAGAGGAAAGAAGATCAAGAAGTACTATTAGATCGAATTCAAGATCATTAAGAGAAGAATTAAGGCGAAATTCCCCAATAAGAAATGTTGGAGGAAATGTCTAAGAGGAAATGAAAAATCTAAATGAAGAGCAACGTCATAGAGAAGAAGAGGTAATAGAAGATCGCCATGATCCGCGTGGCGAAAATTTGGATAATAGACTTAACAACATAAATCAAGAGGGAAGAGACAACCAAAATGATGAAGATAATCCAGAATAAGGTAGGAGGATATTACATGGGCGAGAGATCCATAGAAATCAAAGAATAATTAAGGAAGAAATTGAGAGACATTATGCTGAACAAGCACGACTAGCTTGCGAGATAGAAAGACTAAGGGCAGAAGTAGAAGAACAAGAAATCCAAGAGGCAGTACGATAGAACAACCATGAAAATCAAGAAAGGAGACGTACACAAAATTGTTATAATAATAATATTCAAGAAGAGTATGATAGAATAAAAAGGAGAATAGAAAGATAGCGAAGAGAAATGATGAGAAATGAAGAAACTCGCAGAGAAGTACAGCTGCGATTGCAAGAAGAAGGTGAAGCAGAATATCGCAGAAGAAGGAATGTGGGTGTAAATGAAGACACACAAAATCTCGCAAGACAAGAGGTGCATGAACGCAGGAGAAGGGAAGCTGCATTAAAAATACAAATGGAACCAAATTCAACGGCGAATGAGCAAATTTTAATAGAATTAGCAGAGATGAGGGGAATAATAAATAACAGAAGAGAAGGAGGTAGAAGGCAACTTGATGAATCTATTGAAGAAGCTGCGGGAACTCCATTCACTCAAGAAGTACAGTTAAGAGGAATACCTCCAAAGTGCAATCTACCAGCATTAACCAGCATTTATGATGGAACTACCTGTGTCGTACAACATGTTTAGGATTATGTTAGGTGTGTGCTGCAATGGGAGAATCATGATGTTGTATTGTGCAAGTATTTTGCATCTAGCTTAACTGGCGAGACGCTAAAATGGTTTGAGGGATTTCCAAAGAATACTATAACTTCTTTTGATCATTTACAAGCTACATTTCTGGGAGCATATATAAGCAACAATTCATCGCGGCCAGGTATTGAAGATGTGTTAGGGATAAAACAGAGGGTTGGCGAGAGTCTGAAACATTTAACCATAAGATGGAAAACAATGTGAAGTGAGATGGCAGGAAATGTAGACGAGAGATATATTATCTTGTCTTTTATCAATGCAATGTTCGCGACCAATCTGTTGTACATACAAATTTTCAGATTCAAGAATACAATCACTATGACTGAACTACGAGAACTACAAGAAGAGTACATTTCTTTGGAGGAGAAACAAAATGATATGGAATCATATCCAATCGCGAATACCAATTCAGTAGTAGCAAATGGGAGTTTACTTCCTAATATGATTAACAATGTGGCGAGCAGCTCTCAAACACAACAAGAGAAAGTGGAGACTGATAACCAGCAGAAGTTGGTAGCTATGGGCAGTCGAGATCAAGAAGAATATTAAAGGGAGGAGAATTATTACAATCGCGGTGGGAATAATAAGATTCAAAGGCTTGATTAGCCGCAAGAAACTTATGGTGGACAGAGGCAAAACAATTTCAGAAGCCAAGGAAATCAGAAGATCATATGGGAAGAAATTAAGATGCCTCCTCTAAATGCTAGTATAGAAAAAATCTGGGAAGCTATCATTTTGATGGAAAACATACCATCACCATGGAATATGGGAAAAGAACCACATCCTAATAATTGTAGTCAAGAATTTTGTCCTTACCATCACTTTCATGGTCACACATTAAATAATTGCAGGAATGTCAAGCGAATAATTTTAAGGATGATCGACCAAGGAAAGCTAAACCACTTTTTAGTAGGACATCCACAATCTCAACGATTGCCTCCAGAACCAGAAATTCGCAGGGTAAATACTGTAAAAGGAGCAGAATCATTCGTAATATAAGTTGGGGCTAAAGCAAAGAATTTGTTTTGTAATTCCATTGTACATTCACACATAACTATAGAGGATTTCCATGATAATGTTCTAAGCAGAGTCTTCGCGAGAGACACAGATGGAAGAGAGATAATGAATATCGCGAGAGCCTCTCCATTAGAAGAATGGCAGAAAAAAATTATATCTTTCACTGCACAAGAAGTATCATAACCTGGCAAGCAGCATGATAACCCATTGGTGGTAAGATTAGAGATAAATCCAAAGCAAATAGAAGAAGAAGATGAAGAAAATGGTGATGAAAATGAAGATTCTTGGGCTATCAATAGAGTTCTAATAGACACAGGCAGCTTAGTTGACATACTATTTTATCATACCTATAAGACCATGGGTGGAAGAGACGAAGATCTAATTCACTCAACATATAAAATCTATGGTTTTAATGGTACTTCCAATAAACCCAAAGGGGAAATTAAAATGCGGATTCCATTGAAAGGGATAACTTCCAAGATCTTGTTTTGTGTTGTTGACATTGAATCACCTTACAATGCCATGATTGGTCGACCTTGGTTGCATGGGATATTAGGTGTAGCATCTACTTTCCACCAGTGTGTTAAATTTCCCCATCCTAATGGTGTTGGAGTTATTAAGGGAGATTGGGGAGAAAGCAAGAAATGTTATGAGATTGATATAAGATCTTGCGAGGAAAGAGCTGAGAAGAAGACCAATTGGAAGTACAACATCAAGCAACGACAAAGATGTGAAAGATTGATGATTGATTCAATAGAGCAGCGAGAGGAAGATGATGACGAGCGGCTCGCAGATAAAGAAAAAACAACAAAACGTAACAAAAAAGCAGAACCAGAAAATAGTAAGTAGAAAGGTAAAATGATGAAATTTAAAGAAGCTTACGCAGAATTTGTTTGAAGAAAATGCAATTAGAAGAAGATAATACTCTGTTTAAAAGAGTACTCTGTTTAAAAGAATTGAAAAAATTTACAAGAAAATCAAAGAAATGAAATTTTATCAGAGTTACAATACTCGAGAGAAACGCGAATAAAATTTCGCAGAGATTAATAGAATGGGACAAACCTTTATAGCGTGCACCTTAGTTCGCGGATACAATTTCACAAGAGGCAAATGTAAGACCTAATAGTGCGTCATATAAGGGGGTATCTCTTTACATGACTCGGGGATAAGGTTATACCGCTGCTGGAACCTGAGTCATGAAGATGTTGGGGTTAAAGAAAACCTATCCAGGAGAGAGATCTTGGATTTCCAACTATATAAGGTTATACCATGGTTGGACGACTGAGAATATCTTCTAAGAAGTGCAAAGTATGACCAAGGCGCCGAGGTACACGGTTGAGCCAAGGGTGACCGTGGCGTACGAAACTACCCTGGCCATTTTTGGTAAGTCTTGGCTATGATGCACTTGGCCTGAAGAAAACTCCACTTAGGGTGCAGTCTTGTAACTATAAGCCATATAGGCATAAAGGAAAAGAGGCTGCGAAAACAGCTAGTTATTGGCAAATCTGGATGGGAGGAGCTATTCTTGTATGGCCGATGTGCCCTCCTTGAAGGGGCAACCAGGGGGAAGATAAGGGCGGCACCCTCCATTAGGTAGCTGATAAGTGTCTAAAGACGGCAATGTCATGGGGATTTATGATCGCAAGAACATTTAGGCCTGTCATATTGTCACGTGACGAAAGTTATACAAAGGCAACAAGCCAAAAGAAAAAAGTTAAGATGAGATCAATGGATTTTTACATTTAACAAGTGTAAAGACGTCCTGCGATTTCATCGCAAGACGACAATGTCATAAGGTTTAATTCTTGCAAGAGAGTTTATACTTATCATATTGTCGCAGAGCTGTTGAAAAAATATTGATAAGACAAGATCAATGGGTTAATACATGCAAATGTAAAGACGTCCTGCGATTTTGTCGCAGAAAGAAAAGATGTGGCAAAATAAGACCTTTAATTAGGAATGCATAATAAGACCATAAGATTATTGTGATAATGCTCGCAAAATTAATGAGATTTGCGATTCTACGCAGAAATCATAAAGTTATGCAATTATTGCTAGTGATAACATCGCCGATATTGAGGCAAATTTAATTTGATTCACAACTAATATCTAATCTATACTCAATTTTTTCATATTGCAGATGAATAATAGAGGTAAGTATGGGAATGTATAGAATGATGAAATTATTATTCATCCATCATATGATAAAATTGCATAGATGATACATTTATACAAATAATTAAAGGATAATAATTAATATTGATTGATTATGTTGCAGAAAAAGAATTTTTTTCTAATTCATACAGATAAAAGCAAAAAAAAGTTTACACATCAAGTTGGAGAAGCTCGCAGCGATGTTACGAGAAGCAAAAAATAAATGTACAAAATTTACAACGAAGAAAAAGAGAAGAAATAAGACTAAGTAGATCCATCACCACATTCATCAGAGCTCTTTTCTTTTTCAGATTTCTCTTCATTACCAGATTTCTCTTCTTCATCATTATCATTATTATCTATATCTACGTCAGATTTCTCTTCCTCGCCAGATAATTCTTCATCATTATCATCTTCGCTAGACCCCTCAGCTTCGCTATCAGAGATAACTAAATTTGGGGAATCAGCTAGAATTTCCTTTGCAAGATCGGGGTATGTAGAATGAGGAATACCATGATCATCACAGACTATTTTAACAGCGTCATTACGAACACGGAGAAGGGCATTACTAAAATTTGAAGATGAGATTTTTCCTTCAATCTAGAATAATTTTCATTGCGAGAAGATAGATTTCCAGCGAGTTGGCTTTTCTCTTCTTCTAACTCATCAAATCTTTTACGATAGTTCTTTTCTCTTCTTCTAACTCATCATCACAGCTATTATTCAAACAATCATGAAGCGTATGCTTGCATATTCATCCATAGGTCAAATCGGATATATAATTATTGGAATAATAATTGGAGACTCAAATGATAGATGCACGCATGATAACTTATATGTTGTTCTATATTTCCATGAATCTAGGAACTTTTGAGTTTTCCTTGCATCTCACCAAAAACAATCAAATTTTTAGCACTAGTGGCAACCATTTTTGAGTATGGGAATGAAAGAGGAGGTTGGAAAATAAGAGAAGAATCACAGCGATAACAGACGCGCAATTTACGGAAGAACAATAAATTTGCAGAGAAATTACGGAGAGAAAGAAGAAGAAAGTAAAAGAGGAAAAGAAAAGAATGAAAAAAGTATTTATAGAAGAAGAAATTTCTCGAAGAAGGTGAATGCAATAAATGTTAAGAAAAGACATGAACGGTCAGATCGCAGCGGTTAGAAAGGACGTGTCATAAATTCATTAGAAGAGAGAATATGTGAAAAACAGCTGGCGAAGGATACAGAAACGTGTCAGAAGAAAGACTAATGAAGAGATAAGTAGTTGCGGCATTTTAAAGTTCTCATGATCTTCCCTTCTTCGCAGAAAATACTTGATAAGAGGAAATATGTAGGACCAGAATATCGCTACATCTATTCTCTACGAGATTAACAACATTTACCAGCGAGCATCACCGCAAGATCTTCGACTACACTTCACGAGTGTCACAAAAGCCTTCAAAAGAGTGACGTAATAACTGACGATTGAAGAAAACTTGAGAAAAGCATGTTTGTTCTGCGATGGTTACAAAACTTGCGAGATTTAACATTGCAACTATCACGGTACAATCGCAGAATCAACCCGAAATAAGAGGAAAACTTAGCTGTCATCCACTATGTAACTACCCTATAAATATAGACCCAATATGTCAAGAAAAGGATGATGTATTTTTGAGAGTTAAGAAAGTCTTGAGGAGAGAGAAACTTCAAGAGAATAGTTGTAATCTTGAATTCTTCCATTTTCTGTAAACATTTCTGAGAACAAAATAATAAAGTGTCAATTTTAATCTTCAATTGTGAGTTGATTATAGCAAGATATTAACAACGGTGTAGTGTGGGAAATACCGCAACTACATTTTGGCGCCCGAAACAGGGAGAATCAAGCTAAAAAATCTCTAATTACAATTTGAAGATTTGAAGAAATTGTTAGAGTTAAAGAAATGGCAGGAAGAAGAAGAAATACATCAGAGCCACCAACAACTGTAAGGAGGAGTAAAAGACTTGCAGGAGAAGAAACAAATGAATTAGGAGAATCTTTAAGGATAAGAACAAGAAGAAATAGAACAAGGATCGAAGGAGAAAATCAAATTCCACAACCGAATCAACAAACACCGTTACAAAATAGAAATGTGGATTATGATAGAGTGAGTGTGCATACTTGGAGATCGGATTCGATGGAAGATGTAAAACAATCAAATTTTTAGCACCAGCGGCAACCATTTTTGAGTATGGGAATGAAAGAGAAGGTTGGAAAATAAGAGAAGAATCACAACGATAATAGATGCGCAATTTACGGAAGAACAATAAACTTGCAGAGAAATTACGAAGAGAAAGAAGAAGAAAGTAAAAGAGGAAAAGAAAAGAATAAAAAAAGTATTTATAGAAGAAGAAATTTCTCGAAGAAGGTGAATGCAATAAATGTTAAGAAATGACATGAACGGTCAGAACGCAGCGGTTAGAGAGGACGTGTCGTAAATTCATTAGAAGAGAGAATATGTGAAAAACAGCTGGCGAAGGATACAGAAACGTGTCAGAAGAAAGACTAATGAAGAGATAAGTAGTTGCGGCATTTTAAAGTTCTCATGATCTTCCCTTCTTCGCAGAAAAGACATGAGAAGATGAAAGATGCAGGACCAGAATATCACTACATCTATTCTCTACGAGATTAACAACACTTCCCAGCGAGCATCATCGCAAGATCTTCGACTACACTTCAAGAGTGTCACAAAAGCCATCAAAAGAGTGACGTAATAACTGATGATTGAAGAAAACTTGAGAAAAGCATGTTTGTTCTGCGATGGTTACAAAACTTGCGAGATTTAACATTGCAACTATCGCGGTACAATCGCAGAATCAACCCGAAATAAAAGGAAAACTTAACTGTCATCCACTATGTAACTACCCTATAAATATAGACCCAATATGTCCAGAAAAGGATGATGTATTTTTGAGAGTTAAGAAAGTCTTGAGGAGAGAGAAACTTCAATATAATAGTTGTAATCTTGAATTCTTCCATTTTCTGTAAACATTTCTGAGAACAAAATAATAAAGTGTCGTTTTTAATCTTCAATTGTGAGTTGATTATAGCAAGATCTTAACAAGGGTGTAGTGTGGGAAATCCTACAACTACAGAAACACTCGACCTAAAATCCTGAAGGGTTACACCATGAGATACATTTTTTTTTTTCGAGAAAAAGAAGGATATACCATGAGATACATTTACCTAAACAAAGAAAGTGAAACACAAAATCATACAAATCATGCCGCGCAGAGGAAGGTAAGAAAATGATGATGATGTATGCCCTCATTTCAAGAAACAGAGGTTTGAGCGACCGGTGAGAGAATAAATTGCGAAACAACATCATTTCTCTGTGGAAAAGATTATATCCATAAACAACGAGGATTGTAATTATTTTTATTAGAACATCTACTCACATAGGTGGTTTCCGTCATTCTAAAATATACATACGAATCAAGATGTGCCAAGTGTCTTTTCCGGAGCTGCTGCTTCACAAAATTCCAAGGAAAAAGAAGGAAACAAAATGGAGATGGGTGTGCCCTCATTTAAAGCACCAGATATATTTGTGCGATGGTTGATAGGGTGAGGTGCTTCCACTGTGCGAATCCAAAGCATTCATTTCACTATTAAAAAAATATCTACAAAGTATGAGGTTTATAAATCACTTGCATTGCTCATATTATTCAGGCCGGTTGACTTTATTTAGTTTCACCGTCATAATTCATCCGTTACCATCACTAATTAATCTCATTTTCAACTGACCAAGAAAAAGACTACCCATCGAGGAAACCTCCTAATCCATTTCTACTGAAGTGCTATATTTTGATCATCTTGGGACATATGATAACATCAACGAGCTTCAGCATAGTACGGGAATCAGGTCAATCTCTTGTATTAATGTTGGAAAGGTTAGGGTGATTAAAATAATGGTTTGAGATTATTTTGTTTTAATGGAGAAGTGGGCACTCTCTTAGGTTCTTCTCACTCTCTTTTTATTAGATATTTTATTAGGTTCCATTCTATTTCCTAATCTCTTTCTTTTTGCACTAAGTCCACATGCGTGACCTAGTATTAGAGATAGGTTACACAAATTTTGGTGCAAAACAGAAACATCACATGAACTAACGTACTAGATCATGTGAAGAATATAAACTGCACATCACATTAACTAACAATTAATTATTATATGCATGTTGGTTTACGTTATTATGCCCTGATTCTATACGAGTTTACTAATTGAGTTTCACCATCGTCATTCTTCTATTATTAAATTTTGATGCATAATTGTGTTCAAAATAAAAACATTTGTGTCTCTGTCAGTCTTCGATTATCTAAAAACATCAAAAACATCCAATGAGGAAAACACCGAGTCCCATTTTTACTGAAATGCTGCATATTGATCATCTTGGGACATATGATGACATTATTCCGCATCAACATTTACGCTAAGAAATCTATAAAACATTATGATTTGAATTACTGAATGGTTATATTAAGACGCTATTAGTGACAAGTAACTAACGGGCCAAACTGAAATGAAAGACATATTCTGAATTGCTGAATTTATTATCAAGTTCCAAGAAGAAAAGGGTGAGAAGATAAGGTTACCCTCATCTCAGGCAACAGAGGTTGTAGCGACCACAGAGAATGCGTGTAGTGTTTGTTGTGTGAGTAGCTAGCATTTTGGTAAATTTATTTCAAAAGATGACAGAAATGAGTTTTCGTAGGTAATTTTTTTGCTTAGGATAACCTCAACATTTAAACCTAAGTTTCTTCTGTGTGGTCATTGAATATATTAAGAACGGATATATACAAACAATTACAATGGATGCAAACATGATTTTGTATGGTCAAAAAAGGACTAAATAATAGTATAGGTCATAAGTGAAAACTGTGTGGTGTAATCGTATTTCACGTGATTAATTTTTTCGTTTACCAAACTATTTCACGTGAATATATTAAGAACGGATATATAAAAACAATTACAATGGATGCAAACATGATTTTTTATGGTCAAAAATGACTAAATAATAGTACAGGTTGCAAAGTGAGATCTGTCGTGTGCACTGTATTTCACGTGATTAATTTTTTCGTTTACCAAACTATACAATGAAAAAGTCAAAATTATGGCGAGACACCAGAAGGACGCTAGTGCGATTTAGGTGTGATGTACGTTTTCGTTATGACATTATATTTGAGAAGCCTTTAATACATATCGACCTGAAATCCTGAATGGTTACGCCATCAGTTATTGTTAACGAAACAAAGAAAGTGAAACACATGCAATATTCCAGATTGCTTAATTTCAAATCATGCAGAGAAGAGGAAGGTGAGAAAATGATGATGGCGTATTCCGTCAATTCAAGAAATAGATTTTATTAATTAGTATTATGCAAGTTGGCTTATGTTGATATCCCCAAATTCTAAAAGCCTACTAATTTTGTTTCACCATCGTCATTATTCCATTATCACAACCTCTAGATAATTGCATGCTAAAGAAAATCCGTTGAATCTCTGTCAGTCTCCGATTGACTAAATACAAAAACATCGTTAGAGGAAAACACCGAGTCCCATTCGCACAAAAATGCTGAATATTGATCATCGTGGGACATATGATGACATTATTCCGCTACAACATTTACGGTGAGAAATTTTTGGAACATTTTGACCTGAGTTGTTAGATGGATGTCTTCATTAGTGACAAATAACAAACCAACCAAAGTGAAACACATTAACATATTCTGAATTGCTTAATTTCTAATCTAGATCCAAGAAGAAGAAGGTAAGAAAAGGTTGATGATGTATGACCTCATTTCAGGCAAAATATGTTTAAGCAATCATTGCGAGAATGAGAGTGGTGTTTGTTGTGGGAGTAGAATCTAGTTAATTTGGATTTACAGAGGATGCAAACATAATTTTGTACGGGAAAGAAGGACTGTATAATAATATAGTTTTTAGAGTGAAAAGTTTCCTTTGCATGATTTAATTATTCGTGCACCACACAATACAGTGTGTAAAAGTCGTGATTTAGGTGCGACGCTGGAGGGACGAGTGTACGATTTAGGTTTGTCAACCACAACATCATCCCACCTTAACTTTTTTCGTTATGACATTAGAGTTGAGAAACCTTTGAAACACTCGACCTGAAATCCTGAAGGGTTACACCATGAGATACATTTTTTTTTTTGAGAAAAGGAAGGATATACCATGAGATACATTTACCTAAACAAAGAAAGTGAAACACAAAATCATACAAATCACGTCGTGCAGAGGAAGGTAAGAAAATGATGATGATGTATGCCCTCATTTCAAGAAACAGAGGTTTGAGCGACCGGTGAGACAATAAATTGCGAAACAACATCATTTCTCTGTGGAAAAGATTATATACATAAACAGCGAGGATTGTAGTTATTTTCATTAGAACATCTATTCACATAGGTGGTTTCCGTAATTCTAAAATATACATACGAATCAAGATGTGACAAGTGTCTTTTCTGGAGCTACTACTTCACAAAATTCCAAGGAAAAAGAAGGCAACAAAATGGAGATGGGTATGCCCTCATTTCAAACACCAGACATATTTGTGCGATGGTTGATAGGGTGAGGTGCCTCCACTGTGCAAATCCAAAGCATTCATTTCACTATTAAAAAAATATCTACAAAGTATGAGGTTTATAAATCACTTGCATTGCTCATATTATTCAGGCCGGTTGACTTTATTTAGTTTCACCGTTATAATTCATTCGTTACCATCACTAATTAATCTCCTTTGCAATTGACCAAGAAAAAGACTACCCATCGAGGAAAACTCCTAATCCATTTCTACTGAAGTGCTATATTTTGATCATCTTGGGACATATGATAACATCAATGAGCTTCAGCTTAGTACGGGAATCAGGTCAATCTCTTATATTAATGTTGGAAAGGTTAGTGTGATTAAAATAAGGGTTTGAGATTATTTTGTTTTAATGGAGAAGTGGGCACTCTCTTAGGTTCTTCTCACTCTCTTTTTATTAGATATTTTATTAGGTTCCATTCTCTTTCCTAATCTCTTTATTTTTGCACTAAGTCCACATGTGTGACCTAATATTAGAGATAGGTTACACAAATTTTGGTGCAAAACAGAAACATCACATGAACTAACGTACTAGATCATGTGAAGAATATAAACTGCACATCACATTAACTAACAATTAATTATTATATGCATGTTGGTTTACGTTATTATGCCCCAGATTCTATACAGTTTACTAATTGAGTTTCACCATCGTCATTCTTCTATTATTACAGCTGATGCATAATTGTGTTCAATATAAAAACATTTGTGTCTCTGTCAGTCTTCGATTATCTAAAAACATCAAAAACATCCAATGAGGAAAACACCGAGTCCCATTTTTACTGAAATACTGAATATTGATCATCTTGGGACATATGATGATATTATTCCGCATCAACATTTACGCTGAGAAATCTCTGAAACATTCTGATTTGAATTGTTGAATGGTTATATTAAGACACTATTAGTGATAAGTAACTAACGGGCCAAACTGAAATGAAAGACATATTCTGAATTGCTGAATTTATTATCAAGTTCCAAGAAGAAAATGATGAGAAGATAAGGTTACCCTCATCTCAGGCAACAGAGGTTGTAGCGACCACCGAGAGAATGCGTGTGGTGTTTGTTGTGTGAGTAGCTAGCATTTAGTAAATTTATTTCAAAAGATGACAGAAATGAACTTTCGTAGGTAATTTTTTTTCTTAGGATAACCTCAACATTTAAACCTAAGTTTCTTCTGTGTGGTCATTGAATATATTAAGAACGGATATATACAAACAATTACAATGGATGCAAACATGATTTTGTATGGTCAAAAAAGGACTAAATAATAGTATAGGCTGCGAAGTGAAAACTGTCGTGTGCACTGTATTTCACGTGATTAATTTTTTCGTTTACCAAACTATTTCACGTGAATATATTAAGAACGGATATATAAAAACAATTACAATGGATGCAAATATGATTTTGTATGGTCAAAAAGGACTACATAATAGTATAGGTTGCGAAGTGAAAACTATCGTGTGCACTGTATTTCACGTGATTAATTTTTTCGTTTACCAAACTATACAATGTGTAAAAGTCATAATTATGGTGCGACACCAGAAGGACGTTAGCGCGATTTAGGTGTGATGTACGTTTTCGTTATGACATTATATTTGAGAAACCTTCTAAACATATCGACCTGAAATCCTGAATGGTTACGCCATCAGTTACTGTTAACGAAACAAAGAAAGTGAAACACATGCAATATTCGAGATTGCTTAATTTCAAATCATGCAGCGGATAGGAAGGTGAGAAAATGATGATGACGTATGCCGTCAATTCAAGAAATAGATGTTATTAATTAGTATTATGCATGTTGGTTTACCTTGAAATCCCCAAGATTCTAAAAGCCTACTAATTTTGTTTCATTATCGTCATTATTTCATTATCACAACCTCTAGATAATTGCATGTTAAAGAAAATACGGCGAATCTCTGTCAGTCTCCGATTGACTAAAAAGAAAAACATCGTTAGAGGAAAACACCGAGTCCCATTCGCACAGAAATGCTGAATATTGATCATCGTGGGACATATGATGACATTATTCCGCTACAACGTTTACGGTGAGAAATGTTTGGAATATTTTGACCTGAGTTGCTGGATGGTTATATTCTGTCTCCATTAGTGACAAATAACAAACGAACCAAAGCGAAACACATTAACATATTCTGAATTGAAAATAATGGATAAACATAGGGGTATTTTAACGATTTTTCTGATTTTTTGGGGGGCTAGAGCCAGGGTTCGTCAAACCTTGGCTTCACCCGCATCCCAATCCAATTGTCTCAAGTTCGTTGTAAAGTAATTTTGTAAAGCCATAACCACAACAACACGGTTACAGGTACAACCTAGTGGTAGGTAAAAGAACGACAAATGCTATCCCACACCGAATAGGTGGATGCCCCTTTATTTTTAGTTAAAGTATGTTGCAGATTACATTACCAGATTTGTTTCAATATCCTTACATACAACATCGACATGGATACGCAAATGCATCACAATTGTTTTTGAAGCAATGAATAGGTGATCAGAAACCCATCTAAAAGCATCACAATCAGTGCAGGTTAGTTAAGCGATGTTGAAGTTGTGCTCATTCTTACATAAATGCAGATTCATTATTGATTTGTAGTGAGTTTTGAAGCACGGGAGATGGTGCAATGGGCAGGTGTTGAATGAGTGAGCAGCTTATCCACAAGCAAAACAACATATCTCAAGTGGTAGCTTGATCTCAGCATATTTGACTGCATCAATAGCTAAATCAAACCATTCAAAGTATGTGCAGGCAGGATTCGAGCACTTTAAGAACATTTTTCCATCGGTTTCAGCTTTACTTGATCTAAGTAATTATCTTATACCATTAAAAGGTATATGCTTACACCTAGAATACAACCAAGGACAAATCTTTGATTCATGGCTTCCAAGATCATAAATTAAACATAGATTTGGTTGTTTTCCCTCTCTTACCTTCTTGCTGCTGTTGTTTTTACTATGACTACTACTTAGTATCACACTTTTGCTCATTCTTTTTTAGTATCCAATTGAATTTTTAGGGAAAATGTAAATTTTAGATGTTTTTCACAGGTTTTTATACAGGTTTAGACCGAAAATGCTAAGTCCCCCCCGGATTGCTCCCTTAAGCTTTCACCCACTCTCACATCTTATCTTATACTAATATAAAAAAAGAGCTATTTTTGGTAGGAGACCCCCTAAATTACTTAGTTATCCCAATTTTTTATATATTTTACATAAATACCATTGTTTTAAAAATAGATCAAATTTTTTAAAAATTAAATATTTTTTAAAATATACACCGGATTTTTTTGAAATGCATATATTTGAAAAGCTCTTTCAATTATCTACATAACGAGTACAAATAAGAGTAGTAATTAGGACAGATAAAAATGGACAGAGGGACTATCTTTCTTTAAGTAAATTACATTAATAGGGCCATTCTGAAAAATCGTTAAAAAAAAGAGACGACCCTGGTGTAGCACTTAGAGCATTTCCTATGGGAATGAACAAACTCAAATATTTGTTCATCCACGTGGATGAACAAACTGAATTCTCCACTATGGGATACAAGGACATTGCTACATCCACTTCGAAGTGGTGCACCGAGAGGGTTCCAACGACAGAAAACTCACATTCTCTACATTGTGATAGGGTGTGAGGCATGAGTAGGCCCCACCCTCTCTCACACGGTACTGCACTTCGAAGTGGATAAATCATTTTCGGGGAAACAAAGCAAAATGAACAAATTGGTCTCTACTAGTGATTTTATTAATATAAACTAATAAGAGTTGGGTCCGGGCATCCATCCGCATCCAACCCATTAACGAACGGTCCGGGCATCCATCCGCAAAAGAACGGTTGGTCTCATTTAAATCCTGGGATTAAGGGCATTAACACTCCAGCGAGCCTCATGGGTAACCTATCCAAGGGAGCCGAAGCAGATGGGTGGGTAGGATTGTGTCACAAGGGGCGCGTTATCACTACCTTCCATGTTAATTCCTACAATATTACGACATTGGGGGCTTGAACCTGGGATTTTCTGGCCAAGGGAGCCGAAGCGGATGGGGGGCTTAAATTATGTCACAAGGGGGTAACTAACACTACTTTCCTTGTTAATTCCTGCAATATTACGCCATTGGGGGCTTGAACCTGGGACCATCTATAGAAGGCATGAACATAAAACTTTGGATTACGGGGATGACCCATTGAGCTAGGGCCCGTTCTTATTATTATGCTTCAAAAAAAAAAATTTAAAAACCTGTTTATTTTGATAATGGGAGGATACCCACTCACTCAAAACGTGTTTTCCCCGAAGTGCTACTCGTTCCCCCACAGAAATCCCCCAAATTTAAGTGTCATAGGAACGCATGGGGTCCACTATTTAGTGTTATGTGAGGTGGGGGACAAATTTGGGGGATTTATGTGGAGGACAAGTAGCATTTTAGGCGTTTTCCGGCGAACCCCTTCTGCAATTCAACTTTACAGCTCCTTGATTTGATGTTCTACAGCGAAGAAGAAACCCTAGTCTTATCTCTCTCAATCATAGCTTCAAGGGTTACTGTATTTGATAAGAGAGAAGATAAGATGGAGAGAGAGAGAAACTAGAAGGCTGAGAAGGTGGCTATGCTCAGAGGTGGTCGGGGATTGAAGTGATGGAGGGAGGTGAAGTGATGGAGGGACGTGAAGTGATGATGACATATTCCCTAACCAGATTATTGTGCGATAGCTGGGAGATAAATTAATGACATGACAATATTTAGGTGAGGACACTTGGCAACGTATGATTAGTTTGAAAAAGGGAAACCAAATTCAATTTGGAATTCAGAACATGGAAATATCTATGTGAGGACACTTGGTTTAAAAATTACAAACTTAAAAGGAAAACCTAACTTACCGTGTTTGGAATTTTATGGAAGTCCAAATTCAACTTGGAAATCGAGTAACTACTGTATTAGGATTCTTTTTTCCAAATTAATATATAAAGGGGAAGAAAATCTACATATTTTCTCCGAAAATAAATGGAAAAAATAAATAAAACATGCACATATTCATCACCTATTTAATGTATTTTCACCACCACACCAAATAAAAAATACATCGCCACGGACGGGTCGAAGACCCGCACACGCCAAATAAAAAATGCATCTCAACGGGTGGGGTGAAGCCCAGCACACACCAAATCAAAAATGCATTTCCACGGGGCAGGGCGAAGCCCTGCGCTCTCCAAGTTAAAAGGAAAAAATAACCACATATTTAATGTATTTTCCCCGCCACACCAAATCAATAATACATCGCCACGGGGCGGGGTGAAGCCCCGTGCTCACCAAATCTAAAACACATTGCCACGGGGAGGGTGAACCCCCGCGCACACCAAATAAAAAATGCATTGCCATGGGGCAAAGCGAAATCCCGCGCACACCAAGTGAAAAGGAAAAAATAAATAAAATCTTCACATATTCTCCACCTATTTAATGTATTTTTCCCGCTATACCAAATAAAAAAAAAATACATCGCCACTGGGCGGGGCAAAGCCCCTCGCACACCAAATAAAAAATTCAAATCCCCGCACACACCAAATACATTTCCATGGGGCGGAGCGAAGCCCCGCGCACACCAAATTAAAATAAAAAATATGCCCGATGCGTAGCATGGTCACAAATCTAGTATTTGATAATAACCGAGAAAAATAAACCCCCTTTCACAAACGCATGAAGGAAGGAAAGAAAAACGAAGAAGATGAGTAAAGGTCGACATCCTAAAATTCCTTCTTGATTTGGAATTTAAAATTCTCCTCGATATCTTAAAATTCTTGGAAATTAGAGTTTAATGGTTTCTAAAAGAGACGATCAAAGCTCGAGAATATTGTGCATAGATCTAGGTGTATCTCATTATCTAGAAATAGACATTCCCCTAGCACAAAAGGTTTCAAAGGTATGATGTGGTGTTTACAAACCGTAATCGCACGTTAATATCTCCTTCGTCGCACTTGTATTATGTCTTTTACACTTTAAAATATGGTGCACAAACAATTAAATCACGTTAAATGTGGTGCAAACTACAATTTGCACTTTATTTACTTAATTTACCTATGATATTCAGTCCTCTATCAAATACAAAATTATCTTTGCATGTAAACGTGTCTATATAGAAAAATGCTATCCCGCACGCCATTACATATATAATGGTTAACTGGAATTTACCTGTAACATACCAGATAAATAGACAACTGTAGCATTAAAATAAAAAAGCGAATGTAAATGGATATGACAAAGACAATTCTATGTTTTAAACAAGATCTTGGGCTAAAAATAATTTGTGTTTCAACAACAAAGTTTATTTAATCATAAATAAAAGTGGGCTAATTACTAATTTTTGAAAATGAAGGTTGGTAACTACAAAGTTCTACAATTTTCCTATAGGCCCCGAATTTTGATACCAAAATTTTACACCAGTTGTAGGTTAAATTCGTGGCATAACTTATAACCGTCTTTATTATAAAACTTGCAAATATACGTCACTTGTTGGGATCACGAATTTTCAAATAATGCTGCTCATTAAGCAAAATGATGCAATGGAGTCGCAACTTAACCGCACCTCATTATCTCAACTATCGCACATCATTCTGTGGATTTTCGTCAAGAACTAGCATGGAAGAGACACATCTTGATTGGTACATGAATTTTAGAGTGACGTAAACCACTTATGTGAATGGAGGTTTTAAAAGAAAATAATAATACTCCTCGTTGGATAATTGTGTTCAAAATAAATAGTTGTATCTTTGTTAGTTTTCGATTAACTAAAAACATCCAAAGAGGAAAACACCGAGTCTCATTTATACTGAAATATATGCTGAATATTGATCATCTTGGGACATATGATGACATTATACCGCTACAACATTAACGCTGAGAAATCCCTGAAACATTCTGATTTGAATTGCTGAATGGTTATATTCTAACATGAGTTGTTGGATGGTTATAATCAAATCACACAACACAATGCTTACATTTTGAATAGGCGTATGTACAAAAGAAAACCGCCCCATTTTGAATAGGCGTGTAAAAGACGTAATATCAGTGCGGCGAAGGGGATACCCAAGTGCGATTGTAGGTTATAAACACTACATCATCCCATTTGACCGTATTCTGATATGACATGAGTTGAATCTTTTGTGTTGAAGTCCTCAATGCTTACATTTAAGCACCATCAATTAGACATAACTAAGTAGAGAAACTGAAACACAAGCAATATTCTAGATTGCTTAATTTCTACTGTAGGAGCGACGAAGGGGATACCAAGGTGTGATCGTGGGTTGTAAACAGTACATCATCCAATTTGACCATATTCCGATATAAGATATAATTACATGAGTGTAAAGTTGATTCTGATATAAGATATAATAAATTTTAAATGTTTAACGGTTAGCTAACCTAGAATTCCATATATTTTTAGGGTTTGGGATACTTGTATTTATCATAGTTTATGGATACCCTAATTGTGATACAAACTTCATATCTCATGTGAAAATCCATATTATCAGCTAGTTCAATTTGAAAATTTATATTATCACCTGTTGACAAGGTGAATGATCAAATTTTCACCTTTTTTTGTCTCACGTAAAAACTAGAACTATCAACTAGTTCTTGTATGAAAAATCAAATTATCGTCCTATTCTAAGTTAATAACATTCAACGATGCGGCAAATTATGAATCTATTCTCCGAAATGGAATTGAGACTCGTTAAATAAGTTGTGATATTAGGATTTTATTATGGAAAAAACTTTAAAAGGAGAATGAACAACAATTTATTTAAAATTTTAAAGTGCTATTGTAGTTGCGGGAAATCCTACAACATACCCCTTATCATATCTTGATATTAATTTCTAGATCAACATATAAAAATGGTAGTAAAATTGCTAAATTTATAAACGGACACCAAGATTTTTTACATGGTTCGATCAATATGATCTACATCCATGATTCTTCACTATAATCGTTTAAGTTTACATTTGATTTACATTGATAATCTCCATTAATAGAGTTCTAAATCTAGTTTTGGGGAAGAAGATGATAAAGAAAAATACATTCTCTCTCCTAATATTTCTCTGCAAAATATCTCTCTCTCTTCTAAAATTGTCTCCCTCCCTTTCTTTGTCCTGCTCTTTTCTTTATATAGGTATCTTCATAGTGGGTGACAGCTCATATTCAACTCATCTTTCCCATTTTTTAGGGTTTCTGCTATGCTCCTTGAAGGATCTGCTATCGTTCTCGTGAGATCTGCTATCGTGCTCGCAAGACTCTTTTATAACCACAAAATCTTCATTTCCTGCCTTGCTCTCGCGAGCTCCCGCCTTGTGCTCGCGAGCATTCTCTCTAACTACAAAATCTTCACATCTTTCTCATGTTTTATGTTGTCGTTGTCTATTACATCATTCTTTGTATTATTCTCTGACTCTCGCAAAGTGTTGTTGGGGAGCTTGCGATGATGCTCGCAGAAGTGTTGTTAATCCCGCGTGAACATAGTTGTAGCGATATTCTGGTCCTACATCTTGCCTCTTTTTTCTTGAATATTGCTTGAAAATTAATCTTTAAGAAAAAATATGTTGTTGTAGTAGTCTTTGATCTTTGTTGATGAAGGAACGAGCGAAAGAATACTAAACTCGAAAAGTACGTACTTGCCTCTATTCTTTTGTGAAGTTCCAAATCTTTGCTAAGTAAATAAGAAGTATTAACTCTTGAAGTATTCGAAGTGTGAAGTATCCTTGAATAAATATAAGAAGTACTCAATCCTCAAAATATAAGAAGTATCCGTCCTTGAATGAAAATCATAAGTATTTCCTCTATTCATGCGAAATTATTACTTCATTTTTGGTGAAAATCCCTGGCCATTTTGGAAATGATTCTTGCCGAGAAGATAAAGAACATAAAGTGTTTTCTTGGTAACCCATAGTTGCCTCTGTTCTTTATCTATGGAGGTAGAATCCTTGAGAAAATGTTAAATGAACGAATTGTTTCTTTATTCTTATCTTGCCTCTGCCTCATGCGATAAAATAATCATATTTTGCTAAATAATCATATTTCCTTCCAAATTCTGGAATAGTTTGCGAGGTGCTGAATGAGTTTGCAAGTTTCTGAATGTGTCTGGAAGATTCTAAATGTATCTGCGAGTTTCTGAATGTGTCTGCGAGTTTATGAATAACCCTGCGAAATTATGAATAGTGTTCCTAAAATATCATCGTGAGATTGTGAATAGTACCATGAATAATGCTGCGATGAATATTGTTGCGAGATTGTAGACAATCCTCTTGAGAGACTCTGAATAATATTTCTGAGAAATTCTGAACAATACTTCTGAGAGATTCTGAATAGTATTTCTGAGAGATTCTAAATAGTACTTGCTATCTCTCTTGCGATGAACAAATCTTTCCTGCATTCTTAAAAGAAACTAATTAATGTTTGAGATTATTCTATTGGTCTTATTTTTCCTTCCTAGTTAAAGGTCTTATTTTGCCAATTTTTCTTTTGTATCTGCGACAAAATCGCAGGATATCTTCACATTTGCATGTAAAAATCCATTGATCTTGCCTTATCCACATTTTTTCAACATCTCTGCTACAATATGATAAGTTTAAGCTCCCTTGCGAGAACAACATATTATGATATTGTCGTCTTGCGATGAAATCGCAGGATGTCTTTACACTTTCATGTAAAAACCCATTGATCTCATCTTATCTTTTTTCTCTTACGGCTTGTTGCCTCTGTATAATTTTCGTCACGCGACAATATGATAGGCCTAAATGTTCTTGCGATCATAAAGCCCCGTGACATTGCCGTCTTTAGACACTTATCAGCTCCCTAATGGAGGGTGCCGCCCTTATCTTTCCCCTGGTTGCCCCTTCAAGGAGGGCACATCGGCCATGCAAGACTAGCTCCTCCCATCCGGATTTACCAACAACCAGTTGTTTTCGTAGCCTCTTGTCATTTATGCCTATATGGCTTATAGTTACAAGACTGCACCCTAAGTGGGGTTTTCTTCGGGCCGATTGCATCATATCCAAGACTTGCCAAGGATGTCCAGGGTAGTTTCGTACGCCCCGGGAACCCTTGACTCAACCGTGTACCTCGGCGCCTTGGTCATACTCTGCACTCCTTAGAAGAGATCCTCGGTCGTCCAACCAGGGTATAACCTTATAAAGCTGGAAATCCAAGGTCTCTCTCCTGGATAGGTTTTCTTTAACCCCAACATCTGCATAACTCAGGTTCCAGCAGCGGTATAACCTTATCCCTGAGTCATGTCAAGAGATACCCCCTTATATGACGCACTATTATGTCTTACATTTGCTTCTTGCGAAATTTTATTCGCGAACTAGGGTGCACGCCATAAAGGTTCGTCCCATTCTATTAATCTCTGCGAAATTTTATTCGCGTTTCTCGCGATACTCTCGCGTTTCTTCATTCTTTCATTTCTGTCAATTCTTTATATAATCTTGAATAATCTCGCAATTACACTCGCAGCACTGATAAAAATTTGTTTTGCTCATTTCTGTGAGTTCTTCTTTCATTTCTGTCATTTCTTCTTTCATTCTCATAACACCATATTTGAAGTAAATATTCTTTAAAATCTTTTGAAATCTTATAAATATTCTTTGAAATCTTGCGATTGTATCACATTGTTAAATCAAAAAACTTTTTTTGTAAAAGAAATATTCTAGAGAAATCTGTGAAATCTTGCGATTGTATCGCTCTTTGTAAATCTTAAAATTTTGAAATTTTAGAAATTTTTGCGATAATTTCGTTTTCTGTAATCTTGGAAATCTTTGAAAATTTTGGAGATCTGTATATTTTTTGCGATGATTTCATTTTTTGTAATCTTTTGAAAATTTTGAAATCTTGCGATTGTATCGCAAATAGAATATTTTTTGTAAATTAAATCAAAAATCTTAGAAATCTTAGAAATGTTAGAAATCTTCTTTGAAATCTTGTGATTGCCTCGCTTCTAGTAAATTAATAATTATTTTTTTTTGAAAATATTAGAAATCTTAGAAATTTTCTTTGAAATCTTGCGATTGCCTCGCTTAAATCAAAAAATTTAAGTAAACTAATCAAGGAAGTGGTACTTAGATTTTTATATGATTTTCTGTTGCTGCCGTTTCTCGTGAAGTATATGGTTTGCTTGCGAGATGAGAAACAATGAGAAATGAACTCTTGACCTGCCTCTTGCACCATACCAATTGTTATAACCCTCTCTTGCAAAATTAACTTGCGAAATTCTCGTCAACTTTCTTCATTCTTGGCGAGATAATCACCAACTCTTTTCTTTGCCTCGTAAAAAATTCTTTGCAAGGAGAGATATTCGAACCCAAGTCTTCTAGTTTGCATACTCCTTATCTAACCGTTTGGGCAACTTGTTGCTTGCGAAAGAAAGGCCTAGTTCTGATATATTATTCCATTTCTTCGCTCCTTGAAGTTCAAAAATGAATAAAATAAAAAGTATGCTTGGCGAGGGATTCGAACATGCAATACTGAACTTCTTAACTTCGCTATTTAGCATTTGTGCTAGCTTCTGTTTGCGATGGAAAGTTATACTATCGTCATCTTACTATTATTATCCTCTCGTCGGGAAACTTTAGAAAAATCGTGAAAAAATATTGTTGTGGTGAGACTCGATCCCGTGATCTGCTGCTTGCATTCATGCCTCCCAACCAACTGTGCTAGTTCTCTTGCTTGCGAGATTTATCTGCGAAATAATCAAAGGCTAACTTGCAAATCTCGCTGAATAAAAATAAACTTGCGAGGAGCAAGAATTGATCCCACGACCTTAAACTTGTATGCTTCTGGTTTTACCAACTATACTGTCTTCAACTTGTGAAAGAGTGGCGAGATTCATGTGACTTATTATTTTTAGTTGTCCTTTCTATAAGCTTTCTCTTTGGCCCTTTCTATTCTCTTTTCTAGCCATGCTATTTTATCTTTCTTTCTTGCGAGAGTTCATTCCCTGCGAGCAATCACTACAAGTTTTATATCAACTTCATAAAATTGAAAACAAGGATAATCATCAATTTTATTTTATTTTTAAAATCACATAACTTGAAAAGTACGTTTTTTTATTTTTTTTTATTTGAAATTAGAAAAGAGAAGAGATTGTCCTGTAGAATTATTTGTTGGTGTAACTTCATTTGATTTCTTCGCGATTGTTGATGGAGTACTTGGTGAATAAATCATTAGTCTTCTTCTTTTATCCGTTGTGATGTCTTTGTCCTTTGTGCTTTTTCCTCCGTTGGAATCTAAATTTTCTGTTAAAATGTTGGTGTTGGTTTAATCCATTTATTCGCTGACGTTGTATGTTGATAAGTTGGTGGATGTATCTTATCGCAAAGGAGAAATTTCACTGGATCTTTTGATTCCTTCATCTTTGACTTCAATCACAAAAATCATGTTCACATTAATTGTCAAAATTATGATTAAATTCAAGGTTTATGGACGTAAATTTATGATCAAAACTCTTTAGAATTCAAAATATCAACTAAACAACAATTTTTGTGAAAAACAAAGATTAATAATCTAAAATTAAAAATCTTCCAGATCTATACTATGAACATATAATTTAATAAGATAAGAAAGAATTTGTCCTGTTTGAACAATTAATTGATCCAAATTCATTAGATTTCTCCCTGCGAAGAATGGAAACTTTCTTACGAAATGCAAATCTCTAATCAACAGAAAATCTCGAAATTTGACATTTTTAGAGATTCATCAAACAGATTTGTAAAACGAGGTTTGGTTACTACAAATTCGTAACAAAAACATTTTTAGATTCAAGACTTCCTCAATAAATCAAATTTCTACAAAAAGCAAAGTTTAGGTTTTATAAAAAATCTACTTTCCATTTTTTGTTTTGAAATTCTCAGGTCCGAAAAATGAAACAAAGAAAAAGAAAAGTGAGAAGAAATTTGTCCTTTTTGATGATTTGTTGACATAATTTTTGCTGGTCTTTTCTTCAGCTGCCTCTTAATATATCTCCTTATCTCTATTTGTTGCATAATCATGAGTTTTCGTTGTAGCTTCCATATTTGATCTTGAAGTTTTTAAATCCAGTGAGATCCAAATCTAATGATAGCCAATTTCTTTGAATCTTCTTCAATTTGACAAGTAGGTAGTGTTTCTAGCGCCAAAATGTAGTTGCGGGAAATCCTACAACACACCCCTTATCATATCTTGATATTAATTTCTAGATCTACATATAAAAATGGTAGTAAAATTGCTAAAATTATAAACGGATACCAAGATTTTTTACATGGTTCGATCAATATGATCTACATCCATGATTCTTCAATATAATCGTTTAAGTTTACATTGATAATCTCCATTAATGGAGTTCTAAATCTAGTTTTTGGGAAGAAGATGATAAAGAAAAATACATTCTCTCTCCTAATATTTCTCTGCAAAATATCTCTCTCTCTTCTAAAATTGTCTCCCTCCCTTTCTCTCTACTTCTCTTTTCTTTATATAGGTATCTTCATAGTGGGTGACAGCTCACATTCAACTCATCTTTCCTTTTTTTTTGAAATCTGCTATGCTCCTTGCAGGCTCTGCTATCGTGCTCGCGAGATCTTCTATCGTGCTCGCGAGACTCTTTTGTCGTGCTCGCGAGACTCTTTTATAACCACAAAATCTTCATTTACTTCCTTGCTCTCGCGAGCTCCCGCCTTGTGCTTGCGAGCATTCTCTCTAACTACAAAATCTTCACATCTTTCTCATGTTTTATGTTGTCGTTGTCTATTACGTCATTCTTTGTATTATTCTCTGACTTTCGCAAAGTGTTGTTGGAGAGCTTGCGATGATGCTCGCAGAAGTGTTGTTAATCCCGAGTGAACATAGTTGTAGCGATATTCTGGTCCTACAGCTATCATCAGAAATTTTGTGCTAACGAGGTGTTGCACATGCAAATTTCATTCTGAACTGCAAAAAAAAATATTACATCTACACAGGCAGTGCAAAAAAATACATTTCACCATAAAAAAATCTAGTGCTAAATATACCAAAAATACATTTCGGAAATCCGATCATTGTTTGTTTTGCTGTTCTTCTTGTTTGTTTAGAAAAATACATTTCCCTGCAGAATATACATTTCGGAAATCTAGTGCTAAATATATAAAAACCTGCCTAAATTGGGGCCTATGGATTTTTTGTTTGAATCGGTTTACACGAGCATTCTTATATACCGAATCTTGTTTTGCTGTGTTAGGAATCGGTTTATACATGTGTATCGAGTAAACCGATTATAGGCCCCAATTTCCCTGCAGAATTGTAGTTGCAGGAAATCCTACAACTACACCCTCATTAGAATTTGTAAAACTTTAAGAATTTCTTGATGAAAAATGACAATTTTGATTAATATTCTCAACTGATTACAAAGAAATATGTTAATGGAAACTAGAACAGTTACAACTTTCTCTGTTCTCTCTCCTAAGACTTTTTCTAACACTCACTTAAAGAACCTCTCCAATTTAACATTTGAACTACTATTTATAGTGAAATCTGTACAACTGTATATAGCTTGCGAAGTATCGCGACTTCTATTCGTAAGTTTATTCTATATTCATAATCTCTTAACACTTTTCCCGTGTTTCTTCTATTATCGTATTATCTTGCGACACTTCTCTCTTGTATTTGTTACTATGTTCGTAACTCAATATCTTGCGATATTCTGTCCCTACATCTTGCCTCTTCTCATGTCAGTTCTGCAAAGAAGAAATGTCATGAGAATCATTATTCTCGCAAATTTAATATAGTTAACATCACCTGTTATGTTCGCAACACGTGTTTTCTCTTTCATTAAATCTTCGACACGTTTTTTCGTAACCGTCCTTCTCAACCACTCATGTCTAATCGTATTAATGAATGTCTATCTTCATCAAACTCTTTTATTTATAAATACTATCTTTAATTCCTCCTTTTATTCTTTTATCTTTTTCATCTTCCTCACTACGTCTGCTTCTGCAATTTCTTCCTTCTTTCTTCTACTGCTATTTCTTGGCTTTTTTATTTCTTTTCTTCTCTGTTTTCTATCCTTCATCTAATGGATCCGAAGAAGAAAACTGTGGAACAACTTAATGCAGAGCTTGATGATAGAGATCTCGTTCTTTCTGAGATTGATGGTCATACCAATAAATCTTATCTCTGTATGGAACTCTTTACTGATCTCCATTGGGATGATCAGGTAGTTTTAGTCTCATGAAGCCAAATCCTCGCAGGTCTTCCTCTTTATGATGTCAATCTTCCTTTATTCTATGAGATTATTTCTCACCCAAATTTTTCACGAGCCATTTATCAATTGACTGGGGATTGCATTCGCATTCTGGTTAAGTTCGTAAACCGTGCTGCTACTGGAAAATATTTATACCCAATTGAACTTAGGAGACCTGTATTTAGAGATGTAGATATTATCGCTGCAAATTACACAGTCGAGAATTTCTTTAAAAATTACACATTAATTCCTGTGAAGAGGGAAGATAATCGTTGGGGTGTTCGTCTTCATCGTAAAACTGATGTCGCAAAAGCTGATCTTCTTATGCATGATATTGATTATGCTTCTGGAAATAATCGAACCCCTCGCCATTCTCATGATGAAGATTGGTACAATTATCCTCTAGCATTATCGGGTTCTTACATCTCTGGGATAGTAGATCTTCCTGTGAATCTTCATGATCGTAACTATCAACCTTGGGTCTTTTCTTGGCCTAATAGAGATAAAGATATATGTATCTCTATCTTCTTATCTTCTTGTTATTTTTCTTCTTTTACTAATCCTTTTGCAATATTTGTCAGGTGAATGAACTTAAGGAAAGTTACCTTAAAACTGGGAAATCCAGTACTTGCGAGGCTTTCCAATTGTTTTCAAATGAGGTAAGAAACATTCTTATATGTGTTTTAAACAATATATTGTTGCCTCTGTTTCTTATCCTTATTTGAATTTGTAGGTTCTTCCTGACTTCCCTAGGGCTGTTGTAAGTGAGAATAACAATTCAACTTCTTCTGAAGTGCTAACTTCAAGACAAAAAACACTTCGCTCTGCGAAGAACACCAAGATTTCTAGTAATAAAGAAGATGTTCTTCGCAAAGAAAAAGGGAAACTTGAGGATATTGTTTCTGCGAGGA
The DNA here is from genome assembly GCA_023529315.1 of Papaver bracteatum. Taxonomy (NCBI): domain Eukaryota; kingdom Viridiplantae; phylum Streptophyta; class Magnoliopsida; order Ranunculales; family Papaveraceae; genus Papaver; species Papaver bracteatum. The sequence goes on from JAJJWX010000256.1 coordinate 4,277,971, forward strand.
AGAGGAAGAGACTCCCACCCAGTGCTTATTCCAATGTGATCTCCTCTAGCAAGGATGTTGACGAAGAACAAAGTGATAAAGATGATAGACTTTTTGAGAAGGATCTTAGTTCTAATTCTGATACTGACTCTAATAGGAGGAATGATGATGATGATGATGATGAAGAAGATGAAGACTACAACAATGTGGAAACTTTTGAGTCTGCAATGACTCGATTGTCTGAGGCTTTTCTCAACTCTTCTCGTGAATTAGGAAACTCTTCCACTGCGAATGCTCATAGGCATATTGCGAAGGCTTGCAAAGTTCCCACTGTAATCAACAATAATTCTCTTAATGGAATTTCTAGATTTATCTCTCCTGTTGTATTATATTCTTTGGGAGTATGGTAAGTTTCTCTCTTATTCCTTGTTAATTTCCCCTACTTCATTGATTTCTAATCCCTTTTATTTGCTCAGGTTGGGAGGGTTAGCTGTGCAGCTGCTTCAGATTGGTAAAGACGTCATGCAATTTCTGAGAAGAAAACTTTAAGTCGTTGTAACAAGCTGGAGGTTGAGAATGAAAAACTTCTCCAGAAGATAGAGGATTTGAACATTGATAACTCAGAATTAAAATCCCGCTGCGAAGATAATGCTAATCTGCGAGTATCGCAGAATCGAAGTTCTTCTCTCCTTGAGAAGAATAATCAACTGGAGCTTGAAGTCACTTCTCTTCGTAATGATAAGAATCAATTAGAAGGTAAATTCGCAAATCTTGATCACTTTAACTCCACAATTTGCTAATCAATTCCTTAATTTATTCCCTTACTCTTTATTCTCTTATTTATTACTTATCCTTTTTCTTTATAAATGCTGAAGAAAATTATACGAAGAGGATTGAAGAGATGGAAGTTACTCTTGTTGCGCGTAATCAGAAGATTTATGATTTAAAGTCTCAAAATAAAATTTCTCAGTATAACCATGGCTTAAACATCAAACGCTTCCGAGCTATGATGACTCGCAGGATTTGTGAAGACAATCAAATTCCTCTCACTAAGTATCAGACGCTCCTTTCTGAAGAAATCCCTGATGATACCCCAGATTTGGATATCTCTGATAGTGAAGCTAAAGATGATATCTCCGAAGAAGAAAGATAAGATCATTTTGATGAAGATAAATCTCCCAAAGAATAACTTTATTCATTCCTATATATTTGCTTTAGTTCTTTTCGTCTTGTTTGTTTGAGTACAATATTTTCTTCTTTCCTGCACTTTTAATCAACCAGCAATTTCTTTTCGAAACTTAATTAGTATCAATGTCTTAATTTTGCGATGATGAGTTGATATTTCTTTAATTGAATGTTTTCCTTATTTGCATAACTTGATCATATGAAGAGAAATAATATATTTTGAAGACCTAGCTTAGTATTCCCTTTCCCCTTATTATTGCTCTTCAGGTGATCAACTGTTGTTGTAAGTATTAGAATATCTGCCTCAGTTTAAGTTGCAAAGTTTCAGGTTGTTGCGAAGTAAATAAGAAATCTCCCCCTTGAAGTATAAGAAGTATGAAACCTCCTTGAAGAATTATGAAACATCCTTAAAGAAGTATAAAAATTATGAAACATCCTTGAAGAAGTATAAGAAGTATTCAATCCTTAAAGAAATATGAGAAGTATTCAATCCTGGAAAAATTTAATGAGTATAAAAATATCCGTCCTTGATTGCGAATAAAATTGCCTTTTTTGGCAGGAATTCTTGATATATATTCTTGTTGAGAATAAAAAGAATCTCCAATGATATTGACGGAATTGACTTCATTAGTTTCTGTGGTCTTATCATGCCTTCCTAAGTAAAGGTCTTACTTTGCCACCTCTTTTGCGATAAAGTCGCAGGACGTTGGTGCATTCGCATGCCTCAACCCCTTGAATTTATCTTAACAATATTTTTTTGTTTGCGATAATATGACAAATCTGAATATACTTGCGAATATACATCCTTGTGACATTATCGTCTTGCGATAAAATCGCAGGACGTTATCACACTTTCATGTAATAACCCATTGATCTCATCTTAACTTATTTGTATTTAATTCTGCGAGTATATATATATATATATTTATTTATTTTATTTTATTTTATTTTATTTTATTTTATTTTATTTTACTCGTAGAAATATTTACTCGTAGAAATATGATTGTTGCACAAATATGACAAGCCTTTATGTTCTTGCGAACAAAAATCCTCATGACATTTGCGTCTTATAGCACGTATCAGCTCCCTAATGGAGGGTGCTGACCTTTATCTTCCCCTTGGTTGCCCCTTCAAGGAAGCGTACATCGACCATACAAGGTTATCTCTTCCCATTCGGTTCTAGAAACAACCATCTTTTGTTCGCAACCTCTTATCCTTTTTGCCTATAGGTCTTATAGTTACGAGGTTGCACCCTATGGGGTATCTTTGGGCCAAGTGCATCATTTGCCAAGACTTGTCAAGAATGGCAGATGTGCTTCAAACACATCCAGCACTCTTGACTCAACCGTGTACCTCGGCGCCTTGATCGTTTTCTGCACTTCTTGGGAAAGACAGTATGCCTTAGTCGCCTAACCTAAATCATGTTACATCGCAAGATTAGGTTGAGAATCCAAGGTGTCTTACCCGGATAGGTACCCCGTTTTTGGGTTATGTACCCCGTAATGTCCATGTACTCAGGTTCCGTGGTGGTGTTCCGTTTCCCCTGAGCCATGCTTATATGTACCCCCTTAAATTACATACTTTAGGACTTTGCCTCTTGCGAAATGTTGCTTCGCGAACTAGGGTGTACGTCACAAAGGTTTGCCTGTGTAAAATTTCTGCGTCTTTTTTTTTTTTTTTGAAAGCTGATCACAGTTTGCGGCTTTCTTTTATGAAAATTGATCGCAAATAAATTTTTGCTTCTTTCTTTAAGGAAAGATGATCGCAATAGATCGTTTTTATTCGTAAAAACTCATCATAAAGTTTTCCATGTTACGAAATACCTCATTTCATTTTCTTGTTTTTCAAAATACATTTTGTTATATGTTGCGAACAAATATACTGATTACCTTTTTGTTTCATTACCTTTTTTCTTCATTCTCTTTTCTTCGCAAACCATATCCCTTTTCTATCATCGTAAATTCCTTGTATGCTTAATCATTGTAACTTTACTCCTTCATGCCTTAGTCCTCAGTCATTAAATTTTTGCTTCTTTTCGCATCCTTTGCTCTTTTTCTTCAACTTTCCTTTTCAACAGCCTTTCCTTCGCAAACTTCTACTTCTGTATCGTAACATTTCTTCCCTTCTGCCCAATCACCCTTGATAACTCCAATACCCTTTGGATGAGGAAATTTTATGCATTGATGAAGAGTTGAAGCTACGCCTAGAATCCCATGAAGCCAAGGTCTCCCTATTAAAGCATTGTATGGTGATTCGACATCAACAACGCAAAATAGAATTTCAGTTCGCATTCCACTTAAGGGAATTCGCATGCTTACTTCTCCTTTAGGTTTATTAGCAGTTCCATTAAAGCCATAAATCCTGTAGGTAGAAGGTATTAGATCTGCGTCTTTTTCCCCCATGGTTTTGTAAGCAGGATAGAATAGAATATTGACAGAACTTCCCGTATCAATTAAGATTCTATTAAGACCAAATTATTCTTCGTCTGTATCATCTTCGCTTTCTTCCGTATTCAGACAAATTTCTAATCTCACTACCAATGGATTATCATGTATTTCGCAACCTTCTGGAATTTTTATGGCTTCAAAAGAAATTTCACGCTTCTGCCAACCTTCAAGTCGTGAAATTTTTGCGATGTTCATTATTTCCCTTCCTTCACCATCTCTCGCATATACCCTGCTTAACACATTATCATGAAAATCTTCTATGGTTTTATATGAGTGAACAATAGAATTGCAGAAAACATTCCTTGCTTTTGGTCCCACTTCTATGTGTAAGGTTTTCTTTCCCTTTTCTTGTATTGTGTTCACCATGCGAGTTATCACTGGAGCCTGTGGTAATTGTTGCGACTGTGCTTGCTTGAGTAAAAAGTGGTCCAGTTTACCTTGATCAATCATTCGCAAGATAATATTTTTGATATTATTGCAATTATTTGTAAAATGCCCATGAAAGTGATGGTACAAGCAAAATTCATGACTTCTTGGACCCATTGGTGGTTATTTTCCCATATTCCATGGCGTTGGTATATTCTCCATCAAGATGATTGCTTGCCATATCTTTTCTACACTTGTATTCAAAGGTGGCATCTTTATTTCTTCTCTTATCATTCTTTGACCTCCTTGTCCATTGTTATAGTTTTGTCTATGATTCCCTTATCCAAAATAGTTCTGCCTTTGTCCTCCATAATTTTCCTGTTGCTGATCTAATCTTGGGATCTGGTTATTTCCTTCTCGGCTATAGAAATTCCTTTCTCTATCATACTCTTCTTGATCCTTGCTACTCATTGCTACCATTTTTGGTTGACCATTGTCAATTTTCTTCTCTTCTGGTATCTACGAAGATGTTTGCGAGGATGTCTGCGAGGTACCTGCTACGATATTGACTATTTTAGGAAGTAAGTTTGCTCCTGTATCTTGAGTGTTGGTATTTGTCACTGGATATGACTCCATATTGTTTTGATTTTCCTCTAATGTAATGTACTCCTCTTGCAATTCTCGCAACTCTGTCATCATAATGGAATTCTTTCTTCTGAAGATTTGAACATATAATTGTTCAGTTGCGAACATCGCATTTACAAAAGACAAAATCAGGTACCTCTCATCCACACGCCCTGCCATATCACTGCACATAGTTTTCCATCTTCTTACCAAAAGCTTCAAACTTTCGCCAATTCTTTGTTTTAAACCAAACACATCTTCAATACCAAGTCGCGAGGAATTATTTGTGATATATGCTCCTAAGAAAGTTACTTGTAGATGATTAAATGATGTAATAGTGTTCTTTGGAAGTCCTTCAAACCATTTTAGAGCTTCTCATGTTAAGATTGATGCGAAGTACTTGCATAATATAGCATCGTGATTCTCCCATTGTAACATGCATCTTATATACGCTTTAATGTGCTGAATAGCACATGAAGTCCCGTCAAAGATGCTGGTTAATATAGGCAGATTGCATTTTGGTCGAATCCCCCCCAATTGCACTTCTCTAGAAAAAAGAGTCCTCGCAGCTTCTTCTATTGCTTCATCTAATTGCCTTATATCTCCTCCTCCTCTACTGTTTAACATTCCTCTCATTTCCGCTAATTCTCGAAAGATCTGTTCATTTACCTCAGAATTCTCATCCATTGGTCTCTTCAACGCAGCCTCTCTTTTTCTATGTTCTTGCATTTCTTCTCTTGCGATCCTTCGCATTCTATCATACTCTTCATTAATGTTTCCATTTGTACAATTTTGCAAATATCTTCTTTCTAAATTGTCATAATTGTTTTGTTGCAGAGCATCTTGAAATTCTTGTTCTTCCATTTCTGTTTTCCTCATCCTTCTCATGTGAATCTCAGGAATTTCTCCTTCTTCATTTCTCCTCCTTCTGCGATTTATCTCTCCCTGATTTGCCTGAATTCTGATTTGATGATTTGGTTCATTCCTTACTATTTCTGTTCGTTGATTTCCAACTCTCCTCTGAATTCTACCATACTCAAGATTTTGATTGTTGCGAGCCTTTTCATGTCTTCTTACTCCATCCTCGTAATTGTTTTGATGCATTGCTTGTTGCCTCTCAATTTCTTCCACAAGTTGTTGCTCTTCCTCTCGATTTTCTTCGTCATTCTGGTTATTTTCCCTTGGAAATGGTTCTGTTCGTAAATTTTCCACGTTTTGTTCGTTGTTCGGTACTAAAATGAAGCGATTCTCTCGATTTCTTTCAACCAGATTATGTGCTTGTCCTTGCATAGCACTTTTACTATTGATTATTGGCGAATTTCGTTCTTCTCTCTCTGGTCTAACACTTGATCTCGCAGCACTTTGAGATCTCCTCCTTTGTAACATCTCATTTTCCCTCCTCAATTCTTGATTCTGTCTTGTTAGATTTGCACGTTCTTCAGCTTTAAACCTTCGTTCTTCCTGAATTTATTGTCTCAATGTTTCTAATGCCTCCATTTCTCTTTCATGAATTGTTCCTCCCATCAATCTCCCATTTTCTCTGATTTGAGGTTCTCTATATGCTTCTACTGGTGTATCAGTTCTCCAAGTGTGTACACTCACTCGATCTTGATCTATTTCTCTTTCTTGTGTTACTGTTTGTTGAGTTTGATTTCTTCGATTGCTCCTTCCCATACTAGGTTCTCCTGTTACGTTTGCTTCTCCACCTGCGAGTCTTACACTTCTTCTTACTGCAGTCAATGGTTCTGATATATCTCTTCTTCTAGCCATTTCTCTGATGCAAAATTCTTTAATTATCTCTTCTATCTTCCCTGTTTATAGCGCCAATTATGTAGTTGCAGGAAATCCTACAACTACACCCTCAGTAGAATTTGTAAAACTTTAAGAAGTTCTTGATGAAAAATGACAATTTTGATTAATATTCTCAACTGATTACAAAGAAATATGTTAATGGAAACTAGAACAGTTACAACTTTATATGTTCTCTCTCCTAAGACTTTTTCCAACACTCACTTAAATAACCTCTCCAATTTAACATTTGAACTACTATTTATAGTGAAATCCGTACAACTGTATATAGCTTGCGAAGTATCGCGACTTCTATTCGTAAGTTTATTCTATATTCGTAATCTCTTAACACTTTTCCCGTGTTTCTTCTATTATCGCATTATCTTGCGACACTTCTCTCTTGTATTTGTTACTATGTTCGTAACTCAATATCTTGCGATATTCTGTACCTACAAGAATCTTCGTTGATATAATCCGATCGTTGAACATTTTTTCTAGAGTTTTCCAATTCAATTCCTCCGTTCCCAGGATCGTCCGATCATTTACCCTTTAATATTACGAAAATTCCTAATGAACCGTGCCCAAAAACAACTCTAAAACCGCCTCTAAAACCGCCTCTAACAAAATATCTTTCTAATGGGTCCCAGGGCATTCAAATTGGGATCCACCATACTCTAAAAATGGTTCAATATTACCCTTTTAGGGGTATCTTTGGAATACCTCGGTTTTAGAGTGGTTTTTTTATCGGTTTGTTTAGAACCACTAGGGATTTTGTTTTGTTTTTTTTTTTTTTTTTTGAAGGGAACAAGCATTTTATTAAAACCACTAGGGTTTACACCTTCTTATACATGTGCATAAGAAATTGATTATTCTTTTCTTATTCTATTAAAACTTTAATGTTATTCAATTTTCTCTTTTCCTCTTCCCTATTCCTCAATCCATTTTTTTTAAAGCTTTTCCATCCATTCGATGGTCCTTAACTCCTTGCTGACTTTTTGGAATCTAAACCACATCTGGGTTTTGGTTCGAATTTTTTGTTTTCGAAATTGATTATTTTTGTTTTGGAAATTAACTATTCTTAATGGACCGCCATAAAAACCGTGATAAAATGTAATCAATTTGTAGGAGACTAACTAAAATTCCTTCCAGAATCCCAAACATTGCACCAGACTGCAAGGATCGACATTACTACATTAATAACGCAATGAATTCAATCCTTCCATTTCCGGGATCGTCGGATCTTTTACCCTTCATTGTTATTAACGCCCAAGTGGGTTGGTCGTGACGCTGGTCTAGTCAAATCGGTTCAGTATTAACTCTCCCCTGTCTCTTCGTTTTCTTTCCTTTTTCTTGAAAACACCACTTCGTCTCTCTCAGTTGACAAAATCAACTATTTTTGTAGTAAACCACTTTCTCTCACCGAAAATGATTCCCTGAAAATCCATTTAAATAATAACTTCATCTCTAAAAAAATTCCATCTGAATTTTACTCGTTTTCGTCACTTGTCTCTGGAGTTCATTAAAATGGGTGAAAGAACAGAGGAAGGAGGTCGTTGCTGGTGAAAATGAGAGGCCAATGTTTGAATTCCGGGCTACAGTTAGGGATACACATTATATTGGGGGATAGAATTTCAATAGAAGAATGGTTAATCAGTGATTAGCTATTTTTCTATCGAAATCCTCTCCTCCAAGATGTGAATCTCCACTCTGCTTGTAGCCTTGATTTCAAACATTTCTCTTCTATGTTGATTATCGAAACATCTAAAGTACCCCCATAAAGATCAAAGATTCTCACCAGAAAAAGTTCCCTTTTTATCAAGACTGTAATCGATTGCAGCTGCATTACATTAGTTTGCAGTTTTGACTATCATGACCTTCCTCTTTACATGTTCTGTAAATTCTTGGTTTCTTTTTCTCCGTGGAGATACTTGTATCAATATCCATAGAGTTTTGGGAGGGTGCTACCTATTCATGATTTTGGGGTTAGCTTCATTTTTTATCCTATAATTTTACTTGCTAAATATCTTATTATTTTCTGATCGTGAAATTATCTATTTTAAAGTACATCTTATAAACATTTTATCTTTATTTGTGTAATTTGTAAGGAGTGGAACTAGAACCGGGAAATCCGTACAAGCACAGGTACAATATCTCTCTGGGAAGGCTCCGTATTTCAGTTTAGCTTCTCACCAAGTTTAATTTTTTAATGGAGCTTCTATCAAGCATATTCTTGTTTTCCTTTCCGACTGCTGTTTGTCTTTATTAGATATTTTGGATTACCTGAATCACCTTACTTCTGATGTTCTTTAATGACTTGCCTCTCCATTGGGTTTTTACTAAGCTTCATCTTTCCTAATGTGTAGATTTCTTACTTAATGTAGATAGTCACTCCATTTAACGAAGTTCGGTAGTTACGTATTAGTTGTATAACTATATATTATATTTTCCAAATAACATATGTGATGTAGAGAAAACACTCATTCTTTTACGGTTTCCAGGTATATTTTACGGCTTGTAGTAATTGATTTTTCTTTTTTAAATCACTCATTCTTTTTTGGTTTATAGATCAAATCCCCTAAACTCTTTTCTTTCCAGCAATTCCCCCTAGAGTGTTTTCCTTGCCTCTCCAGGTGTAATTGTATACATCTAGAGCTAGTCTTTGACTTTGTTCTGAAATTTCCTAACCTCTATTATTTAAAATGATTGAGTAAATGTGGAAATACAAATCTTCACCTTACATGGGTGAAAAAATAAGTTTCCACTCACAACCTTCTAAAAGTGGTGAAACACAGTGTAATCAACAACGTCTTTATTATAAAAATGGTGGAACAGTGTAATAAATAGCTTCTTTATTGTATACTATACTGACAGTATATTATAAACGTTGTAGGTGTAGTTGCAGGAATTCCCACACTACACCCTACTCAAGAATTTATTAATATTTATGACACAATTTGAAGATTAAGGACCTTTTTTATTAATATGATCTTAAAAGAATTACAGTAATCAAGAATTCAATTCACTTAATAAGATTTTCTCTCTCCTAAAAACTTTCTTAGCACTCAAAAATTCATCCCCTCTCTGGAACTATTCATTTCCTTTATATAGGTATTTACATAGTGGATTACAGCTCATGACAACTCATTTACAACTAAGATCCCCTTTAATTTCGGATCTGGGTTCTTGCGATAAATCGCAGTTAGCACCGCCTTAATCATTCGCAGATTTTATTGATTCGTCGCAGAAATGTCATACTTTTCTCATGTTTCTGTCGTTTTCATCTGATATGTCATTCTTTACGTCACTTTGAGATGTATCGCAGAATATCATTGATGTATCGCAGAACTGCTATTTATTTCGCAAAATATTATTGTGACAATATTCTGATCCTACATCTTGCCTCTTCTCATATTTTTTCTGCGAAGAAGATAATGATCATGAGAATTTAAATATCTTGATTTGCCACAACTCCTTGTCTTTTCACACTTCCTTCACTCTGACACGTCTCTGCATCCATCGCTAGATATTCTACGCGTGTTTCTTCTCTCATCTATTCCTTAACACATCTTTTTTCAACCGTTGAATTCTGACCATTCACGTCTTTTCTTCATTGAATGCATTGATGTTCTCAAGAATCTTCTTCTCTTATAAATATCTTCTTCGCTAATCTCTCCTCTTCTTTTTACTTTGTCTTTTCACTTTTTCTCTGCAACTCTACTGTTCTTCATCTTCTTCCGCAAATTCCGGATCTATTACTACTTCAATTTTGTTTCTTTATTCTTCTTCATCTTAATCATCATTCCCATACTAAAAAAAATGGCTCCTGCTAAAAAATTAGGTCAACCTACTTTCCAAAAACACCAACAAAAGCTCCAAACTTTAGGTTTCACACTTTCTGAGATCCCTGGTCAATCTTCAAACTCTGATCTCTCCATTGATCTAGTTTCAGGATTTCCTTCTTCCAATGGGAAAATCCTTATTTCGCTAGGTCAACTAGAAGCTGGCCTTCCTATCCCTCTTTATAACCCAGATCTCCCTCTTTTTTATGAAATTATTTATCACACTAAATTTTCACGAGCAATCTACCAATTAAGTGGAGATTGTATTCGTCTCATTCTTGAATATTCCTTTCGTGGAGCTAGTAAAGGATCTCGTTATCCTGAATCTGCGAAACATCCTAATTTTAAGGATATCCCAATTATTCCAGCGAAATATACCGTGGAAAATTTCTTTGAGAATTATTAAGTAATTCCCATGAAGAAAGAGAGCTTGTGTTCGGCTGTTCGTTTGAATAAGAATAAGAAGGTTGCGAAGGATAAACTTCTTATGCAAGATATAGACTATCATTCAAGTAAAAACCAAGGTCCACGCTTCACAAAAGATGATAAGTGGTGCGTATTTCCTCTCCTCCTTGAAGGTCCATATATTTCTGGCACTCTTAATCTTCCTGCGAATCTTGCGGCGTATCGTCCTTGGGTTTTTAACTGGCCTGAAAGGAATTATGAGGTATATCTCGCAAAATTTATCATTATTCGCGGATTTGGATAAATGTATTGTTCTTACTGATTATTGAAATATCTTTTATCAGATTGAAAAAATGAAACTTAGCTATGCCAATACTGGGAATCCCAATCTCCTACAAATTTTGAAAACCTTCACAGATGAAGTAAGAAACAATCTTCTATAACCTTTAACAATATATTTTTGCCCCTGTTTCTTATCTTTATGTGTGATTTTTTCAAGGAAATACCATTTGTCGCGGCGGTTATAGCCAAAGATAAAGGCAAAAGATTAATAACTCCAAATGAAGGTTCCGGTGCTTCTCCTCGCCGTAATAAAAATCAAACTGCTGATGGTCCTCCAAAGAAAATCCAAAAAGCTCAACCACTTCCATCTTTAAATTCTCCACTCATAAAGACTTCTCTTATCGCTGATAAAGATAATGAGATTGAAAATAATGGTGTAGTTAATAATGATGCTTCCGTGGGCACTTCAACACATATTTCCTCCGCAAGAATTAGGTCTGCGATGGGTCTTTCTCAACCTGAGACTCCAATGGATCAATTGTCAAATAGAAGGTGTTGGAGAGGATGATATTACTCGTACTTGCGACTATCTCTCAAAGATCTGCGACGCTTCAATCTTGACTAATAATAAAGATCTTAAAGGAGTCTCAAGATTTATTAACCCAGGTTTTCTTCATGCGCTAGCTTCGTTGGTATGCCCCTTTTCTTCATTTTTCTTGTAGTAAACTTTACATTTGTCATGAGTATCAAAAATCTTTTACTTATATTACTCATTTTCTCTTTTCTGTCACATACTGCTAGAGCTTCTTTTTCTGTTGCTTCAGAATTAGAAAGTAGATTATTATCATCACAGAAAAGGCTTACTGATTCACAATCTGAATCTGCGAAACTTTGTGAGAAGAATAAGCAATATGAAGCTGAAATCTCTATTCTTCGCGAAAAATGTAAACAGCTGGAAGTTACTGGGAATAATGAGCTTCTTAATAAAAACAAATCGCTTGAAGTAGAAATTCAAGTTCTTCAACAGAAATTAGTGGACAAGGAGAAATTCTGCAAACAAGTTATTGGTATAAGTCTTTTTCCCTTTTTTTTTTTTTTTTTTTTTTGCTATTAGCTTATTTGGGAAACCATTTTGCAGATGCCTATAATCTTACTGATGAAGCCCTCATTCTTAATTCTTTTGATGAACCCATAAATGAAACCACTCTTCTTCAGAGTCTTAATGACGCTTTAAATAACTATTCAGACGAAATAATTAATACTCTGTCCATTGATGAGCTTAAATATCATATCTCCCTTATGAGAATGGATTATAGTTCTGTCTTGAGTACATACAATAGTTTAAAGACTTGCAGAGATGAGTTTAGAGAAAAAATCAAAGCCTTAAAAGCCAAGAAAAATGAACTTGAGAGGGATAAAGAACGCATTACTCTTCAAGGCGCTGAAGCTCTATCAAAATTCCGCAATACCCTTATTGATACTGAATTTGAGAGAGATAGACTGAAGAGTGAAAACATTAAACTTCTTATAAGAGAAGAACAAATCCGTTCCCATCTTCTCATTCAAAGTGATGATGAATTCGCATGGGCTGCGACAATTCTCGATAATACTAGGAAAAATTTAGCGATAGATGTCAGTCTTCATACCGAGCAAGCAACCTTGATACAAGAAATGACCCATGAAAGAAAAGGTTATTTATTGCTCCTCTAATATCTTTGTATTTCTTGTATATTTCTAACAAATTTCTAATTTGTTGTTGTATCATCGCAGAATCTGAAGAAAAATATTCCAAAAGGATAACAGAACTTGAAGAAGAAAAAAGTGGTCTTGCGAAAAATCTTATTTCCCGTAATGAAAAAATCTCAAGACTGCGAGAGAAAATAAAGATATCCAACTCAAACTTTATCCAACTCAAACTTGCGTAATAATCTTCTCACTGTTCGCAATAATGTTATTGAGAAAGTTTGCAAAGATAACGATCTTCCTCTTAGTCTATATCCTTATCTTATGGATAATATCCCAGCTAGTTCTCAAGTACCAATTATTTCTGATAGTGAGGCAGACGAAGATGAGGAAGGAACTAATGATGAATATGGTGAAGACGAAGATGAAGATAATGATAGAGATAAATCTCAATAGTTTTGTTTTTTCTTTTTGATCTTCTCCTGTATTTCTCTCTTTCTTTCTTGCGATAATTATCTGCGACAAATTGTAATATTCTGCGAATTATCTGCAGCTCCTGATGTCTTTCAATATATAAATTCTTTTTTGCTTCTATCTGTTTGTCATTAAAAATTCAAGAAACAATTATTTTTGCAATATGGTTTATATAATCATTAATCTCCAATTATTTGTATGAATTTATCATATAATGATGAATAACAATATTTACCATTCTATGCATCATTCCCATACTTGCCTCTTGTTATTAATCTGCAATATGATAAATGAATTATCGCAAATAATGCTGCAAAAAATCTGTTATATGCTTCGCAGATATAACCTCTCTTGTGGTCTTATTTCGCCTTCCTAGTTAAAGGTCTTATTATGCCACTTTTAGGCAACAAGATCGCATGACATTCTTACTTTCACATGTAATAATCCATTGATCTTGCCTTATCATTTATTTTGATCTCTGCGACAATATGATAAGTCTAAGCCGTCTTGTGAGATTAATCTCTCTTTGCTTTTTAAGACTTATGACATTGACGTCTTTGCGATGAAATCGCAGGACGTTTTTGCGATTTATATCCCCTTTATCATTGATTTCATTTATCTCTTTTTTTGTTCTTATAACAAAAACCCATTGATCTCATCTTAACATTTCTCTTTAGGATTTTTGGCCAGTCATGCGGCAATATGACGGGCCTAAATATTCTTGCGAATATAAAGTCCCATGACATTGCTGTCTATGTCACGCGACAATATGACGGGCCTAAATACTCTTGTGAATATAAAGTCCCATGACATTGCCGTATTTTTTGATACACAACTCCCTAATGGAGGGTATCGCCCTTATCTCTCCCCCCGGTTGACCCTTCAAGGATTATACATTGTCCATACAAGACTAGAACTTTCCCATCCGGTTTTTCCAACAACCAGTTGTTTTCGCAACCTTGTCCTATATGCCTATATGGATTATAGTTACAAGACTGCACCCTAGTGGGGTTTTCTTCGGGCCGAACACATCGTAGCCAAGACTTTCCATGGATGGCCAGGGTAGGTTCATCCATCCCGGGCACCACACCTCAACCGTGTACCTCGGCGCCTTGATCATACTTTGCATTCCTTAGGAGAAACTCTCGGGCGCCCAACCAGGGTATAACCTTATATAGTTGGGAATCCAAGTTATCTCTCCCGGATGGATTTTCTATAATCCCAAACCTCCATGACTAGGTTCCAGCAGCAGTATAGCCTTTCCCATAGCCATGCAAAGGGATACCCCCCTTATGACGTACTTTAAGGACATTGCCTCTTACGGAATATAATCTGCGAACTAGGGTGTACGCCACAAAGGTTCGTCCCATTCTTATATGTTTTTAGGCGATTTGCGCCTGTCTAATGCATTTTCATTAAAAATTCTTATATGATTTGAAATCATCATTTTTTTCTTTTAACAGAAAAATTCTTAATTTTGAACAAAGTTTTTCTTTTAATATTCTGTCTGCATATTTCTTCTTTGTTCTTGTTTTTCGATTGTTCGCAACATGATATTGTTGCACTTCTTTTATTCTGTAACGAATGATTATTCGCAATATTTTGTTGCTTTTTTATTTTCTTGCGCAAAATGAAGATTTCAACTTTATCCCAAAACCTTGCATTTGTTTATTTTCCTTCGAAGAATGAAGATTTCTACTTTTTCCCATCTTTACGCGATTAATCACCATTAATTCTTTTAGCACAAAATATTCTTGTAATATATCCTTTCCCCGCAACTCTATATTGTCCACCATAAATTTCTCTGCTCTCTGACTTTGCTTCCTGTTATGTTGCCAATTACGATTTCTGGCGTTTCTTTCTTCGCAAGTATTAATGTCAACTTCATAGCACTTTTTTCCTTCAAACCAATCACCTTTAATTATCCCAATACTATGGGGATATGGAAACTTTATGCATTGATGATATGTGGATGCTATGCCCAAGATCCCATGGAGCCATGGTCTTCCAATTAAAGCATTATAAGGAGATTCTATATCCACTACACAGAACTTAATTTTTGAAGATATCTTGTTCAATGGAAATTCCATAGTAATTTCTCCTTTTGGCTTATTTGTAGTGCCATTGAAACCATAGATTTTGTAAGTTGAGGGGATTAACTCATCATCTCTTCCACCCATTGTACGATAAGTATGATAAAATAAGATGTCTACCGAGCTGTCGGTGTCAATTAAAACCCTATCTATTGCCCAAGAATTATTTGTTGTGTCACCATCATCATCATCTTCTTCTTCTCTGTACTTTGGATTTATCTCTAACTTCACCACCAACGGGTTGTCATGCATCTTCCCTGGCTCTGGTATCTCTTGTGCAGTAAAAGAAGTAATTTGTTTCTGCCATTCTTCTAACGGAGAAATCTTCGCAATATTCATCACCTCTCTTCCCTCTATATCCCTTGCAAATACTCTAATTAGCACATTATCATGGAAATCTTCTATTGTTTTTTGCAAATGTACAATTGAATTGCAAAATAGATTTTTTGCTGTAGCTCCCACTTCAATGACAAATGTTTATACTTCTTTCGCAACATTGACTCTGCGAATTTCTGGTGCTGGCGGCAATTGCTGAGGTTGTGGATATCTCGCTAGAAAATGATTTAACTTCCCTTGTTTAATCATTCGCAGAATAATTCTTTTTACATTCCTACAATTACTCACAGAATGGCCATGAAAATGATGATAAGGGCGAGAATTCTTGATTTTGGTTGTTAGGATGTGGTTCTCTCCCCATGTTCCATGGTGAAGGTATATTCTCCATCAAAATAATCGCTTCCCAAATCTTGTCTATACTGGTATTTAGAGGTGGCAATTTGATGTCTTCCCATATAATCCTCTGACCTCTTTGCTCTCTTGAATAATTCTTCCTCTGTCCACCATAAGTCTCTTGCGGTTGATCAAACCTTGGGACTTTATTATTGTTATTGCGATTATAAAAATTTCTCTCCTTTTACAATTCCTCCTGATCTCTACTCCCCATTGCTACTACCTTACGTTGATTATCAATCTCCATTTTCTCTCGCTGATTTTGGGAGGTACTTGCCATTGTATTAATCATCTTTGGTAATAAACTTCCATTTTCTGCGGCTGAACTTGTGCCTGCGAGAATTGGATATGACTCCATCTCATTTTGTTTTTCCTCTAAAGCTATATATTCTTCTTGCAATTCTCGCAATTCTGTCATAGTGATTGTGTTTTTAACTCTGAATACCTGTATGTATAATAGATTTGTCGCAAACATAGCATTTATGAAGGACAAAATGAGATATCTTTCATCTACTCTTCCTGCCATTTCACTGCACATTGTCCTCCATATTATCGTTAAGTGCTTTAAACTCTCGCCAACTCTCTGCTTCAATCCAAACACATCTTCAATTCCAGGTCATGTATGTAGTTGCAGGAATTCCTACAACACACCCCATATCAAATCTTGATAACAATTCCTAGATCTAAATATAAAAATGATGATAAAAATACTAAAATTATAAATAAACACCAAGATTTTTACGTGGTTCAATCAATGTGATCTACATCCACGGATCTCCACTATAATAATTTGTAACTACATTAATTTACGTCTACAATCTCCATTAATGGAGTTCTTAGAAGAATTCTAGATCTAGTTTTGGGGAAGAAGATGATAAAGAAATTATATTTTCTCTCTCTAAAAACCCTCTCTGCAAAATAACTTTATCTCTCCTCCTAAAATTATCTCTCTCTCCTCTCTCTCCTGCTCTCTTCTTTATATAGGTATTTACATTGTGGATGACAGCTCATTGACAGCTCATATTTCCCCTAATTTCGGATCTGAACTCTTGCGGTAATATCGCAGCAACATCACTGTGATTTCTCGCAGGTTATAATATCTCGCAGGATTTCTCTTGATATATTTGTTGCGAGCTTTCTCTATAAAATCTTCATGTTTTGTCTTCCGTCCTTTGTTGCGTCATTTTGGTAATCAATCTGCGACACTTGCCATGTGTGGTAGAAGTTTTCGCAAGAGCGTTGTTGTTGCAAGATTCTGCTCCTACATTTTGCCTCTTTTTTCTTAATATTGCTTGAAGAGCAATTTTTAAGAAAAAATCTGTTGTTGTAGTAGTCTCCGATCTTTGTTGATGAAGGGACGAGCGAAAGAATATCAAACCCAAAAAGTATATACTTGCCTCTATTCTTTTGCGAAGTTCTGAAGCTTTGAGAAGTAATTAGAAGTATCATCTTTTGAAGTATGCGATGTATGAAGTATGAGAAGTACTCAATCCTCGAAATATAAGAAGTAACTACTCTTAAAGTCATAAGTATTGCCTCTATTCATGTGAAATTATTTCTTCATTTTTAGTGAGAATTTTTGCCCATTTTAGAAATGATTCTTACTGAGAAGATAAAGAACATAAAATATTTTCTTGGTAATCCATAGTTGCCTCTGTTCTTTATCTGCGAAGGAGAATCCTTGAGAAAATGTTGAATGAGTAAATTGCTTCTTTATTCTTATGTTTCCTTTGCCTCAAGTGGTAATCACTTTATGAAAATAATCACACTCTGCGAAATAATAACAATTCCTGTGAAATTCTGGATAAATATGCGAGTTTATGAATGAGTCTGCGTTATTTTGAATAACCCTGCTAATTTCTGAAATTTTCTGTGAATTTCTGAACATTTCTGTGTATTATGAATAGTGTTCAAATAGTACTGCAAATTATGAATAGTCCTGCGAATAGTGCTGCGAATTATGAATAGTCCTGCGAAATTTCATGGTATTACTCTGTAAAATTTTCTTGCGACTATTTTCTGCGATAAATTGTTATTTTCTCCTCTTGTTATTGATCTGCAATATGATAAATGAAATAAGACTAATATAAAGTCATTAGCAATCTGTTATACGCTTGTAGGTATAACCTCTCTTGTGGTCTTATTTTGCCTTCCTAGTTAAAGGTCTTATTATGCCACTTTTATGCGACAAGATCGCAGGACATTCTTACTTTTATATGTAATAATCCATTGATCTTGTCTTATCATTTATTTTGATCTCTGCGACAATATGATAAGTCTAAGCCATCTTGTGAGATTAATCTCTCTTTGCTTTTTAAGACTTATGACATTGCCGTCTTTGCGATGAAATCGCAGGACGTCTTTGCGATTTATATCCTCTTATTATTGATTTCATTTATCTCATCTTTTGATCTTATCGCAAAAACCCATTGATCTCATCTTAACATTTATCTTTAGGCTTTTTGGCCAGTCACGCGGCAATATGACGGGCCTAAATATTCTTGCGAATATAAAGTCCCATGACATTGCTGTCTCTGTCACGTGACAATATGACGGGCCTAAATATTCTTGCGATTATAAAGCCCCATGACATTGCCGTATTTTTTGATACACAGCTCCCTAATGGAGGGTATCGCCCTTATCTCTCCCCCCCAGTTGCCCCTTCAAGGATTATACATCGGCCATACAAGACTAGCACTTTCCCATCCAGTTCTGCCAACAACCAGTTGTTTTCGCAGCCTTGTCCTTTATGCCTTATATGGCTTATAGTTACAAGACTGCACCCTAAGTGGGGTTTTCTTCGAGCCGAACACATCGTAAGCCAAGACTTGCCGTGGATGGCCAGGGTAGGTTCATCCATCCCGGGCACCCACAGCTCAACCATTTACCTCGGCGCCTTGATCATACGTTGCATTCCTTATGAGAAACTCTCGGGAGCCCAACCAGGGTATAACCTTATATAATTGGGAATCCAAGTTATCTCTCCCGGATGGATTTTCTATAATCCCAAATCTCCATGACTAGTTTCCAGCAGCGGTATAGCCTTTCCCATAGCCATGCAAAGAGATACCCCCCTTATGACGCACTTTAAGGACATTGCCTCTTACGGAATAGAATCCGCGAACTAAGGTGTACGCCATAAAAGTTCGTCCCGTCCTTTTGATAATTGAAAGTAAAGAGATACCCCCCTTATGACGCACTTTAAGGACATTGCCTCTTACGGAATAGAATCCGCGAACTAAGGTGTACGCCATAAAAGTTCGTCCTGTTCTTATATGTTTTTAGGCGATTTGCGCCCGTCTTATACATATTTGCATTTCTCTCTTGCGAAATTTTATTCGCGTCTCTTGCGATAATTTCACATTTCTTTATTCTTTCATTTCTTGTGATAATTCCGCCATCTTATGCAATTGCATTTCTCTCTTGCGAAATTTTATTCGCGTTTCTTGCGATAATTTTGCATTTCTTTATTCATTCTTTCTTTCATTCTCATAATATCATTTTTGAAGTAAATTCTCTGTAAAATATTTTGAAATCTTAGAAATCCTCTTTGAAACCTTGCGATTATATCGCGTATTTAAATCAAAAATGTTCTATAGAAATATATAAATTTAATTTTCTCTGTTTTTTGTAACATTGAAATCTTTGAAATTTTTTGAGATATTTAAATTTTTGCGATGAATTCTTTATTGTAATATTTTGAAAAAATTTGAATCTTGCGATTGTATCGCTTTTTGCCAATTTAATAAAAAATCTCTGGAATGTTTTGAAATCTTAAAAATCTTGCAATTGTATCGTTTTTGTTAAATATAATCAAAAATCTTTCTCGCAAAAGTCATAGATAAAATATTCAAGGAAATGGTACTTATCTTTTGCGGCTTGCTGTTGTCTTTTGGGAAGTATATGATTTGCTTGAAGATTGAGAAGAAATGAGAAATGAAGTCTTGCAAAATTAACTCTTGATCTGCCTCTTGTATAATGTTGCGCCATATCAACTGTTCTAACTATTTTTTTGCGAAATATGTCTGCGAAATAATCTCCCGTTTCTTTATTCACGTTTCTTTATGCTTTCATATCTGTTTTCATTCTCATAATATCATATCCTCTGAAGTAAATATTCAAGAAAAATTCTAACATATTGTAATTCTGAAATTTTTGTAATTGTAAAATTTTTGTAATTCTGCGATTGTATCAATCTTTGTAAATCAAATCAAAATATTTGAAATCTTAGAAATCTTTGCGATAATTTAAATTTTTGTAGTCTTTGAAATTTGTAACTTTTTGCGATAATTCGCAGACATTTTTATGATCTTTTGAAATCAATATCTTTGAATGTTTTGAAATCTTAAGAATTTTAAAAATCTTGCGATTATATCGCATTTTGGAAATTAAATAAAAAATCTTTTGTTTGTTGCAAGTAAAATATTCTAAGAAAAGGTACTTAGCTCTTATGTGAATTGTCTGAACATCTCGCAGCAAAAATAATTGTGAAGCGTGAGACTTGAACCCTTGATCTACTTCCTGCATTTTCTCACACCATACCAACTGTGCTAACCTTCTCTTGCGAAATAATGAAAGATCTTGCGAAGTAATCAAAGTCTAACTGTTCTAGAGACAATTCTCGCAAAAAAAAAATAAACATGCGTGAGATGAGAATTGATCATGCGACCTATTGCTTACATTCATGCCTCTCAACCAACTGTGCTAGCTCTCTTGCTTGCGAAATTTATCTGCGAAATAATCAAAGGCTAACTTGCGAAATAACCAAAATAAACTTGCGTGAAGTAAGAATTGATCCCGCGACCTATTGCTTGCGACATATCACGCTGAACCATCTGAGCTAACCCTTCTCTGCGAAATTTCTCTGCGAGATTATCATTTACTATCTTCTGCGTGAAATACACTTGCGAAATTATCAAATATTGCGTGAAAAAATATGTATGTGTTGGGACTTGAACTTGCGACCATAAACTCATTAACTTCGCAGATTACCAACTGTACTAGCTCTTGTTTGCGAGATAATGAAACAATGCTGTGAAATTATCTATTTTTTCACCCTTTGTAAAAAGAAGAAAATTATGCTCGCAGGAAAATTCGAACATGTGACCACAAACTCACATACTGTTCTCTGAACCAACTGTTCAAGAATCTCTTTGCGACATTTAATGCAGAACTTTTTTACTTATTCTTTTATTCTCCGCTGAAAATGAGAAGAAAATGAAAAATATGTGTTTTTGCGAGATTTGAACCCTTGACCTCTTTGTTATTCTCGCAGACTTGAACTATCTATGCAAACTTGTGCTTGTGATTAAAATTGCAGCGTCTACCTCTTATCTTCTTTTCGTCCTCCCTTAATTTCTTTCACAATTTGCCTCTTGTTTTCTCTTCTGATTAATAAATCTTCCACTAAAACCTTGGTTTTCTTTCTTAAATTCACCACAACAACTAATATTTTTTTCTCTCTTAGTCTTCTCATGTCTTTAAATTGTTGATGATGATTACTCTCTGAAAATGTAATTTCTTCCATGAAATTTCCATTTTAACCCTAATCTTTTTTTTTTTTTTTTTTTAGATCTAAAAATATACATGAACAGTAGCTAATCTTTCTTGGAATTTTCTTGAAAAATCATCCTTTTTACATAGTTTTGCATCTTCGTCATTTTCTTTTATGCTCTTTCACTGTGTTGTCGGTGTTTGCTTGAAGACACAATCTTTCCGTTAGATAATTTCCTCTCAAAAAATTTAGATCTCACGAATTCTAACTCCTCATAGACAATTTCTTTGAATCTTCTTCCATCTATCAAATAGTAGTCCCTGTTTCTAGCGCCAAAATGTAGTTGCAGGAATTCCTACAACACACCCCATATCAAATCTTGATAACAATTCCTAGATCTAAATATAAAAATGATGATAAAAATACTAAAATTATAAATAAACACCAAGATTTTTACGTGGTTCAATCAATGTGATCTACATCCACGGATCTCCACTATAATAATTTTTAACTACATTAATTTACGTCTACAATCTCCATTAATGGAGTTCTTGGAAGAATTCTAGATCTAGTTTTGGGGAAGAAGATGATAAAGAAATTATATTTTATCTCTCTAAAAACCCTCTCTGCAAAATAACTTTCTCTCTCCTCCTAAAATTATCTCTCTCTCATCTCTCTCCTGCTCTCTTCTTTATATAGGTATTTACATTATGGATGACAGCTCATAGACAACTCATATTTCCCCTAATTTCGGATCTGAACTCTTGCGATAATATCGCAGCAACATCACTGTGATTTCTCGCAGGTTATAATATCTCGCAGGATTTCTCTTGCTATATTTCTTGCGAGCTTTCTCTATAAAATCTTCACGTCTTTCTTCATGTTTTGTCTTCCGTCCTTTGTTGCGTCATTTTGGTAATCAATCTGCGACACTTGCCATGTGTTGTAGAATTTTTCGCAAGAGCGTTGTTGTTGCAAGATTCTGCTCCTACAGTGTAGAGTTATTGCTTATGTATGCTCCTAAGAAAGTAGTTTGAAAGTGCATGAACGAAGTTATTGTATTCTTGGGGAGACTTTCAAACCACTTCAGTGCTTCTCCAGTTAAACTTGACGCAAAATATTTGCACAAGACGACATCATGGTTCTCCCATTGTAGCATGCATCGAATATAGGCTTTGATATGTTGGACGACACATGTAGTCCCATCAAAAATACTGGTCAACACCGGAAAATTGCATTTTGGAGGTATCCCTCCTAATTGTACCTCTTGAGTAAATGGAGTTTTCGCAGCTTCTTCGATTTCCTCATCAAGTTGTCTTTTTCCTCCTTCTCTTCTGTTATTTATCATTCCTCTAATTTCTGCTAACTCTCGCAAGATTTGCTCATTCCTATCAGAATTTTGCTCCATTGGCCTTTTCAACGCAGCTTCTCTTCGTCTGCGTTCATGCCTTTCTTGTCTTGCGGTATTTCGTGCTTCTTCTTCAACATCTTGATTTTTCCCTCTTCTGCGATTTTCTTCTTCTTGAATTTGCAAATTAATTTGTCTTTCATTTTCTTCTCTGCGAATTTCCTCATCCCTTATCGTTTCTCTTCGTTGCCTTTCCATGTCTCTGCGAATTCTCTCATATTCCTCATTTAGATTATCATTATTATGATTTTGTACACGTCGTCTTTCTCGATTATCATGATTATTCGGATTTAATCTTGCTTGAATTTCTTTTTCTTCTACTTCGGCTCGCAATCTCTCTCTTTCTCCCGCTAAATGTACTTGCTCAATATAATGCCTCTCAATATCATCTTCAATCATTCTGCGATTTCTTCGAATCTCTTCATCACGTAACATTCTCCTTCCCTCTTCTTGATTTTCTCCTTCATCTTGATTATGTCTAACGTCCAAAGTTTCACTGCGTGGAATATAACGATCATTTATCAAATTCTCGCCAATATTTTGTATATGATGATTTTGTCTTGTTTTTTCTCTATATGATCTTGAACTTGATCTCATGATGCTTCTTGATCTTCTGTTTTGCAACCTCATATTTTCCATTCTTAATTCATGATTTTGCCTTGTAAGATTTGCACGTTCTTCTGCCTCTAATCTTCTTTCTTCTTGTATCCTTTGTCTCAAATCATCTACTACCTCATGTCCTTCATGAATTACTCCTCCATCCACTTCCTGATTTCTTTCCTCTTCTTGATTTTCTGCCTCTTCTATCGAATCCGACCTCCAAGTATGCACACTTGCTCTATCATAATCCACATTTCTATCTTGTGCTTGTGTTCGTTGATTCGGTGGTTGAATTGAATTTTCTGCTCCATTTCTCATTCTACTTCTTCCCGATCTGATCCTTAAACATCCTTCCAATTCACTTGTTCCTTCACCTGCAATTCTTTTACTTCTTCTCACTGTCGTTGGTGGTTCTGATGTATTTCTTCTCCTTCTAGCCATTTCTTCAATTCTAACAATTTCTTCAAATCTTCAAGTTGCACTTTGGAATTTCTCAAATTGATTCTCCCTGTTTCTGGGCGCCAAAATGTAGTTGCAGGAATTCCCTCACTACACCCTACTCAAGAATTTATTAATATTTATGACACAATTTGAAGATTAAGGACCTTTTTTATTAATATGATCTTAAAAGAATTACAGTAATCAAGAATTCAATTCACTTAATAAGATTTTCTCTCTCCTAAAAACTTTCTTAGCACTCAAAAATTCATTCCCCTCTCTGGAACTATTCATTTCCTTTATATAGGTATTTACATAGTGGATTATAGCTCATGACAGCTCATTTACAGCTAAGATCCCCTTTAATTTCGGATATGGGTTCTTGCGATAAATCGCAGTTAGCACCGCCTTAATCATCCACAGATTTTATTGATTCGTCGCAGAAATGTCATACTTTTCTCATGTTTCTGTCGTTTTCATCTAATATGTCATTCCTTACGTCACTTTGAGATGTTTCGCAGAATATCATTGATGTATCGCAGAACTGCTATTTATTTCGCAGGAATATTATTGTGACAATATTCTGATCCTATAGTAGGCAAGAACTTTTGGTCCCTCTACCAGCATACGAGCATGCCGTTTTCCCACAGGCTTTCTTCAAGAGACACCATTGGTTGGATATTTGCAAAGAGAGCCAGGATAATCGGAAGTCGGGATATCTAGTTAAGCATGTTGTTTTAACGAAGTAATTGTTTTACTAATTTCTTCAATAGGCATGCAGTTAACCTCAGCCACAACCTCACTTCACCTTATAGTTTCACATGGAGGATTGAGAAAGTTTCTCATTGGTTGTTTCACACATTGTTAAGAATTTTGTTGAATTTATGAAAGTACCCGACATTTATCACTTTTACACTGTTGTTTGATTTAGGCCAAAAAGATCAACTCAAATACCAAATATTATTATAAGCTTTCCGTTGGACCATTGTGCGGTACGTGTTGCAAGCGACTTGAAGAATTTAATGACGGATGAACACTTAAAACCCTGGAGAAATTTCCATTTGATCTTTCAGATTCTTGAATTCGCTGTAAACCATAGGGATCTATGGCAAACCGTGATAACAAGGAATTCGAGTGTTTCAAGTCTACAATGGAGCTGTTGGTTTGCAGCTAGTCAAGAAACTGAAAGATCAAAACAGCATCGTCCATCAATACAAAAAATGGGTACTAAGAATTTATCTGACAAACACCATCAAGTCGACATATATTACTTTAGTTGTGATGTGCAGTTTATATTCTTCACATGAACTATTATGTTAGTTTATATTCTTCACATGAAGATTGATCACGTGAAATGTGGTGCAAAATACAACATGTTCTGCGTAGTTCTGTTATTATAATTTGTATTTCTGAAAATATATTTACATATCAATATATATATATTATAAAAAGAAATCCCCTTTGTGTATGTGGACAATTACAACCATTGATTTCGCTATCCGGCGGCTCGGATCGCTTGGTTATATGTTTTATAGAGTATAAAAGTATATGGCCGTCCATCGGATCGTTGGGTTTCCTGATACGGTTAGACTTCATAAGATATCTTCACGTTTCTATATCAAGAATAAATTCCGCAAAAAGGAAAGAAAATGATTTTTCCTTATTTATGGGTTTCGTATATTAATAAAGTTTGTTATTATTCCAAATCAGTTTTTGTTTATCACTCCTCCTTTAAAAGGCTAAGTCATATGAGCTCCCACGTTGCACGGTGAGCATGACACCACCTCAAATTAAATTAGATAAAAGCTTTCAACTACACCAATTCTGGAGAAGACAAGAATCGTAACGTTATTGGTCGAAGATTTCTTTTTTTAAAGCACCTCCTTAGTAGAGAACGTTATTGGTCGAAGCCCTCTGATTTTAACGGCCAAATACTAAAACCGTAAGTAGAAACGTGGGTGTACAAGACTTATGTGTTGATTTGCACCTAATAAAAAAATTACAACGGGTTTACACCAAATACTTAACTGGGCGTTGAGTAACACCGTCAAGCAGGGACATTACGTCAAAATCTTATTAATAGGGAAAGAAATATTTTAGAATATTCGAATTTCCATAAAAGAAGGATTTTATACTGAAAATATTTCCATGTTTTAATTTTCATACCAAAAAATGTTAAACTAAAAAGATAACAAAAATAAACGTAAAAATTCTTTTACCAATTTCCGTATTTTTATACCAAAATCATTATCTAAAAATCTTTTGAACAATCTTATTAATTTCCATATATTGGTTTTTATACCAAGTTGTTTTTTTTTTCTTTTTTAATCTTGACCGTGTATATACGGTTTGAAAAAAATCATGAACTAAATTTTCCTAATATGTTTTTGGTTATATTATTTTTTTCCGTTCTCAGGGGTATATCAAGATAAAAATGCGAAAGATTGTCTAAAATTACAGATGCTCTATTTTCTTTACCATACAAGACAAATAAACTTCGTAACACCTCTGATGGTTTTCTTGATGATTTTTGGGTCTGCCCGGTGCGTAGCGCGAGCACAAAATCTAGTGGAGTATAATGCGGTTAGGTTTCTTCGAATTAATCGCGCTGAATTATAAAAAGGTAAACATATGGAAACCCTATAATCAATGTTCTAAGGAAAGGTGGTGTCTGTGATGGATAAAGGACGGCTTGGATGGCTTAGATTATGCCCCGACCCAGTTAAAACTAATTATACACTAACCGGTCCGGAAGCTAACTGTGGCTCTCCGGTAAAACCAGAAAGGAAACTTTAAAAACCAGAAAAATATACGGATACTCAGTACGCGTAAAGTGAGGGATGGAGAGGGATAGGGAAGGTATATCCCTCTCCATAGTGCTAGCTCTAAGGGAAAATGAAATTTTTTTGATCTCGGTCTGCCGAGATTTTTTGTTCTGATAAATACATAGTAGTAAATTAGTAGGGTCCAGTGATTCCCGAAAATGCTTTATAACTTCGAGTAGAGAGAAGAGTTTAGTTTTTACGTCTCATTTACTCTACTCATTATAGGACTAGACAAGGCGAGAACGAGACATGAAGAGATGGCTGCTTTTCCATCCAGTCTGCTTTTCCATCCAGTCTGCTTTTCCAAGCATAGCATCTACAGCTGGGACACATGGGATGGTCCAAATCTTGGACATGAGGTGGCACAATCTTAATGGTTGAGTGTGTAATGATTCTAGCATCGGTATTAGTAGTGGGGTGAAGAGGGGAATGATTAAAGGTCCAGATTCATTGTCCCATATCTGGACAATAACAGTTGTCCTAGTTCTATAGTTTTCGTTTTCGTTCTCTCTCTGCCCTCAAACCCCATGCTTACTGGTCCATGTGAAAAGATGTTTGCTTTCCCCTATTTTCTACTCTCCAGTGTCGAGTCTCGACCTGTGATACCCTATTTACTGGTCCATGTGAAAAGATGTTTGCTTTCCCCTATTTTCTACTCTCGAGTGTCGAGTCTCGACCTGTGATACCCTATTTAAGTCTTCCGGATTAGATTTGAGAAGCCAAGGTGACAACAAAATGTTTCACTCACTTGCGAGGGAGAGAAGTTCTATTTTATAATCGAACTCTGCACCCAACTCGAAATAGAGGTGAAAAACACTTGCAATCGCAGCAATCCATAAGCAAGTACTACCAGTCTATGTTTAGCGATTTCGTTTAGTTTAACAATTAAAAAATCAGAAGCTGCTTCTAGGAAGTAGAGCACATTCATAGGGTACTAACGAAACTCGACAAAAAGATGGGGAAAAACAAACGTCTTTTCTGATGATTACAGGGGGAGACTACGACCACGAAATCTAATAGAGTTTTCCGTCTTGCCTTGTCATCTAAAGTAGGGGTGTAAATTTTTCCCTGCAGCCCAAGGCCCTGTACCGTCTTCCCTGTCCCATGGCAGCCCATGGTTGCCCGCTGCCCTTTAGGGGCTTTCCCGACCTAGCCCATTTAAATATGAGGGCGGGTGCAGGCCACAAGTAAATTTTTCTTGCCCGGACCAATGCCCGCCCTATTAGCCCGTTATTATTACCTGTCCAGTTAGCCCGTCAATATTACCCATTTACCTAGTTGAAATGGATGTTTTCATCTTTTTCATCCTACAATATACTCGGTATAGACACTTGTAACTGTTAATATCCATTGTTCTAATCTTCATTTTTCAACTTTTATTCCATAGGATTTAGATATGCTAACCATATAGAGAAAATCTTAGACAAATTATATGTCATTTTCCTATCTACTGTGTGTATCTTTGTGTTTGTTAAATTTTTTTGAGTCATTAAAGGATTTTTTTTTCCTTAAAATTTTTAGTTATTTGAATGAACTAATTTGATTGGAATATCTTGAATATTGACTAAACCCTATTGAATTGCTCATGACTTGTGTATTATTACTTTCTTTATATTTTTAAAATATAGTATGTATTTGTAATATTCAAGGCCCGTTCGGCCCTACCCTCCCGTGCCAAAATAACATAACATGATTGGGCAGGCCACGGGTAATTTATGTAGATAAATATCACTGCCCACCATACCCTTTTAGCTTGTTGCGTAAGAGATGCACTTGCCCGCCCTATCCCGTCCCATTTAATAATTAGGCCGGGCTGCCCGGCCCGACCCAATTTACACCCCTAATCTAAAGAGTGGGGAATACATAATAGACAAGAGACCCTAGTGGTGCCAAATCCTTTGACCTGTGATGATGGATTTATAACCCACATATTTTCCGAAAATGGCCTGGTTCTACTGTCATCTAGAGACTAGAGAAGACTATAGAGTCTGAAGGTCTACAAGTTTAGAGTAATGATACACCCACCGCAAAGTGTACTTCGGTGGGATCCAACGGTTGGGTAGCGATTCTAAACACTAGGATTAGGAGTGGGCCCCACTCCCCTCTCACAAAATATCCTTCGGTGCAGCGTGCGGTGCACAATTTCGGTACCTCAATCATTTTTGACAAGTTTATTATTTTTATTTTATTTTTAGGATCTTATGTTGGATACTAGAAATATACAATTCGGTTTTGGAACTTATGTTGGATACTAGAATGTAACCGTGCTGCTACCTCATGGTTATATCCTAGTTAGAAATTTAGGATACGACATACGTTCGGAACGGCAAATGTACGAGTATTATACAGATTCGTAAAAATCAAATTCGGTCAAAAATACGGTCAACGGTTCGTGATTCGGCAGTAATACGAAACGGGATACGTATGTGTATAATTCGTTTTACTAGTCTGAGTTCGGTATGGTTAATACGGCATGCATTAATCAACAAAATACTATGTTTTACCTGTGTAGGGCATGATTTATGATCTAAAATGCAATATATATTTTGTATACCCAACCATGACACCAACAAACGTCTAGCGCAGTGGTTGAGTAATGCTTTGGTCTTTTTCTTTACGACGAACTTGAGACAATTGGATTCAGCGGCGAATCCAGGATTTCAAAACAGGGGTAGCAAAGAGAATAATACTACAAAAAGAAAATTCCATTGTACCTGCAGTTGTGGAAGAAAAACAACAATAGCTCAAATCTCATCAAATTTACCAGACTCAAGTAATTGCATTATAGAAATTTATGTAAAGAAGATATATACAAGAGAGATAATTGAGTTTTTGTGTGTTTCCTCGATATACAAAAATGGACCTGGAATAATGAACCTGAAGAAAGAACTCATGTTTTTTTAGGCAGTAAGTTGGGCGCGCATCAATTTCTTGGGCTTGGAAAACTAAGGCTGTTAGTGGAGAATTTTGGAAGCAAGGGGTAGCAAGTGAAAACTACAGTGAGACACATTCACACATATTTTTTTATTGAGAAACCCACGGACAGAAAACTGAAGGCTCGCACCCATTTTTTGGGGAAAAATTATTCTCAAACCCATAATTAAAAAAAAATTGTTTTCTCTTTTCTTTCTTCTCTCTTTGTTCTTCTTATCTTCTTCTTCTGTTCTTCCTCCGCCGAATTCAGTTCATAAAATTGAGTTAAATCTTGTGATTTTTTCTTAGGAAGCTTGTTAAATTGATTAGTTTGAGACGAAGGTGATGGTGTTGTGTTTGTTTGAGTTCCTGGAGAAGAAGAATAAGATGATGTTGATGTTTGTAAAAGAGAATTCAACGGAAAATTCAACGAAAACAATAACAGTGGATTTGGAAAAGAGAATTGGTATTGGGTGATTTAGGGTTCGAGAAGATATTTTAACGGAAAAGAGATGAATTTGTAATGGCTAGCAGTTGGATTTCGAACTTTAGAGATAGAATGGGTTTTGGTTGCGTAGGAAATACCAATTGGTCCTAGGAATAATATATTAGAGAGAGCCTAGTCCATTTGACCCAGTCAAATGTCTGTTTGGTCCTATTTGGTAATATAAATTATAGTTTGATCCTAAAAATTATTATTTGGTTCTACGCTGATGTCATGGATGATGTAAATGTCATCCTGTAGTGGCACAAATACCCTTTTGGGACCATATATATAGAAATAAACCCAAGAAAATATCTAATTTTCAGATTTACTTTCTCTCTCCTCCTATTTTCAGATCTAGTTTCTCTCCTCCCCATTTTTTCTTTTTTCTGTTGCTGCTCATGAAGACGATGAAGAACGACGAATATTTTAGGTTTTTCTGTTGTTGTGTATGATGAAGAAGAAGAAACACATTACTGCTGGTGTTGTTGGCGAAGAAGAAGAAAAAGAAGAAGAAAAAAAAATCCCGCTACTGTTAACGAAGAAGGAAAAGATGAAGAAGAAAAAGACGAAGAAGCAGAAAAAGACGAAGAAGAAGATACTTTCTGTTGCTGTTGTTGACAAAGAAGAACAAAAAGATGAAGAACAAAAAGACGAAGAAGAAGAAACACATTTTTCTGCTGCTAAGGTTTTTATATGGACTTCATTCCTGTTTTTTTAGGTTTTTATATGGACTTCATTCCTGGAATGAAGTCTATTTTTTTAGGTTTTTATATGGACTTAATTCCTGGAATGAAGTCTGTTTTTTTTTAGGTTTTTATATGGACTTCATTCCTGGAATGAAGTCGGGTTTTTTTAGGTTTTTATATGTACTTCATTCCAGTTTTTTTTAGGTTTTTATATGGACTTCATTCCTGGAATGAAGTCTGTTTTTTTAGTTTTTATATGGACTTCATTCCTGGAATGAAGTCTGTTTTTTTTGGTTTTTATATGGACTTCATTCCTGGAATGAAGTCTGTTTTTTTAGGTTTTTATGTGGACTTCATTCATGGAATGAAGTCTGTTTTTTTTAGGTTTTTATGTGGACTTCATTCCTGGAGTGAAGCCTGTTTTTTTAGGTTTTTATATGGACTTCATTCCTGGAATGAAGTCTGTTTTTTTAGGTTTTTATATGGACTTCATTCCTGGAATGAAGTCTGTTTTTTTTACATTTTTACATGGACTTTCATTTCTGTTTTTTATGTTTTTATATGGATTTCATTTCTGGAATGAACTGCTAAAAGAAAAAAAGTAAACATTAACACGAAAGGGTAATTTTATCAGTTTAATATTTTTAAATAATTATGGACCAAACAATAAAAGGCGTTTGACCAAAGGACTAAAAAAACATGGGCGCACCTAAAAAAGGACCAAACGATATTTTTCTCTTTGGTTGCTCCTGTTAATTAAAGCAAGAGACAATAAATCGTTTCCGGATAATAGAATCATCTTTGGAAAGGAGTTTGTGCGAATGTAGTTCATCAAAGAAGTGTTTGTTAAGCATCAATAGTCGATCGCTTTAATGTAGGCTTGGTTGAATTTTTTAATCGAAATCCTAATGAATGCGTGTAGCATTTTTTATGGGATACAATTTGTAAATTGTTTTATGGGATACATTTGGGACTAATATGTATATGGGATATACAATGCAAGGACATTATTTGTTAATGAATGTATGTTGGATATTTTCAATAATATAGAAAATAAAATGGTTTTCATTTTTGGTTAGCCACTACGATGGGGAGCGTCCTGAGCCTAATAGATGCAATGGATGTTAGTTGGTGATGAAAAGGCATCTCTAAAGGGTGTGATGGTTCAAAAGAGACACATCCATTCCCATTAGACACTATTGGTGTCTTTTGGAAGTGAAAAAGCATCTCCAATGGGTATGAATTCCCTATAAGTAGTGATGATTTGTTTTCATTCAAACAATGGAAATACACAACAAAATCAAAATTTATTTCTCTTTAAGCATCTTCAGAAACAAAATACTGTGTGTTCTTGGTTTGGTCAAGGGAGTACAACTCTTGAATTCAACAACGTTGTTTGGGCTTCATTCTATCCTGAAGGCAATATTTCACTGACCAATTGTACTCGCCAATTATTTGGGAAGGGTCGATATAATTGCTGAAAAGAATCGTAATGGCTTGAAGCTTATGTTACAACATTCTTTTCAATCTCTGTTTTCATCCTCTATTACCATGTATTCTCCAACAGTTTTCAGCAATTAATCTCGACGGTAGAGGGTGAAACAATAAGTTTAAGTACGACTCCTGGATTGAGTTTTGAAAGAAAAAGTCACGGCATCTGGGGGAGACGTTTATGGCAGATAGACGGCAAGAATACGTCCGTGATCGGGAGATACAATGAGTTTTGGCTTAACACAAAATATAAAAAGAATATTTGATGTTATGGAACCATGTTGATCATGTATATGCATATGAATGTTGAAGTCTTTGGATTTCTGTTGTGTTAGTGGACGCATGGATCATTTTTGGTTGATTTTGACTTACAATCAGAATAGGATTATTTCACTCATGTATTTGAGCAACATATAATCGCCGAGATGATTCATGTAACGACCATTAGTTTCTGAAAAGAAAAGGACCAAACCCAAATTGAAAACCATAAGAGTTTTACTTTATTATTATTATATATGTTTGAATATTCCTAGATAGAGGAATTGTGCGACTATGGTCAAGTGGGTAACTGCGTATTTAAACCACTGATGATGAGAAGTTGTAATTTGGTCAATTTGATGCATGTTAAAAGTAGGACCAGAATATCGCCACAATTATATTCACGAGAGATTAACGACAAACAACGACATTTCGCGAGCGTCACAAAGTAGTTTAAAGAATGACGTAATAAACAACGACAGTCTAAAACATGAGAAAGATGTGAAGATTTTGTAGTTAGAGAGAATGTTCGCGAGCACAAGGCGGGAGTTCGCGAGAGTAAGGAAGGAAATGAAGATTTTGTGGTTATAGTAGATCTCGCGAGCACAATAGCAGATCTCGCGAGCACAATAACAGATCTCGCGAGCTGATAGCAGATCTCGCGAGGAGCATAGCAGAGCCCGCAAGGAGCATAGCGAAAATCCTAAAAAATGAGTTGAATATGAGTTATCACTCATCATGAAGATACCTATATAAAGAGAAGAGCAGGAGAGAGAAAGGGAGAAGTAATTTTAGAGGAGAGAGATATTTTGCAGAGAGATTTGAGTAGAGAGAATGTAATTTTCTTTATCATCTTCTTCCTCAAAACTAGATTTAGAACTCCATTAATGGAGATTATCAATGTAAATCAAATGTAAATTTAAACAATCATAGTGAAGAATCATGGATGTAGATCAAATTGATCGAACCATGTACAAAATCTTAGTGTCCTTTTATAATTTTAGCAAATTTACTACCAATTTTATATGTAGATCTAGAAATTAATATCAAGATATGATAAGGGGTGTGTTGTAGGAAAACCTGCAACTACATTTTGGCGCTAGAAACAGGGACCTGCTTGTTGGATTGAAGAATATCAAGAGAAATTAACAATTGTTAATGATGAATTCGACTGGATTTATGAGATACATGGGAAAATATGGAAATTTTGGGAAAAGAACGATGAAGAACAACCAACACAATTTAAGAGAAATATTTACAGAGAAAGAGAAGCAACAAAATATTGGGAAGCAGGAGCAGATTTGAAGAAATATTTATAGGAATGAAATGAAATGAATCGGCATCAATTAATTGTTTAAACAGGAAAAATTCTTTCTAATCTCTTTAATTATATGTTAATAATCTGGATCTGGAAGATTTTGAAATTTTTAACTATCAAACTGTGTTTTTCACAAAAATTGTTGTTTAGTTGATATTTTGAATTCAAAAGATTTTTGATCATAAATTTACGTCCATATAACTTGAATTTAATCATAATTTTGACAACTAATGTGAACATGATTTTTGTGATTGAAGTCACAGATGAAGGAATCAAAAGCTCCAGCGAAATTTCTCTTTTGCGATAAGATGCATCCACCAACACAAACATTTTAACAAGAAAATTAAGATTCCAACGGAGGGGAAAGCACAAAGGACAAAGACAT
Source organism: Papaver bracteatum (assembly GCA_023529315.1). Classification (NCBI taxonomy): domain Eukaryota; kingdom Viridiplantae; phylum Streptophyta; class Magnoliopsida; order Ranunculales; family Papaveraceae; genus Papaver; species Papaver bracteatum. The sequence continues at coordinate 4,312,168 of JAJJWX010000256.1, forward strand.
CACAGTGGATAAAGGAAGAAGGTTAATGATTTATTCACCAAGTAATTCATCAACAATCGCGAAGAAATCAAATGAAGTTACACCAACAAATAATTCTAAAGGACAAAATCCTCTCCTCTTTTCTAATTTTATATCCAAAAATTATGTTTTAAAATTTCGTTTTAAAATCTCAAAATAAGATTTGCGAAATAAAGATTTACAAATGTTGTTTTAAAAACCCGTTTCATGAACTTTCAAACTTTTATGAGGATAAAATCATTAGAATATCGCTAAAATATTTAATTTGTTGAGCGACAATATTTTCTTAAAGCTTAATAGACTACTCACTAAATTAAATGGATGAATCTCGCAGCAATTTAATCTGCGGAAATCAAAAATCATCTCCTGGCGATCAGAAGGATATAAACAGTTATTGAACATTTTAAATGCCGCTACTAGAGAATCATTACCATCTGCGAAGGGCACCTGTGATTATCACCAATGTTATGAAGAAATAGAGTGGAAAAGCTTTTGAACCTTGCGATAACATAAGAATAGTTTTTGCGAGAATTACCGCAACAACAGAAGCCAAACAATTAATTTAGTTAATTCTTACGTGCTAGTGGATCAGGATATGAAACCAATTAATTAATTAATTTAGTTAATATTTACGCTCGCAATTAATTAATTAATTAATACTTACATCAAATTTATAAGCTACATTAATGGATGGTACTCGCAATATAGATTCCCGATTGTTCATCTTCCATTTGTTTTGCGTACATCTAATGGTTCTTTAAACTAAGAGTTAATGTGCAGCTCGCAAGCAGAGGAAGGCTCGCAGTTCCTATAATTAATTTAGTTCTGCTGGATCCTGGTGACGATGATGAATGGGGATTATTCATGATTAGATGGGAATAGTACCAACGTTATTACGGGGTCGCTGGTGGATGATATAATGGGTGTAGTGGGTGTACTGCTCGCAAGAAGATCTTATAATGGGTATAGTGCTCTCAAGTGGATGATATAATGGGTGTAGTATGTGTAGTGCTCGCAATTAAGGTCAAAACCAATTATATTATCAATTAATAGTGAAATGAGAAGTGCACATGATTCACAAGGTCTACATCCAGCGAAGAATAGAATTAAGTACAGAGGGAAAAGTGGAATATTTTTCATAAGTATAATTCTTGCAAACATTTTCAGCATAAGTATTTTCTTCGCAAGTATTTACTTCACAAACATTTTCCTAAGAATTGCATCAATAAAGAAGCTGCGAGCAAAATAATCATGTTAGGTACCATCGAATAGGTGAACAGAAGCAGCAGTTTAGTATCAGTTCGCAACAACAATCGCCAATCAAAATATGCAGCAGTAATTTATGGAAATTAAAAGTTTAACCAATCAATCGCCAGCGAAGAAAACACATCTAAGCACTGTGTGAAGAGAGTTAACAAGAATATACTATAACCAATGAGCTTCAGATAAGGAAAGAAAAATAAGATTGAAAAATTCACGAGCTCAGAGATTCTAGATGAAATAGCAACACTTGCGAAGAACAAGTCCACAGTCAACTAACTAGTGGGAGGAAAAAATCATTAATTAATAATTAATATCTTGTCCATTTTAATTCTGGTTGTTCATTCTGTGAAGAAAAGTCTACGAAGAGGTAAACTAATTTAACATTAGCCAACCAGCAAGATTTTCTCGCCAAAGCAGCGACAAGATCGCAACAATTTCAGCCACAACGATACGGAGTAGGAGAAAAAATGGATCAATTAATGCTACTTTGTCAACAAAAGAACTAATTTTCATGTGAAGACAAAAGACGATCCAACCAACAAACAAACGCAAACATGGAAAAAGTGTTATTACCAGAGAGGCACAAACAAAAGGCAAGCTACACCATACAATAGTTTTTACGAAAAATAGTCTCTGCCAAGAAGACAAATTCTCAAGTGAAATGAAGAAGACAAATATGTGAAGAATAAATGACGTCAACAGCAAAGACATCACCACCCATCAATTCTCACAACATGTGAAGCAAACACCACGGGATTTTTTGGATAGTAAATTAATCACGTGAAGAAACTTTAATACCAGCGAATCATTAAGCCCAGCAAAGGCAGATTACTTGCGAAGAATAAATGAGTAACTTGAGATCCTAATTCGTCAAGCTTGGCCCATTTTGTGGATATCATCACGTGAAGCAGCTCTATTATGTGAAAACATCCATAGTACTCGCCAAGTCTCATTTTTTCGCCAATAAGAAAAGAAAGTCAGTTTCACACAGAAATTACGCAAAAGAGGGTTAACACAATTGGATGCCAATTTCACAAGCGAATCAAATACTTCGTGAGACACGGCAGCAACAAAAACTCGCAAAAAAGCTAAGTACCACTTCCTTGAATATTTTACTTACAGAAAATAAAAAAAATTATTTATATTATCGCCAGATTTCAAAGAACATTTCTAAGACTTTTAATATTTCAAAAGATTTCAAAAAATTTGATTTAATTTTACCAAAAGCGATATAATCGCAAGATTTCTAAAATTTCAAAGATTTCCAAACATTTCAAAGATTTTTGATTTGATTGACAAAAGCTATACATCCACAAAAATTTAAAGATTCCAAAATTTTCAAAGATTTCAAAGATTACAGAAAATGAAATTATTGCAAAAATTTCTAAGATTTCAAATTTCCAAAATACGCGATACAATCGCAAGATTTCAAAGATTTCTCTAGAATATTTCTTTTACAGAAAGAGATTTTTGGTTTAACAAATGCGATACAATCGCAAGATTTCAAAGAATATTTCTAAGATTTCAAAAGATTTTAAAGAATATTTCAACTCACAGAAATGAGCACAACAAATTTTTATCAGAGCTGCGAGTATAATCGCGAAATTATTCAAGATTATATAAATAATTGACAGAAATGAAAGAATAAAGAAACGCGAAAATATCGCAAGAAACGCGAATAAAATTTCGCAGAGACATAAGAATGGGACAAACCTTTATGGCGTGCACCTTAGTTCGCAAATACAATTTCGCAAGAGGCAAATGTAAGACCTAATAGCGCGTCATATGAGGGGGTATCTCTTGAGATGATTCAGCGATAAGGTTATACTTCTGCTGGAACCTGATTCATGCAGATGTTGGGGTTAAAGAAAACCTATCCGGGAGAGAGATCTTGGATTTCCAGCTTTATAAGGTTATACCCTGGTTGGACGACCGAGAATCTCTTCCAATAAGTACAAAGTATGACCAAGGCGCCGAGGTACACAGTTGAGCCAAGAGTTCCCGGAGAGTACGAAACTCTCTTGCCATTCTTGGTAAGTCTTGGCTATGATGCACTTGGCCTGAAGAAAACCCCACTTAGGGTGCAGTCTTGTAACTATAAGCCATATAGGCATAAAGGACAAGAGGCTGCGAAAATAGCTGGTTGTTGGTAAATATGGATGGGAGGAGCTAGTCTTGTATGGCCGATGTGCCCTACTTGAAGGGGCAACCAGGGGGAAGATAAGGGCGGCACCCTCCATTAGGTATCTGATAAGTGTCTTAAGACGGCAATGTCATGGGGCTTTATGATTTCAAGAACATTTAGGCCTGTCATATTGTCGCGTGACGTAAATTTTACAGAGGCAACAAGCCAAGAGAGAAATGTTAAGATGAGATCAATGGGTTTTTACATGAAAGTGTAAAGACTTCCTGCGATTTCATCGCAAGACGGCAATGTCATGGGACTTTATTCTCGCGAGGGGATTTAGACATGTCATGTTGTCGCAGAAAATTCAAAGAAAAATGGATAAGGCAAGATCAATGGGTCAATACATGAAAATGTAAAGACGTCCTGCGATTTTGTCGCAAAGAGAAAAATTGGCAAAATAAGACCTTTAATTAGGAAGGCGAAATAAGACCAATAGAATAATTTCAAACTTAATTGTATTTCTTTTAAGAATGCAGGAAAGATTTGTTCATCGCAAGATAGATAACAAGTACTATTTAGAATCTCTCAGAAATACTAATCAGAATCTCTCAGAAGTATTGTTCAGAATTTCTCAGAAATATTATTCAAAGTCTCTCAAGAGGATTGTCTACAATTTCGCAGCACTATTCATCGCGACACTATTCATCACGTAACAATTCAGTGCTATTCATTACAGTACTATTCATCACGATACTATTCATAATTTCGCAGAAAAATTCAGAAACTTGCAGAAACATTCAGAAATTTGCAAACTCATTCAGCATCTCGCAGACTATTTCAGAAATTCACAGGAGAAGTCATTATTTCGCAGAATGAGACAGAGGCAATTCGTTCATTTAACATTTTCTCAAGGATTCTTCCTTCATAGATAAAGAACAGAGGCAACTATGGATTACCAAGAAAACATTTTATGTTCTTTATCTTCTCGGCAAGAATCATTTCCAAAATGGACAAGGATTTTCACCAAAAATGAAGTAATAATTTCGCATGAACAGAGGCAATTTATGATTTTCATTCAAGGACGGATACTTCTTATATTTTGAGGGTTGAGTACTTCTTATATTTCTTCAAGGATACTTCATACTTCAAATATTTCAAGAGTTAATACTTCTTGTAGTTGCAGGATTTCCTACACTACACCCTTGTCAAGAATCTATGAAAACTAAGTCATAATTGTGAATGAACAACAACACTTTTATTAATTCACTTTCAGGAAGATTTACAAGAAATATTAAAACTCAGAAGTACAACTTTATTTCTGGAGTTTCTCTCTCCTGAAAATTCTCTCATCTCTCAAAAATGCATCCTCCTTTTCTGGATTTAGTTCAACCCTTTATATAGTAAAATACATAGTGGAAGACAGCTAAGATTTCCCCTTAATTCGGATCTACTCTGCGATCTCATCGCCATAACTTTAGTCTTCACCATTGCCAACTTTATAACCATCGTGAAGCAGACTTATTCTTCATATATCTTTAATTGTTAACTGTTACATCACTCTTTTGTGACACTCGCCAAATGTTGTTGAAGAACCTTGCGACAATCTCGTCAAAGTGTTGTTAATACTTGTAGAAACGTTTGGGCTTCTCGCAGAAATGTTGTTAATATCGCGGGAATAGCGTTGTAGCGGTATTCTGGTACTACATCTTTCCTCTTCTCATGTCTTTTCTGCGAAGAAGAGAAGATATGAGAATCTAAAATGCCATAATTGCTTATCTTTTCAGATTTCTTCATCCTTCGCCAGCTGTTTTCACGAATCTTTTCTTCTAATAAATTTTTGACACGTCTTCTGTAACCGCTGCAATATGACCACCCACGTCTCTTCTTCGCATTAATTTCCTTCATCTTCTTCGAGAAATTTCTTCTTCTATAAATACTCTTCTCATTCCTCTCATTTTTCTCTTTTACTTTCTTCTTTCTTCTCTCTGTATTCTCTCTACAATTTTTTCTATTCTTCCGCGAATTGCGCTTCTATAACAACTATGATTTATTCTTTCATTCCCATACTCAAAAATGGTTGTTGCTGGTGCTAAAAATTTGAAGGACTTCAATGGAATGCGCGAGAAACTCAGAATTAAAGGTTTTAACTTATCTTTGATTCCAGGACAAGATTCCAAATCAGAACTTTCCCTTAAACTATTTACTGATGACCAATGTTCTCGCGAGAAAATCATAGTATCGCTAGGACAACTTGAAGCTGGTCTTCCCATCTCTCTTTATGATCCTGAGCTTCCGCTGTTTTATCAAATAATTTCTGACGAGAGATTCTCACGAGCAATATACCAATTAGGTGGGGATTGCATCAGATTACTACTTGAATATGCTTCTCGTGGCGCTGGTAAAGGAACTCGCTATCCCAAGGCTCCAAAGAATCCTTTTTTCAAAGATGTCCCCATTGTTTCTTGCGATTATACTGTGGACAACTTTTTTGTAAACTATATTATTGTCCCTATGAAGAGGGATAGTACATGTTGGGGTGTTCGTTTGAAGAAAGAGAAGGTCGCTGGTGACAATGCTCTTATGATGGATATTGACTTTCATACATCTACTAACCAAGGTCCTCTTCATTCTAGCGATGACAAGTGGTTCATCTTCCCATTAAGTCTTAAAGGTCCTTATATATCTGGTTCTCGCGAACTTCCCGCGAGTCTTGCAGAATATCAACCCTGGCTCTTCAACTAGCCTGAAAGATCTAAAGAAGTATATTCTCTCAACTTTTCATGTTATTATTTATTGTCTCCTTTATATTCTCGCTAACTTTTCTGATTTTTCTCAGATTGATAGAATGAAACTCAGCTATCAAACTCTTAGGAAACCCAACATTCTCTTGGCTCTGAGATCTTTTACAGATGAAGTAAGAAATATTTCTTCATAAATTTTAATAATATATTGTTGCCCCTATTTCTTATCTTCATCTGTGCTTGCAGGAAATCGAAGAATTAGAACCACTGCCTCCTCCAAAAATCAAGGAGAAATCTCCAAAGGAACCATCTGGGAAATCTATAAAAGAGAAGTCTACTACTTATTCTAGGGGAAGATCTTCTGCCCCTCGCAATGATGAATCTAGCGATCCTCCACTAAAGAAATTAAAAACTCATCCTTCTTCTTCTCCAACTCCTCAAATAATTCCAAAGAATCCCAGTGTTGTTCTTGATAAGGATATTGACGAGGAGTTTAATGTTGGCAGTTTTCCTTCAATAAGAAATTCTTCTGATTCTGATTCTTCAATGACTCGTCTATCTAGGATTTTTAGTGATATCTCCCACAGCATGACTTCTAATGACGAGGATGAAATGATTGAAAAGACATCCCAATCTCTCGCTCAAGTTTGCGATGCTCCTATTTTAGTGGATAATGATTCTCTCCAAGGAATCTCAAGATCGCTGACTCCCAGTCTCTTGAATTCTCTTGGTGCCTTGGTATGTTTTCATCTCTTCAATTTGTTCATATTTTCTCTATCGCTAGATTTTAATTTATTTCTTTTCTTCGCATGTTGGAAGAGCTTCTTTTGCTGTTGCTTCTGACTTAGATAAAAGATACGTCAACGCTGAAGAGAAAGCAGCTAAAGTTCGCCAGGATAAGGAAAAACTAGAGTCTGAAAATATAGAGCTTCGCAAGAAAAATAAACAATTGGAGACAAAAGCTTCTGTTAATAAGCAAAAGATCATTAATCTTGATAGATCTAACCAACAACTCTATGGTATGACTGATTTCCCATCTTTCTTAATTCCTTTTATTCTATCCCGGCTTATTCAAGCAATCACTTTTAACTTGCAGATGTTTATGGTCTTGCTGACGAGGCTATAATCTTTCAAACTTTCCCTGAACCTGTAGATGATCATACTCTTTTTACTAGTCTTAATAATTCCTTAAGTAATTTCTCAGATGATAAGATTAACTCCCTCCCCATAGACGAACTTAGATCCAAGTTTAATCTCCTAAAACTTGAACACAGATTCAATTTAGGCTTGACTGACAAATATAGGCGCCTTTATTTTGATTCAAAGAAAGAAATATATAAGTTAAGGCAGAAGAATAGTGATCTTATTGACGAGAAGGATCTTGCCATAAAAAAGGGATCTAAAACCTTAGCAGATTTTCATAAAACTCTCCTTGACGTTCAAAGGGTCAGAGATAAACTTATCCGCGAGAATGAAGATCTTCTTGCGAGGGAGACTCAGATTCGATCTCGTATCATCATTAATAGCGATGATGAGTTTGCTTGGGCTGCGAAGGTTCTTGACAATGCCAGAAATGATTTAGGTGTAAATGTTAGCCTTCAAGTTGAACAAGCGTCTCTAATTAGAGATATGATTTCTAACAGAGAAGGTTATTAGCTAATCTTCTTCTCGCTAGTTTCTTGTTTTTATTATTCTTATTTATAAAATTTCTAACTTGTTGCCATATTCTTGTAGAAGCTGAGAAAGGTTATCTTGAAAAAATCAAGGAACTTGAAGAAGAGAAGGATCGACTCGCGAATACTCTTGCTGATCGCAATAATAAATATTCACAGTTGAAGAAGCAATTTGGAATCACTACTACGAACTTCAATAGATCTCTCATTGTTGTTCGCAATGATTCTGTTAATTTTGTTTGCATTGACCATGGGATTTCTTCTTCTATATATCCTGATCTTGCAAAAGAAGTACCCAAAGTGATTCCAAATCTCGACATCTCTGATAGTGAGGCTGAGAATTCTGACGAGGAAGAAAATGATAATAATGATGATGAAGGTGAAGAATCTAATGATGAAGAGGAGTCTGATAAAGAAGATGACGATGGATCTAACTAGTTCTTCCTTTTCCTTCTCTTTTTTCTGTAACATTTCCGTTAGTTTCTCTAAATTTGTAAATTTCTTTTGAATCTTTACTTCTACCTGTAAGAATTAGAAAACAGCTCTTTTTCTGCAAGTTAATCAATCAATATAACTATTATTCTTTTACTTATCTGCGTGCTTGTTTCTATGCAATTTTTATATGATAGATGAATAATAATTTCATCGTTCTCATACATTCCCATACTTGCCTCTATTATTCATCTGCAATATAAAAATTAATTAAAAGATTAATGTAGGAGCAGAATCTCGCAGCAACAACGCTCTTGCGAAAACTTCTACCACAGATAGCAAGTGTCGCAGATTGATTATAAAAACGACGCAACAAAGGACGGCAAACAAAACATGAAGAAAGACGAGAATATTTTATAGAGAAAGCTCGCAAGAAATATAGCAAGAGGGAAATGTCCTGCGAGACATGGAGAAACTTGAGAGAAATGAAGCGGAGCTCGAGAGAAATGAAGAAAGCTTGCGAAAGATATTACCGCGGAACTCAGATCCGAAATTAAGGGAAAGCTTAGATGTAAATGAGCTGTCATGAGCTGTCATCCACTATGTAACTACCTATATAAAGAAGATAGCAGAAGAGATAAGGAGGGAGATAATTTGAGGAAGAGAGAGAAAGTTATTTTGCAGAGAGAGATTTTTAGAGAGAGAAAATGTATTTTCTTTATCATCTTCTTCCCTAAAACTAGATCTAGAATTCTTCCAAGAACTCCATTAATGGAGATTGTAAATGTAAATTGATGTAGCTACAAATTATCATAGTGAAGAATCGTGGATGTAGATCACATAGATCGAACCACGTAAAAAATCTTGGTGTCCATTTACAATTTTAGTATTTTTCTCACCATTTTTATATTTAGATCTAGGAATTGTTATCAAGATTTGATAAGGGGTGTGTTGTAGCAAAACCTACAACTACATTTTGGCGCTAGAAACAGGGAACCTGCTATTTCATAGATTGAAGAAGATTCAAAGAAATTGGCTACTGGTAGAGTTATAATTCGTGAGATATAAAAAAAATTGAGAGGAAATTTGATAATGGAGAAATTTTGTCTTCAAGCACATACCGACAACACAGTGAAAGCAAGTAAAAGAAATAGCTAAAGATGAAGATGCAAATTTACGTCAAAAGGATGAATTTCTACATCAACAAATTCTACATCATTAACTCCTCCTGAAATGACGAATTTTCTTTTTATCTCTTTAATTTTCTTATCGAAATCTCAGATCTGGTGGTTTACTGATAAGTTCTGAGAGAATTTTCTTGCATACACAGTTTAAAATTTTTCTTTTTAGTAATTTTGCAAGAGAAAAATAGATTAATTAATCGCAGAAGTACTAAATGTTGCAGGCTTCTTATATAGCACTAACAATTCAACGCAGCCAAATATGCTGCGAGAAAAACAATAGATCAGCAGCTGCAGTAGTTTAGCATTAATTCGCAAGATACAACAACGTACAAGCAGCAAATACGAAGCGAAATTACTAAGCACCAAACTAAAAGTTAAGAGGAACCAATGACGAGCTCACAAATCATTCCTGTTAAGATTGAGATCACGAGCGGGAACAACAAAAGGGAAGCATTTCTTATCATCACTATAACTTAAACAAATATTAAAATAATATTCAAAAGATTTTCGTGAATGTATGAATAGTTATAGTATTTAATTATTATATACACCATTTACTATTACAACATTCAAAAGATTATGATATTTCTTAATCATTATTCATTTGAATTATAAGATGCAGGTAATTAATCACAAGACGGGTAAAGACGCAGAATACATTTCTGAATCACAAGACGCAGAATACATTTCTCAGACAACGTTTCGCAGATGTCATTTCCCTTAGCAACATTATATTGATCGCAGCAATGTTTCGCAGACGCCGTTATTTTCCAAATATTTTCATAAAAAAGAAGAGAAGTTAATAAAGAAATTCATTTGCGAAAAATGCCGTTGTTGGAGAATAATTACCATCTGCGAAGAACACTAGTGATTATTGCCGCTGTTATGAAAAGATAGAGTGGAAAATCTTTCGGATTGTTGCGAGCAATAACGCCAAAGAGTGAAAAAGAACATCTTATAAAAGAAGCCATCCAGTCCAGAAACAAGACCAAAATCATATCAATCCATCTACACAAAAATTATTGAAGCGAAAATAACACATAGTTCTGCGAATGATCATCTACAAACAACTCTTTCATTTCTGAGAAGCGGAAAGAAAAGACAACCGGGCACATCCGACGAAGAAGAGAAGCACAGTGAAGATAAGTAATGAAGAAATAAATTAGCACACACCAAAGCAACTGTACCACCAGCAACATTAAGAGAAATAGTTGTGGTCAACACAAAAAGTAACAGATGAAGCTCAACAAAAAGTTTATCAAAAAGTTGCGGTCAACACAACTAAAGTTTGAAAAAATATCTGCAGTATCATTGTAACCAGATGAAAGAGTGGCTTGGAGTATCATGGTTATCTCGCAGGTTTATATCGCAAGAACAAAAATGAGATGCGGACATTTAATTCGTTAACCATACTTTAGTCTCGGGACGTTTACACGCAACACATTTCACTTCATTTGCTGCGGACAACACAATCAAAGCGGACAACACAACCAACAATTCCAGCGAAGACGACGGAATCATAAAGCAACTGGGAGCTATTTATGACGCAAGAAGTTCCAGTCATGCGAAGAAACAAGCTGCGTAAGAACACTTCTTTATCCGGGTTAAAGAAGCAAGATACGCAACATCAAATGAACAACAAATATCGTTGTTGACCCAACTGTTCTATTCCCCGCTACAGAACCAAATAAACAGCAAAACGCCATCCATGTTTCTGCTTCTACCGGACTAATTACTGTGGGCGTTAATTAAGCCTTATTAAGTTATGCGTGAAAAGACGCAAGAGTGGAGGATAAGGAATGCATGCTACGCAAGGAGTAATCCCACATATGGAGAAATTAATAATGACGAAGAAATGGAGAAGAAATTTTTTGCGAGGAAATAATTTTGAAATAAAAGATTCTGCGAAGAAATAGAATGGATAAGTTTGGTTTTCTTCTCATAAGCTGCTTGGGGCAAGATCAGAAGATTAGGATTAATATTTACTATTGCGAAGGAAATTAACCTGTTCACGTTTAGGCCCAACATTTAGGCCCACTAAAAACAATCAAAGCTATTTAACGCAAGCCATTTCACGCTGGATTAAAATACACCAAGTTATTTCACGCAGGCAATTGAGTAGCAAACAAGTGAAGTCCAATTTCCGCAAGATGCATTCATTTTCACATAAAAGAATTCGCTAAGAATGGTTAGAGGAAGAAATCTTGTCTGCGAAATTCATTTAACTACGAGATTTGCTCCAGCCATGGAACTTGTCATGGAATTTGGTATTTCATTATTTCGCAAGATCTTTGGTTATTTCGCAAGAAGAAAATGGGAGATTATTTCGCAGACATATTTCGCAAGAAATGGCTAGAACAGTTGGTAGGGTGCAAGAAAATGTAGAAAGCAGATCAAGGATTCAAGTCTCATTCTTCACAATTATTTTTGCGGCGAGGCGTAAAGACAATTCACATAAGAGCTAAGTACCCTTTCTTAGAATATTTTACTTACAACAAACAAAAGATTTTTGATTTAATTTACAAAAAGCGATATCATCGCAAGATTTCTAAGATTCTAAAGATTTCATAACATTTTAAAGATTTATGATTTCAAAAGATCATAAAAAATGTCTGCGACTTATCGCAAAAAGTTAGAGATTTCAAAGACTACAAAAAGCGAAATTATCGCAAAAATTTCTAAGATTTCAGAATATTTTGATTTGATTTACAAAGAGCGATACAATAGCAGAATTACAAAGATTATACAATTACAAAAATTTCAGAATTACAATATGTTAGAATTTTTCATGAATATTTACATCAGATGATATGATATTATGAGAATGAAAACAGGAATGAAAGAATGAAAGAAAGACTAATAGAATAAAGAAATGCGAAATTATCGCAAAAGACGCGAATAAAATTTCGCAAGAGAGAAATGAAAATGCATAAGACGGGCCCAAATCGCCTAAAAGCATATAAGAATGGGACGAACCTTTATGGCGTACACCTTAGTTCGCGGATTCTATTCCGTAAGAGGCAATGTCCTTAAAGTGCGTCATAAGGGGGGTATCTCTTTGCATGACTATGGGAAAGGATATACTGCTGCTGGAACCTAGTCATGGAGATTTGGGATTATAGAAAATCCATCCAGGAGAGATAACTTGGATTCCCAACTATATAAGGTTATACCCTGGTTGGGCGCCCGAGAGTTTCTCCTAAAGAATGCAAAGTATGATCAAGGCGCCGAGGTACACGGTTGAGCTGTGGGTGCCCGGGACGGATGAACCTACCCTGGCCATCCATGGCAAGTATTGGATTACGATGTGTTCGGCCCGAATAAAACCCCACTAGGGTGCAGTCTTGTAACTATAAGCCATATAGGCATAAAGGACAAGGCTGCGAAAACAACTGGTTGTTGGCAGAACCGGATGGGAAAGTGCTAGTCTTGTATGGCCGATGTATAATCCTTGAAGGGGCAACCGGGGGGAAGATAAGGGCGATACCCTTCATTAGGGAGCTGTGTATCAAAAAAGACGGCAATGTCGTGGGACTTTATATTCTCAAGAATATTTAGGCCCGTCATATTGTCGCGTGACATAGACGGCAATGTCATGGGACTCTATATTCGCAAGAATATTTAGGCCGGTCATATTGTCGCGTAACAGGCCAAAAAGCCTCAAGAGAAATGTTAAGATGAGATCAATGGGTTTTTGCGATAAGATCAAAGGATGAAATAAATGAAATCAATGATAAGAGGATATAAATCGCAAAGACGGCAATGTCATAAGTCTTCAAAAGCAATGAGAGATTAATCTCACAAGATGGCTTAGACTTATCATATTGTCGCAGAGATCAAAATAAATGATAAGAAAAGATCAATGGATTATTACATATAAAAGTAAGAATGTCCTGCAATCTTGTCGCAAACAAGTGGCATAATAAGACCTTTAACTAAGAAGGCAAAATAAGACCACAAGAGAGGTTATACCTACAAGCGTATAACAGATTGCTAACGACTTTATATTAGTCTTATTTCATTTATCATATTGCAGATCAATAACAAGAGGCAAGTATGGGAATGCATAGAATGGAAATTACTATTCATAATTCACAGAAATGTTCAGAAATTCACAGAAATATTTAGAAATTAGCAGGGTTATTCATAATCACGCAGACTCATTTATAAACTCGAAGATATATCCAGAATTTCGCAGGAATTGTGATTATTTCGCAGAATGTGATTATTTTCTTAAAGTGGTTACCACTTGAGGCAGAGGCAAGATAAGAATAAAGAAACAATTTAATCATTCAACATTTTCTCAAGGATTCTCCTTCATAGATAAAGAATAGAGGTAGCTAGGGATTACCAAGAAAATATTTTATGTTCTTTATCTTCTCAGCAAGAATCATTTCCAAAATGGGTAATTTCGCATGAATAGAGGCAATATTTCTTATTCAAGGACATATACTTCTTATATTTCGAGGATTGAGCACTTCATAATTTATACTTCATACTTCACATACTTCAAAAGATGATACTTCTAATTATTTCTCAAAGCTTCAGAACTTCGCAAAATAATAGAGGAAAGTATATAATTTTTAAGTTTGGTATTCTTTCACTTGTTCTTTCATCAACAAAGATCAGAGACTACTACAGCAATAGATTTTTTCTTAAAATTTGCTCTTCAAGCAATATTAAGAAAAAAGAGGCAAAATGTAGGAGCAGAATCTCGCAACAACAACGCTCTTGCGAAAACTTCTACCACAGATAGCAAGTGTCGCAGATTGATTACAAAAACGACGCAACAAAGGACGACAAACAAAACATGAAGAAAGACGAGAAGATTTTATAGAGAAAGCTCGCAACAAATGTAGCAAGAGGGAAATGTCTTGCGAGACATGGAGAAACTTGAGAGAAATGAAGCGGAGCTCGAGATAAATGAATAAAGCTTGCGAAAGATATTACCGCAGAACTCAGATCCGAAATTAAGGGAAAGCTTAGCTGTAAATGAGCTGTCATCCACTATGTAACTACCTATATAAAGAAGAGAGCAGAAGAGAGAAGGAGGGAGATAATTTGAGGAAGAGAGAGAAAGTTCTTTTGCAGAGAGAGATTTTTAGAGAGAGAAAATGTATTTTCTTTATCATCTTCTTCCCTAAAACTAGATCTAGAATTCTTCCAAGAACTCCATTAATGGAGATTGTAAATGTAAATTAATGTAGCTACAGATTATCATAGTGAAGAATCGTGGATGTAGATCACATAGATCGAACCACGTAAAAAATCTTAGTGTCCATTTACAATTTTAGTATTTTTATCACCATTTTTATATTTAGATCTAGGAATTGTTATCAAGATTTGATAAGGGGTGTGTTGTAGGAAAACCTACAACTACAATTAAATAAATAAAAATTTAATATTGGCGATTTTTCCGTCAATGATAATTGCGTGAAATCGCAATTCTCGTAACATCTGCGAGTATTATCGCAATAATATTGTGGTCTTATTATGCCTTCCTAATTAAAGGTCTTACTTTGCCTCGCTCTTTCTTTCTGCGACAAAATCACAGGACGTCTTTACATTTGCATGTATTAACCATTGATCTTGTCTTATCTTTATATCTTGATTGTATTGCGACAATATGACAAGTCTAAGTTCTCTCGCGAGATCAAAGCCTCGTGACATTGTCGTCTTGCGATGAAATCGCAGGACGTCTTTACATTTTCATGTAAAAACCCATTGATCTCATCTTAACATTGCTCTCGTGGCTTGTTGCATCTGCATCATTTATGTCACGCGACGATATGAAAGGCCTAAATGTTCTTGCGATCATAAAGCCCCATGAAATTGCCGTCTTATGACACTTATCAGCTCCCTAATGGTGGGTGCCGCCCTTATCTTCCCCCTGTTTGCCCCTTCAAGGAGGGCACACCGGCCATACAAGACTAGCTCCTCCCATCCAGATTTACCAATAGCCAGCTGTTTTCGCAGTCTCTTGTCCTTTATGCCTATATGGCTTATAGTTACAAGACTGCACCCTAGGTGGGGTTTTCTTCAGGCCAAGTGCATTGTAGCCAAGACTTACCAAGGATGGCAAGAGAGTTTCGTACGCTCCGGGCACCCTTGGATCAACCGTATACCTTGGCGCCTCGGTCATACTTTGCACTTCTTGGAAGAGACTCTCAGTCGTCCAACCAGGGTATAACCATATATAGTTGGAAATCCAAGATCTCTCTCCCGGATAGGTTTTCTTTAACCCCAACATCTGCATGACTCAGGTTCTAGCAGCGGTATAACCTTTTTGCTGAGTCATGTCAAGAGATACCCCCTTTATAACGCACTATTAGGTCTTACATTTGCCTCTTACGAAATTTTATTCGCGAACTAGGGTGCACGCCATAAAGGTTCGTCCCATTCTTACGTGTATGCAAAATTTTATTCGCGCTTCTCGCGAGTTATTGGAACTCTAATAGGATATCATAACTTTGATCATTTTGGTAAAGTTTTTGCGATTCTTTCAAGCAGAATATTTTGTTCAATTACATATTTTCCAAACAAATTATTCGCAGAGTTCTCATAGGTTCATCATTTTACCTCTCTACTAATTATTTTATGATTCTGCTTTTCTGCTGCGTTTTGCTATTGTCTCTTTTTCTGCGAGACGCTCGCCATCAACTTTCACATCCTCTTTTCGTTCTATTGTATCAATCATTATCCTTTCACATTTCAGTCGTTGCTTGATTTTGCACTTCCAATTGCTATTATTTTCAGCTCTTTCTTCACAAGACTTCATGTCGATTTCATAACATTTCTTGCTTTCTCCCCAGTCTCCTTTAATAACTCCAACACCTTTTGGATGAGGAAATTTGATACACTGGTGATAAGTAGATGCTACACCCAATATCCCGTGTAACCAAGGTCGTCCTATCAAGGCATTGTAAGGTGATTCGATGTCCACAACGCAGAATAATATTTTTGAAGATATTCCTTTTAACGGTATCTGCATTTCAATTTCCCCCTTTGGTTTGTTAGATGTACCATTAAAACCATAGATTTTGTATGTTGATGGAATTAGATCTTCGTCTTTTCCTCCCATGGTTTTAAAGGTATGATAAAATAAGATATCAACAGAACTCCCTGTATCTATTAAGACTCTGTTGGTGGCCCAAGAATCTTCAACTTTACTATCATTCTCTTCATCTTCTTCTTGCATTTGTTTTGGATTAATCTCTAATCGTACGACCAATGGATTATCGTGCTGCTCGCCAACCTCAGGTACATCTTGCGCAGTGAAAGATAGAGTTTGCTTATGCCACTCCTCTAATGGCGAGGATTTCGTGATATTCAATATCTCTCTTCCATCTGTGTCTCTCGCGAAGACCCTGCTTAAAATATTGTCATGGAAATCCTCTATAGTTCTGTGTGAATGTACAATAGAATTACAAAACAAATTCTTTGCTTTGGCTCCAACTTCTATTACGAATGTTTCCGCTCCTTTTACAGCATTCACTCTGCGAGTTTCTGGTGATGGCGGTAATTGCTGAGATTGTGGATGTCCTACTAGAAAATGATTTAATTTTCCCTGATCAATCATCCTCAAGATTATTCTCTTCACATTCCTATAATCATTTACTGAGTGACCATGAAAATAATGATAAGGACAGAATTCTTGACTTCGATTGTTTGGATGGGGTTCTTTTCCCATGTTCCACGGAGAGGGTATATTTTCCATTAAAATGATAGCTTCACAAATCTTTTCTATGCTAGTATTGAGAGCGGGCATCTTAATTTCTTCCCAGATTATCCTCTGATTACCTTGTCCTTTAAAATTATTCTACCTTTGTCCACCATAAGTTTCTTGAGGTTGATCGAGTCTTTGAATCTTATTATTACCACCGCGATTATAATAATTCTTCTCCCTTTCATATTCTTCCTGATCTCGACTGCCCATCGCTACTAATTTTTGTTGATTATCAATGACTACTTTCTCTTGTTTTGCTTGCGAGGTGCTCGCTACATTATTTATCATTTTAGGGAGAAAACTTCCACTTGCCTCCAGCGAGCTGGTGTTCACGATTGGGTATGATTCCATCTCATTTTGTTTATCCTCCAAAGAAATGTATTCTTCCTGCAGTTCTCGCAATTCTGTCATGGTGATTGTATTTTTGATTATGAAAATCTGAATGTACAGTAAATTAGTCGCGAACATTGCATTAATGAATGATAGGATCAGATATCTTTCATCCACTCTTCTAGCCATTTCGCTGCACATTGATTTCCATATTATAGTTAAGTGCTTCAGACTCTCGTCAACTCTTTGTTTTAGCCCAAACACATCTTCAATACCCGGCCGCGATGAATTGTTGCTGATGTACGCTCCTAAGAATGTAGCTTGTAAATGATCAAAAGAAGTTATAATATTTTTTGGTAATCCCTCAAACCATTTCAACGCCTCGCCAGTTAAGCTAGATGCAAAATACTTGCATAACACAGCATCATGATTCTCCCACTGTAGCATACATCTAACATAAGCTTTAACGTGTTGAACGGCACAAGTAGTCCCATCAAAAATGCTGGTTAATGCTGGTAAATTGCATTTTGGAGGTATTCCTCTTAACTGTACTTCTTGAGTAAATGGAGTCCTCGTAGCTTCTTCAATAGCTTCATCAAGTTTCCTTCTACCTCCTTCTCTTCTATTGCTTATCATTCCTCACATTTCTGCTAACTCTCTCATAATTTTCTCATTCACAACTGAGTTTTGTTCCATTGGCCTTTTTAATGCAGCTTCTCTTCTTCTGCGTTCTTGTCTTTCTTGTCTTGTGAGATTTTGCGTATCTCCTTCTTCATCATCATCCTGTCTTTCTCTGCGATTTTCTCTTTCACCATCCTATTGAAATCGCATTTTCCTATCTTCTTCTCTGCGAATTTCTTCATTTCTCTTCGCTGTCTCTCTATTCTCCTTTGTATCCTATCATACTCCTCTTGAATATTATCATTATAGCGATTTTGTGTACGTCTTCTTTCTCAATTTTCATGGTTATTTTTCAATTTGTATCCTATCGTACTGCCTCTCGAAATTCTTGCTCTTCTGCTTCTGCTCTTAATATTTCTCTCTCGCAATCCAGGCGCGCTTGTTCAGTATAGTATCTTTCAATTTCTTCTTCAATTATTCTTTGATTCCTTTGATTCTCTCGCCCATGCAATATCCTTCTACCTTCCTCTGGATTCTCTTCTTCAATTTGGTTGTTTCTTCCCTCTTGATTTCTATTGTCACGCAGATTATAATGATCGCCAATTATCTCTCATTCTCTATGACGTTGTTCCCCATTTAAATTCTGTACTTCTTCTCTAACATTTCTCATTGGGGAATCTCGCCTTGGTTCTTCCCTGAATGATCTTGAACTTGATCTTACAGTACTTCTTGACCTCCTTCTTTGTAACCTCAAATTCTCCATTCTTAGTTGATGATTTTGTCGTGTTAGATTCGCACGTTCCTCCGCCTCTAATCTCCTTTCTTCCTGTGTTCTTTGCCTCAGATCATCTACTGTCCCATTTTCACGTCCCACATGAACTAATTCTCCAGCCATTCTTTGATTTCTTGCTCCTTCTTCTCCATTTCTTAATTGTCAATTTTCTGCTTCTTCCATTGAATCCGACCTCCAAGTGTGTACGCTCACTCTATCATAATCCACATCCCTATTTTGTGATTGTGCTTGTTGATTCGGATGTTGATTTGAATTTTCTGCTTCATTTCTTGTTTTATTTCTTCCTGATCTTGTTCTTAAAGATTCTTCTAATTCACCTGTTCCTTCACCTGCAAGTCTTTTACTCCTCCTCACAGTTGTTGGCGGTTCTGATGTGTTTCTTCTCCTTCTAGCCATTTCTCCAATTCTAACAAGTTTTTCAAATCTTCAAGTTGCAATTTGAGATTTCTTAGATTGATTCTCCCTGTTTCTGGGCGCCAAAATGTATTTGCAGGATTTCCTACACTACACCCTTGTCAAGAATCTACGAAAACTAAGTCATAATTGTGAATGAACAACAACACTTTTATTAATTCACTTTCAGGAAGATTTACAAGAAATATTAAAACTCAGAAGTACAACTTTCTTTCTGGAGTTTCTCTCTCCTCAAAATTCTCTCAGCTCTCAAAAATGCATCCTCCTTTTCTGGATTTAGTTAAACCCTTTATATAGGAAAATACATAGTGGAAGACATCTAAGATTTCCCCTTAATTCGGATCTACTCTGCGATCTCATCGCCATAACTTTAGTCTTCACCATCGCCAACTTTATAACCATCGTGAAGCAGACTTATTCTTCAAATATCTTTAATCGTTAACCGTTACATCACTCTTTTGTGACACTCGCCAAATGTTGTTGAAGAACCTTGCGACAATCTCGTTAAAGTGTTGTTAATACTTGTAGAAACGTTTGGGCTTCTCGCAGAAATGTTGTTAATATCGCGGGAATAGCATTGTAGCGGTATTCTGGTACTACACTTCTTATTTACTTAGCAAAGATATGGAACTTCACAAAAGAATAGAGGCAAGTACGTACTTTTCAAGTCTAGTATTCTTTCGCTCGTTCCTTCATCAACAAAGATCAAAGACTACTACAACAACAGATTTTTTCTTAAAGATTACTTTTCAAGCAATATTCAAGAAAAAAGAGGCAAGATGTAGGACCAGAATATCGCCACAGTTATATTCACGAGAGATTAACGACAAACAACGACATTTCGCGAGCGTCACAAAGTAGTTTAAAGAATGACGTAATAAACAACGACAGTCTAAAACATGAGAAAGATGTGAAGATTTTGTAGTTAGAGAGAATGTTCGCGAGCACAAGGCAGGAGTTCGCGAGAGTAAGGCAGGAAATGAAGATTTTGTGGTTATAGTAGATCTCGCGAGCACAATAGCAGATCTCGCGAGCACAATAACAGATCTCGCGAGCTGATAGCAGATCTCGCGAGGAGCATAATAGAACCTGCAAGGAGCATAGCGAAAATCCTAAAAAATGAGTTGAATATGAGTTATCACTCATCATGAAGATACCTATATAAAGAGAAGAGTAGGAGAGAGAAAGGGAGAAGTAATTTTATAGGAGAGAGATATTTTGCAGAGAGATTTGAGGAGAGAGAATGTATTTTTCTTTATCATCTTCTTCCTCAAAACTAGATTTAGAACTCCATTAATGGAGATTATCAATGTAAATCAAATGTAAATTTAAACAATCATAGTGAAGAATCATGGATGTAGATCAAATTGATCGAACCATGTAAAAAATCTTAGTGTCCTTTTATAATTTTAGCAAATTTACTACCAATTTTATATGTATATCTAGAAATTAATATCAAGATATGATAAGGGTTGTGTTGTAGGAAAACCTGCAACTACATTAAACTTCCACAATCAGTAGTGTTCCATGACAATGTGTACTGTCATTTATACGAAAGTGGCATAAGTTTTTCAGTTGATTGTGCATTTGAAGTACTGCCGAGACCAATTTACTTGAAAGGGTATGTACTTGACGGTTTTATACCATTTGTTATTTATACACATTGTGATCGCCAACAGTGTATCTTTTTGATGTGAATCAAAGAAGGGTATCAACTGTTTATCTCACAGCATTTGAAAAAATGTCATGAAGTTCCCATTTTTATCAGTGAACCGGAGATGGTAGATTGGGATTAATTTAGCACTGATTAGAAAATTTCCATCCAATCTGATACTATCATTCAGTATTGCCGATGATGAATTTTTTTTTTTCGGATGCATGACTGTAGTTGCAGGAAATCCTACAACACACCCCTTATCAAATCTTGATAGCAATTCCTAGATCTAAATATAAAAATGGTGATAAAAGTACTAAAATTATAAATAAACACCAAGATTTTTACGTGGTTCGATCAATGTGATCTACATCCACGGATCTTCACTATAATAATTTGTAGCTACATCAATTTACATTTACAATCTCTATTAATGGAGTTCTTGGAAGAATTCTAGATCTAGTTTTGGGGAAGAAGATGATAAAGAAATTACATTTTCTTTCTCTAAAAATCTCTCTCTGCAAAAGAACTTTCTCTCTCTTCCTAAAATTATCCCCCCCTTTCTCTCTCCTGCTCTCTTCTTTATATAGGTATTTACATTGTGGATGCCAGCTCATTGACAGCTCACATTTCCCCTAATTTCGGATCTGAACTCTTGCGGTAATATCGCAGCAACATCATTGTCATTTCTCGCAGGTTTCTATAATATCTCGCAGGATTTCTCTTGCTATATTTCTTGCGAGCTTTCTCTATTAAATCTTCACGTCTTTCTTCATTTTTGTCTTCCGTCCTTTGTTGTGTCATTTTGGTAATCAATCTGCGACACTTTCCATGTGTGGCAGAAATCCTTGCAAGAGCGTTGTTGTTGCGAGATTCTGCTCCTACATTTTGCCTCTTTTTTCTTAATATTGCTTGAAGAGCAATTTTTAAGAAAAATATGTTGTTGTAGTAGTCTCCGATCTTTGTTGATGAAGGGACGAGCGAAAGAATATCAAACCCAAAAAGTATATACTTGCCTCTATTCTTTTGCGAAGTTCTGAAGCTTTAAGAAGTATCATATTTTGAAGTATGCGATGTATGAAGTATGAAGTATGAAAAGTACTCAATCCTCGAAATATAAGAACTAACTGCTCTTAAAGTCATAAGTATTGCCTCTGTTCATGTGAAATTATTTCTTCATTTTTAGTGAGAATTCTTGCCCATTTTAGAAATGATTCTTACTGAGAAGATAAAGAACATAAAATATTTTCTTGATAATCCATAGTTTCCTTTGTTCTTTATCTGCGAAGGAGAATCCTTGAGAAAATGTTGAATGAGTAAATTGCTTCTTTATTCTTATGTTGCCTCTGCCTCAAGCGGTAATCACTTTATGAAAATAATCACACTCTGCGAAATAATCACAATTCCTGTGAAATTCTGGATAAATCTGCGGGTTTATGAATGAGTCTGCGTGATTATGAATAACCCTGCTAATTTCTGAAATTTTCTGTGAATTTTTGAACATTTCTGCGTATTATGAATAGTGTTCAAATAGTACTGTGAACTATGAATAGTCCTGCGAATAGTGTCGCAAATAGTGCTGCAAATTATGAATAGTCCTGCGAAATTTCATGGTATTACTCTGTAAAATTTTCTTGCGACTATTTTCTGCGATAAATTGTTATTTTCTCCTCTGGTTATTGATCTGCAATATGAAAAATGAAATAAGACTAATATAAAGTCATTAGCAATCTGTTATACGCTTGTAGGTATAACCTCTCTCGTGGTCTTATTTTGCCTTCCTAGTTAAAGGTCTTATTATGCCATTTTTTTGCGACAAGATCGCAGGACATTCTTACTTTTATATATAATAATCCATTGATCTTGTCTTATCATTTATTTTGATCTCTGCGACAATATGATAAGTCTAAGCCATCTTGTGAGATTAATCTCTCTTTGCTTTTTAAGACTTATGACATTGCCGTCTTGGCGATGAAATCGCAGGACGTATTTGCGATTTATATCCTCTTATTATTGATTTCATTTATCTCATCTTTTGATCTTATCGCAAAAACCCATTGATATCATTTTAACATTTCTCTTTAGGCTTTTTGGCCAGTCACGCGGCAATATGACGGGCCTAAATATTCTTGCGAATATAAAGTCCCATGACATTGCTGTCTGTGTCACACGACAATATGACGGGCCTAAATATTCTTGCGATTATAAAGTCCCATGACATTGCCGTATTTTTTTGATACACATCTCCCTAATGGAGGGTATCGCCCTTATCTCTCCCCCCGGTTGCCCCTTCAAGGATTATACATCGGCCATACAAGACTAGCACTTTCCCATCCGGTTCTACCAACAACTTGATTGTTTTCATGACCTTGTTATTTGTGCCTTATATGGCTTATAGTTACAAGACTGCACCTAAGTGGGGTTTTCTTGGGCCGAACACATCGTAAGCCAAGACTTGCCATGGATGGCCAGGGTAGGTTCATCCATCCGGGCACCCACAGCTCAACCGTGTACCTCGGCGCCTTGATCATACATTGCATTCCTTAGAGAAACTCTCGGGCGCCCAACCTGGTATAACCTTATATAGTTGGGAATCCAAGTTATCTCTCCCGGATGGATTTTCTATAATCCCAAATCTCCATGACTAGGTTCCAGCAGCGGTATAGCCTTTCCCATAGCCATGCAAAGAGATACCCCCCTTATGACGCACTTTAAGGACATTGCCTCTTACGGAATAGAATCCGCGAACTAGGGTGTACGCCATAAAGGTTCGTCCCATTCTTATATGTTTTTAGGCGATTTGCGCCCGTCTTATGCATTTTCATTTCTCTCTTGCGAAATTTTATTCGCGTTTCTTGCGAAAATTTCACATTTCTTTATTTTTTCATTTCTTCTTTCATTCTCATAATATTATTTTTGAAGTAAACTCTCTGTAGAATCTTTTGAAATCATAGAAATCTTTTGTGAAATCTTGCGATTATATTGCGTGTTTAAATCAGAAATGTTCTACAGAAATATATAAATTTGATTTTCTCTGTTTTTTGTAATTTTGAAATCTTTGAAAACTATTGAGATCTTTAAATTTTTGCGATGAATTCTTTATTGTAACTTTTTGAAATTTTTTGAATCTTGCGATTGTATCGCTTTTTGCCAATCTAATAAAAATAATCCGAAATGTTTTGAAATCTTATAAATTTTAGAAATCTTGCGATTTTATCGCTTTTGATAAATAAAATCAAAAATCTTTTGTCTTTTGTGAATAAAATATTCAAGAAAATGGTACTTATCTTTTGAGGCCTGCTGTTATCTCTTGCGAAGTATATGATTTGCTTGAAAATTGAAAAGAAATGAGAAATGAAGTTTTGCGAAATTAACTCTTGATGTGACTCTTGTATGATGTTCCGCCATACCAACGGGTCTAACCATTTCTTGCGAAATATGTTTGTGAAATAATCTCCCATTTTCTTTCTGCGAAATATCCCAAAAATCTTGCGAAGAAGTGAAATACCAAATTCTTGCCTCTAACCATTCTTTGCAAATTCTCTTATGTGAAATAAATGCATCCTTCGAAAATTGGACTTCATTTGCTCGCTATTCAACTTCTTGCGTGAAATGGCTTTGCGTGCTTTTTGTGAGCTTAAGCGAATTGGGCTTGAATATTTGCGTTAAATTAGTTTTCCTGCTACTCATTTCTTCTTCACGCTGGCATTTGGGAAGAATTAAACATGTCGGCGAAGTAAAGTAGACACCTGCAAAAATATAAAAATTTACACGCTAGTATTTATTTTATTTTATTTTTTATTTTTTTACACATCTCGCTTGGTTTCTTTCCACGTTGATGTACTGGCTAGCTGCGTATTTTTATGAAACTCTTATTCTTGCTTAGATATCCCTTACGTCGCAAATGGTAATGATTAACTAATATTAACACGTGGATCAACATTAGTACGTGGTGAAGTAAACACCACTTCATTCTTATCTATACATTACTTTATTTAAGTAATATCTTTAAGCAATGATACTTCCTTCTCTTTGATGAGTTGCATAAACTTTGTCTGCCCCTTTTCATTCCTCCACTCTCTTTTCACGCAGAACTTTCTAAATTTAACTCACACCCATAATAATTAGTCCGGTGGAATTGCATTGTCCACTTAAATTGTTTCCCTCTTAGTAATTTATTTCTGATCATGAGTATGCTATTTTGGTCTCCACAAGATTAACGAAAATTCACAAGATGGTACTCGTGAATAATGTTCTGGATTTATGTGTATCTTAATCATCCTTCTTTTCTCATAATAATTAGTCTGGTGGAATTGCATTGTCCACTTAAATTTGTTTAAAAACGCCTCTTGATGTTTGTTTTTGTGGGTTCCACCTTCCCTTACTGTCTTTATTTTGACCCAATTTCTGATCATGAGTATGCTATTTTGGTCTCCACAAGATTCCACCCATGTCTCGTTGACGAGCCGAAATTCACAAGATGGTCATTTTATCTCGTGAATAATGTTCTGGATTTATGTTGTTGAAAAGACTTGCGAAAGCAGAACTTTGAAAGTATCTTAATCATTTCCTTTGCGAATTAATGCTCGCGTGATATCATTAACGATATTTTATCACATCCGTAACAAAGATCTTAATTGTAATCTTTTCACCAATATTTCATCACAGTTGGTCAAACTTCGGCCAAAGTCAAAATCTTTTGTAAACTTATCTTCGCGCGAAATAATCATTAACGCACATCCGTAAGTCTTCATCAACATGCAAAATCTTTTGTAAACTTATCTTCTCGAAATAATCTGTCTTCATCAACTTTTTCTTGAAATGAATTGTTGCGGACTAATGGTTGAGCTGATGATAAAATCATATGTTTTCTCTTCGCAAGTCATATGTTTTTCCTCGCAGCTGATATTTTTGTGTCCTTCTTTAGCTGTTGTGTTACTTTTATTTTCTCATCTTTTCATTTTCACTTTTTTGCGTCTTACTCCCAATCTCCCTTTTAGCTGCGACGAATGTATCTATATTGACTACTGCATAATGTAACATCTCTTCGCAGAAACCTTCTTCGCAGACTGTGATTTCCTTTGATATTTCTTTCATTTCTGCGAATGATCAGCTAACCATAACTCTTTCATTTCTGCGAAGCGGAAAGAAGAGACAACGGGGCATATCCGGCGATGAATAGAAGCACATGTGGAAAATCTAATTAATGAAACTGAAATGTGAAAAAGAAGGCAATACGGATTAATTTCCCAAACACAAACTAGCGAATATATGAAGTCACTTTTGTGTGTAAAGATGTCCAGTAAAAAAGTATTCTGAATAAAAAATAAGAGAAATGTAGTTAATTGAAACCGCAGGAACGAAATATTGTTTTGTGATGGAAGAGAGGTATTATGCGTCAAATATTATTTCGTATTTGCTCATCTCCTAGTTGTTTGTGTATCTTTTTTCTTGCGAAGCTGTTTGCCTAATTTATTAATGCTTCCCTCGCTGAAGTTTTCTGCGTGAGATACTCTTTGGGGAAAGATTTAAATCTGTGTGGTATTCACCTGCGAAAGATGAGAAGCAAGAGAATATCACATAATATTCCCATCTAATAATTTTATGCATGTTAATATCGCAGAAATGGTACTTATAGTGGCACTAGAAGTTAATATTCTATTTATATTTGAAATTTGAGAT
Organism: Papaver bracteatum; assembly: GCA_023529315.1. NCBI lineage: Eukaryota > Viridiplantae > Streptophyta > Magnoliopsida > Ranunculales > Papaveraceae > Papaver > Papaver bracteatum. The sequence continues at coordinate 4,338,827 of JAJJWX010000256.1, forward strand.
ACAAATACTCCCTTTTGGCGTTGTTGCTCGCAGCTCTTGAACCGGACAATCTTCTTTACTGGTAGAGATTGTTGTCGATAGCTCGATTTTTAGCACTGTTTCCATTTCTCTTTGCAAATAACATTTGATATTTCTTTGTTTCTTCCGTTTTCTCCGTGATTGTGGTAAATACTCCAATGGCTCAATTGTAGTGGTAAATGCCGTACGCCCCAATAGCTCTCTAAAAGTCCTCATCATTTGTCCTGGAAAATTGCTGGGAAAATCTTTAAATCTAATCAACTCTTCTTTTATGTTGTTTAGTTCTGCGAGGGAAGCTAGCCACATGGATTTGTTAAGAAGAATTGACTGGTCTTGTATATGAAATCTGTATATGAAGTTATTGAAGTCTAAACACAGAAAGAGAGGAAAACAAAATTATTGAAATCTGTAGACAACCTGTCTCACGATCAAATTTATTGATTAAAATCAAAATTTATGAGTCGCAAAATTTTTGAAAAATAAAGTTTGGTAGTTTAAAACTCAAAATCATCCAGATCTAAACTATTGACATATAATTAAAAAGATAAAAAATAATTTGTCCTGTTTGAACAATTAATTGATGCCGTTTCATCTCATTTAAATATTTCTTCGGATCTACTCCTGTTTAGCGTCTGTATCTATTTCTTTTCCATTTTCTTTAACAATTTCTCCATTGAAATTTCGACTATTCCTCTCAAAATTTGTAGATCCAGTGATGTATAACTCTTCCAATAGCTAATTTATTTGAATCTTCTTCTAACCAACAATTAGCAGTCCCTGTTTCTAGCGCCAAAATGTAGTTGCAGGAAATCCTACAACACACCCCTTATCAAATCTTGATAGCAATTCCTAGATCTAAATATAAAAATGGTGATAAAAGTACTAAAATTATAAATAAACACCAAGATTTTTACGTGGTTCGATCAATGAGATCTACATCCACGGATCTTCACTATAATAATTTGTAGCTACATCAATTTACATTTACAATCTCCATTAATGGAGTTCTTGGAAGAATTCTAGATCTAGTTTTGGGGAAGAAGATGATAAAGAAATTACATTTTCTTTCTCTAAAAATCTCTCTCTGCAAAAGAACTTTCTCTCTCTTCCTAAAATTATCCCCCTCCCTTATCTCTCCTGCTCTCTTCTTTATATAGGTATTTACATTGTGGATGACAGCTCATAGACAGCTCATTGACAGCTCACATTTCCTCTAATTTCGGATCTGAACTCTTGCGGTAATATCGCAGCAACATCATTGTCATTTCTCGCAGGTTTCTATAATATCTCGCAGGATTTCTCTTGCTATATTTCTTGCGAGCTTTCTCTATTAAATCTTCACGTCTTTCTTCATTTTTGTCTTTCGTCCTTTGTTGTGTCGTTTTGGTAATCAATCTGCGACACTTTCCATGTGTGGCAGAAATCCTTGCAAGAGCGTTGTTGTTGCGAGATTCTGCTCCTACAATGACACTAAAAGAGTACTGTCATTAATGCTCTAAGATTAGAGAACCAATAGAGATCACCATTAATTGTTAAGACAACAATTTTATGGTACGGGTATAATTCCTGCAATAGGAATTATAGATTCTAAAGTTTGAAATCGTCATATTTATTGAGATAATAATTGTATGGCATGAACATAATTCTTGTAATAAGAATTATATGGTTCCAAAATATGGAAATTGGTATGTCTTAAATGACATTGATAGAAAAAAGGATTACCGGCTAATATGTAATGTTTGGAAAATTGGGCCCACGACCAAATATCCAACGATGAGGTGTTACGATGTTACCGATGCATAAATTATGAACATTTTCATTACATAATGTAAAATGTTAAATAGACATTGTCTATGTTTTTGGGTAGATGATTGGGCATGAGTAGAGGAGTTGCTCATCGTGATAATGTGCTTGTTGAAATAGCAAGTAAGTTTCCTACAACTTTTCTATGCCTCTGGTGTATGTAAGTATGTAATGACTTATTGTGAATTAACCGTAAATGTTAATTAGGATCACTAGAGAAGTTACAATTATTTTGTAAAATCAAATATGAACATTTTTAATAATGTTTTCATAATTGATTGCATGAGTAGATGCATTTAATGAGGAGGAATGGCTTAGAACCTAAAACTTGTAGAGATCCCATTTTTGGAAGAAGCCTTCTCAAGCAGTCTTGATTAATTGTGAATCAGGCTATGATCTATAGCGTCTCTAACAAAGACTTATA